>CM062922.1:75173098-75798098 GCA_031878705.1 Tapirus indicus | reverse complement strand
GTGTAGGTCCACGCCCAGGATCCGAACCTGTGAACCCCGGGCCGCTGAAGCAGAATGTACAAACTTAACCACTACATCACCGGGCCGGCCCCTCAATGTCAATGTTTTTAACAGAGTTTTTCTTTCTACTGATACTACATTGATTATTATGGAATTCAAGCACTTCTTTTTTATTAATGGAGGAATGTAAGTACTCTTTAATAAATACCAGTGTGGTAATAAAAACCACATTGTCAAGAAGCCTTGTGAAATGATCTTAAATTTGGGTAAAAGATGTTGTAATGGTTAACTTGATATGTCAACTTTACCAAGTCATGGGGTGCCCAGATATTTGGTCAACATTATTCTGGATATGTCTGTGAGGGTGTTTCCAAATGAGATTAACATTTTAATCAGTAGACTAAGTAATACAGATTGCCCTCCCTAACGTAGGTGGGCCTCATCCAATCAGTTGAAGGCCTTAATAGGAAAAAAGGCTGAGTAAGAGGGAATTTCCTCCTGCCTGACTGCCTTGAGCTGGGGCATTGGTCTTTTCTGACCTTCAAACTTGGATGGAAACATCCACTCTTCCTGGGTCTCTAGCCTGCTGGCTTTTAGACTAGAACTACACCATCAGCCCTCTGGTTTTCTAGCTTGCCAACCTCAAATCTTGGGACTTGTCAGCCTCCATAATTGTGTGAATCGATTCCTCACTTAAAAAAATCTCTCTCTCTCTCTCTCTTTATGTATATATATACACACACACATATATATATGTAAAATATATGCACACACACACACCCTATTGGTTCTGTTTCTCTGGAGAACCCTGAATAATGCAGATATAATCAGCTGAAATACATTATTGAGTCCCAACACAATTATCAATTTACTTCATTTTACATACATTAAACTGCTGGATCAGTAAAAAGTTAAAAGCAATGCAAATATCTACTGCTTCAACGTAATCAGTTCTAAAATTTAGAATCAGCATGCCAATGTGTTTCAGAATATGCTCTGAAATACACAGACTCTGTATTTAAAACATTCCATTAAGTTATTTATGAAGGACAATGAAAGCATTTGGCTCAGCTTCATCCCAACTGGCAGAGGTTGCCAGCAAGAAGGCAGAGACCCAGCAAAGCTTTGGGTGCCGGGGAAACAAGTTGACCTCATCTGAGTACCTCTTAATCTCATTCAGGTGTTCCAATTAAGTGGCATCACTGTCTCAATTAAGGCTGCAGTCTTTGCTGGCTAATACCATTAGGCTCCCTGGGAAATGGACCAATTAAGTAGATTTTCTTATCTACTGATTAAGAATCTGTTTTGCACAAAATCAAGGTTAAAAGGTACTGCTATGGACCAGCACATCATCTACATGATATTTGAAATGTCTTGAACAAAGTTTCTCTGTCTCTTCTTTGTATCCTACTTAGATGAGCCAAGAGATGAGATATGTTGAGTAATAGACCACTAATAACAAGGGTTTTGCATATGTGTGTGTGTTCTCTAATTTTGAACTATTTCGAACATACTGAGTAGTAAAGGGAATAATATGTATCCCCATTATCCAGCTAAATAAAATCTTAACATTATGCCATATTTGCCTCAAAAAATTTTTAAACAAAATACTACAGCTACGTTTGTAGCTCCCTCTACACTGCCCCACAACACTACCAGGCACTTCTCTGCTCAAAGTGATGTTTATTCCTGCGATATTAGACTCTTACAACATACGTATGTATCCAGACGTAATTAATAGCATTGTTATGCATATTTTCAAACTTGACTCTACCTGTCTTTTTGCAGATTGCTTTTTTCACCCATATGATGCCATATTTATTTATTTTTTAAATCAATTTATTTATCTCCTGTTGATGGACCTCTCATTTGTTCCCTCTCTTTTTGCTCTTTTAATCAATGCCAATGCGAACATTAGCTCATGGATTGCCTGGTGCACACACGCGAGAGTTTCTGCAGAGTGTGTGTCTATACGGGGCAAAGGTGGATCTTCACCCGCACTGGATATTGCTGAATGTCTCTCCAAGGTGGCTGTGCAAGTCACATCCCACCAGCAGAGTATTTGTCCTCCTCCCACATCCTCGGAAACTCTCCATATTGTCCCACTTGCACATTTTTGTCTATTTTGATAGGTAGAAAATGGTGCCTCAATTTACATTGATCAGATTACTAGTGAATTGAGCATCTTTTCATATATTTATTGGCCATTCAGTTTTCTTAGTCTGTGAATTCATATCCTCTCCCCATAGGTCTTCTTCTTACTGATGCATAGGCATTGTTTATCAATTTTAGGTATGAGTCCTTCTCAGATATAAACACTGCAGGTGTCTTTTTCCAATCTGTGGCTTATCTTTTCCTTTTGATTATAGTGTTCTGTTGAACAAAAGTTTTAAAGTTTAATGGTGCCAAATTTAACTATCCTATTCACTCTGGTTTGCATTTTTAGTGTACAGCTTAGGAAATCCTTCTTTACTCTTTTGTTCATAAGGACATTCCCCTATATTTTCTTCTAAAAGTGCCTTTAGCATCAAGGCTTTTCACAACCTGGAATTCATTTTTGTGTAGAGTATGATCTAGGAATCCACACTTTTCCATACAAATAACTAATTATTCCAGCACTATTTATTTAATAGTCCACATTTCTCCCAATATATATAGCCTCTGATATACATATCAAGTTTCCACGTTTGAATGGGTTTTCTTGGAGCTCTCTAGTCTATTCCAATTAGTCTACTGTCTATCTTTATACCATTACTACGGTATTGTCTTAATTATTATAGTGTTATAATAATTTCTGCCATCTGAAGAGTAGTCTTCCCACTTGGTTCTTCTTCAAATTTTTTAGACATTATTCAGCCAATGCTCTTCCACATGGATCTAGGGTGAATTACATCAAGTCCCGGGAAAAAACAATGTTGGGATTTTGATTAGAATAACAACAAATTTGTGATTGTTATGAGGCTAACTGGTAGCTTTATGATATAATCTTCCCATCTAAGACTGCTGCTAGTCCATACAGCACTTATGTGCAAACTAGGAAAAGGTACCCCTTCCCCAGGACAGATGCAGCCAGCCCCACATGAATGGAGAATGCAACACAGGCTAGATTTTGGCCTCTGCCTGCCCCTCCTTGGTTAGGTCCCTTGTGCTATGAATATCCTGGATGATCGTAGATAGCAGCCCTGTTCCCATTCATTAGCCTGGCATATCTCTTCACTTATTTGAGTCTTCTTGAATGTTCTTCAGTAAGGTTTTGTCATTTTAATTCATAAAGATTTCTGCACATCTTTGTTAGATTTATTCTTAAATCTCAATTTTATATGAATTTTTCTTGCTCTTATGAGTGGAATCTCTTCTCTTTTACATTTACTGATTGGTTTGCTAGCTGTTAACTTTTATACTGTAGTCCCCCTTTATCTGTGGGAGGTACGTTTCAAGACCTCCAGTGGATGCCTGAAACAGCAGATAGTACCGAACCCGACATATACTATGTTTGTTTCCACACTAATGGGCTAATGGTGGGAGTATACAGTGTGCATACTCTGGACAAAGGGATGATTCACATCTGGAGTGGGACAATGCGAGATTTCATCAGGCTACTCAAAATGGTGTGCAATTTAAAACTTACAAATTGCTTAATTTTCCATTTAATATTTTCAGACCATGGGTAACTGAAACCATGAAAGCTAAACCATGGATAAGGGAGGACCACTGTATGTTTGACCTATATCCAGAAACTTTAAAAAACTCTCTAAATTAATTTATCTTTAAATTATCTTGGATTTTCTATGTACTCAATCATATCTTCTGCAACAAAGTTTGAAAATTCTCATTTACCCTTCATACACAATTCACACTCTAGGGTTTATTAAATCCCAACACAAAGTTGGGATTTTAATTCTATGTGGGGATTAAATCAAATGGGTTATTTCAGTTTAGAAAATGTTTTTATGTTCCTGTTCAACAGATCTGGAAAAAATATGAACAGAGGAAATTGGTTTTGTTTGTCAATTAGTTCATTACTAAATTTTATTTTTTTACCCTTTTTTTAAAAATTTATTTTTTATTGCAGTAACATTGGTTTATAACATTGTATAAAAATTTCAGGTGTACATCATTATACTTCTATTTCTGCATAGATTACATCATGTTCACCACCCAAAGACTAATTACAATCCATCACCACACACATGTGCCTAATCATCCCTTTCACCCTCCTCCCTCCCCGCTTCCCCTCTGGTAACCACCAATCCAGTCTCTGTCTCTATGTTTGTTTGTTGTTATTTTTATCTTCTACTTATAAGCGACATCATACAGTTTTTGACCTTCTCCCTCTGACTTATTTCGCTTAGCACAATACCCTCAAAGTGCACTCATATTGTCACAAATGGCTGGATTTCATACTTTCTTATGGCTGAGTAGTATTCCATTGCGTAAATGTACCAAATCTTTATCCATTCATCCCTTGATGGGCACTTAGGTTGCTTCCAAGTTATGGCTATTGTGAACAATGCTACAATGAATACAGGGGTGCATGTATCTTTACATATTGGTGTTTTCGTGTTCTTTGGATAAAAGAACCCAGCAGTGGAATAGCTGGCTGGTACAGTAGCTCTATTCTTAATTTTTTGAGGAATCTCCATACTGTTTTCCATAGTGGCTGCACCAGTCTGCACTCCCACCAGCAGTGTCTGAGAGTTCCCTTCTCTCCACATCCTCTCCAACACTTGTTTCCTGTCTTGTTAATTATAGCCATTCTGACGGGGCGTGAGGTGATATCTCATTGTAGTTTTGATGTGCATTACCCTGATAGTTAATGATGTTGAGCACCTTTTCATGTGCCTGTTGGCCATCTGTATATCTTCCTTGGAGAAATGTCTGTTCAGGTCTTCTGCCCATTTTTTAATTGGGTTGTTAGTTTTCTTGTTGTTGAGATGTATGAATTCTTTATATATTTTGGAGATTAACCCCCCATCAGATATGTGGTTTGCAAATATCTTCTCCCAATTATTAGGCTGACTTTTTATTTTGTTGACGGTTTCTTTTGCTGTGCAGAAGCTTTTTAGTTTGATGTAGTCCCATTTGTCTATTTTTTCTATTGTTTCCCTTGCCTGGTCAGACACAGTACTTGAAAATATATCGCTAAGACCAATGTCAAAGAGTGTACTCCCTATGTTTTCTTCTAGAAGCTTCATGGTTTCAGGTCTTACATTCAAGTCTTTAATCCACTTTGAGCTAATTTTTGTGTACAGTGTAAGATAATGGTCTACTTTCATTTTTTCGCATGTGGCTGTCCAGTTTTCCCAACACCATTTGTTGAAGAGACTTTCCTTTCTCCTTTGTATGTTCTTGTCAAAAATTAGCTGTCCATAGATGTGTGGGTTCATTATTAAATTTTAAAAATCAAGATTTGTGTTTCACATTTAGAGTTCATTAAATTTGAGTCTCTGTACATTTTAGAAAAAGTCTTCATTTTAAAACAATTTTTGTAGCCACCAGAATGTATTCTTTTTTTAATCAAGAGATCTAGAGAAAATCTGGATTAAAAGTAGTTCCCATAGAAATACATAGGTACTATAGGAATACTAAAATATACAGTGTTTTCCCCCAAATTTTCCTATCTTAACAGAATAATATGATGTTGGGGGGTTGGGGAATAGATGGAAATGAAACCTGAAAGGCACAACTCCCCAAAAAAGAGGTAGACAGATTGTCAAATACTTGTGGTGTTAATGCCAAAGCAGGCTAAAGAGTAATTGGATTTTACACATGCAACTGCCTTTCCAATCAATACAACAAATAATTAGCTCCTTTTATGTTTAAGGTCCTTCTGATGTACTACAAGGTTAAAACCAAGTAAGAGTCCATGAGGTCAAGGAACGCACAGCCTGGAAAGGAGGAATAAGACAGGTATTCAAGTCATTGTATTCAAATGACCTTGACAAAGGAAGACTATGAGAAGCATTAAAAGAAAAGCATAAAAAACACGGTTTCTGGCTTCATAAAGAGGGATATTTGATTGGAACTTTTAAGAATTTTTAGATTTTTGGCAAGTGGAGGTGGTGAGATTGTCAGTTGTGAGCTTTGCACCTCCCTTAGACATTTTATGGAGCTGTGGGGCCCTGCTATTGTACAACTAGACAATCTCCAAAAATGAGATCCTTGAGCCCAGTGTGCCCCATGGAAGGGACCCCTGCTCTACCCAGCTGCTTGCAGAATGTATAGCAACAAGGTGCTGATTCGGAGAGCATAGGAAGAGCTAACATGATGTTCAAAGAAGGAGACTAGCAATAATGATAATAATAATAGCTAGCATCTAAACCACTTATGTTATTAACTTATCTAATATACCTATTTTACAGATGATAACATTAAAGCAGAGAAGAAATGCTTACATTTCAGGCAAAAGCAGAAACTGAATTGTCTTGAAAACTGCAAATCTCAGAAACAGCAGAATTCTGAGGATGAAATGAATAATTCATATGAGACACTTGGCAAAGTGCCTGGTACATTATAATCCCTAAATAAATATTAGTAAATATTTGAAAAAGTCCCACCAGATAACTGCAAAATGGTCCTTTTAGATCCTATTGAGAATCATTGGCCTTGAATGATTTGTTTTTTTTTATCTTTCATTCACTTTATTCTTAATTGTGTTTATTTTATTACATAGATAATATATTCATATAGTTCAAAAATAAAAGTAATATAAAAAGATATGCTTTGAGGCATATTCCTCCCACCCCATCCTTGTCCATTCCATTTCTGCCCATCTCTTAAATGGAAACACTTTTATTATTTTTTTATATATTCTTCCAGTATTTCATTATGTATATATATTCTTATTTTCACCTATTTGTTACACAAAGGTTAGCATATTTATACACTGCTCTGAACCTTGCTTTTTCACTTAAGAGCATATCCTGAAGATTTTTCAGCATCGCTACACAGAAAGTGTCCTTATTCTTTTTCTTAACATCTGCATGGCATACCATTATACGAATGAACCGGCTATTTAATCTGATGATTCTCAAAGTGTGGACCCTAGACCAGCCTCATCAGCACCTCTTGGAAATTTGTTAGAAATGCCAGTTCTCAGGCCCAGCCCCAGACCTACTGAATCAGAAACTCTATGGGGTGGGGCCCAGCGATCTAGTTTAACAAGCCCTCCAGGTGATTCTGATGCATGCTGAAGTTTGGAACCATTGGTTTAATCAGTCCCTTGTTGATGAAGACGGGCAGTTTCCTTTGTCTAGTATCAGCAGTGTTGTAAAGAATCATCTTATGTGTGCCTTTCGTGCCTGTGTAAGTATACACGTAGGTAAATTTGCAGAAATGGAAATGCTAAGTCAAAGAGTAAATGCATTTGCAATTTTAATAAAAATGGATACATTGCTCTCCATAGTAGTTAGACCATTTTGAACTGCCCCCAGTATTATATGAGATTGTCATTTACCCAGACTCACCAGCAGCCTGTTCTCAAACTTTTGTATTTTTTTTGTGTGAGGAAGACCAGCCCCAAGCTAACATCCGTTGCCAATCCTCCTCTTTTTTGCTGAGGAAGACTGGCCCTGGGCTAACATCCCTGCCCATCTTCCTCCACTTTATATGGGACGCCGCCACGGCATGGCTGACAAGCAGTGCGTCGGCGGGTGCCCCGGATCCGAACCCACGAACCCCGGGCTGCCACAGCGCGGACTAAACCGCTGCACCACTGGGCTGCCCTCAAACTTTTGCATTTCTGCCAATGAGAGATGCCTCTTTTGGGCAGACGTAAAGAGCTAATAAGAATCCAGACATATCATCCCACCTACCTGAATTTATGCCCTCCATTAAAACTACTAAGGGTTAACAGAGGATGGGAAGAATTATCTCCAGCACAGAGAGTTGGAATGTACATTGTATAGTCTCACAAAAGGAGAGCAGTAAATGGCAGTTACGTATAACTAATACCGTATTTACACTTCTGTATTATAATTTGGGTGCATCATTCTTTTTATGTACATTGCAGATTTTTGTAGGCCAGCCTGGAAACCAAACCAACAGTTATAATATTGTTTCTATAGGAAAAGGTATTCCAAAATCCAAACCACTGACTGTAATTGAAACATTTGGAGTACATGAAGGACTGTCTAGACATGAGAAGAGACACTATTTCCACGTCGCAAATATGGAAAATATTTCAAAAGTAGATTCTCTCTTGGACCAGGTGAACTTCCTGTGGTTGTTGGGTATAGACAAGAGGTGGATTGCTCCCATGGATACAAATTTGACTTATTGTGCAGTCAGATTAGTGGCTGTCATCTGTCTGCATTCCCCCAAGTATATCACCGTTAGAAATTTCCACCAAGCACTCTCACAGGGCCCATTCGGTTTCAGAACTAACACCCCAAATGGGAGACTTCTGGGGTTTCAGAAACATCTGAAGAGGCTGGTTCAGTCTCAGCACAGAGCAGATCCTCAAGCCTTTCTCTTGAGCTGTTACAGTCTCCACTGAATGAAGCTGGACTTACAGTGGCAAAAGATTCTACTTCAGAGAGTGTCAGTCCAAATCCCCTTTAGGTTGGTTCCACCACTTACAAATTATATGACATTAGGCAAGTTACTTTATCACCAGGACAGTGATGTTTACTAGAAATTTCTGCCGTGATGAAGAGGTTCTACATCTGTTCCGTGTAGTACACCAGCTACTAGTCACAGGAGGCTACCGAGCGCTTCAAATACAGCTAGTGTGACCGAGAAGCTGAATTAATATTTTAGTTAGTTTTAATTTTAATAGTCACATGTGGCTAGTGGTTACCATGCTGAGCAGTGCAGCTCTAGAAAACCTTCATGTCTTCCTCTTAAAATGGGGATAAAAATCACCTATCTCAGTGTTTCCTTCATCCAACTGGTCATATGATTTTCCTAGGCTGCCTGATAAAAAACAGAAAATTCCATTCCCTACCTCAGACCTACTGAATCAGAAGGTACCCAAGAGAGGACAGAGACCCTGTACTTTCAAGATGTTTGTCCAGTTGACTCTTAAGATGAGGCCAGTTTGGCATTTAATAGCGTGGTAATGAAGACTAGATACTGATATTTGTAAGCACTAGCAAGATGCCTGGCACAGTATACATGCCAGAGAGACAAGGCTCGTTTTCTGGAGAAGTCTGTCTGTTACTCTAACATATGTGCTCACTAGTATCTAAAGTACTGAAGGATATCGGAATATGCAACCCCAAAACATGCCACTTTGACGTAACGATTATTTTGTGCTGAAGGCAATTAAGAAGCAGCAAATGCAGAAAGAGGTCTTTGCTCTCCCCTATCTGCCTAAAAGCAGGACATAAATTTCCCTTTGTGAAGATGTCCCTCCTCCCCTCTCCCATACCAAGCGGAAGAAAACAACCATTATCACTAGAGACAGAAAGTTGGCACCAAGATGGGTTTGCACAAACAAACCTCACTAAAATAATCCTATCTTCCATTAGTTTCCCCCAAATCATTACTTTACCACAACTTACTGCCCCTAGAAGCCCAAACCCCTTTTCCTTTGTCTTGTCACTTCTCCACAAATTTATTACCCTTTATTAAGATGGTATTTAACCTCCAAATTATAAACCACTCCTTTGAGATACTCATCACTGAGTTCTTCCACATGTATGTGTGTTTTATGCATAAATAAACTCTTTTTTTCTCCTGTTATTCTTTTTGTCAGTTTAAATCACAAGCCCTAGCCACTGAACCTAAGAGGCTAGAGGAAAGGGTTTTTTGCCTCCCCTACAGTACCCAGTTCAAAGTTCTCTGACATATGATAACACAGTCCAGTACTTTGGAGGGGGAGGGGAGCTGTTCAAGAAGGCTGAGGGCACTCCATCAGTTTTCCTTTGTTTTGTTGTAATGGAAAGGAATAGAACAATATAAGGTATATGGGTAGCTTGAAGGCTGGATGATCTTGACTCTATTTGATGGGGTAAATTGTTTTTGAAATCTGGTAAGGAACTTAGAATGGGAGGTAAGAGAAAACTACTAACAAGTAAATATACCATCTAGATAATTTGAAAAACAGATGTAAAATAGAGAGAGAGAGAGAGGAATATTGGAAGAAAAATTTTGCATAGCAAAGGCTTCTTCAATGTCAAAGCTGTTAACTTTATGAAATAGAGGGAAAAAATAATCTCAATAGGATTTAAGGATGGCTTTTTTGGCAAATAGCCTGCATTCTACTCCATTCCTGAATTTGCTGCTGTTTCAAGGAGCATATTATATAACCACCACAGGGAATTCTGAAATTTCAATATAGTTTCAGAAACCCATGAACGTTCCCATTTTGCAGATGTGGAAGCCATCTACTCATCTACTTTCCTTAAGAGAATATAATGAGATTCTTTCAGAGTACTTGAAGCTCTCCAAATAAAATATACAAACATTACAAGAAAGGTTGTTACTTGCAGAAGCAGAAACATCATAAGCTAATAAATGTGTCTATTATGGCTTCTGTGGGCTCTTTGCATCAAGGAAACAGATCTGGAATAGTATAAATAGATACCACTGTGTCTGCTTTGTAGTAGAGATATGGAAACAATGGAATAAAAAGAGGGTAATGCGGGGAAGAATAAAGTTGCCACAAGGTTAATAAATTATATATGTGTAAAGCTGAAAGGAGCTTGGGCTGGGAACTGCATTTGAGTTAACATTTTAAATTTCACTTTATTTAATTGTAACAGGTGTATAATGTTTGGCCAGCTGCAAATTTTGACTTAGTTTACCACTACAGTAAATGGAAGATAACCTAGCTATGAGCAAAAATGTAAAATAATTCTTCATTATCCCCTTTGAATAATTGATTTATATTAAGAAAACCAAATTATATATAACTTGCCCAAAGCTTTAAAATGAGGGTTTTTTTAAAAAAGTGAAATATTTAATTTCTGAGATGAGACCGAATGTTGCTTGTTCCACCAAATATAACAAAATATACATATTTTATATTTATAATAATATAACAAAAAATATTTTTATTGAATGAGTGAACATATGAATGAATGAACTGGGCATATGTGAAAACACCACTCCTTGCCCACAGTATCCTCTCCTCCTTTTTCCTCATTCTCTATCTCTCCTTTTAAACCGATTTTTCTACTCTTCACTTCTGGGTTTACTGGGACAAGCTCCTAACTTGTCTCCTGCCTCTGACCTCACTCTTTTCAAATCTGTTTTTCACACCACCAGCAAAGGTAAGTTGTGAAGTGCATAACTGATTGGTCCCTCCCTTGATAAAAACCATCTTGGGCTCTTCAGGCCCTTCTCAAATTGTCCTAATCTCACCTCTCTAGCCTCCCCTCTAATCCACAGAGCACTGTGTGCACTGACTACGCCACACTCCCCATCGTTGTTGAGCATAACACCTCTCTGACCCATTGCCTCTAACATTCACACTTCCCAGAACCCATAGATCCAAACTCATATTCATCTTCAAAGTCAAATTGAAAATCTACCCTGAAGCTTCTCTTCCCTTCACTCACCACCTCAGTCAGAATTAATTGCTCTCTTTTGTATATTTACAGACCTTTACATGAACCCCCAGTTTGCCCCTTTCCACGCTGTATTGTAGTGATTTGTTTACATGCCCTCTTGCCAGCACAGAAGCTCGTGGAAAGTGCATTTCTCATCCTAGACTCCTGAGAGCCTAGAGAGGTCAGTGCCAGGCACCGAGTATCAAGTATGCCTCAAGAAATATTTGCTGAATTGATATTGTAAATATTAGCTCTATATCAAATGTATTTTCCCTGCCCATCTTCCCAGTCTCCACCACCAGAGGACTAAGGGAAAAGCAAATGGAAAATTAATTTGCCAAACTAATGGAACATTTACACCAATATTTAAACTTGTAAGTACCTCTATCAGTCTTTAGAAAACTCTATTCTAAAACTGTTCTGTTTCTTACATACTATGAGTTTATTTTCCCTTCATTGAGGACCAGAAAGGCTTCAAATAAACAATAATTTGTTGGAAAGATTCATCTTAAAGCAATACATTTAGCTATGTAGTGATTTGGTATGAGACAAAAAAAATCAGTCATCTTAAGGGGTTAGATACCTGGTGCAAACTGGACTGTCCTGACCTGCTGGTGACTCAGGCTGATGTGCTCACAGCTGCCTGGGGCTCCAGGAGAGGAGCTCGCAGAAGGAGTAGTTTATTCCTTTTTCCAAATCTGATCTGAAGTTTACTGTTTCGTTGGGAGCAAATCATCAAAACTATACATTTACAAAGAAAGTTGTAAGGTGATAATTTAGATTAAGACCAGGCTTATGTGGCATAAAAATACTTGGTTGAGTTAATCCAACTCAGCTTGAAGGGGGAAAGAATCAAGTTTAAACAGTCTGAATGTTAGAAATTTGTTACTTATTAGAAAAACAAGACAGACTCAAATTTATGCTGGAAATCATTTTAAAAGAGAGACTCCTAAAAAAAAAAAGTGAGCCACTTTGTCATCTGTTTTGCTGTTTTCCGTGAGGGATTACTGTGCTGCTTTGGACTTGTCTATACTTGGGTAATGCCAACAGGTGAGGAAGAAAAAGCAGCTGCATATGAATTCCCTGGGGGAGGGGGAAGTTCTATAAACATCCTAGGTAATGAGTATAAAATACTTCTGAATACACAATGCCTTATGAGTCACAGGCTCTGTCATAATCTCCAGATAAATAAACAAATAAACAAAACAAACACTAAACAATAACCAAAAAAAAATCTTTTTAGCCACACGTACTCAAAAATAATCTCCAGATTGAAGAAACTTCCCTTAGGAGGGAAAGAGATGAAAAGTCTTGCCTCATTAAGTTACCCAGGGCTAGAAAGAAAAGAAAAGGAAAAAAAATATATATATATATATGTATATTTATTTATATACACATCTTGGTTGTTATGGTTTAAAATAAATAAGACCTGCCAACCAAAGCCAGGGAAATGAATGGACAGGAAATGAGGCAAACTTGAAAGAGGAAGTGGTTTTGAGCTGTCAACAAGTGGGGATTAAGGAGCAGAAAACCCACAAGATGTCTAAAAATGGAAAATCAAGGGCCTCATCTTAAGCAGAAAACTCAGAGCCCATGACTAGGTTATCACAAAGATGCATAATACAACCAATCAGTCTTTTATGACTGTTTGAAGAGACTGTTGGAAGATAAGAGAGACCAAGAGTGTATTATATACAAGGTGTATTATATACAAAACCTTATAAATTTGCCATCAAAATGCATGTAAATCAGTAAAAATCTAAACATTTTAAATGTGGAATAAGAACACCTCTTTTTTAATTATACATATTAACTAATTATATATAAATCATCTGGGATTATTTAAAATTCAGTAGTTTGACCTTAGATAGCTTAATTGTTATAAAATTTGGTAGTTGATCTGCTGCTTTAAAGTTATAATATAAAAGTTGAAGCAAATAAAAATTTTCTTCCATCAAAAAGTAATATATTTCCTGATCTAATTACGTACAATAAAATATAAGAAAGTAGTAAGATCAGGAACATAAAGTATGGTATATTTTAAGTGGAACGTAACCATTAAAAATATATCTGTGAAAGTGAACTAACGTGTAAAAATGTGTGTCATAAAAATAAGCAACACCAACAAAAAAGTGAACATAGACTTTTATAGAGAGAGCTCACAAAGAAGTAAAAGAAACAAAACCATCTGGGCAGAGAAAAAAGACAAAGGAACTATACTAAAACAGTAACAGTGGTTATCATTGGGTAATAAGCTCATAGATGAATTTTTTTCCTTCTATTTTTATAAAGGGCTATGCTTTGTAGACATATTTTATTTTAAAATGAGTAAGAAAGAAACTCTCTCCAGAGAAACAATACAGACAAAATAATAACCTGCTTAGTAAAGGCCTAAAAAAACCTGGTTAGAGAGCACACAATTGCCCAAATAAAACCATTATGTATTATTAAATTAGTATTTAAAAGTCAAGGCAAATGGTGTCCCATTAACTGCCCAAACACGGCATAATCAATCCACATGTTAAGAGTAGTGACAATCAATAGTAATCTCCAAAACAGCATCAATTCTGCCATCATTTTCAAAAATATTCAGACAGTTGAAATAAGCGATCAATTCAGCTAAACTCTGATTCTGAGCTCTGGTTATTTTAAGCGTGTACTCCCAATTTTAAAGAACCAGTAATTATATAATAATACCAATTTTGGCTTAACTGTTTCTTTTCTTATTTTTTGCTTCTATATTACAATTTTAATGGATGATTCTTTCAAAATATATTAAACGTTTATTATATGCACATAATTATAGTAAGTGAACCGATGACAGTAGAAGTAGGAGGAATAATTCTCTCTACTCTCCCCTCACTGATTACCTTCTTCATTCCCTCCACTCTTATGTGAGGCACACCCACCCCACCCGTTCACCCCATCCCATTCCCCCTCCAGATACACAAATAATTATAACGTCACTGGGTAAAGAACTCAAACGTACTGGGAAGTATAATAAGCATGTAAGATACAATGACACTAAATCATTTTTCTTAATAGTTTCATTATATTTGGCTTCTGATTAAAATAATTTCCACTCCCAACTATGACCTTGGTGCCATAGTTTGTCCACAGAAACGCCCTTCCTTGGAATTTCAGCCAGTCCTTTTCTAAGTCCCAAAATATTTTATTTTTTTGTCAGTATTACTGACATACTATTTACATACAATAAAATTTACCAATTTTAAGAGTACAATTCAGTAAGTTTTGCCAAATGTTTATAATTGTACAACCACCATATGATCACGATATAAAATATTTTTATCACCCCCAAAACCTAATTTTAAAAAACCAATTCAGGCCATCTAACAAATAATTACTTTTATTTCCATTTAAATGTTCAAGTACCCTAAAATCATAATGTTTAAAATGCTTCTGTAGAGTGTTGTCTTTTGACTTTCTAGTGAAATTTAGTAAGTCTAGTTCCTAAAAGTCTGAAAAGAAGGCCTACGCCACTTATTTTTTGTAAATAGCAACTTTCTGGAAGATTTTTATTCGCCTCAAAAAAAGAATATAGTTTTAAGACACTCATTTAATCTTTAAGATATAAAACTCACCTACATGAGAATTTCCCTCTGAAAGTATGTCCACTACATAGACTGTACACTTAAATTTAAATTTTGTTTTCTTAATATAACAATAAAACAAGTGCAGGCTAGTTGACTACCATTAGTCAAAATGTTAAAGAGTGTACCTGATAGATTAGATTATCATGAAATGCTAATAGGAAAGAGACTTGTCTAACTTTTACTGAACATTGTGCCTTGTGCTTTAAACATTATCACATTTCATCATCTAACCAGCTGTAAGACTGCACCCAGCAGATTAGAACAGAAGCAACCTTCCAGAGATGGTCATAGGAGTAAGATCAAGAACAGGAATCAAGAACCCTCCCACCCCAAGAGAACATCCAAAGGTTCTGTACATCCAGCTCCAAGCTGAAGTTGTCCTCTTCAAGCTCCAATGAGCTTGGCTGCCCAAAACCAAAGCCACCACTGTGTCTCCCTTACACATCGCCTCTCACAGACTTTTCAGGATGATGCAGTTTGCTAGGTTTTTCTTTATCCTCTTTCACAGCTTCTTACTCAGCATTTCTTTTACCAGTAAGTGACTGGAGAAAAATGGATCGGGTAAAACTCAAATCTATCCATCTTTTAAATGATCAGCAATGAAATAAAAGTCTTCGAAGATGAAACTCTAGGTAGCCTATTGAGGGGAAAGTTTGAAATCCGCTCAATTCAGAGTGAAGGCTAACAAAACATAGATGTCTCTATCAGCCTTCAGCCTGGAAGATAAAGAGCCTGATGGTTTGATTTCTTTTGGCAGGTTTCCTACATCTCTAATTGTGGGGCACACTCTGCAGTACAGGGATGCCTGAAATGAGCATGCTCAAAGGGATAAGAATGAAACTGATGCAAGGAGGGTAAGTTATATGATCTCAACAAAGACTTGCTGTGTGTTTATGAAAAGATATGCTTTACTAAATGAGGACTATCAAGAAGTAAATCAGATAAGAAAAACACAAAATGACCTATTAAATAAACTCCTAACTGGTGCACATTATGGGTGGGAGGGAGCAAGGGCAAATATGTCTCTGATGCCTCCACACATAAACGTGCAATCACCAACCTGGGAAGCAGAGTGTAGAAGTATGGATGCTCCGTGCTTCAGCCTTCTTCCTGGCAGAGCCTTTTGGTAAGATGACGGTGTCACCAAATGTACCTTATGGTTTTAGGACACATGTTAGTGCACATCAAGAAACCAGAACCACAAAGGGATGTGGCTCATCTAATTAAGTCTTAGGTGATAGAGGCAATACTTCAGCAAGAGGTAGGCTGGTCCCTGGGCATGTTTTAAAGTAAGTGTAATTCATTGCTCCTAAAATACACAGTTTTTTCACATTTTAACATCTCTAAATTGGGAGTGCGTCTTATAATTGTCTTCCATGAAGTTGCTATCATGACATGGTTGCATGTGCACAAACTTGGTCATAGTTGTTCATACTGCTGCCACTTTAACTGAGCTTTGCTTATAGTTAGTGTCGAATTCAATTGACATTTTTACATGTCTTTAAAAGATTATGCTGATTCAGAATCAAAACAAAAAATTATGGTATAAATAGAAAGGCTTGGAAATGGAGTTGCAGGATAAATTTGATATTAGTGGAATAAATATTTATCTTTAGAAAAATGACCACAATTCCTTATTTGATTACAAAGCAACAATCAATTTTTGACGGGATCTAAACAAGAGGTAGAGGAAGATGAGTTACATGTTGTTACAAAAATACATGCAAAGGACCAGAATCTACTTCATGCCAAGCAATGCAAAACTGAAAGCAGGTGAAAGTGTCAAATATCTCAGAAGAGATGTCAAAGCAATGATGAGCCAGTATAGCCAATTCACGTGTAGTGCAAAATGATCATTAAACATAATCAGCAGCACTTCTTTTCCTTAATGTTACATAAAATAGAGGTGCACTTACAATTGAGATCATATGCAAGTCAGTGAAATACCATAGTCAAGTTTGTCTTCAGTACTCTCCCATGGTTCTCCCTCCTTCAGACAGCTCAATCCACTCCCCAGCTGCTTCTGCACATTAGTATTACCTCTCTCAGGGATACTAATATTTGAAACATACATCTAATTACGAAATGACTTATGGACAAGGCTGGCTTGAGCTGTAAACTGTTTTGCATTTTGCCTTGAAACAATCTAGAATATATGGAAAATCATAGGTTCAAATATATTTGACTCTTTTATTGGTGGCTACAGAGTGCCAATTCATCCCAAAGTCTTAATTCTTCCCTTTTATATATTTGGCTTCTTTGACTTGAATTTTATGATTTTTTTAAAAAGTTTGAAAGCTATTAACGTTTAGCATAGTATTTAAGAAAGAGAAGGTTTGGGCATAATCAAAGAAAAACTTATCTGCCTCTCTTTTCCTTCTTAGTGCCAGTCTCTTTAAATCTGTTTTCTTTAGCATATTAAAAAATTATTGCTTTATCCCTACACCAAGGACTGCCTACAAATCTTCCAACAAAAAGTAGAAACACAACAGATAGCAATTATAATGGTAAACTCTCCATAACCCAGAAAGCATGATGAAAAGTCCCTCCTCCCAAGTTTAGCTGGAGACAGAGAAATAAAGAGTAACTATACCGATTTAAGTACAAACTCCCCAGTCTAAGAGTGGAAACCCTTTCAATACCCACACAATATTCCCAGCTTACATTTTACTCTTATTTCTACTACTCCCCTACACTTCCATTAAACTATTGTTCTGCCAGCATGACCTGCACCTTCCCATGACCATCCTGCACTCTCTGCCCGGAATGCCCTTTCTCCAAGTCCAGTTCAACCCTCCAGAATCCTATCCATCCTTCAAAGTCCATTCATTCAATATATATTTAGCACAGTCTATGTGTGGAATACTAGGGATACAAAAGGTAATTTGTAAGGTTCTTTTCCTGAGGAGCCACCAGTCTGACCTATTTTAAATGCTGTATCCTAAAGGGATACACTCAACCACCTGTGATCTCTCCTTCCTTTAAATCCTCTTCTCTTGTATTATTTCAATTTAAGAATCTCTTGCTGATCTCCTACTATATACCAGAGATAATGCTGGGCACTTTCACATACATTTACATCATTTAATCCATGCAACAGCTTCACTAAGTAGAGTCTCCACAGACCCACTGGGCGTATGAGAAAACTGATGCTCATAAATTCACATTCATGGCAAGTGTCCTGTTAGGGACTAGAAGCAAATTCTATTGATTTTTGTGTCCAGGGCTATTTCCATCAATATTTCAGCAGCATTCACTTAATCTTATTATTTGTGTGGTTATCTTACCTTCTCTATTATGGTGAAATCTTAAAACGAGAATTGAATCATACTCATTCTGACGTATAGTTTGAACACAAACTATATGAACTATCTGGCTTATAGTAGGGGCTCAAAATGTGTTTACAAAGAAAACTCTGCTCCAAGTATTCTGGTGAATGCCAAAGCTGGTTCATAATGATGCAGAGACGAGAGTCTGAGACCAACTGACCTCCCTGACATTGTGAGAAGTGGGGATATACCGACCCTTTATCACAAGCTGGGATAAGAGGAAAGATAGAGTTGTGAAGGCTCTCAGAATGTAAGTGGGGAAATCATTGGTTCATGAAAGGGGAAATAATCTATTTTGACCTGATTGAGACTGGAAGGTCTAAAGTAAGCAACATGCTAGAAATGTATTAAAAGGAAAAAAAAATGTGAAAAAGAGCGTAAAAGTTTGCAAGAATTCAGACTGGCTTAATCAAGCTCTGTTCACAGAGGCTGGGTGAAATGCAGGTACCTGGGAACAAAGAATGCCTAGCCGGGCAACTTCCAAAGTCTGAATCCGGGACACCAAATTAGTCAAGGGCTAAGGTTTTTTTAAGCTTTGACCAGGACCTGGGATCCAGAAAGAAAAACAATCCTCCTTCTCTAGGAACTTCTGTGGCTGAGAGAGAGCTCAACTTGGGTCTAGAGATAGAAGAAGCAGCTACACAGTGAGAAAGGGCTACAGGCTCGTGGTTGAAAGCAAATGCAGACTAGCGAGAGAGTGATCGGATTTCAGAGTTGGAAGGAACCATAGTCATTATCTAATCAAACCTATTCTTGTGATAGACACAAAAACAGGGGAAAGTCGAGTCTATTTAAAGGTTTACACTTATGCTAAACTAATTAAGTAACATGAGCTTGCCCCTTATAACTGACCTCATCCAAATATTGCTGTGTTCCCAGATCCCATCACCAGGCAGTGAGAGCCATATGCACTCAGAAGGAATGCCTGTCTGCCCTGCCTGGACTGTGACGGACACCAGGATCAGAGGATCGTGAGGAGAAAAGAACGACTGGAGAGCTCACAAATTCCAGAAGCGTAATTCTAGGGCAGACACTCTCCGTTTTTGATCCCCCGGAAAGTGAAAATAGAACCCTTTCCAGGAGAAGTGGGATGGAGAGCCATCCAAAGGAGCTCTCTGTTTGCGGGGGTCTCATAACTGTCACATTCCCACACTGCTGCCTCCAGTGTGTACTATTTTCCTGCGGCTGCTGTGACAAATTGTCACAAACTTAAAATAACAGAAACTTATTGTTTGCCTAAAATAATACAACTTTATTCTCTCACAGTTCTGGAGGCCAGAATCAGTATCACTGGGATGAAATCAAGGCATCAGCAGGCCCACCCTCCTTCCAGCAGGGCCACACTCTCTCCAGAGGCTCCAAGGGAGAATCCTCTCCTTGCCTCTTCCAGCTTCTAGTAGCTGCTAGCATTCCTTGGTTTGTGGCTGCATCACTCGAATCTCTGCTTCAGTCTTCACGTTGCCTTCTTGTGTGTGTGTGTGTGTGTGTGTGTGTGTGTTTCTAATCTCCCTGTGCCTCTCTCTTATAAAGATACACGTGACTGCATTTAATCAACTCATCTCAAGATCCTTAACTTAATCACATCTACAAAGACCCTTATTCTAAGTAAGCTAACATTTACAGATTTCAAGGATTGGGACCTGATATCTTTGGGGGACACTCTTCAGTCTACTACACCATGTTAACAGTAGTCACTCCCACTGTTAATATAAAAATATTTTCAAACAAAGAAACTTAGGGTCTCATATGAAGCCACACTGCAAGACTCTTCTCCATCCTATTCCCGTTCCTCCTATGCCCTTTTGTTACAACACTGGTACATTTCCTTATAAGGATTAATTATAAATTCATCTAAGAAAGCAATAAATGTTAGGCAGTACAAACATTCAAAAAATCTAATAAAATTACCTAGGAATTCACTCCAGACTCCTTTTAGCAGCTAATTTTAAAATCCTACCTAAGATGGTTCTGGAGGTTGCACAACCCTTCTGTGGTCCTACAATAACCTTTTACTCCAGAAAGTGGCCCTCATTAGTTCTCCCTTTCTTCTGCCTTTTCACACCACCACACAGACAAGACCAACTTATATTACCCACTTACAGACAGCTGGAGTTTGTATATTGCTTGCATATTGTTTAGTTCATTCATTACCTCAGTAAATAATTCTTAACTACCTATCATAAGCCAGACACTGTGCTAATCCTTGAAGATATAAAGATGAAAGGTAGGCTGATGCCCTCAATGCGTGTAGCAGAAATGGAGATGTGATGAATGCCGTAACGAAAGTAAACTCGGGTGCCAGAGGAAGCTACAGCCATGGAACAACGTGTTGCAGAAAGAGCTCAGGTTCTGGAAACAGAAAGAACTGGGTTCAAATCCCACCTTATCACTTACTGTCTTACTGTGTGACCTTAGGCAGATTACTTAAGCTCTTTGAGCCTCACTTTTCTTACCTGTAACATGGGGACAAAGACTACCCACTTTAAACAGCTATTGTGAGAACTAAATAGTATAATATATGTAAAGACCCTGGCACACTGCAGGTGCAAGGAGCATCTCAGCGGCCTGAGGGGTTGGGGAAGCTTGACAGAGAGGGAAGGCTTGAAGTGAAACTTGATGGCACATAAAAGTTTGTCAGGCCATTCCAGGAAAAGGCTAAAGGCTCAAGATACGTAATTGGAAAG
Source organism: Tapirus indicus (assembly GCA_031878705.1). Taxonomy (NCBI): domain Eukaryota; kingdom Metazoa; phylum Chordata; class Mammalia; order Perissodactyla; family Tapiridae; genus Tapirus; species Tapirus indicus. Next base: position 75,776,973 of record CM062922.1, on the reverse strand, counting down.
AAGGTCACGAGATGAGGCTGGAGAGGTGGGCAGGAGTCAGTCATGAGTATAACAGGGAGCCACTGGAGACCCTCTAATGGGGAAGTCACATGTTCAGATTTATACAGACGTGTCACGGATGGTTTGGGGTACACACAAAAATGAGAGTTAGGGAGATCAGTTACAACTTGGTGTAATAATCCTGGCAAAAGTTCATAAAGGTTGATGTCGGACAGCGACACAGAAGAGGATAAGAGAGGAGGAATGTTAGGGACGTTTTGGAGTTAGAATTTACTATTTAGTGGGGGATTGTCTGTGGCGGTAATGGAGAGTAAGGAGATCAGGATGGTGCCAAGATTCTCATGTTACATCTGCGTGACAGCAAAACAACTCAGAGAATCCGTTTCTTCCTTCCTTCCCTCCTTCCTTCCTTCTTTTCCTCCTTCCTTCCTTCTTTCTCTCCTTCCTTCCTTCCCTTCTTCCTTCCTTCCTTCTTGCCTTTCCTCCCTCCTTCCTTCCTCTATCTCTATCTCTCTCTGTTTTCTTTCTTTCTAATAAAATCAAATGAAGAAAAAGAAATTCAAATGGGGACATAAATACAAAAGTATGTTGAACATACTTTTCAGCTTCCAAGTGGTTGGCTGACAGCACGAAGCCACTCTAAATATATTTCTAAATCCTGTTAAACTTTCCCTTCAGAAAATTTAATGATTCTGATGGAGTTCTTAAGTTAAAGCATTCTTTTCACTAATAAGAAACCACAGAGTGCTGAGAGGCTCTAGATGCCAAATATAAATAAAATTTTAAAGGTAGCATTTTAGGGTTCACCCCAGTAATGAGGACCAACATCCCACAGCCAGTGGATACAGTGGATAGACTGTATTTTTAAAAGCAGCAGCTAAATCAAGGTACCTGGAATAAGCTACGTTATCCTACCTCCATTGGCTTATTTACTCCTGAAGTAAATTACTTACCATTTCATCTGGCAAAGATTATGGATTATTTTGACTTACTTTTCCAATAATTTTACTTCTCTTAGCCTGATTAACATTCATTCAATATTCAATAATGTATAAGGATTGCTATTATATGCAACTGTATGAGAAGCCACAGAATCAAAAAGAAGAACAGGATTTGGTGCTGAGGCAGAGATACAGCATGTTCAGTACAAGGCAGGATGCCCTGGGTACCACTGGGCCATAATAAGGCTCTCGGAGTTCAGAGGAGAGTTACATTTCCAGGGGAAATAACTGAAGGCAGAGATGAAGGTAGAAAAAATCTCAGGCTGAGACAACCACAGCAACAAAAAGGCAGAAAGTATAAACCCAAGGCCTCTCACTTATTCTTGCAGCTCCCCCAACAGAGCACGCTTCTTCTCACTGAGGCTCCTTTGCTTAAAATGCCTCCCTTCCTTCCTTTGTCCTTCTGCCGGTCTCAATTCAAATGTTATTTCCTCTAGGAAACCTTCTTTGACCTTTTCAGGTAGAATTTAAAGTTTCCTTTTTGTAACTCACAAAGTCCCTCCAGACATATTTTAAATGTATGTATTACATACTATTTAAAATTGACTGCCAGATTTTAAGTCCCTCACTTTTGCCACTTGACATCCAAAGGACTTTGGGCAAGTTACTTAGCCTTTCTGTGCTTTGATTCCTCATCTATGAAATGGAGAGACTGATACCTTCAGGACTGGTTAGGCTGACATGGGGTAAATTATGTCAAAGGCTTAGCATCAAACCTATCAAGGTCAATGCGCAAGAAGTGCTAGCCACTGTTATTATCACATACTTAGAACGCCGTCTCCTGCACTAGATTATAAACCTCTGGTGGGTAGAGATATAGCCTATTCATCTTTGTATCTCCAGACTCCAGCACAGCACTTGGAAATGCTGACTAAATTAAAATTTTCAGTGGCCAATATCTGGTTCTGGGAGTATCTCTAAGATCTTCAGAAGAAAATATTCAATGAGCAGATGATGATTCAGAATTAGCACTCAGAAGAAAATCATCTACATTGATATGTAGATTTGACAGTTATGTTCACAGTAGTGATATCAAAACGTGGAATGCAGAGAGAGAAGAAACAAGACAGAGAAGATAGAGCCTAGAAGAATCTCTCATTTCCCAATCTGGAGAAGAAAGAAAAATCAGACGAGACAGAGAAGATAGAACCTAGAAGAATCTCTCATTTCCCAATCTGGAGAAGAAAGAAAAATCAGGGATGGTGTGAGAGAGGGATTGGCTAGGGAGAAAGGAAAACCTTGTTCCTGGAAATTAAGGTAAAAAAGAGACTCACATGAAAGCATTTACCTCAACAGTGGAGAAAAGAAAAAGGAAGACTGAGAAAAATGGATTTCGTGAATAGAGGTCACTGATAACATGAAAGTAGTAGTTTTAGCAGACAAGTGAAGGTGGAGACAGGAATATAGAGTGATAAGGAGTGAGAGTGAGACACAGTAATGAATATAAAATCCTAGTCTTCAGGAAAGGTTGGTGGTGAAGGAAAATAGAGAAAGACGAGATGAGAGCTCAAGGGAGAGCAACTCAAAAGGTCAAAGGAAGGGATTTCCTGGGTGTGAGGGTGGAAGAGGTGATGATGGTGTGTGTGATAGGAAAGACTTTAGCCTGTTTCCAAGGTGAGCAGAAGAAACCAGTGAGGGGGCAAAGACTCCAGGTAGAGTAAGAGGGAATGGGTGAGGAGGTCAGGTCCTGAGCTAACTCGGGATTATGGGGAGACTCTCCTTGCCCTTAAAAAGGACAGTGTGGGTAAGTGACCATTCAAAGACCATAATGGCAAGAGACCCCAGTAGCCAAAGCCCCTGGATTACTAGAACAGCTTCTCCTGCTGCTGGCGCCAACAGAATTGGGGCTGGACCTCAGAGGCTAAAGGAGAATCTCCACATCCACTGCAAGACACCCAGTTTTGAAGAAATCAGCAATTGTGAATGGTAGCAAGGAAGCACGATAGTGAACAAATTTCCCCAAATTACTGTTGCAGGCCTGGCAGTGATCTGGAACTTTTAAAATTCCTCAAATGGTGTAATACCACAGACTCGCCCCACACCACTCAGCAGCAAGTGGCTTAAAAATATGGGAAAGAAAACCATTTATAATTTATTGTTTTTAAAGCCTTTTCTGATGAAAGCACAGTGATAAGTACATAGGATCCTAATTAGTATAAATTAGTATACCCTAATTTATTTTGGTAGGGGGCTGGGGAGAGGACTACTATTGTCTTAAAACCGTGTGACAATAATATGATCCATATTAACTTACTCTTAAAGCAGGCATTTGGCAAGAAAGTTAAGCCAAACACTGTATAATAAAATTTTTTTTAAACTTGTTCTCATTAGTTCTGTGAGTAAAAAACACTCAGGCACATTCTGCATTCTCTGTTAATAGACAAAATAGATAATCTTTGTAAAACTGTGAAAAGGCCCTTTCTATTTCTGAGAGGGAAAATACAGTGAAATCATCAATATTTTATCACTCATTCTACTTGAGATGAGTTGAATGGTTGACTTCTTACATCTCCTGGCTGGTTAAAGGGGCAACATGCTGCAAACACAGAAAAGAACACAACAGAAAATGCATCTGGACCCACTTCAGTCTACCCTTCCTTATGCCCCAATTATTTTCTGCTTCACATTATGGGAAAGTGTGATGGACATTTTATTGACACTGGACATCATTTAGAACAATACCCAAACCACTTAGGATTTGGCAAACAGAAGAGGGAGAAGGAAAGAGGAGAGTTTAAAAAAAGGAGAGAAGAAATTGAGGCAAGTAAACAAAAGTCAGTTAAAGCTCTTTGGTATTCCTTTCCCTCTCAACTCCAAGTCTTGTTCTAAATTAGGAAAGTTAAACACCTAAAATGTCAACAATTTTATTTAAGGAATCTGGGAGAGATTCCATGGACCTCCTGAATTCAGATGGGGGGAGGGACATAACACATATATCTTACAATACTAGTTACTCACTTGTGGTTACCAATTAGAAGTGCTTCCCTATGTCCCATGCTAAATGATAACCCAGATTGGTGTCTGTTGTCCTATTCCTGCAACATTCTCAGAGACGCATCTATAATTGGGCTTAAGCAACAGGTCAGCTGCTTGGAGACGAAGGAGACCGTATACACCCTAATTTGTAGCAAATTCTTCAACCATTCATTTTGCAGCTCTCTGACCTCCTTACACCTAATTCAAGCCTGGTCTCCTCAATTCTCTTTAAGAAACAAGTTGTGTGAAGGTATTGGTCCCACTGTGAATTGTGTCTCTAGAACTTGGAAAGATGTACAATAGTATAAGTGAGATGGGCAAGTCTGTAATTGAAGTGTTTGAGGTTACAGCTGGGTTGATGGGGTCAGTGATCCAACAGGGAAGTGCAGAGAGCAGCTGAGTCTCCCACAAGAAGGATGTTCACCGTTCTCAGGAGAAGAGGGAAGTTTTTAACCATAGGGAAGGATATGGAGACAGCTCAAAGACAGGTGATGCTAAAATAGAGACTGATCTTGACTCAACTTCCCACAGCTCACAGTTCAATGACAGAAACTATATTAAGACAATGCATGGTACATAACAGGGCCTGAAGTTTAAAAAAACAAATGAAGTGGTATAATTTAAAATTTCCTGAGGTGCCTGAGTTATCACTGACTTAAACACAAAAATTATTGACCTGGAGAACAATTTCTCAGGGAGCCGATAGAGTTCATAATAAAAGCTTTGTAGGCCAAGAAATACAATAATAAACTATCAGAAAGAGAATATAGTAATTACTGTATCTTTCCGCTTCCTGTGTGCATGAAAGTTATGCTTTTTCTAGTCTATTTAGCTATTTTCGGTTTAAAAGAGGACATGCATTTTGCAGGTTATAAAATACAAAAAACACTTAGCTTTGGAGCAAATCTGGAGCCCAACAGGAAGAACACAGATGAAATAGACAGAAGCCTTGAATTGCATCACCTGTTTGAAGAAATCTTTGCAGGTATATTTAATGGGTAAACTTTAATCTTAGACATACGTGCAGTAAAAATATGCTAAGGGCTGCCATTTTTAAAAGCATCACATTTCTCCTCTCTACTGACATGCCTGACTAACTCCCACATTTAGCACCAGGGTAATGACGGGGGTGAGCAGTCTCTGTGCACTAACAATACAGCCAGCCCCTGTGATTTGTCACATCAAATATGAGAAAGGCACCTCCATGTGACTAGAAAATCAATGATGTTTCAGAAAAATCCTCAACCCAGAACAGGAAAAAGAAACATGCATAGATAAGAACATCAATGAGAATGTGAGCTAAGTGTTCTGCTTATTTTGGAGAGAAAGTGATATTTTTTCTTGTAATCTAAGACATCCAGAAAAGTGGTTCAGCTTTTTAGGTCCTAGGCCCCTTTAATAATATGCTGAAAGTTTTGGATATGAGAAAAATGTGTATAGACACAAAATTCTGCCACTTCAAATTCCCTGGCCTCCAGTCAAGACACTTTGATTTAGATGTCTGTGAAGAATCTTTCTGAAGCCAGCAAGACTAATATTCTCAGTTATAAAATTAGATCAGAACGAGTTCTGTGGGAAGCCTGCATTGGCCAACAAATGGAAAAACAATGGACTTGTCCTGAAAGAGTAAAGGAAAAAAGGAAATTACATCTAAATTCAATTTTTAAAATGGTGACTCTTCGGAATTAATTCAGGCCCTGATCACCGCAAATTTAATACACCAATGCATCTGTGCCATTTCTTAGAGAGAAATTTCTGTTTTCTTAATAGAAGAAGAGAGGTTGTGTAGAAGTTGACCGCATATCTTGCTGCTTGAATATTTGCAACCTGCTAAGGAAATGCAGTGTAGCAAGTCAAAACCAATAATTCAGCAACTGCAAACTACTGTTCAAAAATGACTTCCAAAATCTTTGCTCATACAGGTAGTGGGATCTCATGTGACTTAATTAACTTTAAAAATCTTTATTAAGTGCAAAATTTTCTAGCACACTATACTAGATACTGTGGGTGATACAAAGAGTATAGCTCATTGTGGAAGAATATGACCCAAAGGGAAAAAGGAAAGCTCAGGATTGAAGCTTATCACAAAAATAGAGGCAGGACGGGTAGGGTGATCCTCCAAAAAGAAATATGGAAAAATCATGTACTACATTTGTCCCTGCCACATTGACAAAAAGAGCATCATTAGTGCCTAAGAAGTCATAGACTGGAGACTAAAAAGATCCAGGAGCACAAGTGGGGTTCTTATACCTCCTCCTTTCAATGGATAGGACTTTAGAAAAGTGAGAATATTGGGGAAGTGAACAGCTTACTACGAAGAGGTGGTTGGCAAATAGGATGCCATTTTCTGTTTGTACTGCAATGATGAACTTTGGGTAGGGTTGGAGTACCTCTCATGAGGACAGGGAAGAAAGTCTTAGAGACTATTAGGTAGTCTTTAAACTGAACATGGAAGAAAAAGGAAGGCAATTCTCATGTAAGACCATGAAACCAGTTATCAGAAAGGTCTGCAGTCATGTCGTGGGAAAAAGAAGAATCGCTCAGGAGGAGCCATGAGACTCCTATAAGAAAACAATTGGGAAAAGTTCCCAAAATGATACTCTCAAGGGTCTCATAGTTGTATGGGACCAGTACAGAGTATGGGAACTTGAGAAGAAGATGGTAAACACAATCTCATAATAATTACTGGGAGTTGGTAGTATTCCAAAGAAATATCTGTTAGGAAGGGAGGTAAAGAAATATCACTGTGTGAAAATCTATGAACCTAGGTAGTAATGATGATGAAGAGGCATTCGAATGAGGATTAAATGAAAGGAAAACATGTCATAGTGTTGATGAAATCAACATGAACAGACTATTTGGCCAAATGGAAGAAATGGATGATGTGTTCTTAATTTAGTTTACAATGCTGGCACAGAGGCTCAAAACAGTTGTGATGGGAAATTTCAACTACGCAAACATTTAATAGGAGACTCTAAACTGAAAGCAGAATGTCTGACAAGTTACTGCCTGGGCTGGATAGCAATTTTATTTCTCTATAGATAGAGGAAGTAACCAGGGGAACTGCTACTTGGATCTAACTCTAAACAGCAAAGATATCAGCTAGTGAAGTGAAATAACGAACCTTGGGTGAAAGCAATGATGTCATTATAGCATATGACAAAGCCCTCTTAACCATCCTGCATTCACCCAACGCTTTTCACTATCTTTGCAAAACACACTTGCTGATCCACAGGGACCAAGGGCTCAAGTACTCTCTAGTACCTCTGCTCCGCCTGCCAAGTTGTGTTCCTTTCAAACGTGTTATGTTTCCTTCCAAACTTATTCATGCCAATTGTACTGGATATTGTGGATAAGTAATTTAAATTAAACATTATACAAACTGACTAAACATTAGTGCAAAAAAGAAAAGAATTGTTATTAACTAAGTTGAATGCTTTGGAAAGTTTGATAAAGAGTTCTAAAAAGAATTGTTATTAAATTAGGTGTAGGCAATTCAACAGTAAACATTGTTTGAAAACTTGAAAATCACAAAAAATATAGATCTAGATAGTTTCTATGATCAGATTTCTTTACAAGATTGAAACTGAGGATGAAAGAGTTAAAGTTTCCCTGGATTAGGATGAAACTGTGCCTGTACCCACAAGGTTAATGCGGGAAATAAAGTAACCAAAGTTTCTGAGCTTGCCTTGCAGAACGGCAGGAGGACTGCTCAGAGAGTAACATGTTGACAGCCCTCCACCCGACTAAGCATCATGCAGGAGCATTGAGAAGCTAAAATGACCAATCCTAAGCTTCACCCGTCACAAGAAATATGAAAGACAGTCACCCCTGCGCAGAGGCCTCTTAGAACTTCAGACCCCAAGGCCACATGCCCCACTCCCCGTCTCATTCTCACAATGTGCTTTGGAAAAACGTTTAGAACTGTATGTAGGCAAACTAATCTGTGACCGGTAGAAAGAATAACTTGTTAGCAGAAAATTTATGTCCTCTGCCCAAACTGTTCCCTCTGTCCCAGAGGAAGAAGTAACTGAGGTTTTCTTAGATTCCTCAGGAATGTTGCATTCAGCAGATCTGCTATGGTGAAGCGCCCGACGTTCTGCAGTCATCCGTCACCTGACATGTCTGAGCCCCCTCCCCAATCCCGTTTGCCTTACATAAGTCATTTCCAAATCAGTTCCCCTTTAAGATGGGTTTTTTGGGACGATAGTCCACCATCTTCCGATATGCTAACTTATCGCTTATTAAAGTTCTTTCTCTACCACTGCCTGCTTGGCCGTTTATCTTGCGGTGAGCAGATCGAGCCCTTGCTTGGTATCAAGATCTTGCCCAACTTAAAGGAAATCAAAACTGAACATTTACATGACACAAAAATTACAATGTGGAACTCTAATCGATTAAAAAAAAGAGACCTTTGTCCTATGTCAAAAGATTAGTAAATGAATATACTTGTTTCATGAATATATTTTAAGTTCAAATAAAATATTCAAGGTACATGTATCTTTTTATGACTAGCTACTTTAACTGTCTTTTTGATTAATTGTCCAGCTCCATTCCAACTGCAACAGACAAAAGGCTTCTATCCTGGCTTTTTTGATAGCCGGGTAGGGGGTGGTTGAAAATATGATGATAAAACCCGGACTACGGGAAGGCAGACTTCAAAAGGCTCAGCAGAAACAGAACCATGACTCTGGTGCAAGAGACTCTAAAAGAGGATTGAGCAACACCCATCTGTCCACATAGTCTGTAATTCTGTCTACACAATCACAGACTGAATCCACCAAGGGAGAAATGATGGTGTTCCTACATAGCTCTACCATGCCCTTTGATTTCAACATGGCTAGGATAAAAAATAGAAAGAGGGCTCCCCAAGAACAAATGTAAGAGAGTGCTGTCCAACAATAGTGACAGATAGATTGAGACCTATAATTTATAAGAACAAAAAAAGTGTTCTTTTAGTTATTTAGGAACAAAGGAAGAGATAAGGCAGACGTTTGGCACCAATGACATGACATTGCAGGAATAACAAAGAGAATGAAGAACTGCTCTGCTGCTAGTTTTGCCCTTGTCTTCTCTTCCAAGAAGAATGATTTTTGGACTTAAACTAGTAGACTAAATATGGTAAGAGAAAAAGAAAGCCTGAGACTGGTAAAGAGACTTAAAGTGAGCAGTGAGACACTAAAATAACTACAATCCAATGTACTGAGAAAATTCACCAATAAGATTGCTAAGCTGTTGTCGATCAGTAGAAGTGTTGGAAGAGTTGAATGGACTAATGTAGATCTGATTCTCAAAAAAAGAAAAGAGGAGGAATGAATGCAGATTTTGCAATCTACAGGCCTTTGAACTTAATTTTTTTTTTTTTTTTTTTTTTTTTTTTTTTTGTGGGGAAGACCAGCCCTGAGCTAACATCCGTTGCCAATCCTCCCCTTTTTGCTGAGGAAGACTGGCCCTGGGCTAACATCCGTGCCCATCTTCCTCTACTTTATATGGGACGCCGCCACGGCATGGCTGACAGGCAGTGAGTCGGCGGGCGCCTGGGATCCGAACTCGTGAACCCCGGGCTGCCAAGCGCGGACTAAGCCGTTGCGCCACCAGGCGGCCCCTTAATTTTAATACCAGGAAAGATTACAGAGTTGATGTTAATGGGATGGCTTGAAATTTCAATATAAAAAAGCAGATCATAAATAGTATCTGTTTCAAACTAAAAGCCACTATCAAATTTATTGGAGAAATAATAGAGGCATTTCTTTTAAAAAGCAGGATCAAAACCAGAATGACTGCTATTGGGGGTGAGGGGACACTTGTTCTCTACTCTTCATATTTTCATAAAAGAGAATCTGATACAACAGGAAGGAGAAATTGCCTAAAAAGAGTTTAGAGTTCAAAACAAAGAAATGCATTGTTTCTCCTGCCTTGCTTTCTATTGGAGCAAATGACATGCGATCAGAGCCTTTGAGATCTTTGTAGAAGTGCGGCAGTTCTTGGAACCAAACGAGTTTAGGAAGCCTGAATGCACAAAACGCATTAGTGATGGAGAACGATGCTATGAAGGTGGGGTTCTGAAGCAAAAAAGAGGTTTGGCTTTAGACAAAGAAGGACCAATATTGTATGATTCCACTTAAATGAGGTGAATAGGCAAATTTATAGGCAAAGCAAAATAAAGGTTTTTACTTAATGGGTAGAGAGTTTACATTGGGAATAATGAAAAAGTTTTGGATATAGATAGTGGTGATGGTTACACAATCAATGCCACTGAACTGCACATTTACAAATGGTTAAAATGATAAATATTATGTTATATATATTTTACCACAGAAAAAAGAGGTCTGGCTTTGACCATTCAGACCCGCGTTTGAATCCCATATTCTTATAGGTTGAGCTCCCTTCCTATATACACAGGAGCCTGGGTACTGACCAGGGGCTGGAGACTGGGGAGAATTGGCTGGGACTGGGAAAGAGGGGGTGGCAGAGGGCCTGGCCCAGCAGCTAAATGTGAGCCAAGAGGCACAGTGGCAACTAGGAAGAATTCAGTTCTGGCACAGTTTCCTAACAAAATAACTGTCCAAATGTGGATGGATTGGCTTTAGGAGATAATGAGTTTCCCATTACTGGAGGTATTGAAAGCTGCTCACAGGCTTGGTAAGGGCATTCAAGCATGAGATGACCTTTAATAACCTTTAAATTCCCTTCCAAAGGGGCAAGCAGGGATATTTATTCCTTTACCATAATCTCCTTAAACTATGAGACATATACAGTAATGCCCCCAAATAGTGGTGAAGTGGAAAAATAATGGGGATGGAAAAAGAACTCCCAGATTATTTGGTTATTCAACCTACTCCCAGATAAGCACAATCAAGATATTCAAGAATATGTAGCAAGAAGAAAAGATCCTTAGGAATAAGAATTGTCAAATACAATAATCACTATTAAATATACTTACGGAATTTTTTTTCAAAAGATCCTTAGACATATATGGTACTTAGAAAGAGCTAATCCAGGTTCCTTTCTGTCTGAAAGAGGTCTAGATTCAATCAATTCCTGTTCAAAGCAAATATTTATTCACTTATTCATTCATTTAACAAACTATTGAGGACAGATATCATGGAATACAAAGTGGGTAGGAAAATGCATAAGATAAAATTTCTGCTTCCAAGAGCTCAGATTAGTTACTGTGTTCCAGGAGGTTCGGAAATTCAGTGTGGCTGATACATTGTGCATCTAGTATGCCTTTCATTTTAAAGCCATAATTTTTAAAATTGTTCTCATTCTTTGACACCTAAGAAGTACTTCTAAGAAAATAATCAGAGATCCACATAAATATTTATGCATTAGGATGCTCACTAAAATATTATGAACAATAATTAAAATTTGAAAATAACCTACATGTCTAACAAGAGGAGAACGGTTAAATAAACTATAATATAAATGGAAGCTAGCATCCTCCATAGCCAATAAAACTTATCAAAGCAAAGCAGTTGTTAATTTTGTGATAAAACTTTCCTTCAGAGTACCTATCAAAACTGAACTAGGACATGCCTCTTAGAGGCATGGATTGCACATATTCAAGTGTAAAATCACAAGCTAGAATTTGTCTCAGTTCCTAATCTGGAAATTGGGGATGATGATATTTATAGAAAATGATATAGAACTGGGTTTGGGTCCCTGCTCTGCCACAGACCACCTGTAAATAAGGCTCTTGCACCACCAGGTGCCAGTAATCATCACCATCACTGCTGCCATCATCATTATTGAATGGAGGCCAAGAGAGGAGCAATAAAGAGATAATTAAATGGAGTATTTATTTAAAACAACTCAATCAAGGTAATGATTTTTTTATCCACTTTAACTACAAAATGGTTTTTTAAAATCAAAAGTTATAAAGGTAAGAACCCCACCTACCCCCAACCCTAGTGACAGTATTTGCCCCATTCACTAGTGCAGAGAAGTCTTCATTAATTTAGCAGTAGATGGTCTCATGATTGACCACCTATAAGCTTAACGCTGAACAAGGAATCTAAGCCTGTTGGTGAGAGGGTGCACAATTTTTTTTCCAGGCCATCCAGGATTGTTTAGCCTAGTGAGATGAAATTTGTAAAAGGTAACTGAATCATGAGAAAGAGCTAATGTAATTTATTCGCCACTGTAATTTACTCTACATTCTTAAGCAGGCAGGCCCTGGACACACTGCCTTTTCACTCCATCATTCTCCTGATATATAACAAGGGCCATTAAGCTAGGTAAGAAGATGAATTGCTGGAGATGATTATGCATGTCTTCAGCAGCCCATGAAATGTACCCAAGAACAATAAAGATATCTGATGACCTGTCAGGGAGCTGCTTATGCAAATGAGAACATCATGATTATACTTCTGCTGGTTCATCTAAAGGCTATCATAATATGTAGACAGAAAAACTTCACTTGCTCGGTAGCATCACAGATAAGAAGCTGGTTTCAGATTAAGATATGCCAGAAATGAAAATTCATGGCCAAATGCCTAATTCAGCTATAAAAATGGACACAGAGCAGCATCCAAGCTTATTTCCTTTGAAAACAATAATTTCATCAGATGACAGTTCTTACTGCTCTCCTGAATTATAGTATTTGGCACTAAAAATTATTTGTAATCCTCAGAAGTAAAGTATGCTGTATATATATGTCTTCAGCATCTTTCTGCTCTTAAATAATAAATGGTATTTCTGACTTGAAATCAACAACCTTCAAGGTGTCCATGAGAATTAAGACAAAAAGAGGTCAAGGCAACTGATATAAAGCCTCCAGCAAACTCCTTTTGGGAGCAGGAACTCAACTCGGTTATTCTGAAGCCCAGCCTCCTCTGGCGACTCTACAGTGACATTGTAAGAGTAGAGCTTTGGCTCCCGGGAGGACTTCATCCACTAAATATTAGACGTGTGACCTTAACCACAGACTTAATGTCCCTGAGCCTCAGTCTCACCATCTGCAAAATGAGCATAACAACAGTCCCTGTCTCAGAGGGTTCCTGTGAGGAGTTAAAGGATGTAACACGTATAAAGTTCTTAACATAGTGCCTGGCAGGTAATTAAAGGCCTCATTTACCATTACATTATTATTATTATTAATCCATCTGACAATTTGATATCTCCACTTGGATCTCAACTTTAGCATGTTCAAAAACGAACTCAAATTTCACCCTCAAATGTGTTCCCTCAGTCTTCCTTGTTTCAATAAATGGCAATTCCACTCTTTCTGCTTCTCAGGCCAGAAAGTCGTCCTTGAAGCCACTTTTTTTCCTGCTATCCCACAGACCTCATCAGCAAGTCCTGTCAGCTCTACCTTCAAAATGTATCTATAACCCAACCACTTCTCACTCCCTCTAGCTGCCCCCTAATCCAAGCCATCCCTGACCTGGATTATAGCTCCTGCTTCCTCCCTTGTCCCTCTTACAGTCTGTTCTCTACAGAGCAGTCAGAGAAAGAATACGTCACTCCTCTGCTCAAAACTCCCCATGGTTTCTCTTCTCACTCAGAGTAAAAGCCCAAGTCCTTACAATGGCCTACAAGTTCCTCTGTGATGTGACCCCACCTATCTCCCTGCCTTCCCTCTTCCCATAGTTCATTCCTCTCTAACCACATTGGCTTTCTTCTGTTGATAAGACAAGACAAGCTCCTTTTCAAATTCAAAGGCTTTGAACTTGCTATTTCCTCTGCCTGGGATGTGCTTCCCCCAGATAGCCCTATGTCCCATTCTGGCACTTCATTCAAATATTACAGAGGTCTGGCTTCCCTGACCTCTTATCTGAAGTAGTAGCCTCATCACGCTCCTTCTCCTTCCCTGCTCTTATGTTTCTTCATAATACTTTACCACATACCCTCTTATTATTTATTTCTCTCCACCACCATCTCCATGATGAAGTCCCTTGAAAGCAGTTTAGTCCGTTTTGTTCACCTCAGTTCATAGAACAGGGCACATTCTATTTGATGACGAGAATGCAATGAATGCCTCACCAGAAGAAATGGATGTGTTCCATGAAATTGTAAGTTCATCCTAAGTAAGATTCTTTGGAGAGACTTAGTCAATTAAATGATTTGCTTCACTAACGGGAAAATTGAGGCCTAAAGACAAACCCAGAGTCACATGGTAAGTGTTAGAACCTGGACTCACATAAGTTCTTCTGTACCAAGTTTCATGTACTTGCCCCTAAAGTCCATGCTTTCTATTGAGTTTGGAGCACTCTGTAGTCTCAATTCCATAAATTATAGAAACTGCATGTAAGTTCAGTTCTGGTTCCAACTGGTTGACTAAGGACCTTGAGGGAAAAGATTTTATTTGATGTACAATTTATTTAAAATATTTTATGTTGGTTTTAGAATGAATAAGTTATACAAGTGTAAATGATAAAACAGTTATCAGTTGTTGAGAGTTCATGTCCCTATCATAGTGGTAAGTACTTTACAAGAATTAGTACAATGAATTCTTACAACAACCTTCTGGGGTAGTCCTATTATCCCCATTTTATGGTGGAAGAAACCAAGGTTGAGGAGATTAGATAACTTGCAAAAGGCTGCACAGCTAGCGAGTGAAGGGGCCAGTACCTGAACTTGAGTAGTCTGCCTGCTGAGCCAATGTTCTGTTGAATCAAGAAAGCTGCAGAGTTGGTATATTATGACGAATGTTTTATAAGGATTTATCTGCTCTGTAAGTTCATTTTATTTTGTCCACTTTTCTGAAAATGGGACACATACATATTATAAACATCATTTTGAAAGTTTTTATTACAAATCTTAATCAGTCTTACACTCATTTGCAACATATGTCATATGTATATATTTCTCCTTTTAACTAACAACGCAAAGTTTTAAAAAAATATCCCTGGAGAACTGCTGAGTTTGGTTATCAGCACATCTCAAGGCATCATATATTTTCATAAAAACCACATGGAGACAAGTAAGGTGTGTGCTCCCTTTCTCAGACATACATTGATGTCAATAGCCATGATGATCTGAAATAAGCAAAGTAGTTAGTTATGGTATGCCTCAAGAGTTTCTCATGAAAGTGCCAAATAAAAATATTGAAGAGAGGAAATGCCAAAGCACGAAACACGTTGGTAAGTGGGTCACTAAAGTTGCCATGGATCAGGATGCATTCTTGATGGCTCTTCTTGGAACTTAGAATTCTAGAGACCACTGAAAATGCAGAGAAATGCAAGTTCAGAGAAAATGGGCTATCCCAGAGTGTAGGTGACACATAATCTTTTCCAAAGAGTGCTGAGTAAGGTAACTATGTTATTTCAATTTCAACAGCAAATTGTATGATTTGAGAAGCCCTTGTATTATTTAAAATTCCTAAGAGGGGAAAAAATGATGTATTGGCAATACATCCTTCAAGATAAGGTTTTTTTTTTTTAATCTAAACTCTTATCTTAAATATTATTTAAATACACAATGGCCCCAATGTGATCCTATGAAAATTGGTGACTTACAGAGGGAGAGTGAGTTGGAGGTGGGAAAAACCATGGGATAGAATATTCTGGAACAAAAAGTTCAGTAAAGATTCCAGACATCCTCTTAAATTTGGCTGTAGAGTCCAGAGTGGGAGCTGAGAAGAGAAAATGGGAGAAAAGACAACGTAGCTCATCATTTATTTCTTTTAATTGCTATCTGCCATTCCTGGCTAGGAGAAAGGGGGGGGTCATGTTAAGTACTAGAGTTCCACATGTTTCCATCCCTTTAAGAAAAAATCCAGAAGTGATAAGAATAGTTTAGCAGTTCTCTGTGAGCTTAAACATTCAACAGAGGGAAATGCAGGAGACCAGAGACAAAGGAGAATGACCTCAGGGCTTCTTCTTTCTTGGCTCCTGAGTGAGTCAATTACCAGCCAGTCAGACTGCCCGCCTGTGCCTGCAATTCTTCAGTAGCAAGGGGAAGCTATACTTAATTTTAAATCCAGGGCTAAATAATACATCAGATTGAAAAAAGACTTGCCATTTTCAGGATATTTATGTATAAGTCTGAATTAGAGTATACTCTGGTCTGGACTGGAAATTTAAAGCTAGGAGAAGTTTGGTTTGGTTTGGTTGAAACACCATGGCCTATGAAAAGAGCTCTGTACCAGGAGTGTGGAGACCTGAGTTCCAGTCCCATATCTGCCATTCCTAGCTCTGCAGACAGGGGCAACTTGCCCAGTCTCTCAGACTACAATAAAGGGGCTGGATTAGATGCTTATCTCTAAGGTCTCTTGCAGCTCTATAAATATTCTATGAATATTCAAGAGCAGGAATCTAAAAGAAATACCATGTGAGCCACAGACGTAAGCCTCAAACGTAATTCTAAGTTTTCTAAGAGCACATTAAAATTTTTAAACAGATTAAATTAATTTTAAATTATTTTATTTATATTTAGTATATTTTATTTAGATATTTATTTAACCCAGTAGGACTAAAATAGTATCATTTCAATATGTAATTACTATTAAATAATATTAATGAGATATTTTACATTCTTTTCTTTGTACTAAGTCTTCAAAGTCTGATATGTATTTTATACTTGAATCATATCTTAATTTGGACTAGACACATTTCAAGTGCTCAATAGTCAAGTTTAGAGGGCTTGAACTTTTCTTACCTGAAGATAAAGATATAGCCTACCTTCAAAGTGAGAATACACTAAAAGTAGAAAAGCTATTCATTAAAATTTTAGGATCAACATATTCAGGGGATGTAAGGAAAGAAGTGATCAACAAAGGGATAGGAATTTTGGTGGGAATTGCCAAATGGAAAGATACAGAAGGAAGCTGTGTCATGTGGAAATTTGAAGGCTGGACAGAAATGATGTATGCCACCTCCAGGCCTGGTCAATAAAATGTTTGCACCTGATCCGCCATTGTCCCTCATGTCTTATCTGCAGACATATGCAGGGTATCCAGCTAAGGTCTTTATGGCCCTAGGAACAATGGTGCCACTAGATCAGGGGTTCCTAATCTGGGGTCTGTGGACCTTTATGGGATCTACAGATAGAATTCAGGGGGCCCAACAGTTGACCAGGGGGAAAAAACATCTTTGTTTTTATTAACTTTCAACTCAAATTCAGCATTTCCTTCAAGCATGAATGTAGGCAACAAACCACAGTAGAATTCAGCAGAACCTGTGACTTTGTCATCAGCAGAGATCACAGATGTTTTTGTAGCACATTTCATTTGCTGCATATCCTAGAATGGCACTTCATCAAAGTGACAGCAGTTATTAGACCCACCAAGAGACCTTGTCATTGAATGCATTAAAAGAAGCACGTATATCATATCACAGATTTTAAAATATTTTGATAGCTGCATTTTAATAAAATTGGTTTCTTTTATAACCCTGTGTAATTTTCTTTTTCATTTAAAAATGTTATTCTGAAGAGGGGTCCATAGGTTTCACCAGACTGCCAAAGGGGTCCATGGCAAAAATGCACTAGACGGAAAGAGTCTGGGTCCCTGAATGACCCCACCCCCTTCTCTGTCCCAAAACAAATCACATTGGATTGTGAAACGAGTGAGATATAAATAGTTATCATGTCAAGCCACTGAGATTTGGAGAGTGTTAGTTTCAGCAGTTAGCCCATTCTGACTAATGTACAACTGAAATCTGGCTTCAGGCCACTGCCAGTTGGTTACGACTACAGCCAGATTCCACGTGCTGAAGCGAAGGGCGCTAGCAGTGACCTGCTGGTAAACTGAGTCTCAAAAAAAACAATGACCCACCATGGCTGATTTCAAGCTACCAATATGCCATCATTGAACCCTGAGTTAGGAAGGGATGCCCAGATTCAGCTCTTGCCAGCCAGTGTGAGCTGGCTCTGGGCACACCACTGGGACTGCTCTCCCCCATGACAATTCCCAGAAAACTGTCTTTCTATTGCTCTCCCCTGGTTTCAGGGGAGGAGTGTGTGTAGAATCTTGAGAATAGTTGTTTAAAGGCTCCTATTTAAACCATTGTGTCTAACTCCTTCGTAATGAATAAATAAACTAGGATACCTTAGATGCAGTAATTTATAAATTCAACAAGCTGTTGAAAAGAATCTAATTAGTACTAATTACAATACTAGAGTGTCCCAACAAATTACAATGCCGTTGCCTCTGTAGAGGCATTGTGTTTAAACACTCTAAAACATTAATTAGTCTACAGAACAAATGTGTGAGATAGGTATTATTCGGCAGTGTCTGAAAACCAATTATTTACTCTGGGAAGGCCTGATGCCATTACTGATAGTAAAAACAAATTGATCGGCATAATAGTAGGATTGGGAAATCTGAGAACTATATTACCTTCTTTTCTGACCTCCTTTTATCTCACTGGGCATTAGTGCTGTCCCCATTTTACATACAAGAAACTGAAGGCAGCCAGGTGACAGATCCAAAATCTACAGGGAATCCAGTTTCAGATTCAGTAAGTCCTCAGGAGATTGTCATGCCTGTTTTTCAAATCTGAAAGCTCCATTTATGAGTCTCTTGTGTCTTGCTTCCCAAATATAAATATTTTCTTTTATAATGAAGAAGTTGCCTAAAGATACCATTTTACTAAAGTTAAAGTGACCTACTATGCATGCTTTCACCTGTTTCTAAGTTCCATATTATGTTTTGCTAATGTTTAGATGAATTTTAATTTATGGATTAAACTATTTATAATCTCATCCACTGAAAATATTCACTTCCCAAAACAGTCAAATCATTTAGAATTAAGATATGGAATCAAGGATTTAGTAAATGTTTCAGTTTACTCCAAGGGATAAATTACTAGTTTAGCAAATTTAAAGTGGATAAGTCACTGTTCAAATCCTAGCAAGTTGATCATGTTGGTGTTCCTTTCCATTAAAGAAAAGCTATGTGGACAAGACTTGGAATTTCTGGAGAAATATTTGATATCCTGCTACCTTTTCTCCAAGACATTTACTTGCCTGGTATATAGTAGGCACTCAATAAATGTTAGTGTTTACTGTTATTATTATCACTCCTCAGACCAGGAGTTACCATTTTTAGTTAAGAATTGACATCCCAGTTGATATGCACAGGTCTTAGTCATGCTCTAAAATTTTTCAAGTTTAAACAGTACATTTCAACTAATGTTACTAATTGAATCCTTCTTTCCAATGAAACCATTTTAAATATTTCTACTCCAGATATTACACATTTGCCGTTGTTGCTAATAAAATTTATCTTTATTCTAACTCCAAGCCTGCGTGTGTTTTGTTTAGGCAATTATTCAGACATATCTAACTCATTCAGCATGACTTACATAGGAAATAATTTTTTAAATAAACACATTCAATTCAAATTGGGAAGACCTCTGAATTATTTTGAGCTAATCACAGAAATTATCACTTGCCCTGTGTAAGCCCCAGAGGTAATGGCACATGACCGCTACTAACAATGTCCTTTTTGAAAGAACATCCATAATTTCCTTTCATTTCTGAGTTGATCCTGCTCATCTGTCCTGGCGCCAGACCAGTCCCATGTCAGCAGCTCCTCATGGAGATCTGCTCTGCTGATCTCCCAGATCTATGGAGAAAGTTGGCAGCAGGTAGTACAGCAACACTCCCCCACAGGTGTTCCACAGACTTCAAAAACACACTAGTCATACAGTTCTTTCCCAAAGACTGGAGACAAGAATTATTTCTTATATCTTCCATTTCTCTCCTCATTGTGTTCATCTTTTCCTCTACTTTAGCATATGGAACATATTTATAAAAATTGTCTTAACATCCTTGTCTGCTAATTTCATCATATCTGTAATTCCTAAGTCTGTTTCTATTGATGGATTTTTTTTCCTTACAGTTATGGCTATTTTCCTGCTTCTTCATTTGTCTGGTAATTCCTGATTGGATGCTGGATATTGTGAATTTTACAGTGTTGAATGTGTATTTTGTTGTATTCCCATAAAGAATGCTGGAGTTTGTTCAGGCATGCAGTTAAGTTACTTAGGATCAGTTTGGTGCTTGTGAAGTTTCCTTTTACATTTTTCCATAGAGCAGGTCCAAAGCAGTCTTGAAGTCAAGGGCTAATTTCCGCTCACTACTCCTGAGGACTCTATACAATGCCCTATATATTATAAGGTCTTTCTATTTTGGATGATGCGAACATGAACTATTCCCAGCTCTGGATGAGCCCCAGGAATTGTTTGGCTCTATAAATCCAGAGACACATGATCTTCTCTTCCAGAAAATGGTCTGGTATTAGCTCTTAGATAATATTTTCCCCTTCATTTTCTTTGTTCTCTATTTTCTGGGACTTCTGTGAGTCAGACTGAAGTTTTTGGATTGACCCTTCAATTTTTCTCAATATTGCCTCTTTTGTTTTCCATCTTTTAATCTTTTTGTTCTATTTTCTGCAAGATTTCCTCAACTTTATTTTCCAAAGCTACACTGGATTTTTTAAATATTTTGATCATCAGATTTGTAATTTCCAAAAGCTATTTCTTATTCTATTATTGTTGTTTCTTCATTGCATCCTAAACTTGTTTTACAAACTCGATACTTCTCTTATTTTTTAGGATATTCATTACAGTTTTTAAATTTCTTTCACCTTTCATTCATTTATTAAGCAAATATTTATTGATAACAAACGATGTACCAGACACTGATCCACTTGCTGAGAATATAGCAGTGAATCAAAACAAAGACCCCGCTTTCATGGAGCTTACATTCTAGTGGTGGTAGGCAGGCTTAAAAAATTAACAAATAAACATATCATATGTGTGTTAGTAATAAGTGCTATGAGGGATCCCCTTCCATCAAATGCCTCTCCCTCTTACTTACTACACTCCAGCCATCCCACCCTTCCTTCAGTTCCTTCAAGTTCCTTCCCCTCCTTCCTCTTCTATATGCTGTTCTCTACTAAAACATTTTTCCCCCAGTTCTTCACATGGATAGTAACTCATTATCCTCCTGAGTACCATATCTTAAGTATATCTATTCTCTTAGCCCTATCACTACCATCAGTTTTCTGTCTCAGTACCCTTTTTATTCCCTTCATGACAGTTATCAAAACTTGTAATGTTGGTTACCTACCTACTAGCCATTTATGCTTCCTCCTTGCTAACTGAACCTGATTTTGCTCAGGTGTCCATGATCTCCCTATAGCCATGTGCTTCAGAGAAGGTTGGCCCTAGCCCCAGCCAGGGATGAATCTGGATTAGTCTAACCAAATCATGATAATTCCATACTCTTGCCAGTGATGGCTTAGGAAGGAATGTGTGACCCAATTCTGATCAGTGGGAGTCTGCTAGTAAGGCATCTGGGAAAAGTTTGCTCTTATAAAGACACTCAAAGAATAGACAGTCCTCTGTTCAGCCTCTGGGACACTGCTTTACCTAAGAATGCCGCTCTAGTCATCTTTCGACCATAAGGAGAGGTAGCCCACAGAGAGCGGAAAGATAAAAATAATCTGACCTTTGGAGATATCACTGAGCCACTAAATTAGTCTATCTTCATACTTCTTTATGTTCCCATGAGCTCTTCTTGAGGAATCTACTAGATAACGAGCTTCAAACACCAGAAAGACATCAACATAAGGACTGATGCATTAAATAATACTTACTTGTAAAAAAAAAGAGTAAATGAGAAAAGAGAATATAATATAATGGCTATATGCTCTAACAGAGTAAAATCATAAAATGAAATTGGAGGAGAATTGGGGTAGCATATACAAAAATTTTGTTACTGACTCTTAAAACCGCTCAATAGTTTTCTACAATCATAACTGATGGTGGTAGTGTTCATGTTGTTGTCTGAGACAGTTGTACATATTAGGTGGGATAAAGCAAATAAGAATTTGGAGATATTTAATTCTACCATCTTGTGCTTTGAGAACCAAGAAAAAGGAGATATAACGTAATGTAGAAAATATACATTTTTCCCTAGTTACGTCCACTAGAAAGATCCAGAAACAATGGCCAGCCCAGTAGTAGCAATGAGCCTCTCTAGGCTCAAATTGTCATCTTGAAATGCCATTTCCCACTAAAAGAAATCAGGGCTTCTTAAAGATATTGCTTATTCCAGGTACAGGATAGGAAATAAACAAGATGAGTCTAGAACCTCTGGGTTCTAGACGGCAAGAAAGCTATGAAATACAATAGGGTAATTTCAAAAGGACCCTGAAGCCAACCTGAAGAGGCTTTCACTGCCAATGATGGTAAATTTGAGCTTCAATAAGAATAAGATTTACAATGGAATTCATGAGTTCATAATGATATTTTTTAAGTTAATTGATCACCTTCAGGGGATGACAAGAAACCAATAAACTATCTTGAAAACTGGTAAATAAGAGAAAAGGATAAAGTTTTTATCCAGCCTTTCCTATAGGAGCTATAATACGAGGTAACCAACTAGTAGATAAGGAAAGTATCACTCTATAAAATTATTCCAGCTAACAAAGGAAAACAAAATGACATAATTAGTGAATTAATGGGTCCTGGCAATGAGCATCAATGGCTGCAAACCTCACAAAAAGAGACAACCAGATATCACGTGCTTCCAAATGAGGAACACAGCACCACCTATAGTCTCAACAAAAGTATTAATCCTGAGTCTGATGAAGTCTCACACTCACTCTGTCAATTTGTAGAATATACAGGAAAAATGTGCAGAACTGCACCAAGAGCAAATTTCAGACTGTGGAAAACTCTACATGTCAAATAGTCCAGATCCTTCAACAGATAATTTGCAAGTAAAAGGCAGAGATGTAGGGGAAACGTGTAGATTAAAAGAAACTTAAGAGATATTTTTAAGTGGACAACACTAAACTATAGTGTTTAAAAATTCATTCTTGGATAATAAAACCATAAGGAAGTCCTTAGTATAAAATCTAGGATTAGTATGTGGTGGTCTGTTACAGTGGTAACCCCTAACAAACTACAACTCTTGGTATTCATGACTTTGTGTAGTGCCCTCCTCTTGAATTCGGGCTGGCCCCAAGACTTGCTTTAACCAACAGAATGTAACAGTGATGCTATGCTGTTCCAGGCCTAAGCCGTAAAGAGCACTAGCAGCTTCTAGAAGCTTTTGCACCCTTGCAAACCCTGACCCACCATTTTAAAAGTCTAGTACTCTACTGGAGAGACCATGTAGAAAGGCCACCTGGAGAGAAAGCCTTCCCAGTTGAGTCCAGCCACCGGCCAATCCACCAGCTGAATGCAGCCACAGAAATGACCAACCGTGAAATATAAGATGCAGAACCACCCAGCTGAGCCCAGAGCAGATAGCAGAACTGTGAGCAAAAAAGTAGTTGTTTTAAGAGCCAGTACCTTTGGGGGCAGTTTGTTAGGCAGCAATAGATAATTGAAAATAGTGGTTATTTTGGAAGAGACAAAGGAGTCTAGGATTGCGATGGAGTACACGGAGGTTTCTGGGATGGCTAGCGAAGTTCTTTCCATTTCTTGACCTGGGTGATGGCTATAAGGATATTTGCCTTATAATGACTCACTAAGCTATGCGTTTGTTTTGTGTGGTTTTCTGAACCTACGTTTTATTTTAAAACAAAAATGGTTTTAGAAAAAGAAAAAAATCCACATGGTTTGGCATAGAGACATTTACTCTTCTTCCAAAATTCCTCCAGACCATAGACTTTTAAAAAATAATTTCAAGGCTCCGAGTAAAAACTAGTAATTTATTCTAATCCTACAGACGTCAATATCCAAACAACATCAAGCATAGAAATATAAACTTCTTTGGATCCTAGACCTTGCAAAACTGAACTATTTGCTTTCATATCTCTCAATCTTTTCTTTCCTTCTCTAAGTGAGAAAAAATGTGTAGCACCAAAAAAAAAAAAAAGGCACTTTTATAAGCTGGCTTGCATTTTCTTATTGGCAGCAACTTGACAGTCTCTTTTTAAAATGAATTTTCCAGTTTCAAAGGAGAAAATCTGTATTGCATTTGGGGTTTTGTTTTGGGTGTGTGTGTGTGTGTGTGTGTGTGTGTGTGTGTGTGTGTGTGTATTTTAGTTTGGGACTGTTCAAATTTTAGCCCTCATATCCTATGTGTTACTAAAGTGCTTTCAACAGATGAATTGTGCTCTTTTATTCTTCTGTCTTCCTTTCCATTCTTCTTTTATCTTCATTTCTGATTTTGTTTCCCATTTCACAATGCAAACTTTTGTGTGCACCTTTTTTCTTAGAATGGTGTTATCTAGCTTTACTGACAAAAAAAATTAAAATTTCTGATTAGGAGATTAAAATTCACTGCCATAATTCACACTGCATATTTTGTAAAGTTTTCATAGTACATTTATTTTAATTAATTAATTAGAAACTACTACTACAAATTGAACTCCTGCTGTTGTACTTTCTACCTGGGAATTCAGTTCAGACCTTCCCAAAGATTACAACAGAGGAAAACTACAATGAGTTCAGCAGTCCACAGCAAAAATAAATAAAATAATTTAAAAAATAAAAATCACTGTTGTCATTTTAGGAATTACTATTACCAAAGCACCCTCGATGATGTGGTCCTCTTGGAGCCGATGTCCATAGAAAAAAGAAGTGTTTCATTAAGACCAGGTCTTGATTTAGCATCTGACTCTATCAGGTTCATAAAGGCATGAATTGGGACCCAAGAGGGAAGGTTACTGTTTCTTCCATAAGTACAGGAGAAAATGTTAATTTGTCTCAGTATAGTGTCTTTATTTTTGATGAATCTAAGAAACTCTCAATTCGCAAAGTCTCGGTTTTCATTCACAAAGACTGAACGTAGTAGAAAGTAATTATTGCCACTAGAAATTCCCAATCTGCAATAGATTTCCTAAGTCAAAACTCCTACTAGCTTCATCTGTGGTTTGGCATGCTTGAAGGCCCTTTTTCATCGAAATATAACGTGATCAATATACATTTGTGCGTTATTTACACAGACCCTCTCCTTCTTCTTCCTCCCATCCCTGCTATTCCCCCCTGGGGAGCTGCAATTCCTCACTTCTTAGGAGAATCCATTCATTTTTACAAATTAGGAACTGAGACAAATACTATTAGCATAATCTTTACCCACTTCCTACTTTCTTTGGATTAATTTTTCTTAAAGAGGCCCCAGTAAGGCAGCACTTAGGGTACTGGTTATGGTGCTTCTGGGCACAAGTTAACAAGAGAGTTATAAAAGTTAGGTAAGATTTGTCTATGGATAACAGTAATGCCTCAGATAACACTGGCTTAAATAAGACAAAACTTTATTTCTCTCATATTAAGGTCCGGAGGTAAGTAGTCCAGCGCTGGTATGGAGGTTCTACTACATGAAACCCTCAGGAACCTAGGCTCCTTTTGCCCACTTACTCCACTCTGCATGAACTCCTTCTTAAACGGATACCTCACAGTCCAAGATGGCTGCTCCGACCATGCTCACAGTCTAGCCAGCAGAATGGGGGATAGGACAAAGAAGGGCACACCCTTTCCTTTTAAAGTCACTTTCTGGAAATAGCATACAACACTCTACCTATGTCCCATTAGCCAAGACTCATATGCATGACCCCATCTAGTTGAAAAGGAGGCTGGGAAATATCTTTATTCTGGGAGTTCATGTGGCCAGCTAACATTTGGAAGTTCTATTACTTTTAAAAGTAGGGAATAATGAAACTGGGGAATAACTAGCCGTCTCTACCACCCCAGCTTAAAGAGGATTTAGTGTATCATGTAACGAGAAGGACCCAGGAGTGGGGCAGGCAGGTGATCAGCAAGCTGTGGCAAGGCTCCAGCTTCTCTTCTCTGCGACTACTTCAGCCTGGCAGTGCTCCAAGTGTTGGCTACATGTTTAAGCCAGCTTCCCTCCTGCTCATCAGGATGAAAACAGCAGTTCCAGACATCACCAGATGCTCCAAAGTCCAAAAGAAGAAGGGGAGGAAGGATGCATCTCTTCCCTTTGCCTCCTTTTTAAAGGGGAAGAAAACTTTCTTAGAAACAGCCAGCAAACTTCCCTTCAAGCTTCATTGACCAGATTGCATCACAATCCCATGTCTTCTATCACCACTGGCAAGAACACAGCACCATGATAGGCATGGGCCAATCAGCACCCACCCCTCAGAAGCCACAAGTGGGACTAGTCTCTCTGAAACAGAGGGCTATGTGGAGGAGGTTCCACACCCGCACAAAATCGGGGTTCTGTTATGAAAGAGGAATGGGGAAAGGATGTTGGGTTGGCATCCAACAACGTCTACCACACTGCATATCCTAACTTTCCATTACAATATACTGCCATTAGTAGCCAGATAAGTTGGACTCTTAAGATTACATTGTCATAATTATCTAGATAAATCAGACCAGTTCTTAGGTCCATTTCCTACCAACAAATTACGAGAGAAGAATAAGCCAGCGTGTGGACTAGTACTACACTTCTAGACTGAGCAGACTGCAAACATATACAGCTCTCCCTACCCTCCATTCACCTGGTCTACGGAGACTTCACTCTAGACACTGTTACCAGCATAAATTTCATATACAGCCACCTAAGTTAACCCTTACAGCATAAATATGAGAAAATTTCCCTGAGAGAGATACATGTTGTTTTTAAACTGAAACTCATTTCTTACTTTATAGGCATCAGATCACCGATGAGCATTTCAGAGGAAGCCACTGGACCCTTTAGAGGTTAAGTGTGACTGACTATGCAATAGCAAGTCCAGGAAAAGAACAGTTTTCCTAACTGCTATTTGTTGCGACCAGCCTCACCCAGGACCTGTGCGTCCCACAGTTCTCAGCTGCAGCACTGATTTTCCAGGACTTTTCTGACCCTCCACAGGACTAATGTGACAGAGTTTTCAGGTTTGTTTTCTCCTGATTCATTAACAATTCAATGGTAACTTTAAAAAGGAAATAAAATTATAGCTTGAACAGGAAAACATTGTGTTTTTTGAAGCTATAGCTCACTTTTAGGCATACCCAAAGTTTAAAAGGAAAAAGAAAACAAGGCATAAAAAGAGAAGAGCGCCCTAAATTAACCACTGGTGCCTGGATTAGTTGAGCTTTCTTTCTCATTAAAGGAAGACCCCTTTAGGTCAGAGCTAAAAGCATCACCAAAGGCTCTCATGACACTGACCGTGTGATTACAAGTTGGTCTCAGTATTATTAATAGAAATATCTTATCAAGGGAAGTTACTGAAAGTCTTCTAGAAACAATCCTAAAAATTTATTCTGTTGTAAGAAACACAAGTGTGGCAATAATTTTCAAAACTAACTTCGCTAGAAATGAAGTAACTCCTTGATACCTCTGATATCCCTTTACCTAGAGATTTACTAAATCCTAAGAAATACTGTACTTTCAAAACATCCATGTGACAAAGATCACTCTTAACACAAAGTTTTGAGGCACACAAACTGAACAGCGGCTGATAAAAGAATTGTCTAAAAGTAAATGCTGATTCAGAGTCATTAGCATACTAGAAATGCAGCTGCTTATATACATACGAGATTAAGTTAACAAAACTCACTCCAAATATACTGACTAGTTATTCTCCATATGTTAGCAAAGTTTGTCAAGCTTGAAAGAAAGTTATTGTCTCAGCTACAGGAGCTTTCAAATCTATATTTCACTGGCAGCTACTTTACGAAAAACAGGTCTTAAAATTGTATTTAAACTTTACCGTCATACTTTCAATTGTTCTGCTCACAATTAAATCAAAGCTGGAGAATATTTATGGGCTAAAGGATGGGTAAAGTGGTAAAGATAGGGTTATGATTTTTTTCGGGGATCTGGGGCTTCAAAACCATCAGGAAATCACAGTCCCATGACCTTCATTTGCTCATGCGCTAACAATTCACAACACCATGCATTTTTCCAGGGCTCTTTTCTCTTTTGGCAAGACCAGTATTCTCAAATGAGGCAACGTCTCATTTTCTCTGGAGGTGTTCTAACTTTAACTCTTCTCTTCCCTCCGCCCCGACACACGACAAGGTAAAAGTGCCCTCCCAAACAGAGAAGGAGGAGGTAAAATTGAACAAGATTAGAGGAGGTAATGGCTGCCACACAATCTGCTCTAGTTTTATTCATTCAGAACACATTCATTACAAGTCCTTCCTATGCACTAGCTATCTTATACTTCTGTACGTGTAGTAATTTAACTTCAGAATTAAAAAGGTAACACATATTCTTATCACATGAGTACAATACTTCCATCAGCAGCAACAACTGTCATAGCCATGAAGTCTTCTTCAAGCAAGTTAATCCTTCAGGTTGCTGGACTTCCAGTGACGACTGCGGATGGCCATGCTTCCACTTTAGGTATTGCTAAACTTTTCAGCGACAAAAAGTCTTACAAAATAAATGCCATGAACACATTTTGCTAATAACTATATGCAAGCCCCTTCTCACTATGTTCTCCTATGTTACTCTTTCAGTCCCCTACACACTGGTGAAAACAACAAGCAAATAGCCACATTTGTAAGCCAAGGCAGGCTTAGTTTAGCTCTTTCACTAATATAAATAAGTCATCCATCTTTATCCCATTTTAAATAAACAACATACTTGACCAAGATGTATCCCCTGACAGTAGGAGTTGTTGATGATCTGCTACCTCGGAAAGCACCAGAGCAGGAATCTGGAAAATCAATTACATCGCTCTCAAGTGCCCTGATTTGATATCCTTTCTAAATGGTTTTAAATGTTGTGCTGACTGAAAACAAACATGGAATAAGGACACTAAATAAATGCTTTCCTCTTAGGAAAACGTTCAGGTTCCAGAAAGAGGTATCAGGAAGAACGTAGCCATTTCTTTACAGAATTACAGTAAAACCTAGAGTTTAATACTAGTTTAGAAGGTATTTCTAAAGCCAGAAAAACACTAAATTCACAAGATAACCAAATGTTAGGTAGGGTTGTGGGCAAGGTTGCGGGGGAGGGAAGAGACGGGGCCAAATGCACCCAGGAGATAGAGTCATGATTTCCTGCAGTTTCAGTTCAGTTTGGTTTTTGTTTTCTTCTGCCTCACACTCTTTACTGAGTCACTATATTTCTGAAAGTCTCCCAAAATGAGTTTTTCCCCGTATATAACTTTAGCAACGGTTACAAAATACGCCAGTGTTCCTCTTTTGCTTTCCCCACCTCTCCGGGAAGGGAAGGGAACCGAACAACCTGGGAGCATAATGACATTGCCCTTTCTGCCTCTGATGAAATCATCCCACAAGTGATACTATGAAGTTCAAGTGAAGCTGTGGCCGACGCCGCGTTTTACAAAACCAGGCCAACATTACCAGGAGGGAAATTCTGTTTTACAGGTCGGGAATCCCCGGGGAAATCTCTAGAAAGGAGGGATATCCCCGCTGTTCTCTTTGCGGCAAGATCAGGAAGAGCTCAGAACTAAGTCCCGCTCCAGGTACAGGACGACGAGGTGTTTCTGGGCGCGGGCAGAGCAGACCCCGAGACGGGCGGGGCGGAGGAAACGAGCTCGTCCCCCACCCCGCAGCCTGCACCTGCCTCTCCAACCGTCCAGCCGCACTTCCCGAAGCATCCCCGCCCGCCCGCTCGCTCTCGGCTGCAGCGCAGCCCCACCCAAGCCGGAGCGCGCGCAGCGGCCCTCCGGGGAGAAACCTGCTCGGCGAGGCGCCGTGCGCCCTGCGATCCCCGCGCCCGCGGGTAGAAAGCCGGGCGTGGAGCGCCGGGGGCGCGCTGCAGGCACCCGCTCGTGACGCCCCCACTGGGGCCAGGGCCCGGGCGACCAGCCTGGCCCAAGTGTCCCGGCTGTTTTGCCGACCCCTAGGCGGGCGGGCGGGCGTACCTCGGATGTAGGCGCACTTGCCCTCGTCCAGCTGGCTGGAGACCGCGCCGCCCATGGCGGCGGTGCGGGCGGATGCTGAGCGCCGCGGCTGCCCGACCCACACCCCGGGCCGGACTGACAGCTCCCGTCGGTGCCCGCTGCTCGCTCCTGGAGGTTGGTGGGTCGGAGAACTGGGCTCTGCAATTAAAGGGCAAACTTCCTCCGAGAGGCGCCGCCTTCTGGGGCGCCTCCTCCAGGTCCGCGCCCTCTGAGGATCTGTGGGCTGGCCGGGGGACTGTCTTCCCGCCCTTGCTCCACTGGCTAGCTCCGAGGGGATGTCTAGTCTGGAAGGACTTCCCGATTCTTCTCTTCGCCGGCTTTTACTTATTTTCACCGGTTTAGAGCAGCCGAGAAACACCTTGGAGTCAGTGGACAATTTCCCTGGTGACTGGAAACCTCTGGGAGCTGGAACCTTCCCCCACTCACATCCCACGAGGTGGAGTTCAAGATCCCATTGCTTTGCACACCCTCCAGTACAAGAAACAACAGTTCTTCTCCAGCATCACCTTAAGAACTTGTTAGAAATGCAAAATTTGAGCTCCCTCCCTCTCTATCGCTGTACACACACACACACACACACACACACACACACACACACACAGCGCCCCAATTAGAAACTCTAGGAGTAGGGCCCAGCAATCTGTGTTTTCGCAGGCGCTCCAGGTAATTCTGAGGCCTGCTGAAGTTTGAGAACCAATGGTTCCTGCAGCCAGGAAGTTGGGCCAAGGAGTGGATGGGGAATGAAAGAAAAAAAGAAAAAGAGAAATCGAAAAACTTACAATGTGGAAAACCTAAGGCTAGGTCCTACAATATGCTCCAGCCCTGAAACTTCTTCAGATTTGATCAAAGTCTGTTCTTACACCCTGAGGTTCACTTCCTCTCCTTGACAAACTGGAAATAGTTAATTCAAAAGGGCATTTGTTGTTTTCCCACAACCTCTATTTACCTTGGCAGCCTCTCCCAAACAAGAACCAGCTTGGGCAGAAGGGTCACCACTCCTTTCTTCCTATTCTTAGTCATGAGATTTTTAGAGACTCCTGTTGACTTAACCTCCAAGGTCAAATGGTCCATGCACACAAGAACCAGGCCTGAGGAGAGCTTTGAAGACTTTTCTTTCCAGAGTTTACTAACTAGCATTTTAACACAAAGATTTCTCACACCTCACACAATCTCTCACACCCTACATTCCAATCTTTCAGTCAATCCGCTCAATTCTACTTTCAAAATATATCCAATATCCAACCATTTCTCATCCCCTCCACTGCTCTCACCCCCATCAGTTCCACCTGGATAGTTACAATAGTCTCCTAACTGGTGTCCCTCCTTCAGAAAAAAAGCCACAAAGTCTGCCACTGACACTAGGTCTGGTTTCCTCTCTGTCCTCATCCACCACCACTCTCCCTCTTGCTCTCTCTGTTCCAGCCCCACTGGCCTTTTTGCTCTTCTATGACATACCAAGCTCAGGGCCTTTGCACATGCTTTTCCTTCTAGGATGCTCTTCCCTCAGATAGTCACATGGTTCACTCTCTAAGTCTCTCTACTTTATTCAGATGTCCATTTAAATGCTAACACCTCAGAGAGGCTTTCTTGACCCCCTGTATTTAAACACAGCCCTCATCTCTCCCTGCCCCTTACCCTTCATTATTTCTATTCATATCACGTAGCATCATCTGACATATATCTCTTTGTCTGTCTCTCCCCACAGAGATGGAAACTCCATAAGGTCAGGGATATTCTTTATTGAGGTGGTTGTTTCTTATTTGTTTGTTTAATTATTTCTTTTCTTTTTCATTATTATTTTTTTTCTTTAAGGGCAGAGTTTTTTGTCTGTTATGTTCTCTGATGTATCTCAAATGCCTGGAACAGCACCTGGCACATAATAGGTACTCAATAGATAACCACTGAATAAGTGAATGAATGAAATATAAAATATAAGAAGCTAGACTCAGTGAAAGCTGTGATCTCAATGAATAAAGAGCATTTCCAGATAACTACTCAATAATTTAAACTATTCAATGTTCAATTCTTTCTCAATATTCTAGTCAGCTCTTAGAATTAAGTATATCTTCTCGGAATAGTAACTCCTTTCATTACATAAATTGCTATAATTGTGCCTCAGTATACTGTTATTGTTATTAAAGAAAACTAATTTGCATCTTCTGCCAGTGTATAGTTTTAGCTTGTCACCTCTTGTTTGGGAACACTCTGAGAAAAGTCTGATTATTCTGATCTATCATTCTTTTCCCATTTGTAGCATTCACAGATGGAACAAGGGACAAGGAAAGATTTGTATGTTGTAGTATTAACAAACTTTGTAACCCAACAGTTCCAGCTTTGAATCCAACCTGATAATTTAATAACCATGCGACTTGGTCAAGTTGCTTAACTTACCTGACTCAGTCTCCTTATCTGTTAAATGGAGCTAATAACACTTCCCTCATGGGCTGCTGTCAAAATTAAATTTGATTAGATCTGTGAAGCACTTAACACATTCCCAGGAACATAGTAAGTTTCAGTAAATGGAAGCTAGAATTGTTATTATTAGTAAGACAAGAGTGATAAGGAAGCAATTTTCTAGAGAAAGTGGAATTTTAATTGGACCTTGAAAATCATCGTTGTTACATTAAGATAGAACTTCTGCTCCATTTTTTTCCCCAAACACAAATAAAGCTCTTTTTCCCCAATTGGTTTACAGGAAAAATTAAGGAATTCATTATTTTAGTCATAGTATTTAATATTTGCAAATCCTATGTGGGCATCATTTTATTAATCACACACTAAAAATGAGTCTCCAAGCAATTCAATAACTTTATGAACCAGATTCAACTTCATATGATCAAATCAGCTAGTTTAGAAAATTTCCTATGCAATGTTAGTTTTTGTAGTGTATAAGCGTATTTTGTATTAAGATACTCTTAAGACAATTTCTTTCAGGTAAATATCACATACTAAAATGATTACCTTTTTTAACATCTTAATTGAGATATAATTCACATACCATAAAATTCACCCATTTCTACCTTTCTTCAAAGGAGCAAATTAGTTTAATAGATATTTATTACCTTTAAAATGTGCATGTATTTTGGGATTCCCTTGTGTGTCATAGAACTATGAACCCACTATTTGCCACATTCTCATTTGAGTTAGTGACATCTGTCTATTTGGGCATTTAACTGCCTGCAGAGCAGGGACAATCTCAAACTTCTTTACACTTCCCCTACTACCTTGTACTGCCCTGTGATATAGGAGTAGGAACTCTGTAATTACTTGATTGATTGATAAGTACACACAACACGTTACATCAGTTATCTAATTCAGTCTTCACAAAAACCTGTTGAGGTGGGAATATTATTATCACCATTTTACAGATGAGGAAACCAAGGTTGAGAAGTTTAAGGAATTTATCTAAGATCACTGTCCCCTGGGCTTGTCTGACTTCAGAGTTTATCCTCTTAACCATGATACTACTTCTTTTATCTTAAATCTCACTTTTGTTTATTTACATAAGTAATCCAGGTTTTACTACAAAAAAAATTAGAAACTATTGATAAACAACAAAAAGGGGGAAAAGTCACCTAAATCCCAATATCAATATCTTTAGATAACCCCAATTACCAGTTAGGTATAGATTCCTGCAGATTTAACCTATAAATATGTATGCAATTATAATTTATAGTTACTTATAAGCTTATTTATAATTACTTATTTACCAAAATGAAATGATGCTCTATATGTATTCTGTAATCTGTATCATAATTTTTCATTTGGAACATTTCCATTTAATTAAATATCATGATCTATGTCACTGATAGTTTATTGTATAAATGTAACTTGATTCCCCTATCTACCAGCAATGTATGCTTGCCTGTTTCCTTACTCCTCAATCACATTGGACATTTTTGTATCTTTTATTATCATCATTATTTTCATTATTCCTTTTAATACTTGGCAATTTGGGAGTCAAAGTAGATATCACATTTTATTGTTTAATTTTGAAATTCTTAATGAGAAAGACTGATCATTTTTTCCATGGACTTTCTGGCCATACATGTTCCTTTGTGAATTGAGTATTATTGTATTTTTCCATTCTCCTATTGATTTCTTATTCTTATTGATTTGGAAGAGCTTTATATATATTAAAGACGACCTGTTTACTGTAACACACATTGCAAATTAAACACATTTTGCTTATTAAAACATATTTCCCTATGTTCTTTATTGAATAATCTTCTTTGAAGATTGGGCTAACCATAGGCAAATTGTAAAATCAATTAAATTTGTCTCTGGCACCCTCCCATCTTTCCTTAAAACTCCCTTCCCCTCTTCTCTTTGTGCAATTTCTAAAGAATACCTAACCTTATCAACAATATCTCTTATAAGTTGTTGTACAAAGTAGGTTAAATATTGAAAGTCATTTTATGAGTTGTTTGGGTGTTTTTAATGAAGCTCATTCACTTACTAGCAAAATTGTTGCAATAATCTAATATGTCCTATCTTTCTCAGGGGTATAAGCTTTAGAAGCTCCAGTCCATTCTGATACTGACTTGCCTCATGATTTGGGGAAATAACTTAAATTTTCTAAGACTTATATTCCTTATCTTCAAAATGGGTATCTGTGAAAATTAAATGAGATCATATATGGAATGCACTTAATACGTATTAATAGGCCCAGCACATATTTAACATTCTCTAAACGAAGCTAGCATGACAAGAAGTAATAAATGAAAAGGTGTTTTATTAACTTTTTATTAACTGTTTTATTAACATATCAATGTTAGTTCTTTTTATTCTTATGCTTAGTATAGTACCTTTGTTTTGTGACCAGCAAATCACACTTTCCAGGAGGCAGGGCACTAGGACCCATTTTGAAAGGGAAAAAAAATGTACCTATTGTATTTTAATTATATATTTGAAAGACACAAAATGGTGTTTTCATAATACAAACTAGAAAACTAAGCTAGATAAAATCTTTTCTAGAGAGAATGTGTAAAAGATAGAATCCAACTTCTGCTGATCAATAATTCTTGAGGGGACTTTTCAGGAGCTCCAGGATGTGTGGGGTTTTTATTAGAAAAAGATTTTTTTTTATTGAGAACCATTGCTTTTGCTCAACCTACTTTTCAAATATGAATCATCACAATTTTATATAGCTGTATAGCATTTCATAAGACCTTAGACACAGAGTAGAAGTCCAAGTATTTTAACAGAAACCAATAAAGGCTTAGAACTAAGGATGACCAACTCCAGAACCAAAGGGACGTTTAGATATGTAGGTACCAATCTTCAAATTTGACAAAGACCGGACCGGCACAGTTGACCTTTTAAAAGCTGTAACCACATTATTGCAATACATAAAGAGATTCTACAAGTTCTTCTGAAGGCAAAGCTTAACTACCTTGTATACGGGGAAGTTGTTAATTCAGTCCTAGTGTACAAAGGGAAGAGTGCCACCTACTGGACCAGCAATGATACTCCGTGTGGGGCAGAGCTACATGGCAATGAGGGAAATGACAGACTCTGGTCCAAATCAAATTCATATGCTTGCACTTAAATTAGTTTAACAGCTATTTCTTACAAGCCTCTTTTGCTCAGCTGACAAATGAATTACTCTTCCAGAACAGACTTTTCCTGTTGAATTTATTTGGGGAGCTGATTCTATTATTTACAATACAAGCTTATACTTACTGCTTACAACACACATTTTGACATTAATTGTAATCCATTTTGTAAAGCACAGTCTTTTGATTATTTCCTCTTGGAGTCACAGTTCACTCTTTTCTTCATAGTGCAAGTCACCAACACATTAATTTTCCTAGTCAAGTATCAATAGTTGTGAAAAGTAATACGCCAAGGCTCTCATTTCTCTTCTGGTGTGCTTCGATGGGGAGATGGGAGGAAGTATTGGCAAGGAACCCCAGGAGGATGCAAGAACAGTGGGACTGGTCCGTCAAGGTGGGGATGGATATTACATCATTGACATTGTTTAGAATTTCTGCACACGATGACAAAAAAAAGCTGACAGTGCAAGCTGATTTAGTTTCATTATTCCTTTTCTATTCTCTACAGACAATGCCCGCCTTATTACCTGAACCAAGGGTAGACCACGCCCACAGCTGTAATCCCCCGGACACCGCTCCAAATATTTGCACTCGCAAATAGTGTGAGTAGGAGGGCAGAGATGTCCAGATTTATATGCCTAGTGCATGGAAAGAATATACCCTCTTCTCCATCGACATGGTTTATTGTACCTGATTAAAACTGTCTCCATCCACACTGCCTTAAATTCCTTTTCTGATTTTGATGTTGTACCAATTATCAGTTCATGTAGGTTATAAATGATAAAGCTATCACATTGAACATCTTAAAGTGAATCCATTTAATCAGATTACATTCTCCCAAAATTTAACTAATCAGCTTACTGCAGGAATAACAGTTTTGAAGGAGAATAGAGTAATCTAGGAGCGTGAGGGCTTTTAAAATACATTTGGTTAGTCTGTTTCCAAACTGGGCCAATCAGGATCTTGCCCAGGATTTCTCTATTGTTACTATTGAAAAAGACTGTTTCTTTCCCCTGGGGTTGCTAAACTGGTAGGATATGAATCCTGAGCTGCTAGTGGACATTTGCCCACCGGAAGGAGAGCCGCCGACTGGAAGAAAAGAATTCTCTGATGACATCTCATTAGTTGAGTCCCGGCTTGCCCAGTTACATGAAACGATAAATCCTCATTTCTGTTTGTTAAGCAAGTTTGAATTGGATTTCTGTCTTCCTTCCCAACCAAAAGCATTTTGACCAAAGAAGAGTTTACATGTAGTGCTTATATGCAAGATTAAAACACTCTATGGCTATACTATATCCCTTTAAATAATTGATGAAAACAAATATAAGTAGGCATTGCTTCCTATGAGTGATTTGCAGTATATGCCAACAAATGGCAGTTGGCACAATACATAACAATTCACTTTTCTTAGTCATTTTTCATTCTCTATAGTCAGTTCTGAAAGTGATTTACTTTCATTCTAGACATGTGATTAATTGCTCTACATAGACACTAATTCCAATTCAGATTTAAAAACAGCTGGCCCAAACTTTGGCAAGAGAATTTGCAGTCCTTCTGCACATCATGACCTGAATATATACACAGTCTCTTATTGCTCTCCTTTTGTTCATTTTTTTTTAATTAGATTCATGAAATTCAAAATTTTAGTTCAAGTCGTGCTGCAATTAAATTAGGAAGCATGGCAGAGTTTGGATTAGAACTAAATCAGATTGGCAGGAATCCTGCAGTCTTAAGGGCTGTGTTTTACGTGGTGCTATTAAAGTTATAGCCACATAAATTATATCACTTAATCCTAGAATTCTTGGAAATTAACTACCGTAAGAGTGATGATAACTTTAACTTAGAGGGAGCTGTCCCAAAAGTGAAGTATCAATAGAAAACCAATTGGAGAACAAGGAGAGCGTCAACCTTCTGGGTTTTCTAAGTTTGTTTGTTTAAGACTAATGCACTCTAATCTTGATGCCTATGACTTGGCCTCCAATTCCTAGAGTGCAGGTAAAGAAGAGAAAACTCAGGCCAGAGCTTGGAGTACTGCAAGAGGTCTGCTGGAGGAGGAGGAGCCAGAAAAGGGGCTGAGAAAGAGCTACCAGGCAAGCCAGAGGAAAATCAGGAGTCTGACTTCATGGATGTCTGCATGGGCAACCTTAATAAGAACTGTTTCTCCTCAATGTGGGAATGTGAGAATGGGGGAATGAGTGCCTGCTTGAAATGTATTGAGGTGAGAATGGGTGGTGAGGACAAAAAGGTAGCAAATTAAACATGGCTTTCAGAAATCTTTCCATGGAATGAGGAAAAGAAATGGAGTGGTAGTTGGAGGTGGATGGAGAGCCAGGAGAGATATGTTAGGCTGCTGATGGAAACAGTCCAGGAGAAGTAAAACATTTGATGATAAAGGAGAGCCAGGGAATAACTGAAGATACACAGCCACGTGGAAGGATTGGCCTTTGGCTTTGAACAGAGCGGGGATGGTTCTTCCACTGTAACTCAAGGGAGAGACAGGTGCCCAAGTTGAGTGGGAGGTGGGCTGCAGAATTTGGTGAGGAGCTGAGGGATTTCTTGGCCAATTCCAACGGAGTTGTATCCAGTTTTCCCAAATCCTATTCCAGGGTGTAACCACATGGCCCCCATGAGAATGATAAAATCATATTTGTTGTATTGGACACAGTAGCTGAAACTTTTGAAAGATGTGATTCCTACTTCAATTGAGTTGCAGTGTAAAAATATTCTGCAAACCTGATAACCCAAGTTTAGTGGGTTAATTAAATGAAATTCTTACAGCACTAAGCTTGTTTTGAGTACAATGTAAAAGAGACAAAACCCTCAGTGTTTAGTTTGAATAAAGGAATAAAGTCAACACACTGAAAAAGTGAAAAGAACCTGGGTCTTTGAAGTCCTTGTTGAACCACTGAATTAACCAACTCTAGAACAACCCTACTCCAGATTTCTTATTATATGAATTAATAAATGTACTGATTGTTTAAACTGTTTTTAGTGGGTTATTGTGACTTATAGCCGAGAGCATTTTAACTGGTATAGTATTTTACTGGGAGCCATCTGGAAGAAAATAAAGCTCAAACTTTACACAAAAATAGATTCCAGATAGATCAAAATATGATTTAAAAGTACTGGACAAAGCTATGGGAGAATTCTTCTATAATCATGGATTAGCAAAAGCCTTTCCAAGTATGACACAAACTTAGAGGCCCCACATGGATGGAATAATTGTTGAATAAACCAGGATATCTTAAGACATGTTGCAATCTTGATGTGAAAAAAAAAAGGATACACAACATGCAGACACCACATATACCTTATATCAGAATATGACTCTCTGTCAGGTTCTTTTTTTCTTTTACTAAAAAGTTTCTCAGATTTCTGATTTATTTTAAAGATGTTAATTTAATTACCAATATAATGCACCATTAAAAAACACCTAGAGGCCATACAAGGAAAGATTGATAAATCCAAATAAATATTATAAATTCTTCATTAAAAAAACGTTACAAGTCAAAATACAAATAAAAAGTTGAAAAATTTCCAATTTGAACCTGAGATGAAAGGCTAATTTCCCCACCGTTAAAGAGTTCCTTTAAGTCTATTAAACACCACCACCAAAATAGAAAGTGATAAAGGATATTAATAGGGTGTGTTGACAAACAAATGGCTCTTAAATATAGGAAAAGATGCTCAGCTTACTTATGAAAAGAGAACTTCACATTAAAAGTACACTGAGATACTATTTCTTGGATCACATCTTCTGTTGGGGAAAGTGTGGGAAACAGGCCCTCTTCTACATTGCTGGCCAGAGTGTAAACTGGTACAACTGAAGAATAATTTAACAATATCC
This sequence comes from Tapirus indicus, assembly GCA_031878705.1. Lineage (NCBI taxonomy): Eukaryota > Metazoa > Chordata > Mammalia > Perissodactyla > Tapiridae > Tapirus > Tapirus indicus. Next base: position 75,737,853 of record CM062922.1, on the reverse strand, counting down.
ATCAACGTTACAAATGTGCATACTCCCTGAAGTAACAATTCCACGTTAGGAATGTATCCTATAGAATTATTTGTACACTTGTAAAATGACATTTGTACAAGGTTGTGCTTTGTAGCATTATTTGTAAAAACAAAAGATTTGAAGACCAGGTAAAGGTCCATCAAGGCGCTGGTTAAATAAATTTTGGGGCAATAATAAAATTGAACACTATTGTAACTGTGGGAAAAAAAAGAAAGAAATTTTCCTTTAAATTCTGATATGGAAAGATCTTCATGATTTAGTGTTAAGTTAAAAGAAAACAAGAAAGAAAGATATAGTATGCCATCATTTGTATAAAAGGGAGGTTGGAGAAATATATGTACATAGTTGTTTGTATATGCGTAAAATATCTCTGGAAGAATATACAAGAAACTGATAACATAGGTTGCCTATGGCAGGAAGGTTGAGGACAGACAGGAAGGGGGAAAAAGACCCTTTAAAATATATTCTTTTATACATATTGGATTTTAAAGCATATAAAGGTATTATAAATTTTTTAAATAAATGTAAAAACACTGTAGAGTTTAGACAAACAAATCTCTGTTAATAAACACTCACAATTGGGGAAATACAAAGTTACTTTTGTAAAAACAAATGTTTGGGAAAAAACTTAAATGTCCATTAATAGCAGACAGATTAAATAAATTATAGAACATCCATACAACAGAATACAAGGCAAGCATTAAAAGAGAATGAGGAAGCACTTCATGTAAAAATATAGAAAGATCTCTATTTTTAAGGGGGAAAAGCAAGCTATGGAATGGGTCACATGGTAACCTACCATGCATGTAAAAAGAGGGAAAAATTAATATATGCATGAAAGTTTGTTGGTTGCCTGTGGGAGGGAGAATAGATAGTTGACAGATGAGGTTTGGTGAGAGCTTTTTTACTGTATACTCTTTTATACGTTTTTAATTTGAAACACATAAGAGTATTGCCTATTTTTTAATAAAGTAAAATGTGACTACATGCATACTCATAGTGATGGCTCAGCATTTTAGGACAGTTTTTTAAAAATTCCCTATAAGATGGTAGTTAAAGGTGTTCTGGAGGCCGGCTTCCTGGGTTCAAGCTCTAATCCTACCGGCACCTTAGGAAAGCTACTTACCCTCCTCTCTGCCGCAGTTTTCCCGTTTCCCAAGATGGGGATCATACCATCATTCCGAGGACTGAAGGATAGAATACTTGCACTGCTTAGCACAATGCTGGACCCAGAGGAAGGCTGTTCTAAAGGTTAGCAAGCATCATTCCTAAGTTGGTTTGGTTATCAAAGTAGCAGAAATTTTAAAGCAAAAGCTGTTCTCCCAAGTTTTAATTTGGTTATTTTAAGTGATACTTAAGGCATTTAAATGGCCCATCCTTAGTAATAAATGGTACATAACGGATGGATAAGGTAGATGCCAACAATCATAACTGACAAATATTTTGTTAAGACATTTTTTTCATGCGGTTCTCTCTTCCCGTTTTAGTATGCTGTATTTTTCTTAAGCTACAAAATATTATTTACTGGATGCTTGCAGACGTCATTATCCTTTCCACAATTAAACTGGGGAACTTGGTCCTGTACATCCTGACTCCTTTTGCTCCAATTACTTATTTATCTTGGATTCACTCTTGTTTCTCTCCAGTCTCAGCACCTCTAACTGAAGCTACGCTGCTCACACAAGCCTTATATAAACATCAATATACATACATACATATTATATATACATACATATATGTATTTTATATATATATATACACATATATATAAAATTAGTTCTGCTTCTCTGGAGAACCACGCCTGATACAGTAGCTATGCTATTTGCCACAGATCAAAAAGAAACTAGTATTAAGAAGATTGAAGTAATTAGGAGTCTGTCTTTCTCCCTTTGGTAGCATTTATTCAGAAACATAAATTCTAAATCTGCTTTGGAATTCTACACTTTCTAATTATAGTGCAAAAATATTCAACATTTTAAAAAATAAAATTAATTGTGAGTCATTTTAATTTTAAAAACATGTGTGATTTATTGTTTTAAGAAAGTGCTACGGTCATCATTAAATTAGACAGTGAGAAAGTGATGCAACTTTAAAAACTGTGAAGCACTAATTTCAGGGATCCCCTAGGATTTTTTTTTTTTTTTTGGTCCTTAGCATGTATACAGAATACGTGCAATATCGATCTTTAGATGTGCCCCAGTAAGTTTAAAGCCACTAAAATATGAAATTAGACCTATCAGAAAAGCATCTGGAGCTGCCACAAAAAGCTGGAGGGAAGTGCAGTTACAACAATGCTCTGAGCAGTTAGGTGACAGCCGTTGAGCAATATCTAACAGCAAAGATAATAAAGCATAAAGTGAATTGGCTTTTCTGAAAAATACATGAACCTCAAGTGTTGGAAACATGTCTAGTTCTCTGAAAGTTTATACAGGCAGACACTGTAGCTCTTCAAGGAGTACCTCTCACAGACCAGGGTACTTGCTGGGAGCTGCCTCTCCACCTCTCCACCTCTGAGAAGATTAGAGTCTAGTGGGGGACACCCTCAGACAAGTCAACAAGAAATTACAATGAATTGCAACATGTTAAGTGCCATGATAAAATGATTTTAAAAACAATTCCATTTACCATGACATGCGAGAACACCTTCCCTAGGTGGGAGGGACCGAAGGATTATTCTGCTAGAGAGGAGATTGCAGAGGGCAGGTGACAGCCTGATTGAGAAGGTGAGAGGCACTGAGGTCTTGAAGTTGAGGGGGCAGAGAATTTGAGGGTAAAGAGAAGAGAGACCAAGGCAAGAAAAGTCATTCTAAAATATTCCAGGCAGAAAGAGGAGATTTCCAAATGCACAGAGTCAAGTTCAGAGGCAGGTCGGCAGCTTGGCTTTGCCGTAGGGTATCTGGTGGGGCACTGGGCAAAGTGAAGTGAGAAAGGGCTCTGTGAGAGGCTGGATGTGGGAAAAGGAGGGAGACACCTGAGCGTCTGGTTTGGGAAACTGTGGCTGGTGGAGAACAGAAGGCTAAAGACAAACAGAAGGAAAAACTACTTTGGGAGGAAGAGGATGAGTTCAGTCGGGGGATGACGAGAATAAAGAGCTGGTGGAACATCCAGGTGGAGATTTCAAGTAGTCAGTTAATAACCTGGGCCTGCCGCTTGGGAGAGAGTTTAGGCTAAAAATATAGCTTTAGTCGTCTAATTAGCAAACTGGATGAGATTCCCCAGAGGAAGAGGGCGGGACAATAAAAGGAGACAACCCAGAACCAAAGACTGCTGAACCCTAATATTTAAGAGGCAGGCGAAAAGGGAGCAGGCCTGCAGGACACTGAAAAGGTCAAGGAGACATTATTGTGCTGTTTTATTGTGATAAATTATACGTGACGAAATTTATGATTTTAACCACCAAGTGTACAGTTCAGTGGCATTAATTACATTCACCGTGTTGTGTAATCATTACCACTATATATTTCTAAAACCTTTTCATTACTCCCAACAGAAACCCTGGAACCATTAAGCAATAGCTCTCCATTGCCCCTAACCCAAGCCCTTGGTAACGTCTAATCTACTTTCTGTCTCTGAATTTGCCTATTAAGGTACCTCATATAAGTGGAATCATACCATATTTGTCCTTGTGTGTCTGACTTACTTCACTTAGCATAGTGTCTTCAAGTTTCATCCATGTTGTAGCATATATCAGAATTTCATTTCTTTTTATATATTGTGTCTTTTCCTAATCAGGAAATAGAAGTAGGGAGAATAGTAATTGTGGGTGTACTAGGACTGTTATTAAGGCACATACACTGGAGCTTGCCAGAGAGAGGAAGGAAGGAGATAAATCAACTGGTAGGCCAGAACTGAAAGCTAAGTGCAGAAAACATGATCTGTTAGCTAAGAACTCTGTGCAGAGCAGACAGGCATCTGGGAGTTAGAGGTTGCTGGGGAAATCTTCATCTGAGGGCCAGATACCAGAGTGTATCCAGACTGATGGATGAATCCAACACAATAGTCCCCTCGTCTGATGGGAAGGCCTGGTAGGAAACAGGTCTGCCTGAACAGTTCCACAGGCCTCCAGGGGTGTCTGGGATACCTCTACACACAGTTACTGTCTGGAGGAGAATAAAGAGCATGAGCCAGAGAAGCACATTAAAAACAGGCCATTAAGTAAGGTGAGACAGGGGAGCTGAAGGGCAGGCTCAACCCAAATGATAGAGGAAGAGGAATGTCCAGCTGGAAGGAGTGAAATACTCAGAAGCCAATGTCGGAGGCTAAATTCTATTAACGTCAGCTTTGTGTGAGCAGGGCAACTTCATTTAGAGGTTCTGAGACTGGAGAAACAACAGGAGTGAATCCAAGAGAAATAAGTAACTGGAGCAAAAAGAGTCAAGATGTCCAGAACCAAGGTCCCCAAATATTTATGCCAGCTACTTGAGGCCCCTGTCAATCATTCCTGATTGCCCCACTGCTAATATTTTTGCCCCCAAAGCTTAAAAGATAACAGTGCAACTTCTGACCAAAAAAGAAAAAAAGATATTCTGAAAGCTTTTAATTCTTACAGATGAGCATTATGAATATCCCCTCACCCAAATTATTAAATTATTGATAGAGAAGTTGTTTCTCATTATATAGCATCTATCTCAAATAATGTAATTTTGCCTTATAGAAAATGTGCTCATTAGGCTTCTGAGTCTATAAATTTATTAACTTTGCTGAATAAAGAGTCCACAGAAAATAAAGAAGACTATAGAAGATCTCAATAACATTAACAAATGTAATCTAATAGACATATACGGAACACTGCACCCAGCAACTATAAACTACATGTTATTTTCTAGGACACGAGAAGCATTTACAAAAATTCTCCATATACTGAGCCATAAAGCAAGTCGTGACAAATTTCAAAGGACTAAAATCATATGTGGTTGTGTTAGAAATCAACAATAAAAAAGATAACGGGCAGTTAAGAAATATACTTCTAAATAACTCACAGGTTAAAAAAGAAATAATTACAGAAATTTTAAAATCCCATGAATCAAAACTTAGAGGATGCTGCTAAGTCCCCAAAGGAAAATGTACAGCTTTAAGTGCATAAATTATAAAATTAAAAATGCTGAAAATCTATGAGCTGAGCAGACTTCTGATGAAGTTGGAAAAAATTACAGCAAAATAAACCCAAAGAAGGAGAAGGCAGAAAATAACAAAGTAAAAAAAATAGTGAACTAGAAAATAAAAACATAGTAGAGAATATCAACAAAGCCATGTGTTTCCTTGAAAAGATTAAAAATTGATAAATTTCTGTCTGTATGGATTAAGAAAAGAAAGAACAAATAATATCAGGATGAAAAAGGGGACACAATTACAGTTGCTACAGACATTAAAAAGTTAATAAAGATTTGAATAGACATTTCTCCAAAAAAGATATCAAAAGACCAATAAGCACATGAAAAGATGCTGAACATCACTAGTCAGTAGAGAAATGGATATCAAAACCACAATGACATACCCCTTCACACCCAGTAGGATGGTTATAATCAAAAAAGATAGACAATAAAAAGTGTTGGTGAGGATTTGGAGAAATTGGAACCCTTGTTTATTGCTGATGGGTATGTAAAATTGTGTAGTCACTTTGGAAAACACTCTGGCAGTTCCTCAAAATGTTAGGCATAGAGTCACCATATGGCTCAGCAATTCTACTCATAGCTATCCAAGAAAAATGAAAACACATGTCTACATGAAAACTTGTACATGAATGTTTATAGCAGCATTGTTCATAATAGCCAAGTAGCGGAAACAAACCACTTGTCCATCAACTGAAGAATAGAAAATAAAATGTGGTATATCCATACAATGGAATAATTATTTTGCAATAAAAAGGAACGAAGTATTGATACTTGCTAAACATGGATGAACCACTAAAGGGTTATACTAGGTGAAAGAAGCCAATAACAAAAGACCACATAATTATGTGATTCCATTTACGTGAAAAATCCAGAATAGACAAATCTATAGAAACAGGAGGTAGATTTGTGGTTGTGTAAGGTTAAGGTGGCGCGGTGGTGGTGGTGGTTAATGGGGAGTACCTGCTAATGAGACAGGGTTTCTTTGGAGGGTGATGAAAATGTTCTCAACTTATATCTGGTGTGGTTGCACAACTCTGTGAATGTACTAAAAGCATGGAATTGTATGCTTTAAATGCATGTATTTTACAGTATGCGGATATATATATATCTTGTTATGGGTGGAATTACGTCTCCCCAAAATTCATGTGTGGAAGCCTAACCTCCAGTACCTCAGAATGTGATTGTATTTGGAGACAGGGTCTTTAAATCAGTGATTAGGTTAAAATGAGGTCATTAGGATGGTCTCTAATCCAGTCTGACTGTTGTTCTTATGAGAAGAGGAAATGTGGATGCACCAGAGATGTGTGTGCATGGAGAAAAGACCACCTGAGGACACAGTGAGAAGGCAGCCATCTGCAAACCAAGAAGAGAGGTCTCAGAAAAAATCAAACCTGATGACACTTTGATCTTGGACTTCTAGCCTCCAGAGCTGTGAGAAAATAAATTTCTGTTGGTTAAGCCACTCAATCTGTGGTACTTTGTTATGGCAGCGCTAGCAAATTAATGCATATCTCAGTCAAGATGTTTAAAAAAAAGTATTTTGCCAAATAGACTTCGTTCTTCCCTAAAAGAAATTGTGTATTCAGCTCTCCAAACTATTAGAACTGCTTAGGTCTTTTGTAGAAATTTCCCTCTTTTTTACCTTATTTCCAAAAATTCTTGCTTGGATTCCTTATTTTCTCATTCTTCCTAATGATAATAGACTTTATTAATACAGGCCATGGTTTTCAGAGACTAGCTTATTGATTTAGTAAAGCGCTGCGGAAAACTGTATAGAAGAACGTGCACCATCTGAGCTTCTACCAGAGAAGGCAATGGAGGATTAAGAGGCTCCCTTTGGTGTAACATATACCCAACCTAATGTGAAAATTCAAGTTCTGGCAACATTAAACTCACTGACCCAGGCTTGGGAACTAATACTTTCCTACATTTCCTCAAAGTAGAAGAAATAACTTAAAGCACATAATTTGTGAATTTGCCAATTGTTTTTCATTTAAATAGCATCATACAGTAAAAGTTGTATAAAAAACGATTTTAATGGATATAGATTTTGTGAAATAAAGGCCACCTGTGAATTTGTAAATAACAAAAAAATAAGATAATATTATGAACAACTTTATGCCAAAAATTTGAAAATTTAGATGAAATGGACAAATTCCTAAAATATTGCAGAGGATTAAGACAAACGAAATTTAATTATGTAAGCATACTAATTTAAGAGGATTATTTCTCTGAATAACTCTTCAGATATGCCGAAGTATATTACCTATGGAGCTTAATCAAAACTAGGAATACTTTCCATGTATAGGAGATGTTAGCTGGGGTCATCCTGCCCATTGAAATACAGACTAGATCAGCTCAAATATTCTTTGCACTAGTAGAAAGTCCAATACCTTCCTCAAGATTCCTGAAAATTTCTGGGGGAGATCATACTCATGTGGTCACCTGGCTCTGACAAAACTTGACCAAACTTTAGTCAGGATCCTCTGAGCCCTCTTCTCAACTGGGCCGCAATCTTGTCCTACAAAAACTGCAACTTTAGTACAATTTCATGCACACACACACACACACACACACACACACACACACTAAAAGACTGGAAGAAACACTAACATAGCTTCTAACAGCTCAAGGCTGCGCCCCTAGGATGATGACCCAGCCCTCTTAAGTTCCCGCCTAGGAAAACTCAACGCTGCCAAAAGAATTTAGTTTTCAGCCAAAATCTGACTATAGACTCCCAACCTCCCTTTTCTTAGAGTATTTACTTTAGAAAACTTGCAATTATAAATCCTTTCTCTGTCTCTTTGAGATATATCTTCTACAACTCAGGAATGTCTTTCTCAAGGACCTGGGAGCCATCCCTTTGAAACGTAGTCATTAAGAAGATAGGACTCCTACCTCCCAGTCTCTGTGGGAGGGTAGGAGCTTACCTTCGATAAGCACCAGTTAGCAAACACAGATGGCCCAATCACACTGACTAAACCTCCCCGACTGACATCCTCCAGCACTTTTCCTTTAGCACACCCCAACGTTTAAAAAGCCTCCCACCTTTTGTTCTGGCAGAGTCGAGCTCACGATATACTGAGGTCTCTCCCCTACTGCAGTCACACTGAATTTTTTAAAAACTTGCTGTTTTTAACAAGTGTCCGGTGCAAAATTTTTCTTTTATTTTTGCTTTGAATTTTTGCTTCTGCTGAATTAATCCAGGTAGTGGAAGTTTTCATTTTCTCACATGTGCCGTTTCTGTTCCATACCACCTGGATCCTGTTGCAAAACCCAATGCCTTTCCCTAATTTTCTTAAAAACAAAACAAAACTTCCACAAGTAATTAGTGTGAACAGCCAATTTTACTGAAATTTCTGGGAAATAGAGGGCGTTTACATCACAGAAAAGTTAATGGCTTAAAGTAGAATACCAGAAAGTCTTTTAAAAAATCTCTACCTCTCAGGTCAGCCAGGTGGCATAGTGGTTAAGCTCCTGCGATCCGCTTGGGTGGGCCTAGGTTGGCACACCAGGATCCCAGCAGCAGACCTTCACACCACTCATATAGCCATGCTGTGGAGCCATCCCACATACAAAATAGAGGAAGATGGGCACAGATGTTAGCTCGGGGCTAATCTTCCTCAGCAAAAAGAGGAAGATTGGCAAAGGATGTTAGCTCGTGGCCGATCTTCCTCACCAAAAAAAAAAAATCTCTATCTCTCTGCTATATTGTTCAGCCATCCTCTCTTCTTCCTCTCCCTCTCCTCTCCTAGCTTCTCTGAACTCTTCCTTTCTTATATGGAGTGGTATGTTATCTCTTTAGTTCCCATGTCTCCTACTGACCCTGCTGAGATTCTCACCTTCCACCCCAAGCAGCTGATTAAAATACTTCCTAAAGTAAGACAATTCCTTCCCTAAGATAAATTCCAATGCCACTTATAAAGAGAATTTTTTTCACCTTGCCACAATTCATATAAAACTTCATATTTACCTATTTGCATATCATTGTTAAATCCCTTATCATCATGCTTATAAAAGATCATTATAATACCTATAGATACCAACAAACAAATATTCTCTGCCTTATTAGAGAGGCAAAACCATCAACAGGGGAGAGATTTCACTAAATTAAGGACAATTACTAGTGGCAATTAAAAAGTACATTACTTCACACATCAAAAAGCACTTAAATAGCTATTTATTTTTGCTGCATGAAATATGTGAAAATAAAAATCACTTAGCTATTTAGCAGATTATGAGGTTATTTAATGAAATATATTAAAGGCTTCAGCATTCAACCATGTCTACTCAAAACACAAAATTCACTGCACATATCTAATGCTATTTCTCATTCTCATACAAATGTCAGCCTTGAAATAATCCATTTTCTCAAAATTTTCCAAGAGTTATTTTTTATTCTAGTGCGCTTGGATCTTTGTCTCCATTTTCTCTTTTTTATCTTCTGGAGCCTGGCTTGGATTACTATTGGTTGAAAATAACAAACTACAGATTGTTTACTTCACATCTAATAGTACCCTCATGAAAATGACAACTTGTTATAACTAAGCAAATTAAATTACTATAAAGTCAAATTATGATGAGTCCAGAATAGCTAGATAATTACAGATCTGGGTCACTAGTCTATCTTCCAAGAACATGCTCAATAATGAAATAGGTAACACTTATTAGCCATCTAATATGTCTAGTCATTTCAGATACGTATTCTCCTTTAAGCCTTACAACCTGGCTGCAGGTGAGTATAAGCGTCCATATTTTATAATTTAGGAAACGAGGCTGAAGGAGGTTAAGCAACTACCCCTCGTTTCCAAGTTAAACAGCTAGGAAATGACAGAACTTGATATAAACTCCATTTTTTTTTCTGACTCAAAAGCCTATGCTCTTACTACAAGAGATTTTGTCAGACACTGTTGCTTTTCACTTTAATATACACATTTGCACTCTGGATACTTTTATCTGAAATTAGGAATTAAGGCAGCTTCCTTGTTGATACTGTGGCTCAGTTAGCTGAATAGATACAATGAAGGTAACATTAGACTACTTACCAAAAAAAGGCCACTAGTTTTAAGTAATTTTAATACTTCCAAGAAACACTTAAATTATTTTTCAAATAATAACCTTATTTATGTTTTAGTTGATGAGCTGTACATATTTTCTAGACATTATTTACTGAGTCCTGGTAGGCTTTTATTTCTCATAAAACATAAAGTACATGAAATATTTTTAAAACTCATTTCTTAACAATTATCATTAAGAAAAGTTTCACTTTTCATCATCACTCCTTCGTAATCCTGAATCTCATTCATACCACACAATGGCACTCCTGTCTCCTGCTGCTGCCTACACACGTAAACGTGTACCCAGGACCACACAAGAGTCCCTGCAGACTCCAAGTCGACAAAAAAGTTAAAGGTTAGTGCTTTTTTCCCCTCTCCTTTATAGAAGGAATTTCAGATATGGATTAGCCAAAAGTCTCCTGATGGACAGAGTAACTGTCTTTGGTTGAGCAGTACTGCTGACCTGAATTAAATAAATTTCAGGGATATAACACAAAACTTTTAATATAAATTTGTTTTCTGTGGTTCAAGAGGGGCTAATGCTAATTATAAAGATGAATTATAATTAATTAATGCAACAGTTATTCTATTAAAGACTAATGCCAAATGAGGAACACTAGGGCTGCCAGAAGACCACAAACTCTGAGCTTTTGAGGTTTTGCTGTTAGATTGACAAAAAAAATTTTTAAGTTACAGTATCCATTGCAGGAAAGGGGGAGGTTTTAGGGAAACAGTCACTTTTATACACTATAGGTGAACATATAGTTAATATAATTTTTCAGTGGAAAATTTGATTGTTATCAAAAACTTTAAAATGTTTAAACCCTTTGATGAGCAATATTTTCCTCTGTAAGGAGTTCATTCTACAGAAACATTAAAAAATATTTAAAGAGATTCATTTGTAAGGATGTACATAAAGCTTATATACACAAGATTTATGTGCAAGGATGTTTACCATAGATTATTGATACTAAAAAAATAAAACTTTGAAACAACTCATATATTCAACAATAGGGGATCAGTTCATTAACTGGTGGCACATCGACACAATGGCATACAATAAAAAAGGCAGCATAATATGCTAGTTAGAGGATAGGCTTTCAAATAAGACAAACTAAGGTTCCATCCTGACTCAATCAGATACTTGCCGTGTGACTTTAGTATCTTCTAGCCTCAGATTTTTCATCTGTAATGTAGAGATAATAGTATCTACTTCACATTGATATTGTAAAAATTAGATGAAAGAATGTGTGTTTCTAAACACTTACACAGTATCTAACACTGGAGAAGTATTATTTTCTGTCCATTACAAATTATGTTTTAAGTATTCTTTCAGAATATGGGAAAATGCTTACAATATAATATTAAGATTTAAATTAGGGGCCTGCCCCATGACCTAGTGGTTAAGTTTGTCATGTTCTGCTTCAACAGCTCGGGTTTACAGGTTCGGATCCTGGGCACAGACCTACACCACTTGTCAGCCATGATGTGGCAGCAACCCACAAACAAAATAGAGGAAGATGGGCACAGATGTTAGCTCAGGGAAAATCTTCACCACCAAAAAAAAAGAAAAGGTTTAAACTCTGTACAGATAACAGTTGCAATTGTAGTATAGTTCAAATAGTCCTATAACCTATTGGAATTAATATATTAATGCCCAACTTTTCTTTCTCATTAGCCCCACACTGGGAACTGCAAGACCTCAGCTCTGTCTCCTCAGTCTTCTCTAGGCATTTCTGGGAAGCCCTAGGGTATATCTCATGTGCATTCCATTCCCACAGCATCCACGCTACTCCTGGTTTCACCTCTTCCATAGCAACCGGGTTGAAACTTCTTCAGCCTCAAGACCGGTCTTGTTGTTAAATGTGATCTGAAATTCTCTGCATTTCTTGGCTTTGGTACCTGAATCTAATCTGCAATATTCTTTAACTATCCATGGAGAATTAATGCTGCCTGACTTCTACTAACTTTCCTAGTAATCATTCTCTCCTTTCATTCATTTTTTGTCATTTGTACCTCAAAATCAGCATCATATTATATGCTGCCCTATTTTTAAATTGTCTTTCTTTCATAGATATAGTTTTGTCCTTAATTGATTGACTTGTTTACTGACAGTGACTTAATCTTCTTAATTAGATTATAAATTCCTTCTGAGAAGAGGCTAGGCTTTCTTTTTCTTTAGCATCCCCCTATAGTGCCCAGTATAATTCTACCATAAATGTAAAATATGAACTCAGGAAATTCTTATTAATACAGTAAGGAATAAATTGTGTAATAGATAGCTATGACTCCGCAAGAAATCCCCTTATGCTAATAGGATGGACTCTTCATGTTGACTTCTCTCCTTCTCTCCCCACACTACCACTCTCCAGCCCAGCCTAAAATCATGGAAAGGCAGTAAACCTCTGTTCTGGGCACCTCTGACCTGGCCAATTCCTCCCTCACATGGGCTGTTGACGCTGTTGAACCTAAGACATGTTTCCATAAGGAACAAGGCAGGTGGAGGCACTAGGATGCTGCATCCAACATACACTACCCTGTATCCTTGGTGAATATCATATGTATCCTTTCTTCCGCTTCTTTGCTGGTTTCAGGTGAAAATGAAAATGCCATAATCTCAACCAATGCCTCATTCAAACCAAGCCTTACACCTGGATCAGTCTCTGTGGTCTGACCTAGCTCATCAGGTACAATTGTAAATCCTTTATATACGTTATCTCATCTAATCCTCACAAAGCAAGGGGTGATGTGGCAAAGACAGTTAGTGGTCACCAATGACTCCATAACCTCCTCTACATTTCCCAGCCTCCCTTGCAGATAGGTTGGGGCCACATGACCAGTTCTGGCCAATGGACTGAGTAGAAATAACACATTTCTTTGAGGCCAAGGAAGTTAAAAGCTGGTATGCCTCCTCCATCCCTCTCCTGCTATAATGATCTTGGATTGGAAGTCAAAGCCTCACTGTAATCTATGAGAACAAAAAATATAATTTCATTGTGTTAAACCACTGAGATTTTACAATTTGTTACTGCAGCATAGCCTATCCTGTCCTGACTAACATAGATAATATTCTGAATATTTAATAACTAGTACAGAAGGGGCACTGACCTATCAGAATGAACGCAATGACCAATAAGAAGAGACATTGGCTGTAAACAACTGGTAAGGCCATATGAGTCCATACCAGTTGAAGAGCCGAGAAAACAACCCTACAAATTTATCCCAATTTTGTAGTTGATGAAATTGAAGTTCAAATAGGGTCAAGTGGTCTGCCTAAAATCAATGACTTGTAAGTGATAATCAATCCAACAAAGTTCACTCTCTTTCTAGCTCAACATTCTGCTTCCTACTTGTTGAATGATGCCTAAATTGCCTCAACAACTCATCAAAAGTTAAGCTGCAGGGGCTGGCCCGGTGGCATAGTGGTTAAGTTCGCTTGCTCTGCTTCGGCAGCCCAGGGTTCTCAGGTTCGGATCCTGGGGACAAACATATGCACTGCTCATCCAGCCATGCTGTGGTGGTGTCCCACATATAAAATAGAGTGAGATGGGCACAGCTGTTAGCTCAGGGCCAATCTTCCTCAGAATAAAGAGGAGGATTGGCAACGGATGTTAGCTCAGGGCTAATCTTCCTCACCAAAAAAAAGAAGAAAAAAGAAAAATAAAATAAAGCATTTCTTTGAAAAAAAAAGTTAGGCTGCAGTAGAATGTTCAAATAGCTTAGTTATTTATCTAAACTATGGTGGTACGGTCCAATAGTATATATTTATTATTGTTGAGTTTTCCTTAACTTGAACCCATTCTTGCCTATGTATAGAATATCAGCATTATATCTTGCCTTTTCTTTTAAATTTCCCTTTTGTCATTATTCATCATCAACCCTGAAACTGTATTATTTGATACATCCAACTTTATAATATAACATATATTAAAAAGGCAAGAGAAAATTAAATCGGATGAAATGCTTGGCTTTTGGCATAGTTCTTTTGCTTCTGCTGCTCATTCTTCATTTAAATTCATAAGTCTCTTTTCTCCATGACAGGATAATCATCTCCACAGCAACTAACTATTATATCACAAAGGACGATGCCTGTGAGTGAGAACTGATCAGCAGGAGCTGAGCAACACTTAAGCAACAGAGATTCTATTTTCATACAAATATCTCTAATTATAATAAGCTAAGGAAGAAATATATCATTCCCCCCCCTTACCCTCCAATACAGGCAGAGCTATCGCTACATAATTTCTTATAAAAATATGGTACTTTCAACCACAGACAGTTTTAATAAGAGCATATTCCTCTGTAAGATGATATCACCTGTTATTGCAAGGCAAACATGTGTCTAGACTGAAAAGCAGGCACAAGTTAAATTAAAATCACACAGATTACTGCATGATTTAAGAATAGAAAGCAAAGCAGGATCTGTGTTTTACAGATTGCTAATAACATTCAAACAACAAACCAAAATCTCTTTAAAAGTGAAAGGAAAGGTACAGAAATTGTTACTTGGCCAAGTGATAAGTATTACCCGAGCTTCTCTTTCCAAAGAGAAATTTGGAGTGGGAGTGACGTGTGGTCAGGAGCTTGTATGGGTGCTAATCATAGCAGTGATAACATGCATTAAATGTGAAATGGGTTTAAACACTTTATAATGCAGTCTCAAGGTAGCACTTTCACTGGCAGGCAGAATTCCATAGAGAAGCTGAAAACCTAGTACCTACTGGTGATGGAGTCCAAGAGAACGGTAGATGATTACCAGAGTCTGCCTACAACCCACTGTTTTTACATTGGTTTCATAGAACTTAAAGTCAAATAGTATTTATAATCTGTAATACACAGTCTTACAAGTAACATGCATTATTTGAAGAATATCAGTCTTGCCTCTCCCACTACATGATAAGCAACTGAAGGGTAGGTACCATGTCTTATATGACTATGCTATTTCCTATAATGCTCAAGAAAATCCATGATAAAGAGGTACTGTCTCAATTTAACACTGAAATGACAAGGTCTTCAGATCCATATTACAGCAGGAAAAATATCATTGAAGTTGACACTGTCTCTTTGTCCTTTTAGCCCCAAAGTTAAAATGAGTTGGGTAGTACAGTGACCACTATTCTGGATTTTCTCATCACTCGAGCCCCTCAAGTCACCTAACCCATTAGTCTCCTAGTGACATTTAACCCTTAACCTGGGTTCCAATATCAACCATCCCAAAGAAGCTCCTTCCTAGCATCTTAAACTTCTAGCTCCTCTACTCTTGTGACCACATCTGACCTTTCTAGATCATCTCTATTGTCACTTCTGTGTGCTGGTCCCCAGGCTGATAATTGTTGCTGGAGGAAGTCATGGAAATTTGTTAACATGGCCTTCTCTAAATTCATACTTTTCACCTCAACAAGGCCCATACTGCTGCCCAGGAATCTTTTTGGTCATCTCTTACTGATTCCTTAACACTGTCTATATTGGGGATAATATTCAAAAATTTTAACTGGTATAGCAGAGGCACCAACCTTGAACTGATACAGCAGAGTCTGAGAGAGGCTCCCAGCTGCACCCTGTATTTACCCTTTAATTGCTGAGTGAGGATCCTAGAAGAGAAGCCGAGGTTGCCTGGGCAGCAGATATTTACCAACTGATACAAAAGTATGTCAATATTTTAAACAACAGTTCACACATACAACTGTATATCAGTCCTGCTTTCAACTGTGACTTTTCCAAAAACTGTCCCTCCTTTTTTCTCACCCCTATCCAACATCAGGCTTCCTATTGATTCATTCAACAAATATTTATTGAGGACCAGGCATCATTCTAAGTAAACAAAAGAGACAAAAATCCCTGCCCTTTTGGCCTTACATTCTAGTGGAAGGTGACAGATAATAGAAAACAAATACAGCATGTAAATTTAATAGTATGTTTGAAGGTGATAAGAGCTATGAAAAAAAAGAAAGAGGAGAGGATAAGGAGGTTGAGGACGGCAGGGAGCAGGTGAAGATTTTAGGTATGGTGTGAGCATTGGGCTCATTGAGGAAGTGACTTGAAGAAGATGAGGGATGAGTCATGTGATGCAAAAAAGTATTCAAGACAGAGGGCGCAGGCCATGTAAAGGCTTACATTCTAAGAACTCATTGTTCAAAGATGATTTAACGTCCAACCTCCTGCTCTATAGAGATCAAAGTTATTGGTAAATGATCTCTTCAGCTTTTCTTCCTTTCCATTTCTAAAACATCTTTACATTTTCTCTTTTCCTTTCCGTCTTCAATAAATACGTGTTCCTCCTTTAATGTCTTCTGCTTTCCCATATCCTCCCCTATCCTCCTCACCTCATTTACCCTTCTTTCCATCCTCTACCATCTCTTCCCATTCTGTCCCTTCAGAGATGCAGAAGTCTTTTCTAAATTAAAAACACCATCATCACTTAACCTAAATGTTTCTTCTAATGATAGGCTATTTCTTCCATTGAAAATCAAATACTTTCAATGTCCTCATCACAGGTATTCTCTTTAGTCTCTTATTTCTGCCTTCTGCCCCCTTCAAACAGCTTAAACTGACCTCTTGACTCCAAAAATCAGACTTCACCTTTACCCTGTTCATAGTTCTGTCAATTGAGAATGATCACTGTCCAGGGAAGATTGATTTGGAAGGGAATACTCATCTACAATTACTTGTATTAAAATCAGTGTTCAATTCGCTAAAGTTGTAAATCTTAAAACCTGGGTTTTTAAAAAACTTTATTTTTTATTATGGTAAAATATACACAACATAAAATTTATCTTTATAACCATTTTTAAGTGTACAATGCAGTGGCATTAAGTACACTCACGATGTTGTGCTACCATGGCCACTATGAACTTTCAGAATATTTTCATCATCTCAAACAGAATTTCTGTACCCATTAAACAATAACTCCACATTCCCCCCATCCCCCAGCCTCTGGTAACCTCTATTCTACTTTCTGTCTCTATGAATTTGATTACTCTAGGTACCTCATATAAGTATTTTTCCTTTTGTGTTTGGCTTATTTCACTTAGCATAATATTTTCAAGGTTCATCCATGTTGTAGCATGTATCAGAATTTCATTCCTTTTTATGGGTGAATAATATTCCATTGTATGTATATACCACATTTTGTTTATCCATTCATCTGTTGATGGACATTTGGGTTGTTTCCACTTTTTGGCTATTGTGAATAATACTTCTTTGAATACTGTTGTACAAGTATCTGTCTGAGTCCCTGCTGTCAATTCTTTAGGGCTATACACCTAGGACTGGACTTGCTCGATCATATGGTAATTCTACTTTCAACTTTTTGAGGAACCAGCAAACTGTTTTCCATGGGGGCTGCACCATTTTACACTTCCCCCCAGGAATGCACAAGGGTTTCAATTTCTCCACATTCCTGCTAATACCTGGTATTTCTCATTTTTTGATAAATGGCAACCTAATGGGTTGAAGTGGTATCTCATTGTGGTTTTAATTTGCATTTCTCTCATGACTAGTGATGTTGAGCATCTTTCCATGTGCTTATTGGTCATGTGCATATCTTCTTTGGAGAAATGTCTATTCAAGTCCTTTCCACTTCTAAAACATCTTTACATTTTTTAATTGGGTTGTTTGTTTTTTGTTGTTGAATTGTAGTAGTTCTTTATATAGTCTGGATTTAATCTCTTATCAGATACGATTTGCAAATATTTTCTCCCATTCTGTAGATCAGTTTTTCACTCTCTTGATAGTGTCCTTTGATGCACAAAAGTTTTAAATTTTTGATGAAGTTCAATTTATCTATTTTTCCTTTTGTTGCCTGTGTTTTGGTGTCATATGCGAGAAATCATTGCCAAATCCAACGTTATTAAGGTTTTCCCCTATGTTTTCTAAGAGAAAACCTCATTTTTAAGTTCAACATATTCTATTTATAAATCTAATACTTAAAATATAAAAGATCACTTTTATTTCTTATTAGGTTAATATTCAATTAATTATAAGTTTCAAAAGATTAAATTTCCCTAAAACATTTTAAACTATGTTTTCAAGTTTTGAATAATTTTCAGATACTTCAAATATCTGACAGTATAGACTTCCAAATGCAAAAAGCATAATTTATGTAAACATGTAAGTAAATAACACATACAGATTATCACAATAATTACAAAATATATCCCTAAACTAATACAAAAATGGGAATTTTATATATTTCAGCTATATCATCATTTTCTATACATCCCCAGGGTTGCAGAATCACTTATCCAACCAAAGGTAGCGGATTTTCCATCTTACTCAACCTAAAATTTGGGGCCACAAAAATGCCATAGATTTGGGTCTGTCAGAGATTCTGAACCTGGGACCACTTTCTGAGCCCTTTCTCACAGTAATGGGCATTCTCCTGCCTACCCATTTTCTTGCAGTCTAGTAAGTAGATAGACAACACAGATCTGAACTCAGAAAGGAAATTAGAAATAGAGACACATATTGGAAAGTCCTGGTCAAGGACTGAGAGTTGAAGTTGCTGAAGATCAATAGAGAGAGGATATGCCCTCCAGAGCCTTTCTTCCTTTTATTTTATTTTACTTTTTGGTGAGGAAGATTGGCCCTGAGCTAATATCTGTTGCCAATTCCTCTTTTTGCTTGAGGAAGGTTGTTGCTGAGCTAACATCTGTGCCAATCTTCCTCTGTCTTTGTATGTGGGACACCACCCTTGCATAGCTTGGTCAGCAGTCTGTAGGTCTGTGCCCAGGATCCAAACTTGCGAACCCTAGGCTGCCTGAAGCAGAGTGCGCAAACGTAACCACTACACCACCAGGCCAGTCTTCCCTTTTTCCTTTTAAACAAGCAACCTATTTTACAACCTTAATCGCCTATTGTGACTTGATAAGAATCTTCTTCCTTCCTGATTGGATTCTATATTATTTTCTTGTCTTTCTTTTGGCCTCCTCTTTATGGGCACACCCCTTGAGATAGAACTCTTCAACCAATATTGACTGTCCTTCTCCTTTTGGGAAACTGTTTCCCTTGCTTTCATAAGGCTACAGTCTCCTGGATTTGCTTTCATCTGTCTTCACTGCCTCTTTTGTTCTCTGATCCTTTTTTTTCTTCCTCCCGGCACTGCATGAAGATGACCAATCCCCACAGTTCAGAGCAGAGCCTTCTAGTTCTCTCTATATCCTCTCTCCAGTGGAATTTTCAGCAGCCTCAACTCTCAGCTTTTGACCAGGACTTTCCAGTCTGTATCTGCATTTCCAATTTCCTTTTTGAGCTCAGATCTGCATTTCCTGTCTACTGCTAGAAATTTGCACTTAGATTTCTTGCCTTTAATTCACACTCAACTCACCTAACATAAAGTTCTTTATCCTTTTCACAAACTGACATCCTCTCTAACTTCCCCTTTTTGGTACTAGCATTCTCCCAGGCCCAAGACTTGAAAAGTGGTGGCCTTATAAAAAGATAGATTTGGGGATTTTAGGGGCAAGGGGAGCAGAAGGAATGATGGAACAAAATTAACATATCTAGCATAGAATCTACAGAAGGAACAAAACAAAACACCAGGGCTTACTGGTTGCATTCCTGATTTGTGGCTGTGTGTCCTGCTAGGTTTAGTTGCTATGGAACAGAGTTGCCCCAGACCAAATTAAAGCTCTGTAACTCCATCTGTTGGGGAAGGGCAAGCTTCCTGGTGGGCTAAAGCTTTTCCCACTAGTTAAAACAAACCTATTTTAATAAAACAGATCTCAAGAGTTTTTCTTTTCAGAGGCATCCAAGCTAATCCACTGACTTCAAGGCCGCAGCTCCCTGAACTTTAACTCTGCGGGTTCTGTTGTACTCAGGCACCCTGGAGATTTCCTTGATTCCTTTCTCTCCCTCACTTCTCATATTCAGTCTGACACCAGCTCAGATTTTCTTTCTCTAATATGTCTCTCAAGTATGTGTATTCTTTTCTACTCTCTCTACCACCACCAGGTCTAGGTTCTTATGATCTTATTTCTGAAGTACTTTGGCCAATATTTGCTGATCTCTTTGCCAATGGTCTTTTTCCCTTTGATGATCAAGTCTTGTGGTCAGAAAGGACCTTGAAGTAAGCTAGTCCAAAGTCCATCTAATTCTTGTATCACTTCCCTAGTTCCTCTTAACTGCCCCTCTAACCTGGGATAATCGTAATATATCGCAAGCACAGCGATGAAGTTGACTACCATATGATTCCCTTTCTTCAAAAACCTTCAATGTGTTTTCCAGAGCAAAATTTGAATGCCTGGCCTCATATTTAAGTAAGGCTCACACAATATAACAGAGGTCCACTTCTTCAGCCTCATATCTCATCACAGCCTCTTCCACCACCCACAGTAAACCACTATAGTTCCTCAAAAAAACCATGCAATTTAACTCTGCTTATCTGTCCACTTGGTTCCCTCTCTCCTAGAATGTTCCATTCTCTGCTTACCAAAATCCTGCTTATTCTTCAAGGTCTAAGGTTCAAATGCTCCTTGTTTGAAGTTGTCTCCTCCTGTCTGCTCCCATAGCGTTTCACTTATATAGGAAATGACTTTACTAGTAGCTGTGCATATGTTTATCTCCTTCAGAAAACTATGAGCTCCTTGAGGATATATATTATTTGGTATTTTGGTCTTCTTGAGAAACTGAGAATTCCTATTCTCCCGACTTTCTGCCTTTCAGGCATTTTGGTTGATCTTATATGTGGCAGTGTTTTCATATAATTATTAATGAAACTTTCAGTATCTCACTCTGCACTGGCAGTACAGGGTCTGCAAGATTTAATTCTTGGCACAAAGTATACGTTGGGGCTAATAACTATAGTGGTAACAGTACAACTGCTCTCCTGGCACAGAGCGGCAGAGGCAGACTGTAACTTCTAGTGCCTGGTGGTGGCAACATTTTGCTCATCAGACCTGCTCATGGGACATAGTTTTGAGTGTTCTTCCTGGAAGCTTAGCCTTGAGCCTAATGTTCCAACCATCCCAAACATTCTGTGAACTACCTCATACCCTTTAGTAAAACTCCTTTTCCACTCAGTCAGCCAAAGTTAGCTTCTGTTGCTTACAATCAAGAACCCTGACTGATAAAGATATTTTCCTAATTCCCTATAGACCAACTAAGTCAGGATCATAATATTCAACAAGACTTTACCGAAGGCTCAGGGATAATACAATGAAAATACAACACCAAAAATAACGTCACAGGCTGCTAGACAATTGCTGCTCTTAAGGCCTACAAAGAGCCTATGCTCCTAGGAAAAATTTCCCAGGCCTCTGTGCCTGGTTTCTGAAATGGCTACATGTGCAGAAGCTAGCTTTGCGCCTACCAGGGCCAATTATCCTTAGGCACAGATGGCACACTGCCTAGGGCCCACAATACTTTTAGGAACTCATGAAAATGTTTTAATTTTAATTTTTTAAGATGGAATTTTAAAAATGGATATCATTATAATAAATATAACATATATAAATGATAATAAAATATAATAATGAATCCAGCCTGGATTAGACAATAGAGTCATAAAATAAAATATATGTATGCGTGTATATGTGTATAGAGCAGAATAGTGAAATAAAAAATAGACCCATATATACAGTCAACTGAATATTTACAGAAGTGCCAAGTCAGTTCAATGGAATAGAAAAGCCTTTTAAACAAATCACATTGGAACAACTGGAAAAATGTATGGGAAAAAAATAAACCTTGAATACTTGGGCAGCACATATACTAAAATCAAAAGATTAGAGATTAGATTAGAGAAGATTAGCATGGCCTTTGGGCAAGGATGACATGCAAATTCGTGAAGCTGTCCATAGTTTTACGAGAGTTGTTCTAAGTGTTCTCACTGCAGAAAAAAATTGTAACTGTGAGGTGATGGATATGTCAATTAGCTCAATTGTGCTAATCTATTTACAATGTATATATATATCAAATTCTTTAATTAGAACAATCTAATTAAATAATGGGAAAAACCTGAACAGACATCACACCCAAGAAGATATGCAAATGAAAAATAAGCATATGAAAAGATGATCAACGCCATATATCATTAGGCAATTGCAAATTAAAACAATAATGAGATACCGCCGCACACCTATCAGAACGGCCAAAATCCAAAACACTAACAACACCAAATGCGAGGAGGATGTGAAGCAACAGGAACTCTCATTCATTGCTGATGGGCATGCAAAATAGTACAGCCACTTTGGAAGACAGTTTGGGGTTTCTTAAAAAACTAAATATACTCTTACCATATGATCCAGCAATCACACTCTTAGGTATTTACTCAAAGGAGTTGAAAACTCCGTCCACACAAAAACCTGCACACCAATGTTTGTAGTAGCTTTATTCATAAATGTCAAAACTTGGAAGCAACCAAGATGTTCTTCAGTAGGTGAATGGATAAATAAACTGTGGTATATCCAGACAATGGAATATTATTCAGTGCTAAAAAGAAATTATCTATCAAGCCATGAAAAGATGTGGAAGAACCTTAAATGTATATCACTAAGTGAAAGAAGCCAATCTGAAAAGGCTACATACTATATGATTCCAACTGTATGACATTCTGGAAAAGGCAAAACCATGTAGACAGTGGAAAGCTCAGTGGTTGTCAGGGGTTAAAGGGTGGGAGGGATGAATAAGCAGAGCATAGGGAATTTTAGGGAATTGAAACTACTCTGTAGGATATTATAATGGTGGGTAAATGTCACTATACATTTGTCCAAATGTACAACACCAAGAGTGAACCCTAATGTAAACTATGGACTTTGGGTGATAATCATGTGTCAACTGATAATTGATAATAATGTGTTCATTGATTGTAGCAAATATACCACTCTGGTGCAGGATATTGATAGTGGGGGAGGTTATGCATATGAAGGGGTAGGGGATATTCGGGAATTCTCTATAATTTCTGTTCAATTTTACTTTTAATCTAAAACTGCTCTAAAAAAATAGTCTATTTAAAAATGCAAGCCATGACTGAGAGAAAATATCCTTAATACATATATCTGATAGAGAACTTATATCATAATATATAAAGACCTCCTACAAATCAAAAATAAAAGGATAACAAACTCGGTTTAAAAATACATAAAAGAACAGACATTTCACAAAGACATACAAGTGGCCAATAAGCACATGAAAAGATGCTCAACATCATTAGTCATCAGGGAAATATTAATTAAGACCACACTGAAATTCTACTTCACACCCATGAAAATGGCTAAAACTAAAAAGATGGACAATATCAATTGTTGGCGAGCATGTTGTACGTGGGGAACTCTCATACACTGCTGGTGGGAGTATAAAATGATACAGTCTCTGTGGACAATTGTTTGGGAACTTCTTATAAAATTATACACCTGCCTGATGACCCAGCAACTCCAATCCTAGGTATTTATCCAAGAGAATGAAAATATATATTCACAAAAACTTGGTCAAGAATATTAACAGCAGCTTTATTCCTAACAGCCAAAAGCTGGAAGCAAATACAAACGTCCATCAACGGGATTATGGATTTTTTGTAAATGTTGTATATTTACACAAAGGAATATTACTCACTAATAAAGTAGAATGAACTACTAATACAACAATATGGATGAATCTCTAAAACATTGCACAGAGTAAAAGAATCAGATACTAATGAATACATATCGTATAATTCCATTTATGTGACTTCACGAGCAGATATACTAACCCATTGACTGAAGGAGGACATCAAGGAACTTTCTAGGGGTGATGGAGGTGTCTTATATCTTGATTGGGGTGTTGGTTACATGAGTATATACATTTGTTAAAATTCATCCAATTGTACACTTTATATCTCTGCATTTCACTGCATGTAAATTTTACCTCCATAAGAAAGAAATGTGACCATATAATTACCTTAAGCTGGTTAAGCAAGATGTGTCATTTATGCATCTTTTTCATTTTTCTCCTCTAATGCCCAGAAAAGTGTCCAGAACACAGTGAGTGCTCAATACATGTTTGAGGAAAGTTAAATGAAGCTATTGTTTTGGCAGTTTATAGACATACAATGAGACATTCAGGTAGCTCTTTTTAGGCATGTGTTTAGCTTCCTACTGATAACTCCTTATAAAGAGAGGGACCTTCCTTCCGAGCTTTTCTTAGGCTGTCAATGATCACTCTAGCTGTAAGCAAATTAACTCTCTTTGGCAATCAATATATGTGTATGTACGTGTGTCTCCACAGTATAATCAATTGTCTTGGGTTGTTCTCTTGTGATTGAAGCTGTCTAAATTGACTACTTAAAAAAATTATCTTATTACATAAATGTATCGTAAAAATAAACTGAAAACTAAATCACAAGTACTTTTGAGAAAGACATCTTTGCTCAATTAATAGTTTTCAAGATAATTTCCCCCCAAAACAGAGGAATGACTGCAAAGTTTTTCCATATTGTGTATTTTTTGTTCCAAGACTGTTTCCAAGCTAAAGCATTTATTATGAGAAATATTTCTCTACTAATAATTTTAAAGTTTTTTTAAAAAATAAAATGATTATGTAACTTTAGAAAGATAACTCATGCTAGGCTAATGTTGAAAAACTCTTTTTTTTTCTTAGATGTACATCCTTAAAATGAAATCACTTTCAATACTTAAATGTGACTTGAAAGAATAGATTTTTTTAAAGCTTCAGTAAAAAAAAAAAAAAAAGCAGATGGCAGACAAAGATGTGTTACTGAATTCTAGCTATTAAAATGAGATGTCTAAATTCCAGAAGAGAATGGAGAAAATGGGGATGTGTAAATGTTAATATTTACATATCAGAGCTGTATTTTTCAAGAATGTTTTGCTTTAGACTAAGTAAAAGTTACTCAGAAAATCTTAGGTCTTTCTCAGAATGAAAATAATTGCATTTCAAAAGCCAGAAGTTTCAACAACTTCCAGATTGAGAAATGAAGTTCCAGTTAATTTGAAAAGATGATTGGAGAACTTTTACTCTATTATATAACTAGCATGAAAGGAAACTTCTGAACCACCTACAAGTTCTGATTCTCTACTTTCAAGCTAAGGTCACATTCCTCTCCCCTATCCGTCATGGGATGGCCTCCTCCATTAAGCATACATCTGGTTTAAATTCCCACCATATGTGATAAATCAGTGCATAACAGATAATAAATTTGGAAGTCCATATCCCTGTAGGCTTTGGCTTTTATTCTCTTAGCCTTTGCAAGTCTGATGATTTTTCCGTCTTAGCTGATCTACGTTATAGTCATAAGGGAAGGCCCAAAATACAGAATGTACTTAAAAACCAAGAGCTTTTCTCCAAAGGCAATCAGTAGGAAACTTGAAATGATCAATCCTTCCTGCTGCTGTGTCTTTGTGAGCTTTGAAAAGCTGAGCCCACCATTTCACAGTTTCTTATCGTCCTTTTTAATCCAATTATGTTTAGTAATTGGAGATCATTACAAAAGTATAATGGATATTCACTATTTGGATTATTCATACATTTATTTTTTTAAATTTTAGTACAATGATTCAAAAACCCTAGCACTATTTTTATTAGCTAAAGTAGAGCTACCAATTGTGAGAAGGCAGTTTAGTATAACGGTTAAGGATATGGATTTGCCCATCCTATTTCTGCAGGTGACTTAGGCAAGTATTGAAATGCTTTAAATCTCTATTTTCTAATCCATAAAATGATAAATAATGATGGTAACTTCCTCATAGTATTGTTGTAAAGATTAAATAAAGTGATACTTATAAAATACTTAGCACACTATCTGACATATACAGAGTTCATGAGGTTGTTGGCTAGTAGCACAGTTGCAAATTTACCTACAACTCTTCCAATTCCCAGGATTAAAGCTGAAACTGCTGAGACTGGAGCCCTATGAGAGATGCCATTCCACACTGTGTAATTAATAATGGGCTCCAAGGGAGAGGCTGGCCCAGTTGCATAGTGGTTAAGTTTGCGTGCTCCCCTTCAGTGGCCTGGAGTTCATTGGTTCGGATCCTGGGTGCAGACCTACACACTGCTCATCAAGCCATGCTGTGGCGGCGTCCCACATATAAAATAGAGGAAGATGGGCACACATGTTAGCTCAGGGTCAATTTTCCTCACCAAAAAAATAAAAAATAATGGGCCTCAAAGGAGAGTTATTCCTATTGCCTTTCTCTTATCAGTTTCACCACATTTGGTACGTGTCTGTCTCTCCTACTAGGTGCTGGATTCTTTGAGGATAGGGTTGACGTCTTATGTCTCTTTGAATTACTGAGTTTGGTTAATTGTAGACTCTTGCTAAGGGAATGTATAAATGAACATGTGTGCAAATACACTTAAAACATTCATTTTACATTTGAGTTATTTATGTGGTTTTAAGTAATTATAAAGAATAATTTCTTTTAGTTCCCTTGGGTGCAGTAAAGCAATATAGATATTATAGCTACAAATAAAAGAAAGTTAACAATCATGTATTGTTCTCTGTTTACATTTCAAAGAGGAGGTCCAGTTTAGGCATTTTATATTTGAGATAACTATTAGACATCCATGTGGAGGGGCTGAATAGACAGGTGGACGTAAGTCTGAAGACACCTTAAGTTTCCAGAAACTTATAGAAGACCATAGGTTTGGAGAAAATTGGGAGTTGTCAACATATTTGAACCATGTGACTGAATAGGATCACACAGGGAGAGGATGTAAATTAAGAGGAAAAAAGATCCTAAGAGTAAACCCTGGATCATTCCAAAACTTAAGAGTTTGGGGTGATGATGAGAAGCCACAAAAGAGACTGAGCTGAAGAGGGTCAGAGGGTCAGAGAAATAAGGAGAACCAAGGGAAAGCCAATTATCTTATGTTCAGCTCTCATTGTCCCTGACTCTTTTCATCTCACTCTCTGACTCCTTCCATCTGTCTCAGGAGATTTTTCCCATTTCGATGTGCTATTTGGATCCACATCTCTAGTTTTCCTAACTGATCCTCTGCTTCTCGTGACCCTCACTCAATAACTCTCTGTTTTGCATGTGTCTTCAGATTTGGCCCACCTGCAACTTTAGGATCTAGAGTTGAGGTCAGGAGTGTCCCTTTGCCAGCCTTAGCTCACGTCAGCCATGTTGTACCTTGTCCTTATTCTTCATCTCTCTTGTCATCTTCACTAGAGGAGAAAGAGAGATAGCTACTCTTGATGATCCTGGCTTCAGACCCCTGATTCAGCTTTCAGGTGGGTGCCTTGCACCTCCTTAAACTTATTCTGACCCCCGCTGTCCTGGTCCTCCTACTTGCCTGTGTATTGTATTCTTGCTCCAGCTCTGGGCATTTGTCCACTTTGGACAAACAAACTGTCCTTTTCAGCCAGTCCCTGAGTCCCTCTGTCTCTGCACAACCCTGCCCCCACTCTATCCCAACTTGAGTGGCTAGTGCTCTTGCTGTGACCCCTCAGGTCATTTGAGCCATATTTGGAAGGAGGTCAAGTCTCCTGAACCCAGCCTAATATATGCCAAAGCTTTTTACCATACAGAGATCTCAAAGAGTCTAGAAAATAAAAATTCCCTGGAATAGAGGAATATAAGATGAAAAATTCAAATATTTGATTCTCAACCTACAGCTTGTGCTTGCTTTCAGCAATCACAGGCGGTATCAGTAGGAATTCCTTGAGGGAGTACTAAGGAGTCTAATTAGCAAACAACACCTGAAATTTCCCTTAGAGACTGTGGGATATAAATTAGTAGGAGGAGAATAGAATCTCAAGGTAATTATATAGGTCCTAGAACTCTTTTAAAGTGTTGCTATTTGAGGGATCTATAATCATCGGTTGGTCCCTGTTTAGCCTAAATTCTTACTAAGTAGGGTCAGGAATGATTAGGGAAATGGAGATTGAGGTCTAGTAATAAGCCATTTGAATCCCCGATTTTCAAGGCCACTGCACAACTAAATCTCTAGAAACAGAGTAAAGAATTTTCAAGTTCTAGTTTTTCCATTTGTTTTGGCTTATGATGCCTGATCTAGAACAGTTGTTTTGCTTACTTCAGTCCTTCAATTAATAAAGGTATATATTGCTAAAATTTTCACTCATTTTTGTTAGATGTTTACTTTTTATATGTAATTGTATCTTTACTGCTTTTATGATAAAACACAATGTTTTATTCCATTGTGAAACAAACAATACAGAAATTAAGAAATAATTTAGAAACTGAAAGTTCTCAAAAGTCCTCCTTTCCTTAAATATAATCCCTTTTAATAGTTTAGTGTATATTCTTTTGAATGTTTTTGTATTACAAAAATGGGATACATGGCATATATTGCTGAGAAAGTTGATGTTTTACTTGATAATATATCTTTGATATCTTTCTACATCAGTACTTGCAGCTCTATCTCATTCTTTTTAACAGCTATATGATGTAGTACTGTATGAATATACCCACACTTATTTAGCCAAAAATGTGGGTTATATTGTTTTTTACAAACATAAATTGCCCTCTTAAGAGGTTGTGTCATTTTTCATGCACAACAACGTGTGCAATATCTGTCTTCATAAACACGGACCAACAATGAGTATTATGATCGTGTGAACATGGTAGGTAGAAAATTATATCTACTCAAATTTGCATTTTCTAAAAGTTATCGTAATGATTAAACTAGATACTATTGTAAAATATATAAAGCCAGTATTTTGACTGCTTTTAAAAAATTGTAGTTATCATCATTACTTCACACATCAAATGTATCTCAGGAGCAAGGCATATATATACATATATACACAAATATATATGTTTAATACACATATATTGCATTGTTGCAAGTGCTGGGGCCTATATAAACATGAATAATAATTGGTGTTGAAAGATGAATAATGATGTGGTGTCCTCACGCTACTGTCACTCTGCTGGGAGAGGGGATATACTTGCACCCTACTAATCCAAGCAAGTGAATGGAGGAGAAAGACAGATGCTAAATGTGATTTGAGAACTAGTCAAATTTCAAGTTCCAATTGGAATATTAGGATTAATGAATAGCATTTAAAATTTTTACTCTTGGTATGAAATGGTAATGTGTTTTGACAGGACTCTTTTAAAATCATCATCTAAATACAGTTCTGCTTGAAAGTCTACCAATAACAAACTTTCCCCTTGGTCATTGTTTTTCTTTGCATAGCTGCAACAATATCCCATGACATTTCTAACTTGGGTTTGCCTGACTAAGATCATTCCTGGAGTATTCAATACCAAAGACAACAACCTCATTGCTTCTCTGTTCTTTTCCACTAAAGAGCTCTACATTTTATGCATCTGTTGGTAGAGATGGTTCTTTTTCTGTACCATAAATGGCATGGTGTCTATGGGTTATGTTTGTGACATTTTCTTGTAATGCATTTTGCATTCACTATGTGTCAAGCCCCAAGCTAAAGGCTGGGATGAGAATACAGCCAAGCCTAATTAAAAAGCCAAGTCAGGAAATGAATAGGTTGGCAAATAGCTAAGAACTGGATCATGTGGAAGAAGGGACAGCTGTGTTGAGGTCAGGCCCACAATAGTCTTTCAAATTTTAGGAAAGGGTCAAATCAGGGCAGCTAATGTGATAGGGTCCAAGAGTGAAGACCAGAGGCTAAGAATGTGTAAATGTCAAGAAGTGAAGACATTGGAAATCCACTAACTATGAACATCAATACTGTTCTAGAACAAGAACTAATTAGATCAGAGGAGGAGTGAGTTGGAAAGGGACATAACAAGGTGAGTTATACTACCCATATAGCCCTAACAGGATACTATGACCAGAAGGTTCATTTGCAGCTACCTTTATCCCATCTTACTCCATATGTAGCAGACTTCATTATTCTTAAGGAACCACAGTCAATTCTGATCTTATAAGCATGATCTATGAAATATGTTTATTTAAAAAATGATAAGACAAAAATTTTCTACAGACAGACTAAAATCTTTAGAAAATAACTCTTCCTGGATATAACACATAAAACCTCAGTATTCTTGGTTGACCAGAATGGTTTTCAGATTTATCTGAATTATAACCTACTTTAGTATGTTATTCAATGTATATTTAAATGGTTTGCTTTTGTGGAGTATAAAATGCTAATGACTCAGCAGATGGATACTGGAGGGGTTTGCAGATCTTGATGTAGTCTAAAATAAAATAAAATTTTCCTTGTATGGGTGGGATTTGGCAGTTCTTTTAAATTCTTTACTAAAAAATATTTCCAAGAAATGTGTTAGATAAGAGATGTCTTTATCCTCCACTCTCTTACCCCACAAAAACTATTCTAGCACCATGCTTGTTTCAAGTGGGAAAACCTAAAATGTCCACAAAGGCAGTTTGAGCGAGCTCTAACTTGATTTAAATATTTTCACTCTTCATCTGTATTTTCCCACTGGGATCTTCCAACCTTCTTTTCCAGAGAAATTTCCATTTTAGTTCTGAATTTCGATCTTAATTATCTATTCCATGTTAGTTTCCAGGATGATTCTTGGTGTTCCTAGATCATTGCCAAGGCACAAATCTCCTCTCTTGCAGTAAACATTTTGAAAGGAAAAAAACCCAGAAAGTTTGTTTGAATAGAATAAACTTTCTTCATATTAGAAAACTAAAGCCAGTAATTATTAAATCATACTTTATATTTGAAGTTGTATATCACAATAATATCTCCCATTTATGTACTCCATTATTAACTACAAAGAAACAGTTGGCTATTTGTGCTGCATCAGAATGAAAACTTTTATTCATTCTTTTGACTTTTCAAACACATGCTAGTTCATTATTTTAATAAAATGCACTAACAGATGTTAGGCAGAATGTGGCCACATCTGGGACATATAAAATACCATTCCAAGTCTCCATAGGAGGGAAATAGCAATATTGTTTAGTTCTCCCCAAAAGTCTAACTAGCCCATTTCATTTAATCTGTTTAACTCCTTTAAGTTGAACAGTTAAGAGTAGCACCGATTATTTTGGTTGTCTTGGGAATATAAAAAGGAACAATGAACTAAAACACCAAGGGAAGTATCACAAAAAGAAATGCACTATGCTGAAATACAAATAAAACCTCACTAAAGCTTGTGGCCAGAGCTATATTTTTTCAGCTGAAGAGGTTGTAAATCTTGAGTTGCCTGCTTCCCGAAGCCACCTTGAATTATAGATCTCTTTAGGCCTTTCTACAACGTCCCCACTTAACTTGACCCTTTCAATGAAAATACAACACATCTAAAAGATGACAAAGATTGTGGTAGAAGATATATTTTGACAATAGTGTATATATATATATAGATATATATATAGTGATTAAATCTCAAGCTATTCCAGTCTTCTAACCTACCTTTTAGTTTTAATTTTGTTTTGGTTTCTTGAAGCGAGTTTTCTAAGAAAACAAACACAAAGCCTGCTGGTTTTCTGTCAATGGATCAGGTTCATATACTATTATATTTAGCATCATCTCTGGCTTCTCGAAAATAGACCACACTGAGGATTGGAATAGATACTAGTGTTGAGAGGAAGCTTTGGAGATGTTTGCTCGTACTCTGCTTACCCATTAGAAAGAAGAAAAATGCTGGAGTTGTGTATACAGCACAGAGTGGGAAGGCATGGGTGGTATAATGCAAAGTATCCTGGACTTGGAGTCAGAGGACCTAGGTTTGAGCCTCAGCTCTGCCACTTACGAGCTCAATGTTTGGAAGAGTTAGCTAACCAGAAGTTACCCCAGAAATCACATTTCCCTTGTCTATAAAGTAGGAATCGTACCTTGGAGGATTGTTCTGAAGATTCAGTGAAATAATGGATATTAAAGTGCTCTATAAACTGTGATACACACATAGCTCATTATTAACAGGCTATTGGTGGCCTGTAGTCTTCACCTCAGATGAGCAGATAACAATTAGATATTTGAAGCACAGCTGAAAGAAAATCTGTGTGGTGGGTATAGGACAGGCAGGTGTGAATTTCCATTTAAGACACCGCCTAAATAGAGAAAGCCTCTGGGGGGACTAAACGCAATCTTGGTAGAAATTTCTGCTCTTAAGTGAGAAAAGTGAGGCAAACCAAGCTCATATGTACTATTCTATTTCATATACACACCGGGATCAAAGATTCCCAGTCTTTCATTCTTATAACACCTATTTATTGAGTATCTACTATATGTGCCAAGCACTGCGCTAGTCTCTAGGTATACACTAGTGGACAAGATTTCTGCTCTCAAGGAACTTATGTCCTAGTCACAGTATTATCTTTATTCCAAGCACTTGGCAAAGTATTAGCACATAGAAGATGCTTGATAAAAGTTGGTTGAGCTGAAGTAATCTTCCTAATTTTATGGTATTACCAAAGCAGAAAGCCAGTCAAGAGGTGATTTTTGTGATTACAGATGCCTACCCAATTCACTGTGTGACTAACAGGGTACTGCTTTTGAAGTTTTGAGGGAAAATAATCTTTTTAACTAGAGTTCATCTAGTCACCCACCTATATGATACTTGTACTATGCAGTGTTAATTTAGTGTTTTCTTACTTAAAATATGATTATTACTTCCAATTAGTACATTTAACATGGGGTCAGAGTATTAGCAAAAATGTTTTTCGGGATGGTATCCTTCATGTCAGGTCAAAAAATTAGCAAGAAGAATGTAGGCTGGATATGTCAAATCACTATTGATAGACTATGGACTTGATGTTGATTTAATTTACAGTTAAAACAAAGAGGTAGAAAATGGAAAGTCCATTCTATTTACATGATAGTCAACTCTTAACAAGAGAGTTTAGTTTTGAAAGCATAACTTTCTTGAAGCCACTCAAGAAAGGCAGTGTTACAGAATAAAACTTCTTGGATTTTTTTTCACAATATCTAGGAGTTGACTGGTGGGGTCAGGGTGGTTGACATTAGTATTGTGCACCAATACCCCTACTTCTCCTCCTGAACTTGGTTCAAGGACTCGGGCCCAGGACTCATCCTCCTGCAGATGGAGGAGGCTACGCAACTAGTTTTGGCCAATGAAATGTGATCAGTGATCTGTTTCCTTTCCAATCTAGGGCTGTGAAAAGTTCATGGTCACTTTCTTCCTCTGCCACAGAGACCCAGTTGCTGTGTTCTAGGTCATACAGCTACAAGATGGTGGAACCTCCATCAATCTGGTTCCTGGAGTGACTGAAACAGAGTGAGTCTGATCCACATGAAGCATGAAGCATGAGCAAGTAATAAACTTTTGTTGTGTTAAGGCATGGAGCTTTTGGAGATATATGTTACAACACCATAACATAGTTCTGGTGTTATAGTATATAATCTGTCCCGATTAACATAGTCAGGGAAGGCCCATAGTACTCTCAGTGCCAAGTTTTTGAGTAAGAGATAAAATAGGTAATATGAGTTCCATTAATCTGTCAGTAGTGTCTTTCATATTAAAGAGGCTAGCCTGAGGTCTAGCTTTTTATCACATTTGATCCTGATATCCCATGAGTTTTCCATTTTTCCACTACTTCTCCTGTGAATCTTTTTTAAGTACTATATTTAACTTTCATCCATAAAGTTCCTGTGCTTTCTACAAATGATCGTTTTTCTAAAAATCAATTGAATTTCTTAATCTAACCACACATCATTATTTTCATAAGCATTTTAACTAGAGCAAAAGGTTCTGAATGAATTGAACTAACATGCAGTGGTCATGAATAAAGAAGGGAGATGCTTCTGCAACTGCACTATCTCTAGAAAGTGGACCTTTACCGGTAGAGAAGCAGAAGCATTCCTGATTATTTTGATTTTTTTTTTCACATTAGAGGAAGAGCTTAACCTTGAAAGACTTGTAGAGTCTTAAGAACTGTCATTTCTTATTTAAAGCTTTAGACAGTAGGTGAAAGTTTTCAGTCACTGAAAAAAGAATAATCTTTGTTCTTGTTTAATGGATTGTTAGGTAGGACACATGTGTTGTCTCTAATATTTTAATGCCTGTCCTCCTCCTTTCTACCTATCCAAAGTTATCTGTCTGTCTTATTCAGAGCCTAGCTCCACAGGAAACCGTCCCTGAACACACCAGCTGGAACTGATCCTTTTCTTTTCCAAAATCCTATGTAAATTCATACCATTTATTTGGCATTGCTTGTAGAGAGTTTTAGAGAGTTCAAAAGCTGGAAAGAACTAAGAATCATTCAACACAATCCTCTCATTTTGCAAATGAAGGAAATAAACTCCAGAGAAGTTATGTAATTTACTTAGGTCACATAGTCGAGACACATTGGAGGCTATAAACCTAGTTCGCCCAGTTCCCAGTGAAGTCCATTCCTTTATGCCACAGGTGCCTTCACATTTACCGTCTGGTATTGTTGCTTATCTTTTCAAGAGAACATGACATCTCACCAATAGCACAACTTGAGGTCAGGGAACTCTTTCATTTCTTTGTTACTTCTTCAGTTTATAGCTTAATTTATACGCCTTTTATATATTTTTTCGTAGATTAATTGGTTGTATTTTAGGTAATGATTACATCTATTGAATCTACTTCTTATATTCTCAAGTTCAGCAGATAATACTGGAAGGGGCCATGGAGGTAGGAATCAAACAGCAGCAAGGTAAATAGTAAAAGCTGATAAGAACAACCAGAATGCTTACAGTCATCCAACAACATATTTCCAGAATTGAAGGTCATTTTCCCTGGAATAATTAGATCTTGTAGGTTGACTCTGCAGGGATGGAAAGTGTGTGTTTGTTGAACGAGGGTGGCAGGGAGCCGAAGTTCAGGTGAAGTTCTAGAGGTGAATGCCTAATGAGGATTTCTACCGGGTGGGATGGGTGTGAGAACGGGAGCCAGTCACCCGAGAGCAGAACTCAGAGGCCAAACCCCAGGGGCCGGCCAGGGAGGCGTAACGGGGGGCCGAAGCAGGGGAGAAAGCTCCAGGAGGGAGGTCGCCCGCAGCGAGGGGCCGCCGTCGTCGTCACGCGGGCGTCGCCCGGGGTCTGCGTCGGCCCCGCGGAGGGCGCCGGGGGGCGGGGCCGAGCGGCCCAGGGCGGGGCGGCGGCTCGGGCCCTCCCTGCCGGCACGCGGCGGCGCCCCCTCCCCTCGCGCCGCGGGCCTCCCCGCGCCGTGCACGTCCCCGTCCCGCGCCTCCGCCCCCTCGCTCGCTCCTTCCCGCCCTCTCCGCAGCGCCGGCCGAGCCGGCTTCCCCTCGGTCTCTCATGAATATTGAGCGGCCCCTGTTGTATTTCCCGAGCTCCATTGCGGAAGCCGAGGCTCGCCATATTGTGCGGCGGCGCCGGCGGCCGCGGCGGCTTCTACCCGAGTCTCGCTCCGGCCGCGGCCACAGGAGCCCCGGCTGGGGCAGGAACCGGTGAGAGGGGCGGGCGGGGAGGCGAAGGGCGCGGGAGCGGCGGGCCGGGAGCGCGGCGGCTCGGCTGCGGGCGGCTGACTGCAGCCCGGAGACGGGGGGGCGGGTGTGTGTCCGCGGGGGTGTGAAGGGAGATGGCGCCGCCGCCCCCGGCCGCTCTCGGGGCGGCGGTGGCGGGGGAGGCGGCTGCTCATTGTTCCCGTTTCTTCGGGGGTCTTGGCGGGGGTGGTGAGTCCGGCTTGTGGAGGACCCAGTGGGCGAAGCTCAGAGATTCCTCCTTCGCTGCGGCCCCCTCGCCTCCCGGGGCTGGGGCCCCCGGCTCTCTGCGGCCCCTCTCCGGAGGCGAACGATGTGGAATGCGGGTTTTTTCCTGCGGGCTTCCCACCTGCACCGAGGGGGGTGGGGTAGGGGCGCTTTGTGCAAATAGTGCCCTTTGCCTCCGGGGTGCTGCAGTCGGGGTTCGCGGGTGGAGGCGCCACTCGGCGTCGGGGTTCCCTGTAGGCTGCGGGGAGACCCCTCCTGGTTAAGACATTCCTGGAGTGCCGCCTGCCTGCTCGGGAGTATCTGTTGCTGCTTTCTGAAACCGCGAGGTTGCCCCAGAGGAGTCGTGGGGGAGGGGGTGTCTTGGTCTGTTTCTGATGGAAGCTTCGCTTTTTGAACTCTGTCGTTTACACTGAGATCTTTGGTACCCGATGTCGCCGGGGAGCCCTCGTCGTCAGGATCGTTTCCCTCCTACAGAAGTAGCCTTCCTGCTCCCAGAGATAGTAAGAATTTGGT
Source organism: Tapirus indicus (assembly GCA_031878705.1). Taxonomy (NCBI): domain Eukaryota; kingdom Metazoa; phylum Chordata; class Mammalia; order Perissodactyla; family Tapiridae; genus Tapirus; species Tapirus indicus. Next base: position 75,701,633 of record CM062922.1, on the reverse strand, counting down.
CTCTGAAACTTCGAGATTCATTCCGATTATTTGCCCGCTTGGACCCATTATAGGCTTATCTCCTTGAAGCCTTTCTGGGTATCTCCTGCATGGCTGTCATAAGTTTTAGAAAATGTGTGCCTTTACGTGGTAAAATGGTTTGAAAATGTCAGGTGTCCTTGAGGTGTGTAAAGAAATTTGTTTGCGGTGAAAAGGATAGATTTGCATTCAGTATTTTAGTAATGTGCTTTATTTCCTTTAAAAATTAAAAAAATTGAGACATGGTTTCAGTGTTTCAAATTGAGAATTATGTTTAAAACTAATGTATGAATGATTTGTATTAAAACCTGCTTTCAGTACTTCCAAGATGATCAGCTGGAATACTTAGTGTAATTGGTGGATAATCTACTTTCCCCACTTGCATTGGGGTATAGTTGAATATTTTAATAACTTAGATTAATGTTAGATCTTGGTTCCTAAAGTGAATATTTGATCTTTTGATTTTATAAAGAATTTGTGGCAGCAATATGATTCTTGGTTATTCCTTTTTCCCCCTGAAATTTCTACTTGTCACAATCAACAGGTATCTTTTAAAATCTTGATTGTGCATTTAATATGCTTTTCAGTGAATAATGAGTAGTTATATGAGACTCCATTTTCCAGGGAAACCACAGCAAATATGGCCCCTCACTTTTTCTAAGGATTTATTTCCTTCAGGTACCCTTGTGGAATTCACATTTGAGATTAATTATAGTAGGTGTGAGAGTGAAATGGAGAATTTATGAAGGAAAACTGCCTGAGTAGGCCAGTCAGTTGGAGTATTTGAAAAATATGCTGATGGTCCTCAAATGTGCTGCATAGAAAAATTTCAAATTAGAACCACTAACATAATGTAGACAATACAGACATTCAAAATACTGAGAATTTTAAGTTTTTCTCTGCCTGTGTGGAGCACTCAGGCAGCTAGCTCCCGGGTTTGTGTAGATGGAAATATAGAGCAGGTCCTCAAACATCTTTGGAATTTCATGTCTATTACTGACCTTCAGTGTGTGGTGTCAGGTCTGTCTCTTTAATCTGATTTATTCATGATTTGTATTTATATTATGCAGTCTTTGGAGTAAGGTGATCTATGTCTAATGAATAATATATAACCAGATGTTTCTATGACAGTTTCATTTCTATACATTAGCGAAGAAGCATAATTCCTTCCAGCAAGAAGAGAGAGTTAACATTAAAATGCACTTTATTAAAATGACGGCAGCATTTCTAGTATGACTTAAAGCATCTCATAATTTTGTAGTGACTTATTTATTAAATCTGGAGAAACTAGACAATGCATCATAGTTTGCAGTTTTTAGAAAAGGAAAATTACTGTGAGATTGTGTACATTCTGCCCTCATACAGATCTACACTTGATTTTTAATTAGTGTTGTTTATTACATATGTTATGGAAGACAGACATTGTCATTAGACACCAGTTATTTAATTTCCTGGCTTTTTTTCATTTCTCTGAAATCTTATTTATCATAGTAACTTATTGACTGTTCATTTGCATTTAACTGAGTAGATCCCCATATAATTTGGATACAAAGGTACAGAAACATTTACCTTATCCATTCCGTGCAGGTCCAGAAGTCCTGTCTGTTCTCTTCTAGTCCTTCACCTTTTCTACTCAGTGTTTCAAATGGGTCCTCTGGTGTCTCTTGTTGTAAGGAGTGCAGTTTGGTTGATTTTACATGGATATGCCGACTGTGGTAATGGAACTCTTGGCGCTTAAGTAGAAGCTGGTGTTAGTATTTCCACAGGCAGGAGCTAGATGATGAGTCCCTGACTTTATACATGCTAAGGGGGTGGGTGGTCCATTACCCAGTTTTATGCTCTGTGGAGGAACTACAGTGGAATTGGCCATTGACTTTCAAGTTTCAAGTTCTTTTCCCTGCTCTTTTGTCTTAGAGATGTTAGGCAGCTTCGTGGACTGGTATGTCGGGGCCCATACCTCTTGTTGGAGGCTCAGCAGCTATATATCTTACTAAAAATTCCGAGAAAGATTTCTCTTGCTTAAATTTGCCTTCTCCCATTTCCTTTAGAGAATGGGTTAACAACATGTTTGCTGCTTTTATATTGTCTGCCATTTTGTAATAATTTTTAAAAATCAGTTTAGTACAATAATGAAAAATTATTTTTGAAACTAGCCTCAGATTAAATTGTCTAATGAGGGCATCTTATTAAGTGAAGTAACAGATCGTATGAAAAATATCAAAGCATTTTGGTCATTTGTTTTCAACAGACTTGTTGATTATGGACACTTCTGCAAGGGGGATTTGTTTTTGTTTCTATGCTATAGAGTGGAGTTGTATTTTATGAAGAGGTTAGATTCTAAAGTTAGTGTATAAAATGAAAATCACATGTAGTAAAAAAAATTATGCTTGAAAATTCCTTAGGAAGGGAGAACAATGTCCCAATAAGTTCAGCTCAGCTTTAGTGTTGGAACAGCTCGCTCTTTCTTTTGTTGAACACTGGATGAAGTAGTTAGCTTGTATTTAGGGGCCATGTTGAACAACAGCAAAAAAAAAAAAAAAAAAAGGCTTTAAGTATAAGAAACACATTCAGCATGGCATAATGCTCATGTATGTTAGGAGAGGCTTGTGGGAACTGAGACCACTGAGGAACAGCAAATCAACTCTACCATCTCAGATTTTGTCTAGGATATGTGCTGTAGTAAAAGTAGATGGCTGTGTGTGCTTGGAATAGCCTGCACTATTTAAATATTTCTCTTTGCCTCTCTTTTTTTTTTTTTTTCCCAAGCTGGATAGTTTAAATCACGAAAGTCAAATGATTTTTATGCTGCAACTTAACAGACACAGATTTAAAGGGCTTTGAGTTATTCTTTATAAAATAGATTGTATCAGTAGGAATAACTCTAAACTTTCTTTATTTTTCCTTTCAGTGAAGCAGCAAGTTATCTGAGATGAGAGCAGTTGGAATCACTGTTTAACAATGTATTAGTATCCAGTAGAGAAAACAGAAGCTTCAATAGGCATTTCAACAGAGGAGATTTAATATAAGGAGTTGATTAGACGGAGGTCAGAGCAAAAAGAGAACATTACAGTATCACCCTAAGAGCTCAGAGAAGAGGTTCCATTGGCCTGGTTCTGAACCCTTGAGGAGGTCAGTGTTGTTCAGCTGCTGCTAAGGCTAGTTCTGGAAGTACTGAAAGAAGCTGGAGGCTAAACTAATTGCTGCTGCCAAGAGCTAGAAGAAAGACCCCTCACCTTTCTTCCTGCTTTCCAGTCTCCATTTACTACCTCCACTGGCAAAACCTGACAGGAAGCCTGCTGGCAGAAGAGTCAGTGAAATGTACTTGTACAGTCTCAGCCACAGCACCGTAGAGCAGAGTCTAGAATGGTGGTTTTGGAGTCTCTCTCTAGAATGGAGAGATAATGAGTAAATGACCTGCACACATAGTGTAAGTTAAAATACAATAATTTGAATGAGAAATTCTGTCCTTACCTTGCCTATTCGAAAAACATTTATTGATTATCTTCTGTGTGCCAGACCCTATGCTAGAGATTAGGGACAGGAAAATGTATTGAACAAAGTCTCTGTCCTTGAGGAATTTACAGTCTAAGTGGGGATGACAAATAAACCGTACAGTGTGTTAAATGCACTAACAGGTGAGTGATGTGCTTTGGGAACCCAAAGGACGTAGCAACCTGCTTGCCTCTGTCTGCCTAGCTAAACTTAATGACTACTATTTTTATTTTGTATCTTGATCAAGTCCAACTTTATTCTCTCTGACTGCTGTGTTCAGCCCAACTCCTGTGAAAGCTCTTTCTGAGATGCCTCAATTTTGTCATGTAGTCATAATCATTATTAGTTAAGCATTTCTCTGTGTTTTATTCATCTAGATTGTGAAGACCATCCCTTTCTCTGTACTTTTAGCCTAGCACTGTGCACGTAGAAGATATTTGAGAAATATTTATTTTTGCAATGGATAATGGGAATTAGAATATTGATCATTACTTTTGCAGACGTTTCCTCCTTCCAAGGTCATTAGAAAATAGTTTGGGGAGAGTGTTTTTTGATTTTACAGATGTGAGAATTGAAAGATTAATTGGTTAACTTAAACTGTATAGTACCAATAGCTGATCTAGAAATAGGACTTTGGATTTCTAATGTGCTGTATTCCAGACCCAACAGTTTTGGCAGGGATTCTGTTTGTTGGGTAACTAAAATCCTCTTCCACTTCTTTTATTATTTTACAGCCTAATGTTCTAAAATCTCGGTTATTTCTGAGGGAAGGAAAAGACGGAAGTCGGCCATTTTATTTTCAAAAAATAAAAACATCATGTAGTTTCTTTTTACATTGTTCTTTTTAACTGTTCATCCTGTCTTTTTTTCCTACTCCCTGTATTGATTACCACTACCTCTATTAACTATTGCAAAATGTGCAGGTCTGCAGTACTTCATCTTGATTTCTTTTTGGAAGAATGTTCTGCTTGTTTCCCCCACCATACACACACTATGTTGATTTAACCTAAAACCAGCTGATTCTTCACTTTTAAAAAGATGTATGCCTCCATGCCAGTAATTGCATTAAACCCTCACTATTTACACTATTTACTATATAGAGTCTAAGTCAGTCTGGGATGACTGTCTTGGAATCCAGCCACATGTGTTATAGAAGGCTTCACTGTATTACAGAAAGGGTGGTGTTGTGTATAGTAGAGAAGCTTCAAAATTGAAGGCAAGAATCTTGGTTTTTAGGTCTGGTTCCAGTACTAGCAGGATTCTTGGGCTTTATTTTCTTTTCTGTAAAAAAAAACACAAAAAAACCCACCCTCCCTGACCTTACAGGTTGTTTGTAAAGACATAAGAGGTAGCTAGGTAAAAGGAGTTTTGTAAACAGCAAGCACATTGTAAATATAAGAGGTGTATGTGAAGAAAGAGAGAGAGAGATTGACTTATGGCATAGATCCTGGGGATAGGTTTGTGTCTACTTTCAAGTTTTTGAGTTTCCGTATTTAAAAGAAAATTGTTAGGGTGAAAATGGGGTGTGAGAGGAGTTGTGGATGTCCTATAACCCTACTTGTTCCAAGTCTGGTTGATTGTGTAGTATTATCTCCCCATTAAATAATTGTCTTTTAAGATTGTCATGCCTCATTGATTTCTTCACCAGGGTTAAAGATCTTGCTTATATCATGAGATAATACCCCAGACTTCACTTGTGCAAGTAGGAACAAAGCTACCACTTTGCAGATTGTTTAAATGACAAGGCCCTGAGGGAGAAGGGGAAACAGATGCTATTACTGTTTTGACTGGAAATTACCTATTACGGTTTTGTTTTATTTATGTGTTATTTTATAATATCAATTACAGAAAATCTTTGTGCTTTTAAAAATACACTTGACAAGATTAGAAATCATATCTGTTGTTTAGTTTTAATAAATTTATCCTCATTCTTGATCATAAAAGTTTTAATTGGCATATTTGTGAAGAAAACATAACTCATTGAATTAGTAAAGTAATAGAAATATGTTATTAAAGCCTCTCAAATATAGATAGTTGAGTATTGTCCAAAATATTAAGGTTAAATTTCTCTATTCTTAATAGTATTATAGTCAATTATGTTTGTATTTAAAAGTAGATCTCATTTACCAGTTTGGATTAACCAGTGATAACGTATCAGTGTAGTCTCCTGAAATATTTTTTTCCCCAGAAGTCTCCATAACTTTTGAAAAACTAGCATTGCAGTTACATATAATGTAGATAACATGATTATTAATGCCAATTTAATTTATTCTGAAACCTTTTGGTAATCTGTTGGAATAATTGATTTGTGAGAATTAAGACAATATTATTGTGCCAATGAAAAAAAAAAGTTTTGCAGAAAAGTATGCTATCATTCATTTCTTAAATGGATTGTTTTTAGTTTTAATCCCTATGTACAATATGTTGCTTAGTCCTTTCAAAAGTAGCTTAAGAGCTAAGAATGGGGAAAAAAATCCATAAATTATTAAATTGTCTTATCAAATATTGTATTATTCACTTGTCACTTTGTTAGTGTTTTAAAATTTATTTTTTAATTTTGGAAAATTTAAGAAGTAGAAAAAATCATCCATGCTTTCAATACTCAATTTTAATTGCTCTTTAATTTTGGTGTATTTCCTTTTGGAAATAAATTTTAGCCTTTGGTTTTTGTTTTGTTTAAAACATAGTTTTAACTGTTTTTTATATATAGACCTAAATTTATGTGTATTTTTAAATCTAACTTTAAGTATCATAAATATTTTCTATGCCATAACCAATTTGGTAACATTTTTGATGACCACATAATATTTCAAGTGAATGTACCATAGTGTATTTAACTATTTCCTTGTGGTTGGATCCTAAGGTTCTTTTTAGCTTTGTATTTATGTTGCTGGTAGGGAGGTCCAGCATTCATTGTGGCAGCCAGGCAGAAATAATTAACAAGCAGTACCTATGTCTTCCTAAGTTTACCTTTCCAAGAATGAATCTGTAATTGTCTTGGATGGCAGTAGCTTGTGCAGTACAGCTGAAGACAACTGAGAAGGAGTTAGAGAAGATAGCCTCTGTTTTCCTGTTTAACATTTCGGATTCTTTTTTAGACAGTGTGGAGCAAGTGTTCTTGGCCTTCAATCCAGGGATCTCATAAGGGTCCATGAATACTCTGAAATTTTGATGTGTGTTCTTTTGTATGGTATTCCCCCACCCCCGTGAGAGTTTCTAACTTTCATCAGATTCTAAAGGAGAGTGTGGACTCAGAAAAGTTAAGAACCATAGACTTCTGGTTTTGTTAAAAAAGCAGAGGTCAAGGGAAAACTATATAAAAAGTGCCTGAAAACAGTATCTGTTACATGGAATTAATGTCAGTTTTCCTTTTTGTTTATTGTTCAATAATATAGAATCAGTTTTGCTTAGGAGAGAATGGATTTTGCTACTTCAGCTACTTAAGTTTTTCTTTATTATGTTATTATGGTTTTCTCTTTTTAACGTTGATTATTTGAAGAACTCACATTGGTTATCAAAGTCTGCTAATAAGTAGCTTTGCCCTAATAGACACTGAAATATACATATATTTAAATATGTATTGTTGACCTTAAACAAATAGACAACCAGTTATTTCTTCGGCAAAAATGGGTTTATTTGGGATGAACGAAGAACTGCGGTTCAGAATCTGCAACCGTGGAGAGCCAGGTACAAGTTCCCGGCAACAAGGGGAGGAGAAACTCTTTTCTGAAGAGGAAGTTCGGAGGGCTATTGTAAACAAAGAGTCCATTGGAGAAATTGACAGTTGGAAGTATAGTGGCTTTTCATTGGCTGAATTGTGACAGTCTCTTGTTGGCTGAGCTCTTGCCCCGCAGGAATAGGAAGTCTTGCTTCTTCCTGTTGGGCTCTGTTGTAGTGGTAGGATGTGAGAGCTCCCCCGTCTGGCCTTCCGACTGCATTTTAAATGAGGTTTCCATTTATTAATTTTCACAGTATATTTAAATATGTGTATATATTTTAATTGCTAATAAGGAGCTCTTCCCTAATGGACGCTAAAAATATCACCTAAAACATGCTCATTTTATAGATAAAGAGGTTTAGATCTATATATTGACTTGCACAAAGTCGTGTTGATTTGCAGTATATATGAGCTATGCCAAATTTTTGCTGCTTTCGTGAACCTAAAGATTATGCTAATCTTTAGCTTTATCAGAGCTATAAGACTTCTTTCTATCCTTTAAGTTTCTGGTTTCTTTTTTATGTTTCTTCTTCCAAGACCCTGGCCTTGAAACCTCAGGAGCTACTTTTGCCAGTTTTAAACTTTTTCGATGCAAGTTGCAGAAAGCAGGAGACAAGGAAGGCCAGATAAAGAGAAAGATTAAATCGTTTTACCATTTGGATTGTTTCAAGAACCCAGAATGAGAATTGAAGTCTCCTGAATCTTAGTCTGGGTGCTACTGTTCCCTATAATAGTTTTTCTTTTTTTGCAAGTGAAAATGTACCTATTCTGTGTGACAAAGGGGCACCAGAGATACATTTTTTGCTCCTCTATCTTATCTATTGTTGTCTTAAAACTGTTAAATTCTGTGCTTATTTTAATATGGTAATAATAATAATGGGAGTTGAAAAATGGAGGGAAGACCCCTCCACAAACTTCTAACAACTCCGTGTTACCTCCCAGGACATAACTTTTATATAGCTGTAATTGTAGCATGGATGCAAATTAGTGGCCTGTCTCATCACTTGACCTTACAATACCATTGCACATAGTATTATTAATTGTTATTTGTAATGATTGAAGAAATTTCCTGATGTTGATGTTGCAGAGAGTGTCTTCATGCTGATGGCATTATTATTGTAGTAATAATAGTATGTTTGGTGTGGTTGTTAAGGGCATGGCCACGTTAGTCAGACAGACCTGGGTTTGAGTTTTGCCTCTGACACTGTGAGACCTTTAAGCAAGTTTCTTGCTTGTTTGTTTGTTTAATTATTTACACTTTGGCTTGATTTCCTTATTTATTAAATGAAGGCAATACTAGTACATACTTCATAGGTGGTGGTAGGATTAAGCAGGATTTCATATAAAGTGGTCAACACTCTGTAAATGTTACCTGTTATTGATAGCATTATTTCCTAGGACTGGGATTACTGGGTGAAAGAATATGAATGTTTTTTGTGTATCTCTGGAAATGAATTGCCTAGCTGTTTTCTGAAAAAATTATTCCAGTTGCTGTTAGGAGAACATGGAGGAATCAGCCTTCAGCTTTCTCTCTTATTTTTCTTAATCTAATTATTTTCTTTTCTGTGTCACTGTCTCATCACAAATTTAACTTTAAACAGATTATATCCGTGCCAGAAATGTAGACCCTGTTGGTATATTTTCCGTGACACAAGGGAATGTTGCTGTGACTTCCTACACTGTTACTTGCTGACGCTAATGTGTGTTCATCAGCACCTCTGCTGCTTCTGGCAGGAATCTGCTCTTGATGGGCATTTCTCTTCCTAGGAAGGGATAAAAATCTTGGTACCACTTTTCAAAAGAAGTTAACTTCTGTTCTGGCATATGGGACTTTGGACTAAAAGTCAGTAGTTACTAGACTTCTCTTTTTAGCTTTGTCATTAGTGATAAGTTTATGTAAATCTTTAAGCTTTGCTTTATGCCTTAATTGTGTTTCACACCTCCATCTCAAAGATAAGAGATACTGATGTCTGTGCCATTAAATCTGCAGATATTTATTGGGGGCCAACCATGTGTGCTGATGGCGTAGAGCAACAGTCCACAGCCAAATAGTAAGCTGGTTACTGCTACCACATCATATGCTTCCTTGTTTATAGTTCCCTGTAATCTGGGTAGGGATGTGAAATGAAGTTGGTAGCCTCCTTTGCTCAGCTTAGGAACTCAGGATTTTTCTGCTTTGCTCAGGAAATTATCAGTGTCCTTTGTGTCTCTTGGTCTTAGGCACTGGGAGAATTAAAAGTAGTCCCTCTGTAACTAAGAACGTGGTTAGTTTGTGGTATGGAGTTGGTGTGTTTTCAGGGCTGAAAGCCTAGATTATATGAACGGCTGAGGTGTAAACTGCTAGTAAGTAGTTTGGCAGTAGGTCACGAGATAAAACATAATTGGATGAAGCAGTAGACTGGGAAACCCCTTAGGCACGCAGAGACTGAGACATTCTTAGAATAGTTAGAAAATCTAGACTAGCAGATGAGAACTGGGAGGTAAAGTACCAGTGTAAGGAATGTCTTGTCAGAGGGGCAAGAATTCAGGAAATCAACGAAAATGGAAGGTTCCGACCAAATGGGGCAAAGTAAAAAATAACACAAGAGGAAAAACCAACCCCCCCCCCCCCACCATGTACAACCTTCTAGTACCAAGGATACCAGTTCAGAGGAAAATCTATAGCCAGCTCATTGTTTAAAATATATATGCAACAAGCCAAATGGACGTGGAGAAGTATGGTGTCAGTTTTTTTCTTTAAGACAAGGAAAAAAAATGCAGAAAGCCTTGGCTATGACTTGGAAATGCTAGATTTTTCAACTTTAATGCACAGTATGCCTCTTTTTAACCTGCTTTGAAAAGAACAGACTGGAGGAAATGACTGGTTGTGGCTGGTTGAAGTATTCTAGTTGAAAGAAGCTGCTAAAGGTAGAATAGCTTCTTAGCTCGAGGATGGGACTGTCTTTAGGCACTGTACTATTAAGGACATTTAAGCATGCTTTTTGATCCACAAAATATTGGAGCTAAGAGAGCTCTTGATACTACTTAATATAAATTTTTTAATTTACAAATAAGGAGATTGGATCCCCAGCTAAAGTGACTAACCCTACTTCACTCAACGAATATAGAAGCAGAGTTTCTTTACCATTAGAGTATATTTGTAGCAAATTTGTGGCTACTTCTGTTTTGGTAACCAATATTCCTATAATTAAATTATCTTCACCTGGTGGCAACAAATATTTGATAAGGCTGAGTACAAACATGGAGAAAACTGCTAAGGGTAACTTGATTCATCAGTGCTTTTGAGGAAGAGTCAGCCTGGTGACAGTTCCCTTTTGCAAAGGGAGAGGAGGAGATGGTGTACCTAATGCTTTCTCTCTTATTTCATAACCTTATTAAGGAATTTGTAAACTCTGTATACCTGAGTTAGGCAGCACATTTATTGTTGACAGTCTGAGAAGTTAGTATGTTAAACTTATATTTTAGAGTTTTCATATACACACACATATTATATAAGCATATTATATATATATATATATATATAGTCACATGTATAAATTTTTTTTTTCTCTTTTCCCATCTTTGTTATGAGCTAAAAGATAGCATGGTAACTTCATCATTGGAGAAGAGATGAACTAAACAATAAATGATGTTGGGACAAATTGCCAGTTACATGGGCAGGAGGGGTGTTAGGAGCCAGATCCCAACCTCGTAAATGTAAGAAATGAAACTCTGAAAGTATGGGTGGATGGTGGATGTTTTAATAATTTTAGAGTGTGCATAATCTTTCCAAAGAACCCATAAAGGAAAAGATAAATACATTAAATGTATATAAAAAATAGAATCTATGGCTTAAAGAAGTCAAAGACAAAACAACAAACAGGAAAAATACTTAACAATCATGACAGGCAAACAGTCAATTTCCTTAACAGAAAAGTTCTCACAAATCAGCTTTTTAGAAAAATGAGTAGATCTGGGTATGAATAAGTAGTTGACAGACAAAAAAATGGCCAATAAAGCTGTGAAAAGATACTCAGCTTCACTCATGATTGAACCCTTGCGAATTCAAACAATGAAAGATCATTTCCCACCTATGAGATAGGGCTGGCTTAAAAAAAAATGTTGCTAATCCTTAATTGGTAGAAGGTTAAATTGGGATAGCAATTTAGTCAGTATTTGTTAAAATAAAAAAAAATTGCCTGCCTTTTGATCCATTAATTTCATTTCGAGGAATTTGCCTGGGCAACTGCTTAAAATCAGTGAATGAGTGAATGGTGAACCACATCTTTTCTGGAGGGGCAATTTTCAGGAACTTCTAGTAGCATTTGGAAATGCCGGGAGTTTCCTTACGTCACTAAAACACTAGTCGTTAGCTGGAACAGTGGGTTCTAGACCCTGGCTGCACATAAAAACAGTCGCGCTGACTTTCTAACCATACCAGGAGCCCTGGAGATAATGATTGAATTGGTCTGAAATGGGACCTTGTTATCAGAATTATTTAAAAGCTCTCCAAGTGTTTCCTGTATGCTGCCAAATTTAAGAACTACTTCTCTAGAAGACGACTGTTTTTCCTCTGGGTGCATTTAATTTTATTTCGGCAGAAGACAAGGCTCCATTGGGGAAGTAAACTGAAGATCATTTTTTTTACACCTTCTCCCACTCTGTCATTGGCTTTCTTTTGATAATTTGGGTTCAGCTGGTGTATTAGTGTCCTATTGCTGCTGTAACAAATTACCACAATATAGTGGCTTAAAAACAACACAGGCTTATTATCTTACAGTTCTGACAGAAGTCCAAAATGGATCTTAAGGGATTAAAATCAAGATGTTGGCAGGCCTGTGTTCCTTCTGGAGGCTCTAGGGGAGAATTCTTGTCCTTGCCTTTTCTTGCTTCATGAGGCCTGCCTGCATTTTCTTGGCTTGTGAGTCCTTCCTCCATCTTCAAGGCAGCGTCACATCATCAGATTTCTTTATTTGACTGCTATTCCTGCCCCCTTCATCGTATTGCCTTCTCTCTTATAAAGGACCCTTGTGATCATCTTGGGCCAAACCCAGAAAATATAGGATAATCGCCCCATCTCAAGATTCTTAATTTAATCATATTGGCAAAGTCTGTTTTGCCATGTAAGGTAACATTCACAAATTCCGGGCGTTAGGATGTGGATACGTTTGGTGGGTCTGTTATTCAGCCTACCACCGTTGGAGATTTAATTCAGCAGGCCACTAAAAATTTACAAGTGGAGTATTTTAGTGTGTCTTAATTTGATATTAGCCCAAAGTAAAGTAGCCTCTATATAGTAAGTTATAATTAATGTTTATTATCTCTCAGGAACAATCTGCAGTTTTTCCTTTTTTGCTACAAAAGTAGATTGGATAGAATAGGCTGACTTGTCTTGTTTTCGGGACAACAAGAATAATAGCTATCATGTATTCTTCACAGAGACCTATGAAATAGGTACTTTATTTCAACCCTGCCAGGATTTCATACTTAGATTTTTGTAGTGTCTCCAAAGAGTAGCTTATATAGCAGGGTTGAGGTTCACTAGTAGGTTTCTTCCTGTCCAGTAGTAGTGCCGATGAGTTGTTTTTGAACCAGATGCAGATAATCCATAACACTGATATATGAAGGGATAATTTTGAGCAGTACTCATCCTACACCTGTGAGTTCAGTTAACAAGCCCAGAGTTTCCTTTGATCCTTATTCCATTTTTTTTCATATTGTGTGTTCTTTTCTCTTATAGTTTTGACTACTACAAGCTGAAATTTCCCATCAGAACCTTTCATGCTTCAGATGTGTTTATTCTCCTGGATGACCTGCATGTATGACCTTATGTGAAACAAGTCCAAAACTCAATTCAGCTTCTCATCCCTTCCTAGAAATGCGTACCATTTCCTGTTTAGAAACATTAAAAAAATTTATCGCAAAATATATATAACTTAAAATTTACCATTTTTAACCCTTTTTTTTTTTTTGCTGAGGAAGATTTGCCCTGAGCTAACATCTGTGCCAGTCTTCCTCTATTTTTTTGTATGTGGGACACCGCCACAGCACGGCTGGTGAGTAGAGTAGGTCTGTGCCCGGGATCCGAACCCAGGCTGCCAAAGCAGAGCACGCAGAACTTTATTAACCACTTGGCCACAGGGCTGGGCCCCATTTTTAACCATTTTTAAGTGTACAATTCATTGGCATTAAGTACATTCACATTGTTGTGTAACCATTACCACTATCTGTCTCCAGAACTTTTTCATTATCCCAAACTGAAACTTTGTACTCAATAACAGCAATTCCTTGTTACCTCCTCCCCTCCCAGCCCTGGGAACCATTATTCTACTTTCTATGAATTTGACTATTCTAGATACTTCAAGTAAGTGGATTAATACAATCTTTTTCCTTTTGTGTTTGGCTTATTTTATTTAGTATCATGTTTTAAAGATTCATCCATGTGTAGCATGTTTCAGAATTTCATTCTGTTTTGCAGCAGAATAATATTTCATTGTATGTATATACTACATTTTGTTTATCCATTCATGTATTGATGGTCATTTGGGTTGTTTACACTTTTTGGGTATTATGAATAATGTTATGAACATGGGTGTACAAATATCTGTTTGAGTCCCTGCTTTCATTTCTTTTGGGTATATACCTAGAGTTGGAATTGCTGGATCATATGATAATTCTATGTTTAATTTTTTGGGGGACCTGCAAAACTTTATTCAAAAACAGTTGTGCCATTTTACCTTCCCACAAACAGTGTGCAAGGGTTCCAGTTTCACCACGTCCTTGCTAACGCTTATTATTTTCTGTTTTTTTGATAGTAGGCATATAGTCATTCTAAGGGGTATGAAGTAGTATCTCATTGTGGTTTTGATTTGCATCTTCCTAATGATTAGTGATGCTGAGCATTTTTTCATGTGCTTATTGGAAGTCTATATTTTCTCTGGAGAAATGTCTATTTAAGTTATTTGCCCATATTTTTAATTGAGTTGTTTTTGTTGTTACTGAGTTGTAGTAGTTTTTTATATATTCTGGATATTAATCCCTTATTATATGATTTGCAGATACTTTCTCCCATTCTGTGGTTGCCTTTTCAATCTCTTGATAGTGTCCTTTGATGTACAAAAGCTTTTAATTTTAATAAAGTCTAATTTATCAGTTTTTTCTTTAGTTGTCTGTGCTTTTGGTGTCACATCCAAAAACATCATTGCCAAATCCAATGTCACAAAGAATTTTCCCTGTTTTCTTCTAAGAGTTCTATAGTTTTAGCTGTTACATTTAGATCTTTGATCCATTTTGAGTTAATGTTTGTGTATGGTATAAGGTCAGGGTCTAACTTCATTCTTTTGCATGTAGATATCCAGTTTGTCCAGCATTTTTTGTTGAAAAGACTGACCTTTCTCCATGGAATGATCTTGGCAAAATAATTGACTGTATATGTGAGGATTTATTTCTGGTCTTTCTGTTCTATTCCGTTGGTCAGTCTATATGTCTTTATTACTGGTATCAAATTATTTTGATTACTGTGGTTTTGTAGTAAATTTTGAAATCATGAAGTATGAATCCTCCAACTTGTTCTTTTTCGAGATTATTTTGGCTGTTTGGGGTCCCTTGAGATTCTATATGAATTTTAGAGTGGGTTTTTCAATTTCTATGAGAAACATCATTGGGATTTTGATAGGGATTGCGATGAATCTGTAGATTGCTTTGGGTAGTATTGTCATCTTAACAATATTAAGTCTTATTATCCACGAACATGGGATGGGATATCTTTCCATTGTGTGTTTAATTTCTTTCAGCAGTGTTTTGTCATTTTCAGTTTATGTACAAGTCTTTTTGTCTCCTTGGTTAAATTTATTTCTAAGTATTATTCTTTTTGATGCTTTTGTAAATGGGATTGTTTTCTTGATTTTCTTTTCAGACTGTTCAATGTTAGTATATAGAAATGCAACTGATCTTTGTGTGTTGATTTTATTTTTCCCCTGCAACTTTGCTGAATTCATTTATCAGTTCAGTTTTTAAGTTTTTTGTGGAATCTTTAGGATTTTCTACTTATAAGATCATGTCATCTATAAACAGATACTTTTACTTCTGCCCTTCCAGTTTGGATGCCTTTTATTTCTTTTTCTTGCCTAATTGATCTGGCTAGTACTTCCAATAATATGTCGAATAGACTTGGTGAAAATACCTTTTCCTGTTTTGTTATTTCACTTTTTTAGCATCAACATCCAACCAGCCACAAGCTTGGGAGCTTGTGGCTTTACTCTTCTCTCTCTCTCATTTCCTATATCCCATGTATTTTACCTCTTAAGTATTTTTCAGCTCTGCCCCTCCTAATTCATCCTTACTTTTAACAGCCCCATTGTAAGCATTTCTTATTTGGATTATTGCACAAGCTCTTTAATTAGTATTCTTGCCTCCTTCAAGTCCATCCTGCACTGTTGCCAGAGTTGATCTTTGTCTCAAATACAAATCTGACCTTGTCATTTCACTGTGGATCTTTCCTGACACGTTTGTATGGCATATTAGGCTTCGCTGATCTGGTCCAGAGTTTAATTCTTCAGCCTCACTGTGTGCTACGCCCTCCCTCACTCTTCTCGCTTATTTAATAGTGAATTACTTGGAGTTTCCCATACATACCATGCTGAGTTGTGTCATTGCTTATTATGTTGGTCTTTCTAGACTGCTTTCCTTTCTTCAGTTAGTTAACTTCTATGTAACGTTAAACTCTCCTCTAAGGAGGAGTCTCTCTCTAGGAAACCTCTTCTGATTTCTGCTCCTCTATTTGACTGCTTCTTTGTGCTCTTGCAGCATTTAGCATATTATACTGAAAACATGTTCAGGGCTCGCTAGCCAATAAACTCTTGGAGGGTCTCATTTCTTATCACATGGTAACTCTCAATAAATGATTCCTAAACTGTTGAACTCAACTGTTTTTATTATGGATCTGTTAAGCTTCTAGTATGGATAGGCAAAGGGACAGAAGAAAAACAAGGCTGCTGCTGATGTAATTGATGTTGACTAATATTAGACCCTGATAGGTGCATCCTGAAGCTTGGGGAAAGACTGAATTGGGCCATGAAGAAAGTATATGTGTGTGTTTGCGCGGGAGGGGTGATGGAGGGGGTGAAGGCATGTTAGAGGAGATGAGCGTGTGATGAGATGTGTGATGAGTATTGTAGGAGGGCACAGATCACACTAAATTATCTAGATCTGCATTTTAAATTGTGCTTTAAAAAATTCTTAAAACACTCCTTTTCCCTATTACAATAGCTTAATTATATAGAGACTAGAAAACATTTAAGTCTGTTACCAGTACTCAAAGACTTAAGACTGGATAATGAAGATTTGGCAAATCACCTTTGAAAAAGGTTCCTACTCTGTGTTCCATAATGTGGAAGAGATATAATCCAATTAGGAGTTGATTATATTACCTTTTAAAATAAAGAAGCTATTAGGTTACCAAAAGTAATTTAGATGAGTATTCCAGATGTTTAGTAAAATAACAACTTTTTCAATAAAGAACACTTTCGTTGTATCTTTAGAAGCTTGTAGAAATTAGTGTCTGTCTTACAGCTGTAGTTTTAGATTAAACTGATGCAGGTGGTTTTTAATGAGGTGATACTGCCAGCAATGTTATGATGGCAGTTGGATTGCTTACTCAGAATTTTATATTTCTCCTGGTTTACCTAGACTTGAGTAAATTTTTAAAATCTAACATCTGTATCCTGTAAGCAGGCAGTGGTTTAAGGAACAAATGGTTTGCTCGTCCACATGTTATATAATACAATACAAGAAGAAAAAAACACTGAAGATTGGGAGAGTTAATTTGATGTGACTTTTATTTACTCTGTGTTCAAAGGGGGCAATAACTGTGGAAGAAAAGATATATCTCTTACTACAATTTCTTACTACAAAAAAGAAAAAAAAAGAGTTTCTTAGGTTTGTTTCTTAGTTTTAGTGCTTAGGGAAGCAAATCTCAAACACAAATGAAAAACGCTTTATAGGAAAATGGGATAATAAGTAATTTAAAAGTGTATTTTCTGATATATATTTCACAGTTTAAAAGACAAATTAAGGAAACAAATCATATACAGGATAAAGATGTAAGTGTTGGCTGTGAGGAGTTGGTATATAGTTACCCTTAGCTTTGGCAAGTGTGGTAGGCTGAACAATGGGCCTGCAAGATAGCCACATTCTAAACCCTGGAATCTGTCATGTTACTTGGAGGGGGAGGTCTTTGCAAATGTCATTAGGTTAAAGCTCTTGATATGAGGAGATTATCCTGGATTATCTGGATGGGCTCTAAGTGTCATCACAATTGTTTTGTAAGAGAGAGGCAGAGAGAGATTACACACAGAAAAGGAGGGAGCAGTGTGCCTGGAGAGGCGAAGATTGGAGTGATGTGGCCACAAGCCAAGGAACACCAGCAGTTACCCCATGCTGGAAGAGGCAAGGAACAGTTTCCCATAAAACCTCTGGAAAGAGTGCAGCTCTGCCAACACCTTGATTTTGGCTCAGTGATACTAATTTAGGACTTCTGGCATCCAGAACTGAGAGAGAAATTTCTGTTGTTTTAAACCACCAGACTTGTGGTAATTTGTTACAGCAGTTGTAGGAAACTAATAGCAGTCATTCTTCAAGGTGTAAATGGACATTTCTAAATAACCCCACTTACCTACACTCTTTCTCCTTTTAGCAGAGTATAATTTATAGCTCACTCAGACTGTAGTTCTCTTTCAAATACTCTGAATAGACCAGGCAATTTTTATGATTAAAGCAACTGGCAAACATTTTTAGGCACAGAGCTCTGAGGTTTTAGCTCAAAATAATTTATATTTAAAGCTCCCTTTTTTGGGAAAAATGTTTCATCCAGTCTGGAAGGTCCCTTATGGCTGCTTTCTTATAGCTACACTCTGGTAAGAGTACAGTTTAGACCTCTAAAATTCTACAACCTGTGTCAGCCCTTTTGCCTGCACATCTGCTATTTAATATGTATGTTTTCTTGCACCCATACTATAGAAATGTACACTTGAGATTCTTATTGAGAGTTGAGTTATAAATTCACCATGACCCAGCATGTGCCAGGATCTCACTTGAGATAACTGAACATTCTTATGTTCCTTTCATTAATTTTTTTGAAAGGGCATTAATGTAAAATTTTTAATAGGAAGTGGCTAAGTAATTTTTTTCCTAGTCTTGTACATATGGGGGGCGGGCTGAGAAATAAGAGTGCTTATTTATTGAAATAAATAAAGGAAATTATATCCTCTCAGTTTTATGGCTGTCATTTATGGAATGTGCCAGGCGCTTTATATGAACATCTCATTCAACTTTGCCAGTGAACCTGAAAATTTTTGTCACTTTGCAGATTAAAAAAAGAAAAAGCCTTGAGAGACTGAGAAATTTGCTTGTGGATTCATAGCCAGGAACTGCCAGCGCTAGGATGCAAACTCAAGCAGATCCAGTTGCAAAAATCACTTACTGTGATTCATTGGTTGTACCATAACATAAGGATATTCCTAAAATGTGAAGTTCTCTGTCCTTGAGGAGTTTATGGTTTACTGGATCTATTTTTCCTTCTAGGGGGGCTAGAGAATGGTCTTGGGAGCAATATGTGGCCCAGTCAGGGGATTTGAGAGTCTTGGGGATCTCAAAGAGTGGAATGGGAATCTGGAAACCTGTTCTTTGCCACATCTAACCTCTGTAGACTCAACCACAGTTTTTTATACTCCCCTCAAGATTGTAGGTTAGGTGTGGGATAAAAATGGCACTTCCAGGGAGCCTCTACATTATTTTCCAGGTATATTAAATAAATATTTATGCAGAAACAATGTTATGGTTAGTGGTTAGGTCCTTGACTGGTATTCAAAAGACTAATCCATAATGTGATTAAACTGTTATACAAATAGAAATTTTGTAATAGTTTAGACACAGTACTTAGGTATAATATGTTTTTAATGGAAAAACTTAGAATGAAAATTTTAATTTCTAAGTTAGGGACTTAATGTACTTTTGTCCTGAAAAAGTAATTTTTATGTTCATTTTCAAAAACATGTTATTCTTCTTAAAGCCTGAATTACAGGATAAGTTTTAGGAACCAAATTCTGTATGTTAGAATGTTAAATTTCTAATAGCTATTTTTATTTATATTATTCTGAAAGTAGAGAAAATTTCTGGGGCAGGGATAGATTAATTATTACAGCAATAACTGCATCAATTCCTCTTTGCCCCATTTCTTCCCCCCACAGTGATGCAGTGAGAGCCAAATGTTTTTTGGTAGGAGAAGAACCTGAAAAGATGAATCTGGGAGCTTGTATATGTGTTGCCCACCTCTCCTCCTGAGAGGGAAAGAGACCTTTGCTCCCTAATATAAAGAAATTCTTCTTGGTTACAGAAGGGGAGGATCCTAGGTTCTTAATCTTTGAAATGTGAATGAAGATCAGACAAGTCTCAGAATTTACAACCCCTGGAATGTCTCCATAGTCTCATAGTCTCATACCCCCTGAAATATAAACACATATTTCTAGAGAAGTAAATCTCTTAAATTTATTCGGTTATCTTTTAAGTTTTCAGGACTTGCCCTTTGAAGGATGGATTTCTTTGCTCAGAAAGCCCCAACGACGCAGAAACATAAAACTATTTTCTCTACACGTAAAAAATAGAGTAACTGGGGGCCGCCCGGTGGCGCAGCGATTTAGTTCGGGCTTGGCAGCCCGGGGTTCGCAGGTTCGGATCCCGGGCGCCCGCTGACGCACTGCTTGTCAGCCACGCCGTGGTGGCGTCCCATATAAAGTGGAGGAAGATGGGCACGGATGTTAGCCCAGGGCCAGGCTTCCTCAGCAAAAGGAGGAGGATTGGCAACAGATGTTAGCTCAGGGCTGGTCTTCCTCACACACACACAAAAAAACATAGAGTAACTGATAAATCTTTTGTCTTACTTTTCCCATGTTAATTTGAAGTGACTTTTTTTAGTCATGAAAACGTGAAATGTTCAAGTCGCCTAATTTGAGCTGTTTTTAGTTATCGCCATTGTTGAGTTCTTCAGCAAATATTTATTGAATGACTGCTGTATGCCACGCATAGTGCAAGGTGCTGGGGATATTGTGGTGAATAAGATAGATAACTACCCTGCTTTCAAGGAGCTTAGAGGCTACAAAAGTGCTATGGTGGAAAAAAAAAAGGGAAGACATGAGAGAATGACAAAGTTAGAATTTTGTTATAACACGTGAAGGAGCTAGCTATGGGAAAATCTTGGGGGAAGAGGGCATTCTGTTCCAGGTAAAAGGATGAGCTGGTGAAAAAGATTCTAAAATGAGAATGAGCTTGGCAAGATTGATAACAGAGCAAGATGGCAAATGTGACTGAAACATGATGAACAGTATTTAAAACCACAAACATATATTTAGGTGTTTGGATTGCTTTTTTTTTTTTTTTTTTTGTGAGGAAGAGCAGCCCTGAGCTAACATCTGTTGCCAATCCTCCTCTTTTTGCTGAGGAAGACTGGCCCTGGGCTAACATCCGTGCCCATCTTCCTCCACTTTATATGGGACGCCGCCACGGTATGGCTGACAGGCAGTGCGTCGGCGGGCGCCCGGGATCCGAACCTGTGAACCCCGGGCTGCCAAGCGCGAACTTAACCACTGCGCCACTGGGCGGCCCCTGGATTGCTTTTTAATTGCTAAGATAGGATATTATACATTTTGCTCTACAAATTGCTATTTTTTAAACTTTGTGTTGTATACATATGTTGAATTCCATGTCAGTATGTACAGCTATGTACTATTCTGTACTGTGGATATATCCTAATTAGCCGTATTCCTGTTGGCAGAATATATAGACTTTTATGATCTTTTGCTATTAGAAATAATCCTGTGATGACCATCCTTGTATATATATTTATTGCATACCTTTATGAGAATTTTTGTTGGGTAGATTTCCTAAGAGAACCATTGTGAGTTCAAAACTTCAGCGCATTAAAAATTTTGACAGATACAAGCTGCCCTGAGAAGTGAAGATTCAGCCAGTATAGTACAGTGAGTGTTATTTTTTGATTTGGTCAAAGAGCAGAGACAGTTTAGTGTATTCTCTTTTATTGGCGTCTATTTTTAAAATACTGTCTTTTGATTCTCAACAGTTAATTTCATTGAATTTTTTTAAAGGATAAATAAATGGGATTATTTTAGAGTTTAAGGTACCTGTGTGTGTTAAAATACATGTACTGAAGTTCTAAGAGCTGATGTGCCCAGTATTACATTTCTGAAGGATGTGGATAAAATAATGACATCAGCCTGTAATTTCTTAATTGTATGTTGATCAGAGACAATGAATTAAAAAATGGGGAATGAATTTCCATAGAGATTTCTATAATAGTCGTATATAGCTGATTCAACCTGTTTCCATTTCAAGAAGTATATTTCTAATGTCAACTATAATCACGTGTCACTTAACGGGGATGTGTTCTGAGAAATGCATCGTTAGGCAATTTTGTTGTCATGTGAACATCAGAGTGTACTTACACAAACTTAGATGGTATAGCTTACTACACACCTAGGCTATATGGTATTAATCTTATCAGACCACTGTTGTATATGTGGTCTGTTGTTGACTGAAATGTCGTTATGTGGCGCATGACAGTAGTGTAATTATGCCTTAAATGCCAAACTGCTCTGTCCCCAAAACCATGCCACTGCATACCTCCAAAGATTTGAGAATTGCTGTTTCTGCACACCCTTTTTAATCACAGAATATTATCAGTCATCTTAATTTTTGTCAGTATCACAGACAAAAAATAGAACATATGTAGTTAGCATTGTTTTGATTTGCAATTTAATGATTATTGATGAAGTTAAGGACAATTTAATTTTATTGGCCACTTCTATTCTGTTAATTACCCATTCATCATTTTGCCTATATTGAGTTGTCTTTTAAATTGACTTGGGGGAAGATTCAGTATATATTATGGATATTGGCCTTTGTTTATTATGTATGTTGCAAATATTTTCTCCCTGTCTATTGCTTATCATTTAAATTTGCTTACAATGTCTTTTGTTGTTTTTGTATAGAAGTTTTAAAATTTTATGAGGTGAAATGTGAACCATTTTTACAGTCGCCTGGATATTGCATCTTGCTTAGGCTGCCTTCCTAATCCCAATAGTATGAAGATATTCTACCCCCTTTTCTTCTAGATGTTTTATAGTTTTTTTTAAAAAAAATGCTTAATCCTTCTGGAATTGTTTATTCGTTTATTTGTTTAGATACATCTGATTTAATGGCAAAAAATTTAAAATTTTTGTTATTGTTTTGATTTAAAATATCAAAAATTACACAAATTCTCTCTGTTTTTGAATCCTTTACTTTGTTGCATTAATCTGTTCGTCTTTCTTTAGACTGTAGTGTTGCTTTTCATTGTTTTAGTTTGATCTAAGGTGAGCCTCCGTAATTATTATTCTTTTTCAAAATATTGTGTCTGTTCTTGTGCATCTTCCAGGTGAACCTTAGAATCACTTTGTCTATTGATATTTTGATTGAGATTGCATTGCATTGGGTTTATGTTTATGTGTATGTTTATCCAATTCAAGTCGTCTTTAATGTCCTTCAGTTAAGTTGTAGAGTTTTGTCTTGTCAATATTTTGTGAAATTTACTCCTAAATATTTTACAGCTTTTGTTGATATTGTGGTTGCAAATGGGATCTTTTAAAAAAGACATTTCTAAATGGCTATTCCTGGTTTATATGAAATCTGTAGCTTTTTTGGCATGTTTTTTTCTCTTTGAGCTACCATGTTACTGCTTTTTTATTTTAGTTCTAATAGTTTTTCATGTGATCCTACTGGATTTTCTAGGTGGTTATCATATTATCTGCACTGATACTTTTGTCACTTCCTTTTCCAGTGTTTCTCTCTCTCTCATTTTTTTTTTTTGGTGGCATTATTTAGGACTTCCCGCAGAATGTTGTAGGGCAGTCTTAACTTTGCTCCTGACTTTTGCTAATAAGAATCATCAAAAGTTTTAACATTGGAGTTCTGGTATATCTTTATCAAGCTAAGGATGTTTCCATCTATTTAAGACTTAACTAGGAATAGTTGAATTTATTTATTGTATAAAGTTGAGTGTAACTCTGTATCTACTCTGATAATCTAATTTAAAAATCTATTTCATTTCTTAACTTTTTTTCCTTTTAGTTTCATCAGAAATTTAGCATAGTATTTGCTGTATCACATAACTAAATTTTGCTTTCATGAACAAGTCCTTTTTTTAGTTTTTGGTTTTTAGCTATTTTTATTTGATTTATGCTTTTATAATGATCATTTTTCCCTTTTTCTTCGGATTCATATTCTAATTTCTGATGCTTGGGTCATCATTTTCTCAGTCTTGATGGTTTTATTATTTAAAAATTGAAAGTTATAAATATTTCTGAGGGAGATTTCTCTCATTACACATCCCAAGCATTTGGATAAGGTAGTGTTTCATCTTATTCATTTATAAAGAACATATAGTTTCAATTTTGATTTCCTTTTTAACCCGTTCCAGTGAGGCTCTTCCCCCTCCATTTAACCCTGTTTGATTCCTGAGATCACCATTATGGCCTCTCTTTAGTACTGTAACCTCTTTTTGTATATTTTACCCTTTACTTACCAGCAACACTGACCTTTCTTTCTTTCTAACATGTCTATTCCTTTGAAAGTCCTTCCTTGATCCCCCTATCTTAAGTAGCTCCTTTTCTCCCCTTGATTATCCAACCCAATGCCCTTTTTTGTATCTTTTATACAGCACTTAAGAATTTTTAATTTATTGAACGCATACTTATTTTGTTTACTGCTGTTTTTCCTAGCACCTTGTACAGTGCATGGGGTACAGTAGATAATCAGTATTTGAATGAGTGGATGAATGATATGAAATCTTATGAAAGAATTGGGGCAGGGAGAGGGGCCTATGCTGATGTATAGGCCTGTTCTCAGGCAGATCAGTTTTGGTAAAAATACTTCAGGAAAATTGATAATTTAGAAATAAATTCTCTTAAAACTAGCCAAGCCCTGTATTGCCCCTGGAAAGCTTTTGTGTAGTTCAGGAGTACACATGCATATCCCATTTTGCAGATCCCTAGTTAAATTATATAAGAATGGCATTAGTAAGCAGTAATTCTTTCCCTATATGTATCATTTAGGGTTTATTTTTTCTTTTCTAAGTGCCATCTCTCACTCATTTATTTAACTTTTATTGAAAAGCAGACTTATTAAAAAGTAGGCTTATTTCTAGGTATAGGAGAAAATATTAAGCTATATATTAAGTCAGTGGGATAGACAGGTAAACAGTGGTAATGTGATACAAGTAAGTCCAAAGCACAGGACATACTTCGTACTTTGCATCTATTTTTTTCTGCTCAAGCAAGTATAACCTTTCTCCTGGCTTCTTTCAGGATTTTTCTTTATCTTTGAATTTCTGTGTAGTTTTTTTTGGCATTTATTCTGCTTGGTGTTCTCTGAGCTTCCTGGATCTGTGGTTTGGTGTCTGGCATTAATTTGTGAAAAGTCTCAGTCATTGTTTCAAATATTTCTTCTGTTCCTTTCTCATTTTATTCTCCTCTTGGTATTCTCATTACATATATGTTACATCTTTTGTAGTTATCTCAGTCCTTGGATATTTTGTTCTGTTTTTTTTTTTTGTCTTTGTACTTTTTGCTTTTTGGTTTGTGAGCATTCTACTGATGTATTTATTCTCTAGCTCAGAGATTCTTTCCTCAACTGTATCCAGGCTACTAATAAGCCCATTAAAGGCATTCTACATGTCTGTTACAGTGTTATTGATCTCTAGCATTTCTTTTTGGTTCTTTCTTAGCAGATCTATCTCTGCCTACATTGCTCATCTGTTTTTGTATGCTGTTCACTTTATCCATTAGAGCCCATTGCATAGTAATCATAGTTGTTTTAAATTCCTGGTCTGGTAATTCCAACATCCATGCCATGTCTGGTTCTGAAGCTTGCTTTGTCTCTTCAAATTGTGTTTTTTGCCTTTTGCTATGCCTTGTAATTTTTTTCTAGATAGCTGGACATGATGTACCAGGTTAAAGGGAACTGCTGTTAATAGGTCTTTAGTAATGTGGTGAGGTGTGGGGGAGGGGAAGGGTTCTACAGTCCTATGATTAGGTCTCAGTATTTTAGTGAGCATGTGCCTGTGCCTTGTGAACTTCGCAAGTGGTTCTCAGTTTTTTTCTCCCCCCTTAGGTGGGACAAGATGGCTAGAATGGGCTGGAGTTGAGTTATTTTCCCTTCCCCAGGACAGTTAGGTTCTGATAATATCCCAGGAGGTTAGGTTCTGGTTAACTAGTTTTCCCTGAGGGCAGGCCTTGTTAAGAACAGAGTGCTCTGGCATATTTAAAAATGGTTCCTTTTCCCCATCCCTCTGCTGGAAGCATGAGGGATTTTTCTCTGATATTTACTGTGGGAATCTGGTCAAGCTTCTGGAGGTAAATTTCACAATATTGTGGCCCCCTCCCCCCCCATGACTGGGTCCTTCTGGAGTTTTTAACTCTGAGACTTGTCCGCACTGAGCCTCCAACAATTTTTCAATTACAGGTCAGATTTTCCTACCTGACACTAGTTCTCACTGTGGTTTCTGCTCCTAAGTCTGCTCTGGTAAGCTGCGATTCCTTGTATTCTGTCTCTCCAACTGGGGGGCAGTGGTTTGCCTTGTGTCCTCCCCTTGCTTATGGATCCAAGAAGTGTTGGTTTTTCAGTCTGTTCAGCTTTTTATTTATTGTTTGGATGGAGAGGCAATTTATATGCAGAACCAGAAACGAGAAGTCTAACCTTTTTCTTGTTTTTAAAAAGATAAACGATGTTTCTTTGTAGAATGTATAGGAAGTTTTCATCTCTTTTGCCTATTCTGCTCTTTGCTCTTTGGTTAGTCGCTCTTTGTTTAGTCACTCTTTGGGGGTGCTGTTTTGAAAAAGCTTTTGAGACCACGTTGAGTTCTGTATCTTTTGATACAGAGTTCTGTATATCTGTATCTGCCATAAATGTGAAGATGTGGCAAGTCAGCAGGAATGCCAGGTATTGCAGTCCCTAGAAAAGCATTCTGAATATTCTGTTGATATTTCTCCTTTCGTTATTGAAGCTGCAAGCTTTCAAAATTTACCTGTGACTAGATGTTTTCTCATTTATTTTCTGTTTCTGCCACTGCTACCAAAGTTATCTTTTCCAAACTAATGTTGACTTTTCATTTATACATTCTCCACAAATTTAAGAGCCTACGTTGTGTAAGAAACATTTCTGTTTTGTTGAGTATCTTTTATTCAGAAGTATAATTTAGATGTTGTAACTGGGGATTGGGACCCAGGTAGACCTAGATCTTCTGTTGTGCTGTAAGGATCTTTAGACAGTAGTCATCTGTGGAGTACATTCCTGTTGCTGGAAGCAGTTCCTGAAATTACTTTGTCTGACACCTCATTTCCCATCTTCACTGGCTTCATTCAGCTCTACTCACCAGCCTTTCAGATTATAATGATCACCTAGGCCATCCATTCTTGTTCCTTTCCTCTTTCTTTGCTCTGTCTATATATTAGTAGTATCTATACATAGATGACTCCAAATACTATTCATCAAAATCACAATTCATTGCCATCTGAAAAAATAATGTAAAATATTTCACATTCTTGGCTTGGGCAAGGGGCAGAAATGCAGTTTCTCACTAACTGTGAAAGAAGAGGAAAGGTTATATATGATTTCGGGGTAGGGTAGAATTTAGGTTAAATTTAAGTGGAACAGTGTATTAACCTAACGCAAAGAGGGACTAATTCTTGAGAGTTTATCTGTTCAGTGACTGCCAGAAGTAGAAATTTGAGCTTCCCATCTACATGTGGATCATGTCCTTCAGGCCACAGTAGAATTTAAAGTTTCCTTTGTATGTGTGGATTGTGTCCTGGGGCAAAAAATGGAATTGTTCACTCTCAGATCCCCTTTGACCCTCTTTGGCCAGGCCCCGGGAGAGGCCACTAATTTTTATTCAGATCTGTCCTGCTGCTGTGTTCTTAAAAATTGAGATAGTGGTTTTGGCGATCAGCAAGATTGTGTTCTTTTTTGTGTGTGTGTGAGGAACACTAACCCTGAACCAACATCCGTTGCCAATCCTGTTTTTGCTGAGGAAGATTGGCCCTGGGCTAACATCCATGCCTGTCTTCCTCTACTTTATATGGGACAAGCTACAAGCATGGCTTGACAAGTGGTGTGCTAGTCCACGCCCAGGATCTGAAACTGTGAACCCTGGTCTGCTGAAGTGGAGTGTGCGAACTAACCATTATGCCACCAGGCCGGCCCTAATTGTGTCCTTTTTTTGGTCTCAGGATTACTTGCTGTATTATCTGGTAAAATAGCGTTCATGCAGTCACATTTAAGACTCTAGATACCTGGGAACGTATGATTGTAATACAGATACAAACAGAGAGACTGGAAAACACTAAAGAGCCATGGAGATCATAGTTTTTCCAAATGATACCAGGAAATTCTGGAACTACAACTAACTTGTATTGTTACAAGTAACTTGTGAATTACTTGCTGAATCTTATTAGCCACGGGAGTATAAATATCCAAATCAGATATAATTTGGTTATGTGCAGGTGAATGGTGTCTCTAGAAACAAGCCTTCAGCAGAATGTTTTATTTGACAGTTCCTATTAATTTGCTGGAGGAGCTTTCTAGAGACAGAAGAAACTGTTTATAGTTGGCCCCAGGGTAACAGTTACAGGTTGGGACATGGGTTAGGATTTTGAATTCTTAGGAATTCCTCCTATCTGAGTAGTTTTAGTTCTCTGAGAGATTTATTATGTTGTTGTAGGATTCGTGGTAGAAATAATGGCACATGTATCTACACAGAAGCTGACTGTCTTTATTTATATGTAATTCACCTTGAATTCAACAACAGGAAATAAGATTCCAGAGTCATCTTCAGAGCAGCAGCATTGGGTAGGTTTGGGGCCATTGTTCTTTGCGTACACACACACACACCTCTCCTTTATTTGCTAATATGGAACAATGCCTCTACCAGTTATTTTTCTGATTGCTGTATCTGCCAGTATCTTTATGAATAGGTCCTTGATACTTAGAAGCTGAAGGATCTTTTGATTTTGAGAGCTTTATTTGAAGGGTTGTATGTTTGTTTTAGTTCATAGTTCATCAGTTTTCTAAAGCTCTTCTGACATTTTCAGCTCCACGTTGGAGATTATCCAAATTTGCAATTTTCCATTCCAATTTCTTTCAAGTCCTGTATTTTAGGTCCTAGCCTATTAACAAGAAGAAAGGGCAGGTTCTTTTTACATTGCCTCTTGGATCTATCCCACCATGTAGGTTAACCGCCTTGAAGCTAATTTCTCATGTCTCCTATTTATTGTTCCATCCCTTGTTTACAGCCTTGAATTTTAGTCTAGCTCTTAAAGGAAAGGCACCAGAAAAGGCCTTATGTAAGTGTCATCCTACTTTTCTTGTCCCTGTTGAATGTTTTGCACATTTAAACAAAATCTTTTTCCAGATTTGTCAGCTTTCAACCATTTTTATCCATCTGAGGGGCTACAAGTAAATGGATTCATTAGTATAAGCCTGGCATTCCTCGACAGTCAATGTCTAATAAAATGTGAAATTCAGTAGGGGTCGTTAGTCTGCCTTACGGTTTTGGAAAGTCTTTTATTATGACTGTTAGCTCAACCCTCAAACGTGCCTTAATTTAGTTTCCATTGGCTTACTAACCATTGTAGCAATTTTAAATGGATATTGGGTCACTGGGTGTTTTCTTGGGGAAGACCTTGAGGAAAGGATAGTTCATTTAGGATTTTAGGGGAGGCATTAGAGGGGAACAGAAGGACTCTAGGTAAGACGGTGATACTAAACCATGATAACGTTGGATGCATAAGGAGGGCAGGTTTCAGATAATTTGAGTGCTTTCTTTTCTTTGGCTTTTGCTAGAGAATCTTTAAAGGGGTACTATTTTAAAGTCAGAGTTCCATTTTGAGGCCTTAGCATACCAGTCAAAAAGGCTGGCCATTGTGTATCTGGTACTTCTCCTTTCTTTTCTAGAGCTTCTCGTAGATGTATTATCTTGGACATGTCCAAAATTCCCAATAATAGATGAGGTAATTATAAATGATCCTTGGAGAAATTGTGCCTTCTAGCCTAGTAAGCACAATAATTAGATTATACCAAGAGCATATATAAGGGACAGGAATTCTGCCAGGAGAAGTTTGCAGTTTGGTGCAGAGAAACCCACTTCGATACACAAACTACAGTAGTATCAAGTGGGCTTGTAAAATGGTGGCAAGGGCCCTATGATTTAATAGTCTGTTATCCTTTTAAGCCCAGAGTAGAGAAATGAAGGAGAAAGTCCTCCTACATTAAACAAAGCGGTCTCTCTCTTCGAGAAGCTCATGAAGGTTTTTATAGAGACTCACAGCAAAGTTTGTTGCTCCAGAGAGCAGATACTGGTCTAATGAGACTCTTGTATCCATTAGCCTCTAAAGATTGACTAGATAGTGGTTTGTGGCATCTGTGCTATCATTTGATCCTCATGAAGATTGAATGATACAGAAAAGACAGCATTTCACCGAGAAGTTTCTATCACAGAATTTTTTCAATTTATGATTCTCAGAGAATGGAGTCAAAGCCATCGGGGATGCTGAAAGAGCCAAAGGCTAGTAATCCTAGGATTAACAAATAAACTCAGCTAGATGAGTGGCCAGAGCTCTGAAAAATTGCTCAGATTTCAGATTACTGTTGGGGACGCTGATCAGGGATTATGATGGAGCTGAAAGACAGTTGTATTTCAAGCACAAAGGGCTCAAGCAGTGTTTGCTGTTTGGGATTCCACTACTTTTGATAAGCAAAATGAGCGAGAGTCCTTAAGGTAGACTCGGTGGACAGCCTCAAAATTGTAAACAAAAGTCACGACTTATTCAAATCTGAAAAGTTTGATCGTATTTATTTAAATTTTTGCTTAGGCAAGGGAGAAACTTCATGTGGAAATGTAGCTTTTGTTCAAGGAAGAGACACGATATATAGAATTTTAGAGGGTGCTAGAATTTAGGTTAAATTTCAGTGAAGTGCTTTTACTTACCAATTATCAAGCAAAGTCGAGCTAATTGCTGATTGGGTGGGTTCTTGGGAGCGGGTCTGTTTAAATGGTATCTGCGGAAAGTGGGAAATTCTGTTTCCTGGATACAAATAGATCATGTCCTTCCTTGTCTATGTGCTAGTGTAGAATATATGACTTACTGTGCTTATGTAGGTTGTGTCTTCAGGCAAATGTGGGATTTTTCTTTCTCACTGTCTACTTGACCACTCTACCTCTGGTCCATAAATAACTGGAACTCAGTATATGTAGCAACTCCTCTTCTAACCCACACCTTCCTTCTGTGTTCTCCATCTCAGTAAAGGATGGTTGCTTTCCCAAAATCATAATTGACCCTTCCGTCTTATACCAGTGTTGTATATATCACTTAATGGTCTATCTAATTCTGTCTCTTTGTCCATGCTTAACTGCTTTGGTTCTGATAGTTAATATCACTCAGGTTTTTGCAACAGCCTCATTGGTTGGGCTTATTTACGTCTCTTCTTCTACCTTCTACACTACTGCTTGAGTTTTTGTGAAACTATTTGATCATGTCATTCTCTTGTTTAAAAGTTCAGTAGCTTCCAAACACAAGCATACCTGGTTTTCATGCCTGTCTTCGTACATGTGCTCTACTTTGCCTAGAACCCTCTTTCTTTTGTACTCCCATCCCAGTGTAGTAGTCTCTTTTTTTTTTTAAGGCTGTTTCATCTCTGCTGAAGCCTTCCCTAACTCCTCAAATTCCCTTATCCTCCCTGTAATTCCATATTGTTTTTTCCATACTGCTGCTTAGAATTTATCTTGTCAGATTGTAGTTTAGCTATTTACATGCATTTCTCTTTTTTTAGGCTGTGAATTCTGAGGCAAGGACCTAGAGCAGTTTTGCTTGGCTAGTAATAGCTACCTGCTAAATATTTGAATGACTGGAGCCCCTTTTTTTCCTATGCCCTAGAGGAGTTAGTTTTCTAAGACCGTCGTCTTCACATGTATGCTAGATTCCATCCCCCTGGTCAAAAGACCAGCAGAGAAGTTGGCCTTACGTTGTTCAGTTCGTTTGTAACAAGAAGGGCAGAAGTAGTGAGTCACCGTGGTGAGGAGACCTTGAAATTGTGTCTAATTGAGAGCAATAGGAGGGACTAGGATATATAGCTGAAAGGAAAGAAAAAATCACATAGAATATGATAGCA
The DNA here is from genome assembly GCA_031878705.1 of Tapirus indicus. Taxonomy (NCBI): domain Eukaryota; kingdom Metazoa; phylum Chordata; class Mammalia; order Perissodactyla; family Tapiridae; genus Tapirus; species Tapirus indicus. The sequence goes on along the minus strand of CM062922.1, from coordinate 75,670,156 downwards.
GTGTCCAAATATTTGAAAGGCTGTCATGTTGAAAATTATTAGACTTAATCAGTTTGCCTCCAGAGGGCAACTGTAGGATGAATAGGTAGCAGTTTGGGGCTCAGCAGAAGAAGAGCTTTCTGAACATTATAAGCTGACTTACTAGGTAGGGGATTTTTCACAAGTGGGGTTGTGAAAGTAGAGGCAGAATGACTGGTAGTTTGAAGTGCTATAAAGTTGATTTTATATCTTTGGTAAAAGTTGGAGTAGATGGCCATGCTGAAAAGTCTGGAATTTTCCTGACTTTTTTCTAAGTTCCATGACCATGAATTTCAGAAACACATTATTTTGGGTTAAGACAGTTTTCTATACATTCAGTAATAATTAAGCACTTTCTGTGTGCCAGCTGTTGGCATTCAGAGATCTGTGATAGTTTCTTGCTCTCAAGTAGCTCGTATTTATAAATGGCAAGATTCTTGAGCTTTTCTTCTTTGTTATTTTTGAGGAGACCATATAAGTTCTATTTTTATTATTCTGAGGATTCATAATTCCTAAAAATCACTTTTGAGATTTACTTCCCTTTCAGATACTAAAATTGTTTTTCTCTCCTTTTTATTCATAGCAATGTCTCAGGCTGTGCAGACGAATGGAACTCAACCATTAAGCAAAACATGGGAACTCAGTTTATATGAATTACAACGAACACCTCAGGTAATGTGCACTAAGTTAACATAGGGGGCATATGAGACATATGTAAACTGGGATACATTTTTAGAAAATGAAAACTTGAAAGAATATAACAGTAGTAATAAATTTATATACAAGCAGTCCTGATTTGTGTATGTTTGGTTGACACTTAATTTATCGATTTGACAAATAATTTGAATACATATTCTGTACTGGGTCCTAAGCTAGGCAGTAGGTGAAGTGGTGCATAAAACAGATGTGGTACCAGCCCTTGGAGTATGTAGACATAAACAAGTAAATATCCAGAGAATTACACGTTTGAGAAGTTGTGTAAAGGGAAAGTCCTCAGTGCTGTCATAAATAATAACGGAGCATGGGGGGGCGGGGAGGTGCACTAGGGAATACTGTTTTGAGAAGGTGAGGATGGGAAAGACAAGGGGAGGAACAGGTTTGAAGGAGATAAACATGCTTAAAACTGGACTCATTTTAAGTTTGAGATGCCTATAAGACAGGCAGGCAGAGCTGCTAACTAGGAGTCTGGACTAAATATAAAATTTTAGGGGTTGTCAGTACATTTTTAAGCAATGAGAGTAGATAAGATCACCTAGAGAGGGATGAGCAGAGGGCCCAGAACTTCATCCAGAGGAACCTCAACATTTAGAAATTTAGTAATGGAAAAGGAGCCACAATGGAGACTGAGAAGGAATAGCAAAGACAAGTAAGGAAAAATTGGAAATGGGGAGAGGAGATCAAAGTCTAAGAAGAAATGTTTCAAGAAGGAGGATGCAGTTATTGTGTTCAACACTACTGAGAGGGTGAGTAAGATGAGGAATACAAAAGTGTACATTAGATTTGGCAATATATCTTGATAAGAGTACATTCACTTGAGTAGATTGTGCTATGTTGAAGGGGAAAAAAAGTGAAAATGTATAGGCAATTCTTCAGAGAAGTTTGGCTCTTGCAGAGGAGCAGAGAGGTAAAGTAAAAACTGGAGGTGAACATGGAACTGGGAAGTTTTAAATTTTGTTTTGTTTATAAGATGGGCGATAGAACTGTGTCCTGGCCCCCCTCCCCCATCATTCACATTTCACTATGCATCAACCTTATGGAGATACTAATCTAGGCTGATTTAGTGGAGAGGGAGAGATTGCTGCAGTCTGAGAGCAAATAGAATAATCAAAACAGGGATATGCTTGAGAAGAACGTACCTTTGACAGGAACAGACGTATTTTCTCCTTGTTAATAAGAAGGAAGAAGACAATTTATAAAGATTTGGTAGAGAGAATGAGAGCTCTCTTTTAATGAAATTTGAGGTAAGGTAATCTATTGAACGTTCAGGTGGAAGAAGGTCTGCAGATAGAAGAAAAGGCGTAAAATAGTGTAGTGAAGGAAAAAAGAGTTTGTTAGAGAAACCAATTGCTAGCAGTGTTGAACACCCATTTGAGGCTGGTGAAATTTTTAGTGATACCAGTCTGGTTGTGTGTTTGCTCCCTATTTTTCCCCCACAGTGTTACACACCTGTACAGGTACAGGCATGGAGAAAATGGATGATTGAGTTTATCTGGGGTTAGGATTTTGCTAGGGAAGTTCTAAAGAAGAAAAGGAGGACAATTTGATTACTAGCTGAGTCATTATCATACTCTTTATGTCATAGTTTCTTCTTCTATAAAATGGAGGTTGTAATTCCTAAATCAAACGTTTGTGTATGTATTAAACTAAGTAAAATAAAATACAGAAAGTGCTTTTATAGAGAGAGGTTGAAACATAATAGACACTCGATAATAGTGGTAGTTATTACTGTAAATGTAAATATATTTTACTTGAGTCCATTATGGACAATATAGTTTCTGTGTCATTCCTTGTGGGAGTTTCTGTGTCATTCCTTGTGGGGGTCATCAGTCTTTGACCCTATAGAGAAAATGCAACTATAATGGAGAGCAAGTGGAAACAGGAAGTGTCAGTAACATATGGGAATCTCCTTATTTCTACCTGCATCTTCCTTTACTTTTTTTTAATTGAAATATAGTTGACATACAATATTATATTGGTTTCAGCTGTACAACGTAGTGATTTGACATTTATATACATTATGAAATGATCAGTATGGCAAGACTACTAACCATCTGTCATCATACAAAGTTATTACAATATTATTGACTATGTTCCCTATGCTGTACATTACATCCCTGTGTTGTGTTTATTTTATGACTGGAAATTTGTATCTCTCAATCCCCTTCATTTATTTTGTCCTTCCCCCCGCCCCCCCCCCCCCTCTGGTGACCACCAGTTTGTTCTCTGTATCTATGAGTCTGTTTCTGTTTTGTTTGTTCATTTGTTTTGTTTTTTGGTTCCACGTATAAGTGAAATCATAGGTATTTGTCTTCCTCTGTCTGACGTATTTTACTTAGCATAATACCTTCTAGGTCCATCCATGTTGTTGCAAATGGCAAGATTTCATTCTTTTTCTTTTTTATGGTTAATGGTATTCCATTCTCTATGTGTGTTTGTGTGTGTATCTATATTTATATATATATCTCACATTTTCTTTGTCCATTTATCTGTTGATAGACATTTAGGTTGCTTCCATATCTTAGCTATTGTAAATAATGCTGCCATGAACACAGGGGTGCATATATCTTTTCTAATTAGCGTTTTTGTTTTCTTTGGATAAATACCCAGAAGTGGAATTGCTGGATCGTATGGTAGTTCTATTTTTAATTTTTTGAGGAACCTCCATACTGTTTTCCATAGTGGCTGTTCCAATTTACATTCCCACCAACAATGTATGAGGGTTCCCATTTCTCCCCTCACCAACACTTGTTATTTGTTTCCTTTTGATAATAGCTATTCTGACAGGTGTAAGGTGATCTCATTGTGGTTTTGATTTGCATTTCTCTGGTATAATTAGTGATGTTGAACATCTTTCATGTTGCATCTTCCTTATGAGTAGCTACCTACTAGACAGACCTCTACTCAATCCATAGGATCCAGTATCGGTGGTTTTAGAGTTTAGGTAATCTTTGTTCTCAGTGCCACCTTGTGGGAAAAGTGGGTAGTGGTGGTGGTGAAGACAGTAGGAGTTAAGAGTCACTTATCTCTCTGCAGCTGGGAGATGTGTCCTGGGATTCTGCATTGGAATTGCAAGTGCATTTTCACACTGAAACATTTTTAGACATGACAGAAATACTAATACTTGTTATACTTCATATGTACTGTGGTTTAAATCAGTTTGTAGGTTAGCCTGAGAACCTGACCAACTTTGTATAAAACTGCTTCTGTGGACCAAGACTTTTTAAGGTTCAAAAAGTGATTTTAAAATGAAATCCTGTGAAACTGTATATAAATTAGAGAATACTTGTATTGGAATCTTAAAATCTTTTAATGGATAGCATGAAATGTATAATTTATCAAAATGGTGTGATTTTTGAAGATGGAAGAATTCTTAGGGTTCATTTACCTTCCTCATTTTGCCTGTATGAGAACAATATTAAATAATTATAGTCACATAGCTAGTTAATATGGCTAGAACTAGAACCTAAGAAATCTGATTCAAAATTCGATGCTTTTTTGGCTGGGAAAGATTCACTCCGAGCTAACATCTGTTGCCAGTCTTCCCCTCTCTCTCCTTTTTTTCCTCCCCAAAGCTCCGGTACATAGTTGTGTATTCTAGTTTTAGGTCCTTCTAGTTCTTCTGTGAGCTGGTGCCACAGCATGGCTACTGACAGACAAAGTGATGTGGTTCTACACCCGGGAACTGGGCCCAGGCTGCCGAAGTAGAGCATGCTGAGCTTCAACCGCTGGGTCATCAGGGCTGGCTCAATGCCTTTTTTGTTATACTGGGCTAATTTACCATTAGTTATCTTTTAAATACATTAATATGTTCTCTTTAGCGTTAAAATAAGAGCATTTATATGATGCAGTGGTGGGGCTGCTGAGGGGAGTTGGGGGAGATTATAGCTAAAACAAGATGGGCTGTGAGTTGACAATGGTGATGGTTGGGTGATGGGTACACTGGTGTTCATTTTTGTCATTTTTAATACTTTCATATGTTTGAACTTGTCCATAATAAAAAATATTGGATAGCATTTAATTTTAAAGTGGCTCTTTTACAGGAGGCAATAACAGATGGCTTGGAAATTGTGGTTTCACCTCGAAGTCTCCACAGTGAATTAATGTGCCCAATTTGTTTGGATATGTTGAAGAACACCATGACTACAAAGGAGTGTCTACATCGTTTTTGTGCAGACTGCATTATCACAGCCCTCAGAAGTGGGTATGTTGAAATGTACTAGATGCTTAAATTGTACCAGGACAGTGCTCTATGGGTTTTAAGAAATACTTTCCCTGTAGGTATTCATTTAAGACTGGAGATTTTTCTGAAGACTAAGTTTTAATTATTGGAGAATCTTTGTTTTGAAACAGTTGATTTTATACAATTTAGGAAGCTTTTTAGGATGAGTGTTTGTTTTGAGGAAATTACAAAGCATGAAGCCATGGTTTTTCCACTTCTTATGTAATATAAAACTATATCCCTATGAATGCTATTTTAATAAAAGAATTGATAACATATAAGTTAATATATATTAGTGGGTAGTTTTTCCTTGTATGGCATGGTTATCAGAGAGGGGAAATTTATATTAGGAAAGAATATATTTTTATTTCTAAAATGGTTATATATAAATTATCATTGGAAAGTGTTCGGATTTTTCTCTACTGGTAAATAGTATAGAGTGTGTGAGGTTTCCGGAATCTTGCTTACCCATTAGTCAGATTTTCAAGGAAATTAAGGTTAATCAGTTTAAATTTCTGTGGCTTAGTAAAAGTATTAGAATAAAGATGATAACTATCCAGAAGCTGGGTGTTTTTGTCTTTAGCCCAGAGATACGAGCATTCTTTACATTTTACATTTTCTTTCCCCTCTTTTTATTTAGCAATAAAGAATGTCCTACCTGTCGGAAAAAGCTAGTTTCCAAAAGATCACTGAGGCCAGACCCAAACTTTGATGCACTCATCAGCAAAATTTATCCAAGTCGTGATGAGTATGAAGCTCATCAAGAGAGAGTATTAGCCAGGATCAACAAGCACAATAATCAGCAAGCACTCAGTCACAGCATCGAGGAAGGACTGAAGATACAGGCCATGAACAGGTATATGGGAAAGAAGGCTGGAAAGGGTAGCCATTTTTCTCAATACTTTATTAAATATTGAATTTACTCAACAGCCTCCATTTTGAAAAAGATAAAATGCAGTAAAAAAATACCATAGTAGTTCTGCATGGTTACATTTTCATGCAGGTATAATGTATGCCTCCAGGCATAATGGGGTATTCCATTTAAAATACTAGAATCTTTAAAAACCCTCCCTTATATCCACTTCTCCCTCCACTTACCACTCTACTTCTCCTCTTCTTTTTGTAACAGAACTCTTTGAAAGAGTAGTCTATGCTCACTATCTTCAATTCTTCTCCCATTCCATTTTGAACCCCCTCTAATAATGCTTTTATCCCCACCTCCACCCCCCATATCACCCTTATCAGTTACCACTGATTTCCATATTGCAAAATCTAATTGCTGATTCTCTGACTCCATCTTCCTTAGCAGCATTTTACACAATTAATTCCTCTTTTCTCTTTGAATAGTTTTCTCCACTTGGCTTTCAAGAGACCATAGTCTCCTGCTTCCCTTTGTGTATCATTAGCTATTCCTTATCTCAAACTTAACATGTCCAGTACTGAACTTTGTATTCTTACCCCTTACTTCTCTTCATTCTTACTCATTTCAGTTGATGGCCACTCCATCATTCCACTTGCTTTAGCCAGAAACTTTGGAGTCACCCTTAACCTCTCTTTTTTCTCAGTCTGTATTCCAATTTGTGAATAAATATATTTTTAGCTTTCTTCATAATATCCAGATTCTAGGTCACCACCTTCTTTCATTGAAAATATTGAAACAGCCTCCTAATTGGATCTTTCTGCTTTCCATGCTTATCCCTTCATAGTCAATTCTCAGCACAGCAGCCAGAGTGATTCTATTAAATTGAAAGTCAGATCATGGTTCTCCTTTGCTCTGAAGCCTCTAGTAGCTTCTATTAATATTCAGATTAAAAGACCTTAATGATGACTTCCAAGATCCTACATAATCTGGGCACTTTCCTCACCCCCATCCTTTTTTCATCTCTGACATCTCCTAATATACTCAGGCTTCAATGAGAGTCATCATTTTTCAAAGAAGGGGATGCCATTAAAGCCCCATCCCAGTTTAGTGGTTCTCACCTTGGGTAAACATCAGAATCCCTTGAAAGCTTTTAAATCCCGGGGCCTCAGATATCACCCCAGACCAGGTAAATCAGGATCTTTGATTGGGGTCCAGTCATTGGTATTTTTAAGGTTCCAGAAGTGCTTTTGAAGTGCAGCCTTTAACCACTGGCTTAAAGGTTAATAGATGTGCTCCATTCTAACTTCAGTCACGCATCACTTAACGACGGGCATACGTTCTGAGAAATGCATTGTTAGGTGATTTCGTCATTATGCAAACATTATAGAGTGTACTTACACAAACCTAAATGGTATAGCCTACTACACACCTAGGCTTTAGGGTATAATCTTATGGGACCACTGTCATATATGTGGTCCGTTGTTGACCAAAAAGTCGTTATGCGGTGCATGACTGTTTATTAAACTGACCTACAATTCTGTATACCAAAGTAAAATAAAGTATTAAATGTTGGATGTATTTATTTTAAAAGAGTTATACATTCCTAAAAGTTGGAGGGATTTTCATGGTTGTTCAGTTTAGTCTTTTACCAGGGGAAAGAATCCCCTTTGCAGAATCCTTTACAGACAGTCCTTGGTTTTGCTTGAGCATTTCTAGTGGTGGGAGTATGTGATGGGAGCTCCTTTCATTGGTTGACAACTTTATTACAGCTTCCATACTGTTCTTCAAACTCACCAAGCATGCTTCTGCCTCTGGGCCTTTGTGCTACTGTTCTCTCTTTCAGGAACCCTCTTCTTCCAGATAATCCACATGGCACATACTCTCTCACTTTCTTCAGATGTCTGCTAAGTTCCCATCTTCCACTCCAGGACTTCATACTTTCTTACCCTCTCTGCCTCATCTTTCTCCACAGAACTTATCATTCTCTGAACATGTATGTTATCTGCTGCACTCGAATAACTAAGAGGGTAGAGACTGTCAGTAATATTGATTCTTTTAACACTAGTACATAGAACCATGCTTGGCTTCAAGTAGCTGCTCAGTAAATATTTTTGTATGGATGATTTTTTTTAAAGTTGTTCCTTTATATTGAATTAAAGTTTGTCTCTTGTGTGTAGCAGTCTTGGTCTATCTTTTCAAAATGCTTATGTTGGATTCTGCACTTATTTCTACTTCTATCTACTAGTTCTTCAAATAATTTCATATAAATAGGCATTCTTATATGCTTTTCTAAAGACTAAATATTTGCATTCTTAATTTCTTTTATTCTCATACGACATTCAAGTTTGTTGGTGCAATTCTTGAAATGCTACCTCTACAACAGTATGTAGTATTACGGATATGATTTGATAAATTCAGGATATAATAGGCTACTGATCTCCATTATCTGAACATTATTCTGTGAATGCTGCCTGAAATTACATTAATCTAGCTTGGTCACCTCAAACCAAAAGGAAAGAAGTGTGAGATAAAAAGGAATACATCAAGACAAGTAACCCTGTTAGATTACTTCATAGTCAACTGAAACAACTTTTTTTTTTGCTTTATTTGTGGATTTTAGGAAATAATTTAAGTATAATCCTTATATTTTCACTGTTGAGTTTTGTTTGTTTATTTTGGCGTGTTCATATCTTTTTTAATTGTGATGAAAAAACACATAAAATTTACCCTTGTAACCATTTGTAAGTATACAGTTCAGTAGTGTAAATACATTTACGTCGTTGTGCAACAAGTTGCCAGAACTCTTTTCATTTTATAAAACTGAAACTCTGTACCCGTTAAACAATAATTCCTCATTTCCTCCTCTTCTCTATGGCTCCTGGTAACCATCATTATACTTTCCGTTTCTATGTATTTGACTGCTTTTAATACCTTATATAGGCGAAATCATACGTGTTTGTGTTTTTTGTGACTGGCTTAATTCATTGTCTTCAAAGTTGATCCATGTTTAGCATGTGCAGGATTTCCTTTTTAAGACAATAATATTTCATTGTTTGTGTTCATATCTTTTTGGATCATAGTTTTGTCATTTAACATTAGTCATTCCCTCAGTTTTGGAATGATCTATAGATTTCATAAGTAGTTGTTGTTTTTGAAAGAAAGCAAAAGAGTGCTTGAGCATCTTTCTTAAACAGTGGGCTGTTATTTCCTTGTTCTGGCAATAAACTTGTAGTGATGACACTGTTCTTAGAAGTGCATGTCATTCTTTCATATTTCTTTTTCATCATACATCCCTCCTTTTTTCTTATTTATTTATTTATTTTTTTGTGGGGAAGACCAGCCCTGAGCTAACATCTGTTGCCAATCCTCCCCTTTTTGCTGAGGAAGACTGGCCCTGGGCTAACATCCGTGCCCATCTTCCTCTGCTTTATATGGGACGCCGCCACGGCATGGCTGACAGACAGTGCGTCTGCGGGCGCCTGGGATCTGAACTCGTGAACCCCGGGCTGCCAAACGTGAACTAAACTGCTGTGCCACCGGGTGGCCCCCCCTTTTTTCTTATTTATACAGGTAGAGAGGCAGTGTGGTGGAAAGAATGTGTATCATGTCCTAGCTCGAGTTCTGGTGCTTACTAGCTTATAACCATGGGCCTTGAACCTCCATTTCTTTGGTTTTCTCAATTATAAAATGATGATAATGTTAACTGCCTTGACAGTTGTTTTGACACGTAAATAAGATATTACAATGTGCCTTGCCCTGTTATTGGTTGTTAATATTTGAGCTTGTTAGAGAGCTGCTTCTGTATCCACGCTCCTTATTTAGATACCATCTCAATTTCCTCATTAGAATAATTTTGCATTGCATTAGCAGAGTTTGGGTGAGGTTGGCAAGGAGGGAGTGCTTACTGTTTCTCGTAAATGTTGTTTTCTAAAAGATTTCCAATTAGAGGCATGAATATCTTCCCTCACAAGTTGAAAATTTTCATATATGAATCATGCTTTTCTTTAGATTTAAAATCTCATAACAAAGAAAATTATCAAAATATGAATAAGGATTTGCCAATAGTTCCTATAATCAATAAAGAAAAGTATTCAATGAATATTAATGTTTGTTTCAGTCATGCCGATGTTTGCCTGTGTGTAAGTGAGCTTCTCTAGACCTTTCAGGGACATGTGGGAAATAAGTGCTGTTATCCAACTTGGATCAAATTCACTTATCAAGATTTTTTTAGAATTCTGAAGTTCAATAAATGTGCTTCAAAACTGATGCATTGAAAAGGCCTAAATGTAAATTTTATGCAACCCTCCTTTTTCCCCCCTTAACTAGATTACAGCGAGGCAAGAAACAACAGATTGAAAATGGTAGTGGAGCAGAAGACAATGGTGACAGTTCTCACTGTAGTAATGCATCCACACATAGCAATCAGGAAGCAGGACCTAGTAACAAACGGACCAAAACCTCTGATGATTCCGGGCTTGAGCTTGATAATAACAATGCAGCAGTGGCAATTGATCCAGTAATGGATGGTGCTAGTGAAATTGAGTTAGTGTTCAGGCCTCATCCCACACTTATGGAAAAAGATGACAGTGCACAGACAAGGTAAGTGTGCAAGTTAGTTTCAGATTATCTGACTTTCAGAATGTTTAATTTGGACTTAAAAGGTGATTTTGCATAAGAAATAAGGGCAATATTTGTCATCCCATTGATTGCCAGCTTCATTTGGATATTCTGGCTACTTAGATTGCTGTTTTCTTCCTCCTGTGCTTCCCGCCTACAGTTGCGTATCTGAAAGGAATGACCCTCCTAGGTAGAGGAGGAAAAAAAGGATCATTTAAATTCCTTAACAATGAAACTGGGGTGCCGATAGGCTGTAAAGTCCATGCTGGCAAGGATGGCTGCTCTACCATTGTATCTCCAGCATGCTGTCTGCCATTGTGTGCAGATAAGCATCAGATATTTGTTCAGTGAGTGATTGAATGGTATACCATGCTTAAAAACAAATCCCAAGATTAGCACTTCTATGCTCAGTCTTAAACAGAATATTGATTAATTCTTAGACAATAAGAAATTTGCTTATATTCTTAACTCTTCTTACTGCTGTTGACAGCAGAACTCTGATCGTTAGGGTTGAAAGGTATGTTCTTTGTTTCCCCTCTCAGTACTGTGTGTATTTGTTTGATTTCTGTCATTTTATGTCATGTTTTTTGGATGGTAAGGTAGGTAGAGCTTTCATGGCCTAGTAGACAGACAGTGAGCCATGTGCTTTCTCATCTTCTGTACCTTTCAATAAGAAATTTTTAGATAGTAGAGGAATAAATTTCTGATGTTATTTTGTCAAAAATTGAGACATTTACATTTTATATAGCTTTTTAGAAGTGCATCCTATAATTTACCTTTTTATCATTAATCTAGAAATTAAATTTTTAATTGTTTGTTTTTCCAGATATATAAAGACTTCTGGTAATGCCACTGTTGATCACTTATCCAAGTATCTGGCTGTGAGGTTAGCTTTAGAAGAACTTCGAAGCAAAGGAGAATCAAACCAGATGAACCTTGATACAGCCAGTGAGAAGCAGTATACCATTTACATAGCAACAGCCAGTGGCCAGTTCACTGTGAGTATTTAAAATAATAGGCTATTGAAACTGGGAGCACATTGACCATCTGAGAGTGGCAAGTGGTGGGTGGGGCCTAATAAAATGGTGCAGGACCCTGAGAGAAAGAGAAATTGCAACATGGTGGTTAACGTTTTGATATCCTTTGTTCATTTATGAATAATATAAGTGACAAGAAGTTTATCCCAAGATTTTTTTTTTAAAGAGATGGACTTTTATGTTTGTTCCATCTCACTGTTGTTGTGCTTTGACTAGTTTTCATAATACTTACTTTCTTTTTTTGTTTTAGGTATTAAATGGCTCTTTTTCTTTGGAATTGGTCAGTGAGAAATACTGGAAAGTGAACAAACCCATGGAACTTTATTATGCACCCACAAAGGAGCACAAATGAGCTTTTACTAAAACCAATTCTGAGAATGAACTTTTTTATAGCTTATTTCTTTAATATTAAAGATGTACCGTCATTACTTTTATGGACAGAATCTTGGATATGTTGTTCAGTTTTCTTTCTGAGCCAGACTCGTTTACGCTATTAGAATCTTTTTCCCTTAATTTAAAATTTCCTTTTTGGAAGGGACGGCAATTATTCAGTACTTTTTCTTTCCTGTTAAAAATATATCTAAGTTGTATCTTTTCACAAAGTATGGTTCCAATTTGGAGCACCTTGGAGCTTTTGACCCAGGAGTTTTTCATAGTTCTGTATTCTTAAGATTCAGTTGGCCATCCTTTTTCCTCCCCTCAAAAGTTTTTTAGGCCTACAGAATGTTAAATAATATGTATTTTGACTTTTTTTCCTGGAGTCTTGTATATTTATAGTTTTCTATATAAGCTATAGTATCTTCAGGAAGACCAAGGCTCAAATTTACTGTGCTTAAAAAAACAATTCTCATAGGATTATTATTTTCATGGTATTTTCTTCCATAATATCTCATTTTACAAAAAGAAGGTTCTTTATGAACTTAGTGTCCATTGTCATGCAATGTTATTTTTTTTCCATTTTTTTTCCCCTCTAATTTTAATATTTCTGATCCTGGGAAAGAGAATCAAACAAGATCTTAAGTTCTGTGAGAACTTGGTTCATTTACAGATTTCACTGAAGAAAGAAAAATTAATTTGGTCTTATGTAATCTTCAAGTGTATATTTAAAGAAGTCTTTTTTTGTATTAGTTTTGCTGTCACTTCAGTTCCTTTATGATGTGTGATTTTTTTTCTATTAAAATACCAGAGATATGGAGATATTTTGCACTTTAGCCTTGATGAAAAGTACAAGATATGTTCAAAGCTTCTCTATTCTTTTCTTATTGGTAGGCACATAAGTTTCAAGAATAACATGGCACATAGAACTAACAATGGGAAAAAAATTTGCTTCTGTTTGAAAGTGTTTAGCATTTGGGCTTGCCATATCAGATTATAAATTTGGTGCTCTGCTGATTGCACTCTAGAGAAGCAAGTTAATGGAGCTTGAGCCCTGCCTTGATATGTAGTGAAAGATAATTCTGTAGAAGAGTGTCAGCCAGGATGGTAAAATCATTCTACTCTTCTTAATTTAGTTTTATACTGAGGGACAGTGTTGGGTGTTTGGAGCCAGAAGGCTTTATGATGACAGGTCAGAAATAAGATTGTGTGTTATTGTTCATCCCTGTCCTGATTCCAGGTATGTTTCCAAGTTTATATTATCACAGTATTTACAAAGACGTGTTTGCATTGAGAAATTAACCCTGACGGGTTTTTGCCAGGGAGCAGTAGTCCTCCAAGTACCATTGTAACTAAAGCCTGTCTAGTCATTGTAAATATTTATCTGTCATTTTTGACAGATTGGGGCCAGCTGGATGTTTTAAATCTTCAGCCCATTATGAAAACTTAAAAGTTTATTCAATTTTTTACCAGTTTAATGAAAATATTTAAAATCTGTTTTTACAGTTTTTTTGGTAATCTGTGCCATGAAATTTGAAAACCACCAAAAATCAAGGGAAATTTTGTATTCAATTCGTTTTCTGGTATAATGTTAAGTTGTATAGATTATTAATGCATGTCCACTGCATATAACCCTGGTTTTGTGATATAACTGCTTAGATTTTATTGGTGATATTAGATTAGTGGTTGCATTAAATAACTAAATTCCCATTGTGATTATTAATTGAAATTTTGTCTTTAAGCAAACAGTTATTCGTGAATATAAGCTTTGTGCTTAGAGAATGTATGTGTTTTTATATCTGTCAGTATGGGAGGATGTCAACTCTGCATCATTAGTAAATTCATTGGATGTGCAATCCTTTGCAAAATATAATTATAGGTATTTGATAGAGCACTGACTGTTGTGTGTAGTGTTGTGTGTGTGTCTGTGCGTGTGTGTGTGTGTGTTTTAGGGGTGGGTACTGTTTACCATCACTACCAACCAAGTTTTCATAAAGTATTATCTAGGTAACTTCTATAACCACCATCTCAACTGAGGAACAGAAGGCTCACTAAGTGTGCTGAGGGCCTTTGGACACATTATAATTTTAAAATTTGTTATGGTAAAACATACATAACCAGATTTACCATTTTAATCATTTTTAAGTGTACAGTTCAGCTGCATTAAGTACATTACAATGTTGTGTAACCATCACCACTATTTCTAAAACTTTTTCATCATTCCAAACAGAAACTCTACCCATTAAGCAATAACTCCCTATTTTCTCCATCCACCCCCCCAGCCCCTAGTGACATCTATTCTCCTTTCTCTCTTTGAATTTGACTATTTTAGGCATCTTATATAAGTGAAATCATACAATATTTGTCCTTTGTGTCTGTCTTATTTTCACATAGCATAATGTTTTCAAGGTTCATCCGCGTTGTAGCACGTATCAGAATTTCATTCCTTTTTTTGGCTGAATAATATTCCATTGTACGTATATACCATGTTTTGTTTATCCATTCATCTGTTGATGGGCACATAGACTGATGGACAGTTTTTGCTATTGTGAATAATGCTGCTATGAACATTTTTGTGCAAGTATCTATATGAGTCCCTGCTTTAAATTCTCTTGGGTATTTACGTAGGAGTGAAGTAGCTGGATCATATGGTAATTCTGTGTTTAATTTTTTGAGAAATCTCAAAAAAACTGTGTTCCACAATGGCATTCCCACCAGCAATATACAAGGATTTCAATTTCTCCACATCCTCACCAACACTTATTTTTTGTTTTTGTTTTTAATAGGTATCTTCATGGGTATAAAGTGTTATTTCATTGTGGTTTTGATTTGCATTTCCCTAATGGCTTGTGATGCTAAGCATCTTTTCATGTGTTTATTGGCCATTTGTATATCTTCTTTGGAGAAATGTCTAGTCAAGTCTTTTGTCCATTTTTAATTGGGTTTTTTTGGTGGTGGTTGTAGGAATTCTTTATATATTCGAGGTGTTAATCCATTATCAGATATATGCAAGTATTTTCTTTCATTCTGTGGTTTGCCTTTTCACTCTTTTGATAGTGTCCTTTGATGCACAAGACTTTTTAATTTTGATGAAGTCCAGTTTGTCTTTTTTTTTGCCTGTGCCTTTGGTGCCATATCCAAAAAGGCATTGCCAAATCCAGTGTCATGAAGATGTTCCTGTATGTTTTCTTCTAAGAGTTTTATAGTGTTAGCTCTTATATTTAGATCTTTGACCCATTTTGAGTTTTGTATATGGTGAAAGGTAAGGAATCAGCTTTGTTCATTTGCATTTGGATAGCCAATTTTCCCATCATCATTTGTTGAAAAGACTGCCCTTTCGTCATTGAGGAGTGTTGGCAGCCATATCCAAAAATTAATTGACTATGTATAGGAGGGTTTATTTCTATTCTCTGTATTCCATTGGTCTACATGACTGTCCTTTTGCTACTACCACACTATTTTGATTATTGTAGCTTTGTAATAAGTTACATTATCATTTTAAATCCTCTGAACCCTGTGAGGAAGACAATATTTTCCTTGTACATTTGAGAAAACTGAAGCTCACCACACTGACTTGGATAACTAAACATGAAATAATTGAAATGTCAAATGAGAAAAGACATCTCTGAAATTCCCATCACATTTCTGCTTAGAAATATTTGCTTTTCTAAGTCTTAGAAACATAATTATAAGAAAGGAATATTCATTCGTGTTCCGTTGTTGTAACTATAAAAATGACGTCCTTGAAAACTCTTCTGAATTAATAGAGGGCCTCTGAAAATCTGTTTTTCCATAAAATTAATGAGAACACTATAAAAGTTGTCAAAATCAACTTTTTCAGAACTCTGAAAGGCTTCCAGCAATCTAAAAAGAATTTATTCAATAACTATAACAGCACGTTTTGTAGCATTTTAAATTGCCCTATCCCTTTTCCCCAGTTCTAGGGTAGCCTTGAAAACGAATAGCCTTGCGACTATAGTAGCCATGAAAACCAGCAGCCTAGAATCCACTGGGAGGAGCTTGAAGCTTCCCAAACAGCCTACCCCAGAGAGTTGTCACTACTGTCATGCATCTCTTAAGGATGAGGATATATCCTGAGAAATGCATTGTTAGGCAATTTCATTGTTGTGTGAACATCATAGAGTGTACTTACACAAACCTAGATGGTATAGCCTACTACACACCTAGGCTGTATGGCACTAATCTTACGGACTACCATCGTATATGTGGTCTGTTGTTGACTGAAATGTCATTTTGCAGCACATGACTATTGGACTTGTCTCTGGTACTTCACTGTTTTAAAGGCTTTATTCTGAGAGCTTGTTTTTATTTGACCTGACTGCTCACTCTGTGCTAACAGCCCTGTCTTCAGCCTATTTGTCAAAAATAGCTGCATTTGTTTAATATAGCAGCTGCCTCAGGTGATGACACCAATTGGGGCAAAAAAGAGGCTGACTGAAAAACAAAAGGAAAAGGTGAGGAATGACACGTTTGTAGAGGGCTTTGAAAAGCTCCAATGGATTCCTGGGAATCTAGAAGGCCACATGCATCTGCAAGGCTATATGCATGCCCAAGAAAAAAACAAAGAAGGCACTAATCCTACCTGTGGCAGAACTTGAGGCTCTGCAAGCAGGAAGTGAAGGCTAAGGCAGAGTTGTAAACTGCATGTTGGAGTGTTGAAGACATATCCCAACACATTCACAGAGCACTTCATCATGGCTGGGACAGTTATTGTTTCAAGGCATTTAAGGAAATTTTTGTCCAATCATTAGCTGGTCTCTAAGCTAACAAAGCAGGATATAGTGGTCACACAAAGCAAAGAAGGCAGACTTTACAGAATTAGTCCAAGAATGTCATTAAACAGCAAACACCACAAACCCTGAGGAGGTGAAGGGATTCTCTTGTCCAGAGTTGCAACGTTATTTTTAAATGTCTAGTTTTCAACAAAAATTTATAAGACATGCAAAGAAACAGGAAAATGTGTGTGAAGAAGCCCAGATGTTGGCTTATTAAAGGCTTATTAAACAACTTAAAGTCAGCTTTTAAAAACATGTTTAAAGAACTAAAAGAAACCATATCTTAAAACTAAATGTTAGAACAATCTCTCACCAAATAGAGAATAACAATGAAGAGAGAGAAATTATGATTAAAGAACCAAATAGAGATTCTGGATTGAAAAAATGTAGTAATTGAAATAAAAAATTCAATAGAGAGCTCAACAGAAGATTTGAACTGGTAGAAGCATTCAGCAAACTTGAACACAGGCCAACTGAGAGTATCCTATCAGAAAAAAAGGAATGAAGGGGGAAAAAAAAATGCTGCAGAGACCTGTGGGACACCATCAAGTGTATTAACATGCATAATGGGAGTCCCAGAAGGAGAGGAGAGAAAGGGGCACAAAGTGTATTTGAAGAAATGTCAAAAACTTCAAAATTTGATGAAAAACATTAATCTGCATATCTAAGAAGCTCAACAACTGCTAGACTCTTGGAAGCAGCAAGAGAAAAGTGATTCATCACATACAAGGAGTCTTTAATAAGGTTAACAACTTGCTTCTCATAAGAAGTCATGGAGGCCAGAGGTCATGAATGACAAGTCAAAATGCTGAAAGGAAAAGACAACCAAGAATTCTATATGCAGCAAAATTATTTCTCAAAAAATGAAAGAGGAATTAAGACATTCCCACATAAAAACAGAATGAATTTTTCACCAGCAGCCTGCCCTACAAGAAATACTGGAGGGAGTCCTTTAGGCAGAAATGAAAGGACGTTAAATAGTAACGTGAATCCACACAAATAAGTAGCGCACTGGTTAACTACATAAGTAAATACAAAAGACAGTCTAAATGTATTTGTATTAGCTTGGGCTGCTGTAACAAAATACCATACACCGGGTGGTGGTAACAGACATTTATTTCTCATAGTTCTGGAGGCTGGGAAGTCCAAGTTCAAGGTGTGAGTAGATTTGGTTCTTGATGGAGGGCCCTCTTCCTGACTTGCCGGCAGCTGCCTTCTCGTTGTTTCTTCGCATGGCAGAGAGAGCTCTGGTTTCTTTCTCTTATAAGGAAAATTATCCCATCATGAACTCATCTCAATGTAATTACCTCCTATAGGACCAAACACCATCATGTTAGGGGTTAGGCCTTCAACATAATGGATTTGGCGGGGATACACGCATTCAGTCTATAACAGTACTTTTGTTTCTAATTTCTGATTTAAAAGAAAACTATATAAAGTAATACATAAAAAACTGTTGAATGGCTTATAATGTGTAATGATGTAATTTGTATGGCAATAGCATAAAACACCAAGGAGAGAATGGAGCTGTATTGGACTAGTGAAGTTGGTATTAATTGTAGACTGTTGAAGTTGGTATTAATCTGAACTAGATTATTTTAAATTAAGATGTTAATTGTCATCCCTAGCACAGCCACTAAGAAAATAACTCCAAAAAATATAGCAAAAAAAAAAAAAACCACACAAGGAAATTAAGATGGTATACAAGAATAACATTTAACACACAAGAAGGCTGTAAAGGAGGAATAGAGAAATAAGACAGAAAACAAATAGCAAAACTGGCAGATATAAATTCTGTTACCAATAATTACATTAGTAATTTTGTAATTACATTAGTAATTATATTTGTAAGTTATATTAGTAAATACGTTTGTAATTACCAATAATTACATTAGTCCATTTAGTGAATGGACTAAACACTCTAATAAAAGGCAAATATTGGCAGAAGGGATTAAAAACATAATGCAGCTATATACTGTCCATAAGAGACATACTTTAGTTTCAAAGAAACAAATTGGTTGAAAGTAAAAGGATGGAAAAATATGTAACAACAGTAACCAAAAGAACCAAATTAGTTTTATTAATATCAAGCACAACAGAACTTAAAGCAAAAATTGCTAGTAGAGACAAATGATGTTTTATAATGATTAAAGAGTCAATCATCAGGAAAATATAACAATTATAAACATATATCCACCAAACAGGGCCCTAAAATACATTCCAGATGAGGCAAAAACTGGCTTAATTGAAGAAATAGACAATTCAACAATAATAGTTGAAGATGTCAATACCTATTTTCATAGTGGACAGTTCAACTGGGCAGAAGATCAACAAGGAAATAGAAGACTTGAACAAAACTAAACCAACTAGACCTAACATATCTATAGAAAACTTCACCCAACAATAGTAGAGTAGATTCTTCTCAAGTGAACATGGAATGTTCTCCAGGGTGGATGATAAGCTAGGCCATAAAACAAGCCCCAGTAAATTTAAAAAACCAATTATATAGCATATGGACTCTGGCTACAATGGAATGAAATTAGAAATCAATAGCAGAAGGAAATTGGCTAGTTTACAAATATGTGGAAATAATACTAAAAAAATGATAGGTAGAAGAGAATAAAAAGTAAATTAGAAAATACTTTGAAGTGAATGAAAATGAAGATATAATGTAATAGAACTTATGGGATGAAGCAAAAGCAGTGCTCAGAGGCAAATTTATAGCTGTAGGTGTGTATATTAACAAAGATCTCAATAACCTAAACTTCCACCTTCAGACTGTAAAGAAGAGCAAACAAACCCCAAAGCAAGCATAAGGAAAAACAAACATTGGAGCAGAAATAAGTAAAATAGATAATAGGAAAACAATAGAGAAAATCAATGAAACTAAAAGCTGGTTCTTTGAAAACCTCAAGAAAATTGACAAACCTTTAGAATGATCAAAAAAAGAGAAGACTCAAATGACTAAAATCAAGAATGAGGGACATCATTACTGACCTTATAGGAAAAAAATGATTATAAGGGAATAATGTGAACAATTGTATGCCAACAAATTAGATAACCTAGATCAAATGGACAAATTCCTAGAAAGACACAAACTCTGAAGTTGACTCAAGAACAAATTCAAAATCTGAATAGACCTAAATAAAAGATTGAATTAGTAATAAGGAAAGTTCCTACAAAGAAAAATGCCCAGACCCAGGTGACTACTCTGGGGAATTTTACCAAATGGTTACAGAATTAAAACCAATCCTTCATCAATTTTTCCAAAAAAAATAGATGAGGGTACACTTTCCAATTCATTCTATGAGGCTAGCATTACTCTGGTGGCAAAACCAGACAAAAGCATCACAAGAAAAAAAACCTACAGATCAATCTCTCTTATGACTCAGAGGCACAAATCTCAAAAAACACCCCACTAGCACACTAAATCTAACAACATACAGAATGGTTAATACAGGACTTCTGCTTCCAGGAAGATGGAGTAGTGTTCTCCCAGAACAGGCAAACAGAAAATAGATTAGTCATTGCCAAGGGTTGGGGAGGAGTGAATAGGGAGTGACTACTAACGCGTGTAGGGTTTCTTATTGGGGGAATGAAAATGAGTAATTAAAATTAATGGAGATGCTTGCACAACTCTGAATAATCTAAAACCCCTGAAACAATTCCTTAAACAATATTTTAAAAGGATGCATTTTATGGGGGGTGCCTTATATCTCAATAAGGTTATTATTTTTAAAAATGCCTTCCTTTATAGAAGACAAATGGGTCTTCATTTACAGATAAAACTCTGTGCCATTCAGCATACTCAGTCTAACCATACTAACTTTTGGGCCTCAAGTAAAATTAGAGATGTGTATTAGATGGTGTCTAAGGTTGCTTCCAGCTTAAGCATTTAATGATGCATTCTGATGCTTACAAACAGATGGCTTCATACCAAGATGATTATTTGGTGTAAAACTATGGCCTCTTTGAATATGGCTATACATTTCCTTCCTGTTAAAGAAATTCTCCCTTAGTTGCTGTGCTTTTGGAAATTTAAAGCTAGAAACCACAGATTTCTTTTTGTAATTTTATTCAATTAGGAATTGATTTAATAAGTAAATTAGTTGTGTAGCTAAACTGTGATTATTTTAGCAGAATGTAATTCTCTTCAGTGGTACTAAATTTCTTTCAAATGAACCCCTCAAAATCTTAAGTGATTCTCTTTCATTGTGTATAACATTTAATATCAATCTCCACTTTAGGTGGCTACATTAGTTTGCTAGGGCTGCCATAGCAAAGTACCACAGACTGGGGGGCTTAAACAACAGAAATTAATTTTCTCACAGTTCTAGAGCCTGGAAGTGCAAGATCAAAGCATTCGTAGAGTTGTTTCTTCTGAGGCCTCTCTCCTTGGCTTGTAGATTTCATCTTTCCCTTTTGTCTTCACGTGGTCTTTGTGCGCGCACGTGTCCTAATCTCTTATGAGGATTCCTTACCAGTCATATCAGATTAGGGCCCATCCCCAATGACCTCATTTAATCTGAATTACCCCTTTAAAGACCCTATCTCCAAAGACATTCTGAGGTTAGGACTTCAACATATGAATTTGGGGGGGACATAATTCAGCCCATGACAGTGGCTAATACTTATTATGGGCATAGACACAATTTAACAGGCAATTTCTAAGGTAAAGATGAAAGCATATTATTAGCTTATGCTAAATTAATCTTTTAGCACAAAATAAGATGGCTAAAGTCTTAGACTAAATTTTATTCATTTGATGACCAGTAATAAGAATACATTGGAAGTACTGCTCAATTGGCAAGAAAAGGTTATTTTCTAAAAATGTACTTTTTCTGTTTAGTAAGTTGATTGAAATTTAAACTGCCTGGTTTAAACCAAACTCTATTAAGATGATACCAAAGGAATACTTTTTTTTTTTTTTAATGAATAAACTCAACAGGTCAAAGACAAGGATTGTGGAGATGATAGATGTTAGTTGTCAACACATTGGGAAGTTAGATGTTTTCACATGGACAGTCAACAGTAACTGATTCAGGATGAAGGAAGGCGTAACAGTTGGAGACTGGATTGCTGGAAAGGCAAGTGTGCAAAATGGGCATGAAGATGGGATAGGTTAATGGTGTGTATAAGGAGTATTTGGAGCCAGAGAAATCGTCCCTCACCACCACATGACTACTCTTCCATTGTCCCAGTAGGAGAAGGGCAACTGAAAATAAACAGAAAATAATCCAGAGCCGTGTGAGACGTGGGACACCAGGCACACTGGAGGGTGCCTGATAATGAGGTGAGATAACCCTGTTCCCTTCTCAAAGTCCCCAGAATGCTGGCAGATAGGCATAGACCTGTTGACTGCTAGATAGAAGATTGGAGGATCCCTCTTGGAGAAACACACAGAGACGTTTGAGGGTAACCCAAACAAAGTTGCACTCCTCAATCACCTTGCAGGAAGGCCCACTGTAAATAGACCATATCCTTGCACACAAAACTACTGAAATATGAGAAGCTTGCCCAAATCACCAGACATTTGAGGAAAGCCTCTGACATGAAAGACAGGCTGAAACTAACAGCTAAAAACTGATGAAAGGTGAAAAGATGAAAAAGAAAATGCAGGAAGCAGAAAAAAAAAAAAAAACTTAAAATCTCAGAGAAATACTTACATTCACAAATTAAAAGTAACATCTTTAAAAGGAAATATTCAAGAATAAAAGAATTTGGAAATTAAAAAATATGATGGGGCAATGTTTAAAACCAATTAAAGTATTGGAATGTAAGTCAAATACATCTCACAGAACGTAGTAAACAAAAAGACAGATGGAAAATAGAGAAAAGGTAAAAGTAAAAAAATCAATCTAGAAGCCCCAAAATTTAACTATATAAAGTTTCAGGAAGTGAAGAAAGATGAAAGGGAGAGAAAATTATTAAAGAAATAATATAATAAAATGATTCAGAAGTGAAGGACCTGAGTTTCCAGATTGAAAGAACCCAGAGAATGCCCAGCACAAAGAATAACAAAAAGATGCACACCAAGCACAGGAACATGGGATAAAAAGATTCTAAAAGCTCCAGAAAGGAGAAAACACACATGCGCACATTAAAAGAGATAAGAAACCATAGTACCAGACACCTCAAAAATAGTATAAAGACCTTGTATTCTCATCTTCTATAGTAGGAATTTAATAGGTGATGCCTAAAGTTGATTGAATTGAGAATTCAAAATTGAAAATAAAAAGACTATTGGTATATTATTTAGAAATAAGGAGTGGATCCTTGGCCTACTCCTTCTACCTCTAAGAATTATTTTGACTTGTGAAATAATGTGTATGTACTACTTTGGTAAAAAACAAACAAAAAATGGTGAAAATAAAACACTTGCATTCTGGTCTCATTTCTGTACCTGAATACAGTATAACTCCAGCCAAGTGTCTTCATCCCTTACCGCCATTAATTGGGTCTTGTCTAAGATGAAAGGGTTGATGTTGTCTATGGTTCTTTCTATCTCTAAAACATGAACACTTTATCTTTCAAAGTATGTAATAAAATCTTCACAGGATTGCACACTCTTAAATAGTAGATTGTTATGAAATGTACCAGGTTTTCAAGTTGTAACTGATTACTGGGAGAGATCTGGAGTTTAATGGGTTTTTACCTATATCTTCAAAGGGTTGTGGTTCTCAGTGATTTTGCTATCAATCAAAACTAAATCCTAGGAAAATCTTGGCCATAGAAAATAGAAAGGAAGCTGAAAGAGTTAGTGCTTTCTGCATATGCATAGATTATTGAGTACAAAGTATACTGGTTAAGAGGTTTCAGATATGGAAAATGTACAGTTGGCCAGTGGTTAACTATATTTATGTAATAATTCTGTTCCAGGAGTTTCTACGGGACTGCTTTTGGTCAAGTTTACAATTAAACTTTTATTTTACATGTGTCTTTATTTCCTTTAATAAAGGCAAATCATCAAGTGGTTAAAAGCATGAGCACTGAAGTCAGCCTGGGATTGGATCCTGGCTCTTTCACTTGCCAGTTTCAGAATGGCATTGAATAAATTAGCGAATATCATTTAGCCTTGCTATAGATTATATGATATAATCTATGTAAAGACAACACTGTATAGTGCTAAATCTCACATAAACTATTATGATTTATATGTCATTTCCTAGGAAATGTTTTTCATTTGTTTGGGTTTTTTTTGGTGAGGAAGATAGGCCCTGAGCTAACATCCGTGCCCATCTTCCTCAATTTTATATGTGGGACACCTGCCACAGCATGGCTTGATAAGTGGTGTGTAGGCCTGGGATCAGAACCTGTGAACTCCAGGCTGCCAAAGCAGAGTGCGTGAACTTAACCACTATACCACCGGGCCAGCCCCTCCTAGGAGATGTTTTTACTTAGCAAGTTTTAGTCTCTGGCCTACATGATCTAAAAGTCTGTTTCCTCAGTCCACTTCAAGTGCATAAAATAGGTTGAAGAAGTGTGCAGTTGTGGGATAACTCACATTTACAGTTCACTCACATTTTAAAGTTAATAGCCTCATCATCTCCTGAGAATGAGAAAAGGATCCTTGAGCTAGAAGAGGGGTTTGTCTTTGTAGGGTAGGGAAAGGGTGGCCGCAGAGAAAGGGATCATGTGGCCATGGATGATAAGGCCAGCCTTATTATCCTAAAAATATAGATGTCTTTCTTTTTAGATGTTCAGACTTTGTAACCTCTTCCTGGGCTTTGTGAACGCCCTTTCTTAGTGAGGGAGAGTCAATCTCCATATGGAGACTAAAGTTGTGGGATGTTCACTTTTCCAGCCTCCCCTGTAGCTCTATGGCTGAGATAGCTGGAAAAGAAACAGTTTGATACTGCAGATTGGCTGAATTCACTATCTTGCTGGGTCTCTTAAGTGAGAGTGGAGACATTGGTCAGGAAAGAGTGGCATTCTGAGGATTGGAATGAGTTTTGGAAAGATTTGGATGAATAAATATCCTAAATCCTTAACTCCACCGAGCCTCACTTGAAAAGAAAGAAACCCTTTAGATGTTTGCTGCCATGGCAAAAGACCCCTTAATAACCTCACTTCAAGGAGCAGCCCATGTGCTCTATCCCTACAATCCCTCATTGTCTCTGGGATATAATTATTAGTCAGATTACAGCATGTCCTGGGGACAAATAAATACAAAGTGACCTGAAAAGAATGCTTTTTTGATCATATATAGTGATGTTATGTGGAGAAAACCTGTGGAAATAGATTGTATCTTGGATCTTGAAAGAAGGAACATAATTTTTTATATTTTTTTTTCCTGAGCAAGATTTGCCCTGAGCTAACGTTGCCAATCTTCCTCTCTCTTTTTTTTTCCTCCCCAAAGCCCCAGTACATAGTTGTACATATTTTAGTTGTAAGTCCTTCTAGTTCTTCTATGTGAGCCACTGCCACAGCATGGCTACTGACAGACGAGTGGTGTGGTTCTGTGCCCAGAAACGGCCCGGGCTGCCCAAGTGGAGCACACAGAACTTTAACCACTAGGCCATCAGGACTAGGCCAGAACATAATTTGAAACTGGGTCAAATTATCGATATGGGTACACTTATACCAGAGATTCTGGCTCAGTTTGTCAGCTTGAACAGTCCTGTGTGGTTTTGTTTACTTGGTTGAAAGGAATTTTGACTCAGCAGTGGCTCATCTAAATTGAGGGTGAGATGTTGGAAATTCCTTGATACAATGTAGAGAGAAGAAATCAGAGACTCAGAAGGGGGAATGTTGGAGAGGATTTATTATGTATGATCTGCTCACTCATCTCCCACTGCATGCGTCATGAGAGCCCAGTTAACTCTCTTTACCAAGGCACTGAAAAATACACTGGTGAGCACAGAGCTAGCACCCCTGGAATGCTTCATAGTATGTCTGCAGGCCAGGGATGCCAGTGGAAGATGCTTCAGTTGAAGTGGACTCCCTGATTCAATGGACATTGCCAAGACTGCAGTGTGTTGGAAACCAAGTAGTTCCCTTAATTGCTAGACTAGAAAGGTGGGCATAGTCACTATAACAGGCAGTAGGGCTGACAGGATGAGCAGTACAGTCTGACACAGGGATTTTTGGCCTTGGCCAATTGATCGTGTGATCCAAAGGACCAAAGTGGTCCTTTTTGATTTATGTAGCTGAAAATTATAGTTCTGACTTGAGCTACCACAGTAGTCACGATCCCTTACCAAATTCTCGGGCCTAATTCACATTCCCAGAACCATTTGAGAAAGGACCCTGCCATAACATCACAAGTATGTCTTACGTATGTTCCTCTTAGCCTTCTCCCAAGTAACCTTTGGTCATTTACTAGAGTCATTATGTAATGAGGAAAGAAATTCCTAGACCTTTTAGGATTACTGAGCTGGTCTTGAGTTAGTTCTAACTTCTGGAAACCAGAACATCACATATTTATTCAGAGTGGAGTCTAACGGAAGTCAGGTGATAAATGAAGTTTTAACCCAAATCCACCACAGTGGCCCCCAAACCCATTTCTTGGTCACTTCCCCCATTTCCTGAGTGTATGGTTTGAGTATTAATGTAAGCAACTAGCAGAGTCAAGACACTGGTTTCCTGATAGTGGAGTAAGAACTAGTTTCTTGTGTTCACTAAATTTTAATGGAGGGTTAGAACTGATATTACTTTACAATGTGGTCAATTTTGCAGTGTTCCAAATTACTATTGTTACAGAACAAGGTGCTAATGTAGAGTTAAATGGAATTTTAGAAGTATTTCCTCCTTAGGTTGATACAGTACCTTAACAGAGTTCCAAACCACTTCCTACCAAACTTTCTTCAGAAAATTCGCCTGTATATGTGAAATTAATACACATACACATATATTTTAAATAACAGTGATTTACAAATTTTTATATCAAATTAGGCTCCTGGCATAAAACCCAACTTCATCACTGATCAAAATATGTCCTGCTGATAAGCATTTAGCAAAACTTAAGTCTGATATTCAATTTAACAATATGTCTTAAATCAGATGATCCAAGGGCTGGTTTGCCTTCTGGATTTATAGTAATTTTTTTTTAACTAAACAAACAAAAAAAGTAACTAATAACTTTTATTTCTTTTTGTGCTCATTTGTGAGTTATAATTTTAAGTGGCAAGAATTATGGAGTTTTTTTTATGGCCATTATAGAAACTAACTTGCATTTCACCTATTCCTTTATTTTATTAAAATGTATGTATGATTCCATTAATTGCAGAAAAGAAAAACATCCTCCTAGGACTGTGCTGTAATAACAGAGAGATTTTCTTTTATTTCTGCTGAATTACTATTCTCTGTTGATGTAACCCTCACTGCCTGGATCTCTGTTTATGTCACGGGAGTGTTTTGTCCTTATGTAGTGTATTTAAGCCTTTCAGTTATAACTCCCCTTCCATCCCTCAAGGTGAATGCTTGTAAAAAGTAACTTTGTCTGAGAAATATGTCAGCGTAAATATGGATTAAATCCTTGAGACAAAAATCTAAACTTTATACCAAATTCTTTCATCCAAATTTGTATATTCAAATGAAGCAAGAACAGTATTTATTAATGGAAACAAGATTTTTTTCAACTAATTTTCATAGTCATGTTAGCCTGGGCTACTTATACAAAAAATTAGCACATATACACATCAAAAAAACCAACCAAACTAAACAACAAAGAAAACCAGCCCCCAAACCAAAAAATCCTCAATACGTAAGTTCATAAGGTGACAAGTTTTACTTCTGAGAGGTAGCACAACCAAGCAAATGAATATTGTATGTGTATTAACTGAGGCACTTGAGATCACCCAATTTGTTTATAACAAAATTTCTCCTCATCAGAATTTCAGTGCTTGTGAACAATTATTATATTAGAACAATGGTCTCAATTTACTTTGACAAAATCATACTCTGGAGTTTAGTCATCTAGACCTTAAACTTATAAGAAAAACGTATTTCTATCTCAGGCGAGTATTTAATTTCTCAAAAGCTAGTAATAAATTAAAAGATCAATGTGGGGAGAGGTATGATTTCTTAAAACTGGGAACATATTTTAGCTTTGTAAATGTGAAATACACTAGTCACCTGGATGGACACTGTTCTTTCTATTCTGTTCAGGGTCATTTCAATATGTGAAATGCTCCTGACTTCCTTTTGTACACTACAAACAGAAAAACATAAACATCATGAGTCAGTTTAAGCAGTGATGTGATTAAGAAAGGATGGCTTCCATAAAATACATAAAATTCTAAACACTTTGCATGTGAAATTTTCTGAGTTATTAAACAGTAGGGTGATCTCAATTATAAACTTGGCTTCATATGAAATGTTTTCATTAAAATTTTAAGTTTTCTTTAAAATAAGAAAAACTTGGAAAGCATAGTTCCCAAACCAGCTAAGTTAGAAACAGCTAATTTTCTGAATGAAAACAGCATTGTTTTTCATTTTTACACCACTGAATTGAAGGAATAGAAAAAGAACTACAGTTGGAATAGAGAACTATTAGGCCATCCATACAGATAACTGGGAATAAACTCTTCTCTACATTTACCATCTTCTGCAACCACTCGCTTCTGCTTTGTCCTTCACTGACATTTCAACCCTGTCAGCTACTGTATCTTTGGATGCTGATTGGACATGGCCCTCCGACTGTCCTCCAGTGTAAGTGGGGGTGCTGTACTTTAAAAGGATAGATTTAAACTGCATCAGAGGAGCATCTGTACGAACACCCATTGGGTCAAAATGAGTTCGGCTTACTCGAAAGCCTGCTTGAGAAAGATAGCACAAAAACTTTTTTAACCTGCAGCAAGGAAAGGAAAAAAAAGATGAGGTTCTTGTATTTTCATTTAAATCACAGTATCATTAAAATATAAAATATACACTTTGCCATTCATTGGCTGTCTTACTTTGGCATATTCATTCCTTTAATGCTGTGTCTGTGGATGTTGTAATAAAAGGGAGGATGTTCGGTACTGATGTCAGTCTTTTGCCTCTTGGCTAGATTTGTGATTGTTTCATTACTTTTTCTCTTTCCTGAAACATACACATATATACAAACACACACACAAAGTTAGCATTCTCTTAAAAATTACAAACCAAATACTTTTATAACTATATAACTATATACTGTCTCAAGTCTAAATCCTCTGACACACCATTTCAACCTATCTATCCAATCTTAATTCTTACAATAAGATACTTATTCTTGATATTTTCACTATCCTTCACCCACGTAATTTTAATATTTAACTGTTTGCTGAGGTCATAACTTCCTTTCTACCTTCTTCAATTTCAAGCCTCAGTTCTATTTCCATCTCCTGTAGAAAGCCATCTATGAATTCTAGGCCAATCGCCTCACAGATTTCATTGCTGTCAATACTATACTACCCAGAGTTTGATTAAGTTCTGTCATTTTTTCTTTTCTTTTTTCATGTACGTAGGTCTTTTATGTGTGTAAGTCTTTTCTTCCCAATTATATTCTAAGTTCCTGGGGATAGTAGGTCTTCAATGAACACAAAACAACACAAAATAAGTCTCAAGGGCTTGGATACAGAAACTCATAAAGGTACAATTGCCTACTTCTTACCACAGTACTTAGCCTTTCAATTTTAAGTGCAAGGAAGGTAGCAAATAAGTTTCTAGCAATGTATCCTTCCAAAAATCACAAAAGGAAGACAACTGAGATATCCCAGTTACTAAAATGAGATTTTGCTGAATGTTCAACTCTTAATTATTTATATGTGGATGTTACGGCCAAATCTTAATTCTTCAAAAAAACAATTAATATTCACTTAAGCAAAGGTATTCAGATTTGATGCAAATTTGATGCATGAAAATGACAAATTGAATTCAAAGATAAATATAAATTACTGTTGAACTGTTGCTATTTTGCATAAAACAAAACCAAAAACAACTCAGGGCTCCTCCATTAAATTAGGTGATTAAAACTTCATTATACTTGCATAGGAAATCTAAGAAGGCATATTTACCCCATATTTAGTACAAGCTCTAGGAAAGTCTGAGATGAAAAATCTAATACAATACCTTAATAATGACTATCATCAGCAGTACATGGATTTTTTTGGCCTGGTATTTTCTATCATCGAAGGTTTAATATGTTTAGAGATTAGTTTAATTCTCTGAATTTTTATACGAGAAAGGCTCAGAGATTTTAAGTATTTTTAAAACTGAGGTTTTACTTTATTCTAAAAAGGATTTAAGACAACTCTGCAGAAGATGAGGGACTTGGCTGAGGTTACAAAATAAACAACACAAAGAAGTAGAATGATGCCCTTAAATCTAATGCTCTTTACAATATACCATGTCTTCTACCCTCTGACAGAGAAATTAAGTAGAATAAATCATTTTAAGTGATTTCAATGTTAGCAAATTAGTTGAAGATGCCAAATGAACAAGACTGTTGGAAAGAGCATGCATTAGTTATTAAACCACACACTATTAACGGGAGTTGAAGTTTTTTTGTCTTTGAAGATCAACACTAAAATGCTGAGCAATATAAAATTACAGCTTGTAATTATGATCCTCTGCTCTTTCAACCTTAACACTGTCCATTTTCTTCTTTTCACCTGTATTCAAAACACATTTAGAATCTAAAGATGTCTTTTAAAAAGCAAAACAAAACCTTAGACATTAAGGCACTGACATTATAAATCTTACCACACTTTTGATATGAATTTGCAATGCCTATATTTTAAAGTATGTACTATATTTTAAAGTATGCACACATCCCAAATTATAAGAAAGGCCATATAATAAATTCTTATGGCTAGGGAATAGGGTCTTCTGGTTAATCAATGGAATTGCTATAATCATATGTTGATGAGAAAGTTTAAAAGAATTAGAATAAAATTTAATCTTAACTATAACTTTATCAAGTATAATTTGATATTATTTTGGTTCACATGGTTCTTCAAGATCTTATAGTTCTTTCAAGGGGATTACCACATATTAGAGGTGTGGACAAAGTACATGCTTATAGAAATTTTGAACTGTGCAAATGCCAGATAAGTTTTACTATAATTATGTTATCAGTATAATATGATGAAAATGGATTTTGAAGTAGGCTACCAAAGCAATTTCTTCTCTTCCTACCCTTTTGCACTGATACACACATATGTACATATACACAGACATATATATACATACCTTGTGCAATGTAATTATCTGTTGTGGTATCATCTGTAGTTTTTATAAATACACCACATTCTTCTAAAATAAAAACAAATGGAAATAATAAACTACTCTGTAGAATGACATTAAGGAACGATTTAAAGTTTAAATAAAAGTTTAGTAAGTTCTATCCACGCTGATTTTATGAACACATAAGAGATTCTGTGGCCAAAACAGGCTGCAAGATTTACTTTTTTTTTTTTTTTTTTTTGGTGAGGAAGATTAGCCCTGAGCTAATATCAGTTGCCAATCCTCCTCTTATTTGCTGAGGAAGATTGGCCCCAGGCTAACATCCGCACCCATCTTCCTCTACTTTATGTGTGGGACGCCTGCCACAGTATGGCTTGATAAGCAGCGTATAGGTCCATGCCTGGGATCTGAACCTGTGAACCCTGGGCCACCGAAGCACAGTGCATGAACTTAACCACTACGCCACTGGGCCAGCCCCAAGAATTACATTTTTTAACCCTCCATAATTTCTGCTTCTTCTAATGACTTATGAAAATGCTAGGATGTCTCATAGGCCCACCCTTATATCAGTAGCCAGATAAACTACAAAAGTCTATTTATACTAAAGAGAAAACAAAGGAGAAAAAAACTTAGCTTTACTGAGTGATGTGTAAATCTAACTTCCATGTCTTAATGGATATTACCAAAAATTTTGGCCACACTACTCTCAGAATTACCTAAGGTTTCTCTTGCAGATATAGGGTAATAAAATCACAATGGACTTTTACTTCTTTTAATCTACTAAAAATTAAAAAAAAATATATATATATCTTAATAAAATTATTATTCATTTCAAGTTCTAACTACAAACATGAAGAAAACCATGCAATTAAAAAAAAAGTTAACAACTGGATTATAATTAAGACTCATTAGAGAGGATTACTTAAAGCACACTACTTATAATTATATTGCTTCTAACATCCAATAAAGATAAAAAAGATAGAGTATTTTTGATAACCAATTTGTAAGCTAATGTTCAATTAGTCACCTTGCTTGTTGAGATGTGAAGGTGTATGAACTGAAAACTGACTTTGAGGAGTACACTCTGACTCAAAGATTAATGTCTTTATTAGGGTCTGAATGTCATCTAAACCATGGTGAAGAGACTCAAATAGCATTCTTTTGAGGAATCCAGTATTGAAAAGGGAACTTGACCTGAAAAAAAGAAAAAAGAGAAAACTGGGTTTAAGAAATGTTTATTTTCTTTAAAAAAGTAAGTCTCCATAATCTAACCACAAATAAGATACATAATTAATTACAAGATAAATACTGAAATTAAAAAAGAATTTATGATTTAATTTAAAATTGTTTACTTTCTATTTGCCCACTCCTTTTATCATGTCAGTTCCCTAAGCTAGTGGGATTGGTCAAGGAAATTTCATTCACAGTAAATCAACAAGAATTTACTGAGCCCTTATAAGGTGTACAGCCCTGTGGTACATAGAGGTGTGGAAGACATACCCAAGCATATAATACAACATTTACCTAGGATCTAGATAGGGACATAGTGTAATGCAGAGGTTTTCACAATGCATATTCCTGTCAGTAACAGTAAATCTTAACTCCAGTGTGTATATGGTGGTGTGGGGTGGGGTTGGGTGGGGCAGGGGGAGATACACGAGAATTACATGTGATGGTGGAAATGCAGTTAAAAAATGGCCCAAAGGTGAGTCTCTTATGCTTCTCATTTAACTTGAGAATCACAAATATAATGGACAGAATATGAAATTCCAAGTTGAATAAACCTGGATTCCTATCCTGGCTTCACCACTTACTAGCTATGTAATCTTGAGTAATTACTGCTTTTGAGTCTCATATTCCTCATCATAAAATGGAAAAATAAAACCTCTCACAGACTTGTTATGGGACGAGAAAGCACACCGACAATCCCTAGTACAAAGCATATCCTCAATGAATGGTAGGTATTATTATTAGGGTTAGCAAACATGAAAGGATATATAATTTTAAAATGTCAAATGAGGGGCCGCCTGGTGGCGCAGCGGTTTAGTTTGCTCTTGGCAGCCGGGGGTTCGCGGGTTCGGATCCCGGCGCCCGCCGAAGCACTGCCTGTCAGCCATGCCGTGGCGGCGTCCCATATAAAGTGGAGGAAGATGGGCACGGATGTTAGCCCAGGGCCAGTCTTCCTCAGCAAAAAGAGGAGGATTGGCGACGGATGTTAGCTCAGGGCTGGTCTTCCCCACACACAAAAAATAAAATGTCAAATGAGGGAATTTAGAGATTATTTTGGGTTGAAGCACTAAGGAGAGACTTCAAAGAGGACGTAGAATGTGAATTGGAGGTGGGGAAGGGGAAGACACTCTGGATGAGATAAAGACATAAATGATGGCTTTACGTGAGGAAATCGTCAGGCATGGTTTAGAACTCAGTTCTGGGAGTCAGAAAACCTGAGTTCTGGCCTTGCTTGGGCTACTAATTCTGAGGCATCAGCTTTAGCTAGCACTTAAAAACAGTGTGCCACAATTTTCTCTGTAAAATGGGGGAGTTGGGCTAGATCTTCCTTCTGGATCCAGCAACCTGTTATTCTTAATTTTCTTAGTTCTGAGATCAGTGAGTAGGATCAACGTGTAGCAGATGATATAGGTAAGAGAATACTAGAAGGTAAGGCTGGCTAGGTCATTCTTTTCTTTAAAGTACAGTTGACATACAATATTGTATTGGTTTCAGGTGTACAACATAGTGATTCAACACTTATTTACATTACCAAATGATCACCCTGATAAGACTAGTTACCATCTGGGATCATACAAAGTTATTACAATATATTTTGGGTTTTTTTTTTGCTGAGGAAGACTGGCCCTGGGCTAACATCCACGCCCATCTTCCTCTACTTTATATGGGATGCCGCCACAGCATGGCTGACAAGTGGTGTGTTGGCAGGCGCCCGGGATCCAAACTGGCAAACCCTGGGCTGCCAAAGTGCAAACTAAACTGCTGTGCCACCAGGCCAGCCCCCAAAGTTATTACAATATTGTTGACTATATTCCCTATGTTGTACATTGCATCCCCATGACTTATTTATGTTGTGACTGGAAGTTTGTATCTCTTAATCCCCTTCACCTATTTCATCTTCCGCCCCTCCCCCATCTGGTGACCACCAATTGGCTCTCTGTATTTTTGAGTCTGTTTCTGTATTTGTTCACTTGTTTTGTTTTTCTTAGAGTCCACATATAAGCGAAATCATATGGCTAGGTCATTCTTAATCTAAAGCTATTTACATGGGATGAAGATAAAATAATGGGCATCACTACAAACATATTTACCATTTGGATTAATTTTTAGGTTTAGTAGAAGGCTAAACCTTGACCTTGTAAAGTAATGAGGTAGAAGTTTGCAATGATTCTTGTCACGATGTTAGGAATCTCAAATTTCTGCAAGAATCTCTAGTAATAAACAAGCTTAAGGTAAGCATTCTGATTAAAAACAATCCAAGTTTAAAGCATTAAAAATACAATTAGCAGTTACTAATGATGCAAAAGCACACATACATTAAATATTTGCAGTTGTGTCCCATCTAAACAGCTTTATCTAAAACAAAAGCAGACATTTACTTTCACATGCCCTTTTCACTTTAAACTAATTCCTCAAAGACCTTTTATATTAGTTGACTCTTCTGTAAAAACTAACCACGATCACTTTACAATCACAGCCTAGTTCTATAATTATCAACTGAAAAATGCCTCATTTTTACTATTCAGAAATGAATTATCTAGTTTGCAGATCAGCCAGGCTTCTCTTTGATACTATTACCTCTCAGCACTGCCACAACCTTGGGAGAATAATGGTACAGAAAAATCTGAAAAAGATAACACCTCAGGTTCATATGGGGAGTGGAGTCATCATTATTTGCCTAGACTTAAAAAAACCCTGAATCTAAATTTGCTTGTCTTTTACCACACATAATCAAAAATCAACAATCAAATCAATACAAAATCAATTTTGAATATATTATTATGCTTAAGCACATACCATAGAGGTCCAAGTTCTATTGCTGTCTTTCCAGGCATGCTTCCATGACAGTTACAGGGCAGCTGTCTATAAGGGTTTTCTGTGGAAAAAAAACAATAAAAAGAGAAATCAAAGGAGAAATGACAATGTAAATAGTAGTAATTGTTATATTAATAATAATTTGCAGCTACTATATACTGAGGATCTACTATGTGCCAGGTATTGTGCCAAGTATTTTATATGCATTAAAAAGAATTTAATCCTTATAACTCTAAAGTAGGTACTATTAAAATCTCAATTATACAGATCAGAGGATTAAAGCTTAAGAGAGGTTGTAGAAATCCATGTTAAATGGCTTATTAGAGGCATAACTTTTACTAGCTGTTAGTCACTACACTACATGAAATAATTTAAGTAGGACAAAGTCTTATAAGGTCCACAAGATATCCATATTTTAAAATCAACTGATTGGGGTATAATTTACATGCAATAAAATGTACACATTTTATATGAAAATGTTGATGAGTTTTGGCAAATGTATGCACCCATGTAACCAACATCCCACCAAAATAAAGACATTTCTCACAAATTAACTCTTCTGCAATTGGGAAGAAAATGAATTACTCTATTCCAAGGCTTGATTGATACTCAGCCTCCAAATTGTAGGCTAGAAGAAACTAATTCAGTTTAAAGAGCAATGAGAGGCCTGAATATAATCACAAGGAAATTGGGGAGGTATGAGTGCTCTTCTTTGTTTCCAAAATGGGGCAAAATTATTCTACTATTGGACTTTTCAGGTCATTTAAGGCCCAGAATAGTCTTTTTCGTGTGTGTGAGGAAGACTAGCCCTGAGCTAACATCCGTCACCAGTCCTCCTCCTTTTTGCTGAGGAAGACTGGCCCTGGGCTAACATCCGTGCCCATCTTCCTCTACTTTATATGGGATGCCACCACAGCGTGGCTTGACAAGCAGGGCATCTGTCCGCGCCTGGGATCCGAACCTGCGAAACCCTGGGCCACCGAAGCAGAGCGCGCGAAGGTAACTGCTACGCCACTGGGCCAGCCCCCAGATAGTCATTTTAAATCAGACTCTCTCCAAATAACTTCCCTCAGGCCACTCCTGGGTTGATCATTCACTTTCTTGGAATGGCCTGATCTGATCAATCAGTCTTAGATATACCCAGAACCCAGGATTACAGTGGTAGAGACATGGATCTATAGCTTCTTGCTATTTGATATCACTCTGTTATTCAATGCAATTAAATGTCCTAATGCACAGTTGTGAGATCTTATTTTAGATTTACTCAAAGGCTTCCTCACTGTTTGCTCTTAGGTCTACTTTCCAGTATGATTTAACTCTGGTTTTAAAGGAAGATGTGGTTATCATCAACATTAGCTTTGTTGAGAACTATGTTCCTCAAACATTATATGAATATATTCAAGAAGTCTTCCCTGGAACATTAAATAATTACAAATACTATAGGCAATATTACGCAAATTAGGGCAATTTACATTTATGTTTTTGTCATTTACACCCACTTACCACAGGCAGGCAGCACACATACGAATTTGTATTAGTCAGTTTGTTTCTTGATGCACTTTGCAAAATGCTCTCATCATACAAACCTATGTCTTCTCCCAAGCCCCTTGTCTAGGATTTCTCAGTGCTGTGTTAACATCAGCAAATTCCCTCTCTGAGGGGTCAGGGCTATCATTTCAAGTTACCAGTAGCAAAAAATGAAGGGGTAAAGAATGAAAGAAAACTAGAATTTCCATGTCATTGGTATACAGGCTATGAAGGCAATTTCAGACGAATTCAAAAATACTGGGAGACTTCTATTTAAATGCAATGGATTGGACACATAGTTTATCTCTGCTGTCTCTTAAAGCATTATTAAAATGAGAGCAAAGGAATAAAATTCAAACTCCAAGGGTCAATAAAACGGGAGATGAGATAACAAAAGATGGTGAGAGATATCAATAAAATTTCAGAAGTGGGAATCAGATACACAAAGGGATAACTGATTTAGCAGGCCAAAGAAAGCCACAGCCTAAGCCTGAAATGGGTAGATGTGCTACCAACAAAACTGGAAGCCCACTGGCACTGCGGGACCTCAGAAAGGCCTGAGAATTAAAGGTACTGATCGTCTCTGAAGATGGGTATAGGGTGGTACTGCAAAAGAGGCCTGCTTAAAAAATTTTAAGAGGTTGAATTAAGACTCCTAATCTTCTTCTCTAATACCCAGTCAGGATTCTGTGTCTTCCCCATTTCAGAAGATGAAGTTAATCTTGGGTGAGGCTGAACCACTGAGGATCTGGGACCAGGGACATTTGTCACAGTTGAGGGTGAGGAGGTGTATGAAAGAAAGAGACTAAGTAAAAGTTTGCATAAATGGCAAGACCTAATCTCCTTCCCCAAGATGACTCCTAGAAAGCTGACAGAAGACTGGAAGATTCCTCTCTAGAAAAACTTACCAATCCAAGAGAAAGACCTATATACATTTACCGGAATTTGGGGGACCTCCTGTTGAAAGGCAGACTGGTGCCTTTTCATTACAGTAAAATCCACCAGTTTATAAGCCCTGCCCCAAGTGCTTCCAAATAGCTGTCAGTGTGGACAACCAAAGACCACTACTAGACATCTGAGATCTACCATGACAGAGAACAAAATTACAAAACAGAAATAGTTAGGAAACAAAAGAACTAAAACAACAAGATAAGAGCAATAACAATACAAAAAAATAAACAAAACAAAAAAACCTATCCTCCCCTATATATACAATATACCCAACTATAATCAATATCCTTAGAGATGTAAGATTAGATTTTGCATCTCTGAAACAATAGGACACTACTAAAAAAAAGGAACAATGAGAAAATATGAAATAACTCAGAACAAAATCTGACAGAAATTTAAATAGGAGAGTTGGAAAATAAAAATCAAGAAAATCTAGAAAGTAGAACTAAATGTTAAAGAAATGAATAGGAGAGATATAAAAAAAAAAATCGAAGGAGCAGTCTAGGAGATCCAACAGATAACCAAAAAGAGTTCCTGGAAGAGAGAACAGAGATAATTTGAGAGAAGAAAATTATCAAAGAAATAATACAAAAAACTTCCCAGAACTGAAGAACTCAAGTTTCCAACTTAAAAGAGCTCACATATTATCCAGCACAATGAATTAAAAAAAATGAATTCATATACATATTATCATGAAATTATTTTGGAATATTGGGTAAACAAGAGATATTTTAAGAGCATTCAGAGAGGAAAAAAACACAAAGGACCAGATGTAAGAACAATAGCAGACCTGTCAATATATGGATTAGACAGAAGTCATGGTCTATTGACAATGTAATAATACCTTAAACATTGGAATACTACAATGGAGTAACTGTAGAATAATGGAATAATACCTTAAACATTCTGAGGAAAAATGATTTCCAACCTAGACTTCTATACTTGGCCATGCAATCCTTCTCAGGAAGCTACAGGAAAAAGTGTTCATTCAAAATGAGAAAGTAAACAAGGAAAGTGGAAAATACGTAAGATCCAAGATAGAGGAGATTCGCCACAAGAATAAAGTCAAAGAAAATTTCCAGGATGATGGTCAAAAGGAAGGCCTAGGGCAACAGCTTTCAGCAGACTTAGAAAACAAACAACCCAAACTGGAGCAGGAGAACTGTCTCCAGGGGAGTGAAACTGGGACCCAAAGATTCCCCAATGTGCTTAACAATACTGAGAGGAGGACTGGAACTGTAGCAGAGAGTTTAGGGATGGATTATGAAAAGTACACACATGCACAAAAGGTAACAAAAACAGTAATTATTAATTCCAGAGTTATCAAAGATTTATATAAAAAAAGAAATATTATTACAGCATATTAACTGGTTCACCCGTGTTGTAGCAACCTTTTAAGATAGGCAGCAATGATCCTTGTCTCCTGGTATTCACACCCTTGTGTAACCCCCTCCTGCTGAGTGTAAGATCACTGGATCTAGAGACTCATTTCTAATGACTAGAATATGGCAAAAGTGACGCATATTATTACTGAGACTAGGTGACAAAAGACCATGACTTCTGTCTTGCTTACACTCTCTCTCTGGCTCTTCCTGCTTGATCCTTTTTAAGAAGCAAGTTGCCATCTTGAGAGCAGCTGTATGAATAGGACTGCAAGACAAGGAACTGAGGGCACCTCTGAGCAGCCAGCAAGGCATTGAGGTCTTCAGTCTAACAACCTCCAACGATCTGAATCCAGGCAATAACCATGTGAATGAGCTTGTAAG
The DNA here is from genome assembly GCA_031878705.1 of Tapirus indicus. NCBI lineage: Eukaryota > Metazoa > Chordata > Mammalia > Perissodactyla > Tapiridae > Tapirus > Tapirus indicus. The sequence continues at coordinate 75,631,073 of CM062922.1, read as the reverse complement.
GAGATCCTTCCCCAGTCTTGATGATTGCAGCCCTGGCCAACACCTTGGCTGTGGCCTTGTGAGAGACCCTGAGCTAGTGGACACAGCTGAGCCATACCCAGGTTCTTGACTCAGAGAAACTATGAATCTTTAAGTAACTAAGTTTTAAAGTAATGTGTTACACAACAATAAATAATACCATTTGTGAACAATATTTTTATATTTATAAAAATATAAAAAGATAAATATAAAAAATATTTTATATTTATAAAAATATAAACACTGAATATTGATTGAACCAATGCTTGAGAGGGGAAGTACATGCACGTGACTGGGTTGGTTTGAGAGGCCAAATAGTCTTCTTCCATGAAAGGAAGTTATAGGCAGTATAAGAATGCTGTTTAGAAATAGGAATGTAAGAAATAGGAATGTAAACAGAAGAAACAGCTCTGAGATTTGAGCTGGTTACTTTAGGGAGTGGGATAGGGATCATGATTTTATTAATAAGACTGATGGAACTATTTGACTTGTTAAACTATGTATTAGAAATTGATGAAAATAAAAAATTCTGAATGAGCTGACTTCTTTGAAGGACATACTCATTAACACTCTGTAAGTCCTGTAGGACTGCAAACAAAATGCAGAAAATAAATCATATTGCTTTATAGCAATTTATTAAGTCAAAAATCCTTTAAAATGTTGGATTAAAAAAAAACTCCTGTAGGGGCCAGCCCTGTGGCCTAGTGGTTAAGTTTGGCATGCTCTGCTTCAGTGGCCCGGGTTTGGTTCCTGGGCACGGATCTACACCACTCATTGGTGGCCACGCTGTGGTGGCGACCCACATACAAAACAGAGGAAGACTGGCATAGATGTTAGCTCAGGGAAAATCTTCCTCAACCAAAAAGAGAAAGATTGGCAACAGATGTTACCTCAGGGCAAATCTTCCTCAACAACAACAACAAAAAACTCACAAAACCCATAAACTACTGTAGTAACAGTCCAAAATTATAAAGCAACATGAAGGACTTGTGATAGAGAAGGAAAGATGTTAGATTTTTATGGATTCAGGATCAAATTTGAGCAGAGTGTATTTGAGTTTAGTTACTTGCTGATATTGTAAAACACAACATGGTGAGAGATGACAAAAAACTCAATGTAAGAATTGATTCTTTTTTTCTTTTTTTTTTTTGCTGAGGAAGATTGGCCCTGGGCTAACATCCATGCCCATCCTCCTCTACTTTATATGTGGGACACCTGCCACAGCATGGCTTGATAAGTGGTGCGTAGGTTTGCGCCCAGGATCCAAACCTATGAACCCCAGGCTGCCGAAGTGGAGCGTGTGAACTTAACCACTATGCGACCAGGCTGGCCCCTTGATTCATAATTTTAAAGGCAGGAACATCATCAGTTAACACTGGGGTATGAAGTAAAAAGAAATACTGAGATTCTTTTTTTTTGGGGGTGGTGATATCCACACTACCGACATCCTTTTAAATACTGAAGATGTCTATTAATCTCTTATACAAAGGAAAACTGAATTAGGAAAAAAAAAGAAACCAAAGGCCTTTACTAAATCAATACGTGTTATCCAGGTGGACCAAAACTTTCCAAAGTTTCATCAAAGATATTTATGAAAATCTATATTTTAAAAAGCCAGAGTGGATTCTATAACTCTTCTGATTCTGTTGCATCAAAAAACAAGATTAGGGGCCAGACTGGTGGCGTACTGGTTGGGTTCGCAAGCTCCGCTTCTGTGGCCCAGGATTCAGATCCTGGGCGTGGACTGGTGCTCCGCTCATCAAGCCATACTGTGTTGGCGTTCTGCATGCAAAATGGAGAAAGATGGGCACGGCTGTTGGCTCACGGCTAATCTTCCTCAGCAAAAAGAGGAGGATTGGCAATGAATGTTAGCTCAGAGCCAGTCTTCCTCACAAAAAACAAAACAAAAACAAAAACAAAACCCCACAAGATTAGGTTGGTGGGCCGAACATTTAAATCTGGCTTCTCTTTTTATTCTAAATATCTAGAAATAATAGAAAAGATACTTTTATGAATAATTCCTAAATAGTGCTGGAAAATAAGATGAGCCATCATGCATACCAAATCATTCAGTTCTTTCTGAAAGCCTAAAAGCTGAGAGAGCATATTACTAGGAGAAAACCAACTGGAGAGAACAGCTATTAAAGGCAGGAATAGCCTCAGGGAGTACTGGAACCTAAAAGGCAAAGATGTGTGCAACTCCAGTAGCTCTAGGGCAACTGTTAAAGGGATTAAGTTAGAAAACTGTACTTGAAACAGCCGATTCTATTACTCCTTTAATCCATGATTAGTAGATTACAGATGATATCTGCTTCCAGTCTGAAGTGATGAAGACGGGTTTAGGTTGGAGAAGCAAGATAGTGCCCCAAATGTGATGGAAAACACTTATCTAAAGACCTAAGAAGGCTCAACAAATTCCAAGTAGGATAAACACAAAGAGACCCACTTAGAAAGATCATAATCAAACTGCTGAAGCCACAAAGAGAAAAATCTTGAAAGCAGTAAGAAAAATAATTTATCAAGTACAAGGGAACAACAATACAATTAATAGCTGACTTCTCATCAGAAATAATGGAGGCCAGAAGGCACTGGAATGATATAGTCAAACTGCTGGGAAAAAAAAAAACCAAACCTGTCAACCAATAATTCTACACCCAACAAAACTATCATTCAGAAAGGAAGGTGAAATAAAGACATTCCCAGATAAACAAAAACTAGGAGAACTTGTTGTAGCAGACCCACCTTATAAGAAATACTAAAGGAGGTTTTTCAGGTTGAAAGGAAATGATACAGAGTAACTTGAATCCAAAGGAAGGAATAAAGAGCACTGAAAAGGTAGTTATGTGGGTAACTATAAAATATGTATGTGTGTGTGTGTGTGTATGTGTATATTTTCTCTTTTCTTATCTTAACATCTTTGAAAATCTTGAGATTACTTAAAAAATAAATATAATACTGTATTGTTGGATTGGGTCAATATAGATGTAATTAATATATGACAAAAATAGCACAGGAGGAGAGAGGAAAATAGAATTATATTAGAGCAAAGGTGCTAGATTTTTCCAGTCTTAAGTCAGTATTAACCTGAGGTAAATAAAAATAAATTAAAGGTATATATTGTAATTACTGGAGAAATCATTAAGAAAATAACTAAAAAATATATGGCTGAAAAAATCAACAAAGGAATTAATTAAAATGACACACTAAAAATATTTGTTTGACACTAAGGAAGGCAATGAAGGAGGAACAGAGGAAAAAAAGACATAAAACATATAAACAAATAGCAAAAGAGCTGACAAAAAGTCAATCATTTTAATAATTACATTAAATTCAAATGGTCTATACATTCTCATCAAAAGGCAGAAATGATCAGACTGGATAAAAAAGCAAGATTCAGTAAGACGCTTATAGATTGAAAGTAAAAAAATGAGAAAAATATATTATGCAAATGGTAACTACAAGAGTGGTATTTATATTAATATCAGATATTATAGGCTTTCAGACAAGAAATATCACAGAGATAAAGATGGACATTTCATAATGATAAAAGGGTCAACACATGAAGAAGATATAACAATTACAAATCTCTATAAACATTTTTAGACATAATATGACAGTTAAAGAAGACAAGTTGAGGAGATCTAGCACAGGCAAGACAAACACCAGAATTAAATAAATATTTAAGAAAAGTTTCTTGAAATAAAAGAAGATTTGAAACTACCTGATGAAAGGGTACAGCATGATCTAGGAAAACTGATCCTAAAAGGTTATACCCTAGTAAAATTACTGGATTTCAAAAAAATAAATATTCCTTTGGGCAGTCAGGCAAAATGATCATGTTGCATAAAAGAAGAAAAAGTTACAATAATATTCAGTAACAGAAGACAACAGAAGAACTTCTACACTCAAACAAATGCTTTAAACTTTTTAAGTATAAAGCTATGAACAATGAGCTTTAAATATGTAAGAAATCAAGTAGTATTTTCCCCATGAACCCTCCTGACCAAACTGAGAAAGTTAAATTTAGCCAACTAAGAGATTATTAGAGAAATTATGGCAAGAAGACTGATGATGAGCACTGAATTTAATGTGTAGATTATATTGGCAAAAAGAATATAAATGTTACATATTCTAATAACATACAAATGGTATAATGAACAAAAATTAGTATGGGAAAATGGAAAATGGGAAGCTGATTACCTCATTTATGATACCAAGAAGCCAAAGTATATTACTTAAAATTGATAAATCCATATTATAGAAGTATATCCATATTTGCTACTACAAAAGTAAACATTAAGAAAGACAATAAACAACAGAACAGATAAACTAGTATCTAATGTAGTCAAGAAAAAAGGCACAAAGGACAAATATTAAAAATAAAAAAACAAACAAAACAGGAGAATACAACAACAGAAACCAAGAAAATTAAAAAGAATCATTAGACACCACTTGGCTCAACTTCATATAAATGGATTAGAAAAGCTAGATGAATACTGTGAAACCTTTAATGAACAAATAATTCTGATGCTAGTCAAACTGTTACCAAGCATTGAAAAAAAGGAAAAGTTCCAAATTCTTTTTGAAGGGAGATTAAACTGATTCCAAGCCCAATCAAAATTACACTAAAAAGGAAAACTATATACTATCTCAGTTATGAATACTGAAAAAAACCCTTTAAAATAATTAGTAAACAGAATCCATATTAAGAGAATACTTCCTGATAGAGTAGTTTATTCTAGAAAGCCAGAATGATTTAATATTGGGAAATTTTATTACAATTAATCAAATAAATAGATCTAAGGAGAAATACCATACCATTTTCAGAATAGAGCTTAGAGGAGGGCTTGCCTTAACAGATATTAAAAAACACTAAAAAAATCTTCTATAATCCAAACGGTGTGGTAGAGGTATATGAACAGACGTCCAACCAGTGGAACAGAACAGAAAATTCAGAAACAAACTCAAATGTGTGGGACTTTAGTATAAGATAAAGATGGTATTCTCAAATCAGTGGAGAAGAGGTGGACTATTCAATAAAACATTACCTTCCTTGAATAATTTAGGAATAGGAAAGCTTTTTCTAACTGTAACAAAATCCAGAATACATAAAAGAAAAGTTCAATTAACAACAGCAACAATGAAAAACATTTGCATGAAAGATTAAAAAAAAACAGATGCAAACACAAGTAACAAAATGAGAAAAAATATCTGCAACTCATATCACAAGGGTTAAACTCTAATATATAAAGAATTCTTAAAAACCCATATTAAAAAATGCCAAGAACCTAACAGAAAACAATAGGCAACTGTTTCTATGTTCCAGAAAAACAAAACAGAAACAGCTTTAGAGGGCATAAACCACATCCTTTTCCTTGATTCCCCAGGCCTGGCATATAGTAGAGGCTCAATAAATGTTTACTGAATGAATTTTATAACTGAAGCCTTTTATATTCAGCCAGAAACATGAAAATTATTTTTATAAAATTAAATTAATGATTTAAAACGGCCTAGACAAAGTGGTAATCTGACTTATGTTCCCGAAATTAGTGACAGTGGAAACTAAGTTATTTCTAGATGTTTTAATAGAAGGCAGGGCTAAAGAGCATAAACTGTATAGCATGAGTAAACAACTTTAATAAACTCACACGAATGTCTTGTCTGTTGATGAAAGGAAATCCAGTTTAGGAAATAAAGTTAGCACTGTAATCTTTAAAATCAAAGGACAACAATATGTATAATTAGGGATGTGATAAAGGTTTATACATTGGAGGCTTACATATAAATTAAACACAATATACAGTCAAGAGAAACTTGAATTTACCTTCTACCATATTACCATCCTTCTGAAAAATTCTCTCTTCACACCACTGACAATGGATCAGGTACTGAATCTTCTTAGCTGTTTCATCTGCAGAAGTAGGCCCCCTTAAAACTCTCACAACAACCAAAACAAAATGTTCCAAAGCCACTGCAAACAGCACTTCTATGCCTTTGTTACATCGGGCTGCAGCTCTGGAAAAAAGTTTTTTAACGTTACTTTAGGAGCTTATCATTTCCCTTTGTTTGGCATTATACTGACAATACTAACCTGGACAGTACACTATGGGTGAGATATGAGAAAATAAGGAAAATTCAATCCTTTGTAAAAGTGCTTTTAAAAGATCATTACTATAACTTTTATACAAATTGAAACATAGGAAATCAAGGATGCTTGGCAGGGTCTTCAGTAACTAGACATTTTCCCTTACCACAGCCTCTCAAAAGGACTACATTCTCTGGTTTTCAGTGTCACTTTCTTTCTTCTCATCACCACTACCTTCCTTCCTTTTCATCTATTTTTTTAAATAAATCTTCTTGCAAAGAATGTATTTTTATTGAGTACTAACTATATGCAGGATAGTATGCTAGCTGTTAAATATTCAGTGAAAAATCAATAGGCAAAGCCCTTGCCACTATTAATTTTATAGACTTGGGTTAAATTCTACCCGATACACCATTTATGTACTTTGAATTTGCTGATGTTACATTATAAACATTTTTGAGTGTGTACAGTAGGTCATTGGCATGCACAAACTGAACATCAGAGTTTTCAGTTAATTAGGAACAACCTTAAAGGTCTATGAAATCTAATAATCTGTATTTATGCTGAGGTAAGAATTTCAATCTAAATGTTGTGAAACTAGTGTTGGGACTAGTGAGTGAGCTGGCTGATCATCTATTATCTATACGCTCAATGTCCATTTATATTATTTCAAGTTTATATTATATCATATTATACTATATTATATTACATCAAGTTTATAAGCCATCATTTTATTCAAACTATTTAAATAAAGAAAAGATGATATGGACATAAAAAAATGATTGTTTCTAAATCTAAAAACAATCTTTGCTTTTCCTTTTCATGGTGCTAGCCCCTATCTACCCTACCTTGTTGAAATAAACTGATTTGAAATGAACTTTTATGTTTTCTTTCTTACTACTTTAATAACATTTTAAATTGGAGAGTAAACTATTTCAGGCACAAGCTTTAATTCAAATTCTAACAAATATAAGATTAGCATACAAATTAAGATAGATATGGAATACAGAATTTGTATTTCGTGCATATTTTAAAAAATGAGATAAGCACTTTTTATAATATTATCCCTTTTTATCATAGACCCAAACATCCTAGGCACACTGTTGACAGGTTGGTACCTTGCCACTGCAGCTACAACAATTCTGGCTGCTAGTTCCTTGTAATATTCAGTTCGGACAATGTTACAGCCATAGTGCCGCCGGGCAACATGTTGTGCCTTGGCATATAAGGAACTGATATCTGTAGAAGTCACTGACACTATGCCAAGGTTTCTTATATTTCTGAATGCAGAATCTAGATAGTTCACTGATGTTCCAAAAGGGTCTAGGTGTCTAAAATCAGAAAGAATACAGACATATTTAAAATCTTACTAGTATACAAAATTATACCATTGTCATTATTTCTAATGATAAAAGTCCATGGATTCAAAAGTACCTTACAAATCAATTTTAAATACATAATTCTGTTTTTAAAGTAAGTAATAAAATGATATGTTGGACATGTAAAACGTAAAAAAAACATGTAAAAATAAATCAAGCTTAGAGGAAAACTGTCATGCCCAGGCATTTTATTTCAAATGCTAGAAAATGTTCTTACTGCATTTCTTAGGCTAATGCCAAAAAATTGGATTAATTTAAACAAATAAACAATAACAGATTGTCTTAATTTTTAACTCCTCACCCCACCCCCAAAAGTCCAGGTCAGTTTAGAAAGTGACACAGCAAATTTTTTTCACTTACATGAAATCAAAAGATCTCAAATGCATCAGTACATTGGCATCCATTTTGGTCACCTTAATATTACCAAGGTTTTCCCCTCCTTCTTCAAGAATATCATCACTGTCTTCCTTCTCCTTACTGTCCACCACCACTTTCAATTTGTTTAAATGACAGTTTTCCTGAATCAATGTCACAGAGTTTTCACTCAAGTCATTAATTGTAACCTTGACTGCATTTCCAAGATGTTTCGCCCACTGTAATCCCATTATCCCTTAGGAGAAATGGGAAGAAAAATGAGTTTTAAAATTGTAATAATTAAAGAATAAAAATAGTATAATAATAAAGAATGAAATTTTATAAATAAGTTTCAAAATCTTAATATTTTCATAAATATTTGTTTATTTCATAATTCTTATTCTACTTTTTCATTAGAGTCTCTGAAGCCTTTATATTACCACAAAAAAATGTGTCCAACAAATTTTCATTAATATTTCTTACAAAACTTTTCTATGATCTCTGTTCAAATAAAATCTCTATGTATGTTCTTTATTTGGGGGAATAGAGGTTTTTTTCTTTTTCTTACAATGGAACACGTCTTCAAACAAAATCTTACATACAAAACCAATATACAATATTAGTAAGAGTTGGGGGGGTTACTCTGCTTGAAGGGAGGATGGGAAGTTGGAACTCCTGTTGCTGAAGTTTACCCTAATCTGCCAAAATATGAAAACAACTTTCCTGGACCAACACTTTTCAAATACTACACAACAGCATCACTGTGAATTAAAAAGAACAACTTGGTATATGTAAACAAATGATCAAGAAGAATTCAGACCAAGAAAGCCTCTTCTGAAAGGCTTTCCTTACCCATGGATTAGTCATAAGGGACATTCATTACAAAATGGGAGATAGTGACACAAGCCAAGCCAATATGGATTAGAAAACCCCCTATACACAAGAAGTATTGACCACCTTTTCCATATATGTGCCTCATAAATGTAAAAAATTAACATCCACTATGTGCCATGGTCTTTACAAATATTTTCGTTTTTTCTTAAAATTTTTTTTTGAGGAAGATTGGCCCTGAGCTAACATCTGTTGCCAATCTTCCTCCTTTTTTGCCTTTTTCACCCCAAAGCCCCAGTAGAGAGTTGCATGTCATAGTTGCGCATCCTTCTAGTTGCTCTATGTGGGATGCCGCTCACCCTGGCTTGATAAGTGGTGAGTAGGTCTGCGCCCAGGATCCAAACTGGCGAACCCTGGGCCACCGAAGCAGAGCACATGAACTCAACCGCTACGCTACCAGGCCAGCCTCTATTTCCATATTCTTATAACAAGCTTGTGAAATAAGTTCTAATATCCATACTTCAGATGGGGAAACATGCAAAACGACTGCCGTGAGCCTGATGTAAGCTTAAAAAGATACATTAAAAAGAAAAGGCTGAAAAGATCTTCCTTAGACAATAGTTTTAACTCACTTATATGTGGAATCTAAAAAAAACCAAACTCATAAGAATGGAGATCAGATTTGTGGCTGCCAGAGGCAGGGTGGGTAGAGGGTCAGAGAACGAGGTGAAGGTGGTCAAAGGGTACAAACTTACAGTTATAAGACAAAAAAGCTCTGCGGATGTAATATACGGCATGGTGATTATGGTTAACAATACTATATTGTTTATTTGAAAGTGGCTAAGAGAGTAGATCTTAAAAGTTTTCATCAAAAGGGAAAAAAATCTGTAACTATGTGAGGTGATGGATATTAACTAAACTTTTTGTGGTGATTATTTTGTGATATATACATATAGCAAATCATTATGCTGTGCATCTAAAACATAAAATGTTATATGTCAATTGTATTTCAATAAAACTGGAAGAAAAAATGACTTCACTATCAAGAAACACATATAGTACCTAGTCTAGGATAGACATTTAATATTATCTAATGTAAAAAAAAGAAAAAAAGAGCAGAAAAAAAGGTTGTGTGGGGGAAAATGCTGGGAAATAAATTTGGAAAAGGAGGCTGGGCTCAGATTATGGGAGGATATTAAATTGTAGTCTGAGAACTTGTGTGACCAGAAACCAAACAAGGAAAGGGTTACTGAAAATCTGATCCATAACCAAACATACTTTGTCAAATGTTTTCCAGAGAAGGAGAAAACTAAATGTGCTGTTTTTCAGAAGTTGATGTCCTTGTTTTTGCAGATGTTGTCATCCTACAGTGAAACTTACACGATCAAAGCAGGACCCTTGCAAATTGCTCTAGCACTAAGTGTCCAAAAGTTACCATGGACCTGTTATGTAATAGCATGTTACACTAAACACCTTATGTAATGTTGCCTTGAACTTGTTACGTCCAGTTGCTACACAGTTCTAACATATCCTCTGTACTCTGGAGTATGAAGTCTCCACTGTCACTAATGGGGGCGATGGGGGGAGATAGGCACTGCTTTGGGAGCTATCCCCAGTGTTCTCCATTGCTTGTGCAAGTAATAAACCTTTTTCTTCACCCACTTCAGCCTTGGTTGTACTTTTCGGCTTCACACTCAACAAGAGAAGAACCCATTGAGTTCAGTTACAGTTGGACTCTGTTTAGGCAATAAAGATGCATGACTTTTTCAATTGAGAAGTAACATTATCAATGTAGTGTTTCACGGAAAAGGCTGTTTGGCAACAGTATGCAAGATAAACTGGAGGGGAGAGAAATAATTGCCATGAAATCATTACACTGATGAATATGGAATGGAAAAGGAGTATGAGTCATATTACAAAAAAAAAAAAATTAGAAAAGACCACGTGGCTGAGTGGATGTGGGGAGTGGAGGGAAAAGGAGGAGTTAAAAAAAAAAGATTCAAATTCAAAATTTGACTGGCTCAGAGGATATGATCAACTTAGAATCATCACTTCATCACTTTTACCATATTTACACTGAGATATTACTAATGATGATGATAGTAGTAGAAGTAGTAATAATACAATAATGATGATACCTAATACTTTTATAGCATTTGCTATATACAGTTGGATCTGTTCTAATTTCTTTACATGTATTAATTTACTCAATCTTCACATTATTGTAAGGTAGGTACTAGTGTTCCCCCCTTTTTATAGATGAGGAAACTGAAGCACAATTTCCTGTGTTCATACAACTAGCATGTGATGAAGCTGGGATTTGAATGTAGGCAGTTTGACTCCACAGTCCATGCTTTTAACCACTACTTTTCCCTGAAAAGACAAACTTAAGGAGAGCTAAGTCATGGTTTCATCCTTTTAGTACAAACTTCCCAAGAATATACTCCTATAACCTTTAAGAAGAAAAACCTGGATTAGGTACAAGTGGCTTTTTTGAAATTTTCTACTTTTTCAATTATCTTTTCCCTATTGTTAAGCCTTTTTGGGAAAAATGTTCTAAATCTTTAAAATTTCATCTTACCCCATTGCCTAATAGCTAGGCAATGTTTCTTGCATCACAAAAAAAGAGACAACCAAATACCAAGTGCTTGCTGATTGCGGCCAACAAGTATTTTTGCAAAAAAAAACCAAACCAAAAATCCTATCTGAATCTGATCAAACCTGAAGATCTAACTACCAATTACAAAATACAAGAGAGAGAGGAACCTGTCATATTGCCATGTTATAACCATGGCAATACAGTCAGCAAAAATCTAGACTGTGGGAAACTCTACAGGGCAAATGATCTGTTACATCAACAAATAATTATCACACACACACAAAATGATGGAAGGGAATATAGATTAAAAGGGGACTTAAAAGACATATCAAACAACTGAAATATATAGTCTTTGGATTCTCAACTGAAATTTAAAAAAAATTATGAGATAATGGGCATATCTAAACATTTGATGATATTAAAGAATTCTTAAATTTTTTAGGTATGATAACGGTATCATGCTTTTCTTTTTAAAAAGTCCTTATCTTTTAGAGATCCAACTGAAATATTTATAGATGAAATGATATATCTGTGATTGTTTCAAAATAATGGCGTTGGAGGATGGAGAATGAAGTGTGAGGAAAAGTGCATGGAGCTAGAGATACAGACTGAGAATGAGTTAATAATTTTTGAAGTGAGTGATGGATACAAAGGGATTCATTTATTATACTCTCTACTTTTGTATATATTTGAAATTTTTCCACAATAAAAACATTTACCTTAGGTCTTTAATTTTTTATGTCAAAATATTCTATTTAATATGATATCTATACCAATTTTCTAAGAAAAGATACTGTACAAAGAAGGTGGTCAAAAGAGACAAACTTCCGGTTATAAGATAAATAAGTACTAGGAATGTAACGTACAAGATGACTATAGCTAACACTGCTGTATGGTATATAGGAAAGTTGTTAAGAGAGAAAAATTTTTTTTTTCTTTTTCTTCTTATTGTATCTATAATAGATGATGGATGTTAGCTGAACCTACTGTGGTAATCATTTCACAATATATGTAAATCAAACCATCATGCTGTATGTATGCAGTGATGTATGCCAAATATTTCTCAATAAAACTGGGAAAAAAAAGAAAGTTTGGGTTCATATGATATAAATAAATCATCAGTTTTCAAAGTGGCCAAACAACCAAACAAAAAAGGAAAGGTACTGTTCAAATCTGATAAATAAAGTGGGGTTCCAAAAAACCTTTATTACTCACCAGTGGCTCCAAAGGCATCTAGACATTCCAAAGGTTTTCGTTCCTTAGTCAAAGCAGCCAATGTACAGAATATTAGCTGCCTACAAGAAAGTATAATAATATGAAATAATTTTACTGTACCATGGCTTCATCACTGTGGATTTTATTTTATTTAAGGAGAGTGAGAACTGGGGTTCCTATTTACTGTATAAACTATTTTGAAAAGAGACTTAATAACATATTCCTTAATAGTACAAGAATCAGAAATTTGTGAAATTAAACTATGGAATTTAGTTGGGTTCTATTAACAAGTATTCACTTGAATACTTCACTAGAATATTCACTAAAATTTATTATTCACATTATTCACTAGAACAATGATTTTATAAATAAAACTTGCCCATGAAAGCACCAGCCTGTTCATTAAGGATATAAAGTTAGACCTATTTTACTCTCTGAGAAAGAAATTGGTTTGGTAGAAAAAAAGAGAGAAAACAATCATTCTGAGAAAATGCTACAACAGATGATTTTCATTCTGTACCTAGTAGTAAATTTCAATATATTAGAACATAAAGATTAAGGGAAGGTACATTTGTAATGATCTGAGACATCTCATAACCCTTTTTGCAATTTATCTTACCTATTTAGTTTCATTTTGGGATTAAAATAGGAATCTGTTTTCTGAGGAACAGAATAGTTAGGACAAACTTGTACGTCTGTGTCTGCCTCTTTCAAAATTTCATTAGGTGGTCTAGCAGCAGAAGCTAAGATGGAAAAAAAAAAGATTTCCAGTGAAATACAAAATTATTCTAAAAATATCTAAAACAATATACATTAAAAAATAATTTTCCTTTATAATACTTTGTGTTAATGTAATCAGTTGGGCAGTTGTCAAAAAAACCCCACAAAAACCCAAAACTGATCTATTCAGCACTGTCTGTGGAAAAGAGTAGTACTCAGTTAAGTATTCAGTGAATTAAAGTTCATTAACTTAAAATCTTTAACTACTTAGCCCATCAATACATCTCTATTATGATACTTAGTTAAGAACAATCAACCTAAGATAGCACACAATCCTAAAATACTTTTATTACTCATCAAACACTACATTGTGCTTCTATAGGCTGGCTGCTAAATATATTTTATTGTGGTATAACTAGATACATAACTAGTATCTCTGTATGGTTATATTTCATTAGCCAGTATGGATGACTAAAAATCACTACATTTCCTGAACATGCTAAATTTCAGAACACTTTTTCATAATTATGATTTTAAATCACAAATTACATTCAAACGGTTACAAAGTAATGGAAAAAAACTATTGTACATTTAATATACATTAGAATCATTTAGCTATAAACCCAAATGAAATACTGATATATTTGTGTGTTATGTTTTAAATATTTAAGGAATGAGACATACATAATATGTGTGGAGAAAAATAATTGAGATTCTTTAAGTTTGGATTTCTTGATAATATTATAATCTGAATGCTAACTAAATGGCAACCATATTTCTCTTTCTATAATGCCAAATAATAGTAAACTTTCCTAGTGTTGTGTTACATATCCTTCTATACCTGCCAAAGTGGAATGTCACATTATCTCACAAGATCGGCCTTTCTCAAACCATTCTGTGAGAAAAATAAGCTCTAGAGAAACAATTTCAGTGACTATTTTTTTCAATTCTTCAAAGAAAGGTACCATTCTAGATGTACAGAAGTTAATTCATTACATATAATGGATGCCTTAAGGCATGAGGGCTTAATTCTTAATTCTTGAGGACTGCCTCAGTATTAATAAGCTATTAATAAGCTGATATCATTCACGATAATAAATAGTCTTTAAATCACTCTCTCTCCTTTTTCCAGTGTTTTTCAACAATAAGTATAGCACAATTATTGGTGCAGGTGCCATCACTGGTAATATAATCCTATAATCTTTCATTGATATACCTATATTTACGTGAGTGTCAATTGCTTTTTTCTACACACTTATTAACTATATCAGTTAAACTGAGGACAGTTGAATGTTGTTGGGAACCTCACAGAAAGAAAATGAGACCTGAAGTAATGGATTAGTAATTAGCTAAGTGGTTTGGTTAAGTCAGTATATTTTATCTGCCTGATGTCTGAAAAGAATAATTAGATCATTGTCTAAGGGTTTACTTATTAACATGTTAATGAGATTGCTCAACTTACCAGCAATATACCTGGATTTAGTCTCTCCTTTATTCACATGGCGCCTAACATGTCCTAGCATATCAGTCCTTCTGGTGATTGTTGCTGAACAAATGATACAATGATAATGGGCGCCCATTTTACTGGATATCTATCAAACAGAGTATTTAAATACATAAATAAGTTACTAAGGCAAAAAAATAAAAGTTTATTTAAGGTTGCAATTTAAGTATGTTAGTGTGTCTTGGGTTTAATGGTATAGAAGATAGTATTCATTTTGCCATGTGACTTTGAAAGGATCTTTACTTCCTTACTCATATTTACATATGTGTGTTTTAATCTTACTTTACAACAGGCCACAGTTTAATTTCTTAGTTTTTTCCATTCATTCTAATCAGCAAATAACTGTACCCTATTTTCTATAAGCGGCTCTTATAAATGGTATAATATTAGCAGCAGTGTGCTGGTAGATGTTTAACAACTGGCTCTCCAGGAAAATAAAGCCCTGATTTGTAGGGTTTGTAGTTTTCTGTCATATAAATTCTCTACCATGGCCAATTTCAAGCTACAACTGTTAACAGATTTCAGGCTACCAACATGACATCACTGAAATGTGCATTTGGGAAGAGATGTACATATTATCATACCAGAAAGCATTACCACCACGCAAAGATAGGATATATAACCATGAAGAGCACAGATAATAATAAAATGTAGTAAAATAATTAAGAAGTATTGAGTTTTGAGTATTTATTACCTTTGTTTTTAATATACCTGGATTTAGTCTCTCTTTTATTCACTTTTAAGTTTATATAATTTAATTTTTAATGATGGCCATGTTTAACAACCAAATTTCAAGATTTCTGGAAATTTGAGCTAGTTCCAGCACACCACTAAATGGTAGAGGCATAAATGAAAAGTCTATTTTTCCAAGTAAAAAATTCTCACCTTATAATTTCTCATTTAGCTGAGAAAAAGACTACTCCAATGGCTCTTTCCTGCTTTTGATGTCTTTTACTCTTAGTGCTTCTCCTCCTATCTACTTGGGATCATATAGCAAGTAGAGAATAGTCAAGAACATTGCACAGGATTCCTTATGGTGCTGTGGTTATCATATTCAAAATACCTTGGATAGGGCTGACGGGTCAAGCATTGTCCTGACTGGTGCTTAAGAAATGTTTGGGTTTTTTTTTCCTCCTAGAATTTTATTATTTTTAGTGACCCAAAAGAAAAAGGAATAATGAGGACTCATTAAGCTAATATGCAATCAGGATAGTGTCACTAAAAAATATTGTGTAAAAACTATACAATTAGTCCATGATCAAAATTTCTTCCCTCCCCTTCCCTTTTCTTTCTTTCTTTCTTTTTTTGTGAGGAAGATTAGCCCTTAGCTAACATCTGCTACCAATCCCCCTCTTTTTGCTGAGGAAGACTGGCCCTGAGCTAACATCTGTGCCCATCTTCTTCTGTATGTGGGATGCTTGCCACAGCATGGCTTGATAAGCGGTGTGTAGGTCCACACCCAGGATCCAAACCTGCAAAACCCAGGGCTGCCGCAGCAGCGGCGCGTGCGAACATAACCACTACACCACCGGACTGTAAAATTTATTTTAAAAGAAAAAAATTATTTTCCATTTAGATTCTCCATTCCAAAATTAGTAAATGGGTTAATTTTCCTTTTGAACACAAGAGAGCAATTTACCAGACTGAAATTAAAAACTATACCGTGAAAAGTTCAATACAGCAACTTTTTTCATACATTTCATATTTTTCCTACTATGATAATCTGAAAGCACTTGTATACAAAATCTTAAAGTAAACTTCCTTGCTGAATATGCACATTTTAGTTCTGAAGGAAGTAAAAATTGCATTTTCTTTAAATTTTGTTTTTAAATTTAAAAACAAAAAATCTAATGTGATTACCTGTTCTCCAATAACATTTGGTTTCACTGGTCGACAAGGTAAGTGACAGATGCACATCCTGTAACCTAGAATGAAGAATGGCTGGTTGTCATGTCACTGTTCATTAAATATTTAATTATCATTAAAAATAATTAGCAAATTTTATAAGAATAACTGGAATTATTTTTATATTTGCAAGTCATAATTAATTTATTTGAATGAGATTGCCTTAGTTTTATACACTTGTTTTATATGATAAAGTATAAAAACAAATATGGAAGATCCAGGTTCGAATTCGGGTTCTGCCAAGACTACCTGTGTTGTCTTGGATTAATCATTTAGCTACTTTGGGACTCAGTTTTATCATCTATTCTCTGCCATCGTGACTTCTTACAGTTCGTCTTCTTTGCCTTATGCTACATTTGCCATCACACAGCCTCTTCTTCATTTACGATATGGCACTATCTTAGTTCTCTTCCCATCCTTTGTAATCTTTACAGATCCTCTTCTCTCTCTCTCATACTTTAAAATGTAGGTTTTCCATAGCCTTGATCTGCTACATGACTTTTTTTCTCATTTCCTTGGTAATTTTAACTCCTTTCATGACTGCAACAATCTCCCCCGTGGGAAGAAATCTCATATTATGGCTCTAGTTACTAACTCATTCCTGAGAGCCAGATCTCTATTTCCAATTGCCTATTGAGGATATATGACTGGTTATCAGGTCAGCATTTCAAAACCTACTTGTTAAGAACTAAATTTATTATTTCCTCTTGAACCAGGTCTCTTTCACTTTTTAAATAAATGATAATACCTTCCAGTTGCTCCTAACTAAAAATCTACAAGTTATCTCAAACTCCTTTCTTCTCATACCTTACATCCAATCATTTCTCTTGTATATGTTGAAGTGCCCCAGGACTCAGCATTGAACTATTTCTTTTTTCCATCTCTATGTACTCCTATAGTTATCCCATCCAGTCTCATGGCTTTGAATACCTTTTATATTCTGAAAACTCCCCATGTATACCTCTAGCCCAAATTTTTCCCCAAAACTCCAGATTCATAAAGCAAACAAGCTACCTGACATCTCCACTAGATGCATCTCAACCTTTGCATGCCTAAATCTAAGGTCCTGGCCTTCTTCTCCATACCTGGTCCTCATTCAGTCTTCCCTAGCTCAGTGAAGGACAACAACATTCTTCTAGTTGTTCAAGTCTCAAACCCAAGCATACTTGGCTTTCTTTCCCTCATATCTACTTCTTCAGCAGACCTTGTTACTTCTACCTTCAACATATTTGCCAGCTACTTTGAAGCCTGCTCACTAAGACAAAAACTATCATATTTTCACCATCTGCCAGATCACCACCATGTGAAAGAACCCAAGAGCCCACATCCACAAGAAAGTAAAGAAATATCACAAGCCATTTAAGAGAAGAGAACAACTTGGAGGAAGGAGACCAAACCTAAAGATTAAACGATGGCTTAAATAAAAAATACGAGAGACCTTTTAAATTAATGAGCCCTTTCTTTCTTTTTTGATAAGAAATTAATATGGTTTACTATACATTCTTATATATACAGTCATGTGTTGCTTAATTATGGGGATGTGTTCTTAAAAATGCGTTTTTAGGCAATTTTACTGCTGTGCGAACATCATAGAGTGTACTTACACAAAGCTACATGGTATAGCCTACTAAACACTTAAGCTATATAGTATAGCCTATTGCTCCTAGGCTACAAACCTGTACAATATGCTACTGCACTGAATACTATAGGCACTTGTAACACAATGGTAAGTATTTGTGTATCTATACATATCTAAATATAGAAAAGATACCGTAAAAATATAAAAAATAGTACACCTGTATAGGGCAGTTACCATGAATGGAGCCTGCAGGACTGGGAGTTGCTCTGGGTGAGTCAGTGAGTGGTCAGTGAATGTGAAGGCCGAGGACATTACTGTACACGACTGTACACTTTATAATAAACACTGGACACTTAGGCTGTGATAAACAAATTTTTCCTTTTTTCAATAATAAATTAACTTTACCTTACTGTAACTTTTTACTTTATAAACTTTTAATTTTTTTAACTTTTGGCTCTTTTGTAATAACATTTAGCTTAAAACACACATTATACAGCTGTACAAAAATATTTTCTTTATATTCTTATTCTATAAAGCTTTTTTCTATTTTAAAAATAAAAAGTTTAAAAAGTAAAGACACAAACACACACATTAGCCTAGGCCTACACAGGGTCAGGATCATCAACATGACTGTCTTCCACCTCCACACCTTGTCCCACTGGAAGGTCTTCAGGGCCAATAATACACATGGAGCTGTCATCTCCTATATTAACAATGCTTTCTTCTGGAATACCTCCTGAAGGACCTGCCTGAGGCTCTTCTTGAGGAGATGTCAATCTTTTCAGAAATATGTCCATGGTGGTTTGTTTAGTTTTTTTTTTCATCACAGGTTTGCCTATAAGCAGATAATGCACCGTGAATATTCCTCTCTATTAATGAAAACCTTTCAATGTTGGGGTCCATGTTTCCAAATTTTTAAGGAGCTTGGTAAGGTCTGCAAAAGCTTCTGTTAAACCCTTCACTGTGAATTTTCTTGGAGGTTCTTCTTTTTCTTCTTCTGCAGTTTCCTTTTCTTGTGCCTCTTCTTCAGAGTGTTCTGTTCCAGTTCTGACAACTCCTCATTAGTTGATTCCTTAGGAACCACCTCTAGGAGCTCCTCAATATAATCCTCATCCACATCCAGGTTAAAGTTGTTTGCCATCTCAGCTACAGCCTTGTTGATTTTTGCAACCTCCTCATCCTTGGCAAATCCTTTGAAGTCACAGACGAATCTCTTGAGTGTCTCTTTCCAATGCCACTCAGACACTCCTTGGTGACATCACCCCAAGACCAAGCAAAGTTCTTGATGCAGTCATAGATATTGTAATCCTTCCAGAATCTCTTCAGTGTCTTTCTCAGTTGCAGCAATAGCCTGGGCTATTAGCAATAGCCCTGGCCAATAGCAAAGGTCCTCCTCAGGTGGTAGGCCTTAAAAGTTGCTATAACTCCTTGATCTGTTGGTTGGATCGAAGAGGTGGTATTTGGAGGGAGAAACACCACTTTGATATTGGGATGAAGACCATCAATAAAAGGATGTCTGGGAGCATTATTAACAATAAGCAAAATCTTGAAAGGTATGTTATTCTCCAAACAGTACTTCTCCAGTTCTCTGGCATAGCAATTCAGGAGGACATCTTGGAAGAGAAGCTGGGTCATCCATGACTTCTTACTGCTCCTGTAGTACAGAGGCAGTATGTGATTACTGATACGCTTGAAGGGCCTGGGGTTCTCACCATGCCAGATCACAAAGGGTTTCAATGTGTAACCTGCAACACTGCCCCCAAGCAACACTGTTATCCTGTCCTTAAAAGCCTTGAAACCTGGCACTGACTCAGCCTCCTTATGAATAAAAGTACTTTCAGGCATCCATTTCCAGAATAGGGAGGTTTCATCCATATTGAATATTTGCTCTGGCAAGTAATTTTCCTCCACAATCAGCTTATCTAGAGTTTCCAAAAATTCTCCAGCTGCCTTCGTATCAACACTCAAAGACTCACCACTCACTTTCACATTATATAATGAATAATGATTCTTGAATCATTTACACTATCCAGAGCTACAAGTAAATTTGACATTGTCGTCGGATCCGGCTTCTTTTTTCAACATTGCAAACAAACCTTTTGCTTTGGATTGTGATATTCATGGTGCTGAGAGGGATACACTTCTAAGTCTGGTCTTCAATCCAGGTCATTAGAAGTTTCTCCATGTCTACTATAGGCCCTTCTTGAATTTTTTTTTAGTCTTGTTGCCTTCAATGAAGCAGATCCTTTAACAGCTTTCATCATTTTGTTCTTCAAGATTGCAGCTAAGGTGGAATGGGACAGGCCTGACAGGCGAGCAATGACTGTCACTGATTGTCCACCTTCGTAGTCCTTAATCACTTTTAATTTCATTTCCAGGTCACTCACTCGAAGCAGCCTCTTACTGGCAACATTAGCAGTGGATTTTGCACGCTTAGGGGCCATGATAAACAAAACAACACATGATTAAATCAAGTACAAGGGAAAATAATGTAATCAAGAGATGTGTTAAACACAAGATGTATGAGGCGGCTGCTGTTGTAATACACAATACTGTTTTATAGTAAACTTTTCTTTTGTAAGGAGAGTACACTCTAAAATAACAAAAGTACAGTACAGTAAATACATAAATCAGTAACAGTCATTTATTATCATTATCAAGTATTGTACATAATTGTATCTGCTATACTTTTAATAACTGGCAGCGCAGTAGGTTTGTATATATCAGCATCACTACAAACACGTAAGTAATGTGTCTTGCTAAGATGTAATGATGGCTAAGACATCTACGACGTCACTAGGCGATAGGAATTTTTCAGCTCCATTATAATCTTATGGACCTCTGTTGTAAATGCAGTCCATTGTTCACTGGAACACTGTTAGGGGCCCCCCGACTGTAATTAAACATAAAAGACATAAAAGACAAGATGGTTTCTAAATTAGTCTCTAATTCCCTTTCCCCTAAGTAAATAGTGATAATCTTTTACCAGTACTACTGAAAAAACAGTTCTGGCTTCTTTTCTGGGTGTCTCATGTTGGTTATTTCATCCAGTTTGGTTGAAACTCCAGATAACCACATTTAACAACATCTAGGCTCACAGAATCATATACAAATATAAGTATACATATGTTTAAAATTGATATTTAGGGTTTACGGGGGGGGAGGAGGTTCTTTTTGTTTTATCCAAACGGAATAGTATGAAATCTTCCCTATATATTGTTTTCATCAGTAGTTTACCATGGAAATTCTTCCAAGTAAGCTGGTATAGATCTAATGTACTCTTTTCAACAGCTGCATAATATTTCGTATTATGTATGTATTATAATTTATTCAACTATCCGTCTTTTATTTTAGTTCCAAGTTTCTGCCACTAAGTACATGCTGCAATGAATATCCTTGCACATCTATCCTTATCTATTGATTTTTATTCTCAAGAGAGGGATTGCCTGATGTATGGACATGTATGTGTATTTTAAATTTTAAAAGATGTTGCCAGATCTCTTTCCAAAAATGCTATAATTCACATAATTCACTATCTCAGAGTCTAAAATAATTCACTATCTCTAGGAAGTCTTTTAACTTGATAGGATCTCAGTTTTTTGTCTTTCAACTTTATTCATTTCTTTACATGAGTCCTCTAATTAAATTTACTCACAAATTGTGTCATTTTGGTCACTATTATAATTAGTTTTTTTTTTCCGATTTCCGTTTATCTAGAGAAAGAAATTTTGAATATTTATGTTATATCCCACCACCATTCTGAATACTCTTATTAACTCTAGTAGCTTTTAAAGCCATCAACAGAAAAAATAGATATCTTCTCTTTTCCAATATTCATACCAATTATTTTGTTTTACCAATTTATTATACCTTCAAAAACATGTGTAAAATATTAGTTGTTCTAATATAAAAGGAAAAGGATAATTTATTAAAACATTGTTCAGGGGCCGGCCCGGTGGCGCAGCAGTTTAGTCCGCGCTTGGCAGCCCGGGGTTCGCTGGTTCGGATCCCGGGCGCCCGCCGACGCACTGCCTGTCAGCCATGCCGTGGCGGCGTCCCATATAAAGTGGAGGAAGATGGGCACGGATGTTAGCCCAGGGCCAGTCTTCCTCAGCAAAAAGAGGAGGATTAGCAACGGATGTTAGCTCAGGGCTGGTCTTCCTCACCAAAAAAGAAAGAAAAAAAAAAAAAGCAAAAAACATTGTTCAATAAGTAATGTGGACCTCCAGGGCCAAGCAGAGTACCCAGTACAGAAGAGATGTTTAATCGTTTGCTGAACAAAACTACTTATGTCATATATATCCATTGCCTAGAATGCTATATGGTCATTTATTAAACACATTAAAAGGGCTGCATTAAATTGCTCATAATTTTAAACTGAAAACATTTGATTATGTTACAATAAAATTCTCAAACTGGTATCAAATCTTGAATTTCATTTATGTCACTTTTTAGCAAGCACAAAAATACTAACCTTCGAATTCAACTGAGATTTTCCAGTGTAAATTTTGAAGGTGACGGCGAAGTTTATGGTTATTACACGCTCTGAATTTTTCCTTAGGGCACAATGGACAAGCCTGTTTGTTTCCTGAAAAAAGAAAAAAGAACCAATAAAGCACAGAATATACCAGCTATTAATGCCTGGGTTCAGCTACAAAAGAAGTAGCAGGCCCCCCTCTCCCCCCATCACATACTTCTTACGATAATCTCTTTCTTAATATTAGGGAGAAGTCATCTGTTTCAGGAGGTAGTTAACAATAATTATTTTAGCGCAAGGTCAGTGATTATTTTTTTTACCCTAAAACTCTCCTCTCTGTGGCTAGCTGATGTCCTTGTTGCATTTGGGAACAGAGATGACGTGGAAGTGATAAACTGCATGGTATCCCTCCAGCCAAAATGCCTGCCAGAGAGCGCGTCACTCTGTATTTTGGACAGGGGAAAGGGCAGCAGTTGTCACAGTCCCAGAGGAGCAGGACCTGGACAGAGCATAAGTATCTGTTGTGGTACTCGTCTACTTTGATAGCAACGAAAACAGTTAACATGCGGAGTTAGAGAAATGGAAGAAGGAAGCAGAAGCAGATGAAATCCGATATAACTGCTATTTTGAGAGTGGGGGCATGATTAGAACCACCGTGTCCTATTACTGAATTTGCAAGTTGTTCCTTCTTTATTAACATTCTCAAAAAGACCATGGATCATCCAAATAGAAGTCCTATTTAATTAGAAATGTAATGTATCTCAAATAAAAACTTTGATAGTGTACAAAAGAATTAAAATCTCAACTTCAGGTTTAAAGCAATAAAAATATACAGAAATAATCAATAACTCACTCAGTAATTTTTAATTCAATAGATATCTTTCACATATAGCACAATGCAAGTATAGGCACGATTTACTTTTTTGTATACACTGCTTACTTCAAAAAACCATGAGGTGATCTTGAGAATAGAATCCAAGCACTAAGGACGGCAAAGCAGAGAAGAGCCTGGGGCACTGACAATCTTGTGGAACTCTTGTACCACCCCTAAACTGCCTGCCTTGGGACTTCTTTTACATGAGAAAATATAAATCTCCATATTATTTAAAGCACTGCTTTTTGGGATTTCTGTTACTCATAGCCAAATGCAATTCCTAACTTACAGAATACACAGCCTTTATATATCCATGAGATTGAAATTTCCTTGAGGAGTTGTGAAATAACTTATTCTCATGGCATCTTTGCTGAATTAGAATGTCCAATTTCCTGAATTAGAAAAATTTATTTTACTACTGCTCTAGTTTAATAGGAATAAACAAGTCTATTCTTAGCAAACTTTCTATGAGCTGCAAGATGACAAACCATTAGAAATTAAGAAAAAAAACCCCAAAACATGGAAATACCTGTATCAAGATTATCTGAGTTCAATGAGCTGGCAGAGTCAAAATCCCCTTCGGTGATGAAAGCTAACTTCTCTAGATCAGCAAGTTGCCTTTGAATTGAGATGTGTCTCTCTGAAAGGAAATTTCGAGAGTTAGGAGATTATGCTTAAACAATCTGTATTCTAGTTCCATTTTTATTTGATCATGTCAGAGAATTTTACACTTTCATTTCCTGTAGCATGGTGCCCTAGCACCTAGATGGGGAATACCACCACAACTCAGTTTATGAAATGACAAGTGTGCTTCAGAATGCAAAAAGTTGGGGTAAAACTCCATTGTGTAACTTCACAGCTTCAAAATTTTATATAACTATTCAATATAATTCTACAAAAAATGTATCTACTCTGTACAAAACACTAAAGTAAGAAACATAAGCCATGTTTTGTGTCTTCAAAGAACTTTCAATCAGGTAGGAGAGATTAATATGTTAACTACTAACTATAACAAGGCATGATGAAATGAATACTTGGGGGAAAGATAATATAATGCAGATGTACAGGGGAAAAAGTAATTAATTCCAAGTGCCTTGTGAATGTCTTCACTGAAGTGGCTTTTGACTGAGACTTAAGGTATGAATAGAATTTCAATACATAGAGATTTGGTGGCTAGCCTTATAAAATGAAGTAACCTCATGTGTAAAAAAAATAATGGCCACTTTTATCCCATCCCTGGCTGGAATGTAGTATGTTTTGGGGATGGAGTTGGTAGAAAAATATGTAGCCAAAAATGTAGTACAGATCATGGAAAGCATAAATTCTATGCAAGTTAGTTTGGACTTTATTCTTCAGACAGTGGTTAAATCTTTCCACGTTTTTGAGGAAGTGAATGATATTATTTGAATGTGCCTCAGAAGGGTATCTCTGGCTATAGCACCAAGGATCAATAATTAAGGTGAGAAATTAGGAACAGAAAGGTACAGGAGAACAGAAGGTAAAAAAAGAACTTAGGATGTTGCAAGGGTGAAGAGTAAAATCAAATATGATTCTAAGATTTCGAGTTTATATGGTTGACAATAATGGTACCATGAACCAATGAAGGAAGAGAAAAATACTATTGGCAGAGAAGACGAGGAAAGGAGAAAACATAATGTCTGATGTACTACCGGTATGCATGTACTAAAGTCCAATAAGCAGTTGAACTATTTTTGGAGCTCAGGAGGAATTCTGAAGAGATATAAATCATATACACATGTTAGAAGAAACTACGAGCATGAGTAAGAAAGCTTAAGGAAAAAATGTTGTGAAAAAGAGAAGAAAAAAAGCCAAAACCCAGTCCCAGCAATGCAATTTCAGGTTTCTCAAACACTAACACATTCTTCAAATTAGATACCTGTAAATTCTGGAATATATGAATAAATCTTTCCAAAATATAGTCAACATATTCTTGACTAGGGGTGTGGGGGAATGCATTCCCCAATGCTGCTGAACCCACTACTAGTAATATAAATGGACACAATTTGGAAGTGAAGTATGGAGGGATGTAGGTATCTGTAAGAGACATTGAGGAAAAAGAATCAGGAGGGTAGATTCAAAAATAAAGGTAAGGAGAATCAAGATAATGCAGAAACCAAGAAAGGAGAAGGTAGAAGAGAACTGTCAACACTAAGTATCACAAACAGTTGTAGAGATCAAGAAAAGACTACTGGATTTAGTATTTAGCAGGTCTCTGGTGACCTTTAAGAAAGAAGGTTCAGTGAGGTGTTTGGGAGTACAAATGGAATTGGAAGGAGAAACCAAGTACAGAAAATCAGTGTAGATTATTTTTTTCAAGAAGCTTGGCAGTATAAAAAAGGAGATGGGACTGTAATTTGCTTTTTCTTTTCTTGAGAACAGAAAGACTTGAATATGTATATCCCAAAGGAAAGGAACATTTACAAAGTGGCAGCCTGAATATATAAGACGAGGAAAAGATAACTGATAAGAAAAGATCCCCAATGAGAAAGGAGATGATGGGATAAACCATAGGGCTCTCTAATATTCATTACATAATTACGTTATATAATTTAGAACCTGAAGCCTTTTAAATTCTATTCTTGACACTGCTACCTTCCAAGCTCCACTCCCAGTTCCTTTGTTTACTCTTCTGTATAATTTGTGTCCTTGTTTGTCTCCCCCACATGTAAGCAGTAAGAAGGCAGGGGCTATGCCTTATTCATCTTTGTAATAGCTAAGTGCCTACTGCAGTAACTTGCACCCAGCAGGCACTAAGGTTTGTTAAATAATTTTTAAAAATCATAGTCTTTTTGGATGCAGTAACACACTAAGTCAATAATTTTGGAATCCAATTTAGCACTATCAGACACTCCTGCTCATATTTATTAAAAGACAAATTTTTCCTTTTTTAAATGAGAAAAACAAAGAGCAAAAATGTTATGGTTAACTTCTTATACCAGGTATTGTTCAAATGATTTATAATGAGATATAACTTCTATAAACAGGCAAAATTTTTCCCCATTTGACCAAAATTTGTAATTGCTGGATCAGACAATAAGATTCAGGCAATGAAACCATGTGTACAAACCAACCTATTTAATTTGTAATCATAAAGGCTTTTGGCTTCCACAGTTCAAAGATCTGTGTATGTGAAACAAGATATACAGTACCAAATAAAGATGTGCTTATTGAAATCATTCAAACTACTATGTAGTACAAAGAGAAAGGGGCCTGGTAAATCAGAAGAAAAAAATCTGAAAACCCCATGGTCCACTATAGAAGAAAATTCTCAAAAATCTATCTAGGGCCAGCCCTGGTGGCCTAGTGGTTAAGTATAGCACGCTCTGCTTCAGCAGCCTGGGTTTGGCTCCTGGGCACAGACCTACACTGGTCTGTTAGCAGCCATGCTGTGCTGGCAGCCCACACACTGAAAAATAGAGGAAGACTGGCATGGATGTTAGCTCTGGGTCAATCTTCTTGCACAAAAAAAAAAAAAAAAAGAGTCTGTCTAAAGATTCATGATATACCTATATACATCTCCAAAATTACTTTCTGTTTCAAGATGGTAGATAACAGACAATCTGTACTTAAATCACTCAACCTTTCTGTAACACACAAATAATCCAGAAGTCAATAGGCAAACC
Organism: Tapirus indicus; assembly: GCA_031878705.1. Taxonomy (NCBI): domain Eukaryota; kingdom Metazoa; phylum Chordata; class Mammalia; order Perissodactyla; family Tapiridae; genus Tapirus; species Tapirus indicus. Next base: position 75,603,889 of record CM062922.1, on the reverse strand, counting down.
TCTTGTTAAATCAGACGAGTCCAAGATGCTAGCAAGCTCTTTTAGAACTTCTGCTACTTTTTCAATTTTCAATTCTATTTCAGATATGCCATCTTCATCTTGCCTAGTTAAGACTGATTTCAAAGGACTAACTAGGCCATCTAAAAATAATTTAAAAAATGTGATTAATATTTCTAATGCATTTCAGATTCCTCAACCATTACATATTTGTCCCAGAAATGCCTTTTCAGGGTTCTCAAACATCACACATTCTTCAGATTACATACTTGTAAATTTCAGAATAAATGAATAAATCTTCTCAAACTATGTTTAACATATTCTTGATGGTGGGGAGGTGAAGAAAACATGCCTTCCCTAAAGCTGCTGAACCACTTCTGATTAACATAAACATCCAATCTAGAGATGAGGTAGGAAGGCTAACCTACTCAGGAGAGTATACCCCCTTATCCCCCACTGTAGTTGTGGGTGAAGAAACAACTGGCCTTACTTTGCACCTACTAGTTCCGATCTTATATGATAAGAAGGGGCCTACATGCTGACTTTGTCTTTTCTGTAATCAGTCCTACTTTTATAACAATTATATGTTGTTTTAAAATTGCAAAATAATTCTATTAGACTATAACTATCCAGGTGTTTTATAAACATTAAACTCACACTGGCCTAGTAGTAAAGCCAATGAATTAATTTATTTGGTTATAATTCAGAAAGAGCATAAAGGTCAATTTATGGACCAAAAAATCATTAAAAAAAAAACTTTCTTAGATCTTACGTTTAAAAATGTTCAGAAGAGTCTTAAGAAAGTGTTACTCATTCATCTTTTAAATTCCTTTATGATCCAATAAATCACCACTTAGAAAACACGCAAGCACATTCAGAAGCACAATAATATGGGCTATTAATTTTCAACAGTTGACTTCTGATGGAATGCAGTACAGAACTCAATTGGTATTTATGTCTGAGAGAAGACATCCATAATTTAGTCGACTCTTTCCTAAACTACTCATCAGCTTCAAATTCTTTTTGGAAGCAAGTTTCTAAAGAAAATGAAATAATGAGAAAAACCCATCTGTTGGTGTATGTCGAGGCATAAAAGCTAGTTGACAGCAACGGTTTCTAAATCTTGGCAGCTAGGATCTACTTCAGTAAACTATGTCGCATTTTAAAGGACTTAGTGAACCATGGCAGACGGGACTGAAAGGGAAACTACCAAATTAGGTGTAACTTCCTATTTTTATACCAGAAAAAAGACTTCCTTTTACGAAAAAGCCCTCAAACTCATTAATTCCTTCTATCTGCAGCACTCCTGGCTTCCACATATCCTTCACCGTGAGGTCCGCGAGGTTTGTGGAGATGCCCTCTCCCATTCCGTACCCGTTATACCCGCTACACGGGTCCCTCCCTCTTCCCCCTTCCTCAAACCTGCTTTCCCCCTTCCTCAAACCTGCTTTCCCCCATAAAACCATCCCAGTGAAGGGCCTCCCCTACTCCCCAGCAAGGCGCACTTTCTCGCTTCTGCGGCAGAAAGATCTGGGCCTCCTGCACTTACTGCTTTCAGCCTCGTCAGGGGCAGAGGCTAGGGACGGGGACAGGGCCGGAGCCTGGGCCAGGGCAGGGGCTGGGGCTGGAGCCGAGGCCGGAGTCGGAGCCGAGGCCGGGGCCGGGGCCAGGGCTGAGGCCGGAGCCGAATCCGGGGCCGGAGCTGGGACCCGAGCCGAGTCCGGGGCCGGGGTCGGGACCTGGACCTGGGCCACCTCCACCTCCTCCTTCTCCTGGGGTAGCAGCTCCTCCTCCGCCATATTCTCCATAGTTACCGCCTCCGTGCCAGGCCTGCCCGGGGACCAGGAGGGGCTCACGGCGGGGTGAGAGAACTGGCGTGAATGCCCAGAGGGCTGGATCCAAGGAGTAGGAAAGCAAATGGGGAGGGCAGGATGCGTGCAACAGACAAAAGATGAAGAACCAGTGACCAAATTCTGTCAGCAGAAAAATAAACAGCCAAAAGCAGCGGTTCGCGGTCCCGTCCGCTTCCCTTTCTCCGAGGCGTTAAGACACCACCACACACTGCGCAGAAGCATACTGGGTACGGCGTCCAATGAGGTGAGAGAGTTCCATTTCCGCGGTACGTCTCCGCTCCAGCCGTCCACCTCCGAAACCCAAGAAGACTACAATACCCAGCGTGCACCGCGCCGCCTGGGGTGGCGCCGGAGTTTCAAGTCCTTGGAGGAAGTAAATGGAAAGCTTAACAAACGCTCCCGAACGTTGGAGTGTTAGTCTGGATCCGAGCATAGAACTACATTTCCCAGCGGCCATTGGGTTCGGGGGTCCCTTTCCCTAGGCCTGGGCCTCCGGAGTCGCCACCGCCGCCGGCGCAGTAAGGTAGGGAACCGGGGGTTCGTTGACGTTTTGGTGGGCAGGGTCCCCACCTCACTTAGGTCCCTAGCCGGCGACCGGCGGGACTGAGGATTTGAGGGGCTCCTCGAGCGTGGGCGGGGCGACTCTGTGGGCGGAACCGGATTGAGCCAGCTCCGCGAAGGGTGTGGTTCTGGCGCGGCCCTGCCTCTGGGGCTGTCCTTCGTCCAGTGTTAGGGTCTGGTCTGTGCCTGCGGTGCCTGTGGGCCACGGCGGCGTACGAGCTGCTGACGAGCTTGCTTTTCAGTCCGGCTGACTTGGAGTTGGGGTCTGCTCTTTATTTCGCACCCTCATTCACATCGTGACCCGAACGTTCTTTTTCTTTTGCTTTAGCCTGCATATTCCCAGTATCAACTGCGTTGCGCTGTGGTTGTAAGCGTCCTCTGGATAGAGATGATGATGATGATTATCATTATTATTTTTGCCCTACGCTTATATTTAGTCTTTTGGTAACCAGAGCTCTGAGTGTGTTGAGCTTCGGAGCACTTGACTGATGCGATTCTGATTCCCCAAGGCGTATGCCAATGAGTCCCCTGGCCTCCGTATTTCTTTTCTCTTTACTCTCTGGGCCTGCTGGAGCTTAAGCCTCACTCATTCAAGTCCATCGGGGCAGACAGAGGAAAAACTTGAGTTTGCTGGCTGCTCTGCTTGGGACTGGTCGGAATGTTATAGGCAGCAGGGAAGGAGAGGGAAGCCCCCTTTGAGTCTCATGTACAAGACACACTTCCAGTTCGCTTTTCCTAGTTTACAGAGCTGATACTTAATGCTTATCTCATTGGTTTGTTTATTCCCTACTTGTTTCAGAACCCAGGGGACAGCGAGTGTGATTATTTGGCACTTTGAAACTCTTAACAGGAATTTAGCCCTCCACGCCACCCTCAGTAGTTAGGAAGTGTATCTGGAGGGGTTTTTCCCCCCTCCTCCCCACTTTAATGTAAACATGGTTTATACCCTGGAAGCTTTTGTGAGTTATAGTTGTAAAGCCTTCTTAGGGCTCCCACCTACAACTTTTACTAGCATTCCTGAATGTATGACTGCCTCACTGCTTAACAGTCAATTAAAAATGGGATAGTAACACATTATAACTTAAAAGAAGTGAGTGGTGGCTAACTATATTTATCCAAGAATCATTGTTTTTTTTTTTTTTGGAAAAAGACCAGATGGTTAGTTGAAAGCTTGATTCAGTATGTCAATCTCATCATTTAATACCAGCTGGAAACCAGAAGAGGAAAAGAGTTAGATTTTAATGTATGCATTCTATGGGAATCTTAGTAAGAATTTCTAAGCATGATCCCTGATCTTGAGACATACTAAAGAAGGAGTCTTCAAAGTTTGAAGAATGTTAAGTGAATGTATTACTTGTCTATTGCTGCCTAAGTTGTCCTGAAATTTAGTGGCTTCAAACAACGATAAACGTTTATTACTCACAGTTTCTATGGGTCAGGAATTCAGAAATGGCTTTCTGGGTATCTAGCTCTGGTTCTCTCATGAGGTTGCAGTGAAGATATCTGCCAGGGATGCTGCCATGTGAAGGCTTGGTTAGGGCTGCAGGATCAGTTTCTTTATTTTGGAGTTTAAGGTAAGCTTTTTTTTTAAATTTATTTTTTATTGCAGTAACATTGGTTTATAACATTGTGTAAATTTCAGGTATATATCATTATACTTCTGTTTCTGCATAGATTACATCATGTTCACAGACAAACACTAATTACAATCCATCACCACACACATGTGCCTAATCACCCCTTTTGCCCTCCTCCTGCTCCCCTTCCCCTCTGGTAACCACCAATACAGTCTCTGTCTCTACGTGTTTGTTTGTTGTTATTTTTATCTTCTACTTATGAGGGAAATCATACAGTTTTGACCTTCTCCCTCTGACTTATTTCGCTCAGCATAATACCTTCAGTGTCCACCCATGTTGTCACAAATCGCTGGATTTCATTGTCTCTTATGGCTGAGTAGTAGTCCATTGTGTGTATATACACCACATCTTCTTTATCCATTCGTCCCTTGATGGGCATGTAGGTTGCTTCCAAGTCTTGACTATTGTGAACAGTGCTCTAATGAACATAGGGGTGCATGTATCTTTACGTATTGGTGTTTTAGTGTTCTTTGGATAAATACCCAGCAGTGGAATAGCTGGATGGTATGGTAGTTCTATTCTTAATTTTTTGAGGAATCTCCATACTGTTTTCCATAGTGGCTGCACCAGTCTGCACTCCCACCAGCAGTGTATTGAGAGTTCCCTTCTCACCACATCCTCTCCAACACTTGTTGTTTCCTATCTTGTTAATTACAGCCATTCTGATGGGCAGGAGGTGATATCTCACTGTAGTTTTGATTTGCATTTCCCTGATAGTTAATGATGTTGAGCATCTTTTCATGTGCCTATTGGCCATCTGTATATCTTCTTTGGAGAAATGTCTGTTCAGGTCTTTTGCCCATTTTTTAATTGGGTTGTCAGTTTTTTTGTTGTTGAGATGTCTGAGTTCTTTATATATTTTGGAGATTAACCCCTTATCAGATATACGGTTTGCAAATATCTTCTCCCAGTTGTTAGGTTGTCTTTTCGTTTTGTTGACGGTTTCCTTTGCTGTGCAGAAGCTTTTTAGTTTGATGTAGTCCCATTTGTTTATTTTTTCTATTGTTTCCCTTGCCCGGTTAGACACGGCACTTGAGAATATGTTGCTAAGACCAATGTTGAAGAGTGTACTCCCTATGTTTTGTTCTAGAAGTTTCATGGTTTCAAGTCTTACATTCGTCTTTAATCCATTTTGAGTTAATTCTTGTGTGTGGTGTAAGATAATGGTCTACTTTCATTTTTTTGCATGTGGCTGTCCAGTTTTCCCAACACCATTTGTTGAAGAGACTTTCCTTTCTCCATTGTATGTTCTTGGCTCCCTTGTTGAAAATTAGCTGTCCTTAGATGTGTGGGTTTATTTCTGGGCTCTCGATTGTGTTCCATGGATCTGTGCCTGTTTTTGTGCCAGTACCATGCTGTTTCGGTTACTTATAGCTTTGTAGTATATTTTGAAATCAGGGAGTGAGATTCCTCCAGCTTTGTTCTTTTTTCTCAGTATTCCTTTAGCTATTTGGGGTCTTTTGTTGTTTCATATAAATTTTAAGATTTCTTGTTATATTTCTGTGAAAAATGTTGGAACTTTGATAGGGATTGCATTGAATCTATAGATTGCTTTGGGAAGTGTGGACATTTTAACTATGTTAATTCACCCAATCCAAGAGCACGGAATATCTTTCCATTTCTTTGTGTCTTCCTCAATTTCCTTAAACAATGTTTTATAGTTTTCAGTGTAGAGATCTTTCACCTCTTTGGTTAAGTTTATTCCTAGGTATTTTATTCTTTTTGTTGGCAATTGTAAACGGGATTGTATTCTTAATTTCTCTTTCTGCTACTTCATTGTTAGTGTATAGAAATACAACTGATTTTTGTATGTTGATTTTGTATCCTGCACCTTTACTGTATTCATTTATTATTTCTAGAAGTTTTTTGGTGGATTCTTTAGGGTTTCTATATATAAAATCATGTTGTCTGCAAATAATGATAATTTCACTTCTTCCTTTCCGGTTTGTATCCCTTTTCTTTCTTTTTCTTGCCTGATTGATCCAGCCAGGACTTCCAATACTATGTTAAATAGGCTTGGTGAAAGTGGGCATCCTTGTTGGGTTCCTGTTCTTAGAGGAATAGCTTTCAGTTTTTTACCACTGAGGATGATATTAGCCGTGTGTTTGTCATATATGTACTTTACTATGTTGAGGTACTTCCTTTCTATACTCATTTTAGTCAGAGTTTTTATCATAAATGGATGCTGTATCTTGTCAAATGCTTTCTCTGCATCTATTGAAATGATCATGTGATTTTTATTCTTCATTTTATTAATGTGGTGTATCACGTTGATTGATTTGCAGATGTTGAACCATCCCTGCATCCCTGGGATGAATCCCACTTGATCATGGTGTATGATCTTTTTAATGTATGGTTGTATTCGATTTCCTGGTATTTTAGTGAGGATATGTACATCAATGTTCATCAGTGATATTGGCCTGTAATTTTCTTTTTTTGTGTTGTCTTTGTCTGGGTTTGGTATCAGGGCAATGTTGGCTTTGTAGAATGAGTTAGAAAGCTTCCCCTCCTCTTCAATTTTTCGGAAAAGTTTGAGAAGGATGAGTATTAAGTCTTCTTTGAATGTTTGGTAGAATTCACCAGGGAAGCTGTCTGGTCCTGGACTTTCATTTTTGGGGAGGTTTTTTATTCCTGTTTCAATCTCCTTATTGGTGATTGGTCTATTTGAATTGTCTATTTCTTCATTTTTGTTTTTTGGGAGGAAGACCAGTCCTGAGCTAACATCTGTCACCAATCCTCTTTTTGCTGAGGAAGACTGGCCCTGGGCTAACATCCGTGTTATGTCTTCCTCTACTTTATGTGGGACGCAGCCACAGCATGGCTGACAAGCAGTGTATCAGCAGGCGCCTGGGATCCGAACCTGCAAACCCTGGGCTGCCAAAGCACGAACTAAGCCGCTGTGCCCCCCGGCCGACCCCCTATTTCTTCTTGATTCAGTTTTAGAAGGTTGTATGATTCTAAGAATTTATCCATTTTTTCTAGGTTGTCCGATTTGTCAGCATATAGCTTTTCGTAGTATTCTCTTATAATCTTTTGTATTTCTGAGATGTCTGTTGTAATTTCTCCTCTTTCATTTCTGATTTTACTTATTTGAGCCTTCTCTCTTTTTTTCTTGGTGAGTCTAGCTAAAGGTTTGTCAATTTTGTTTATCTTTTCAAAGAACCAGCTCTTCGTTTTATTGATTTTTTTAATTGTTTTTTTAAATCTCTATTTCATTTATTTTTGCTCTGATTTTTATTATTTCCCTTCTTCTACTGATTTGGGGCTTTGTCCTTCTTTTTCCAGTTTCTTTAGGTGCACAGTTATATTGTTTGAGATTTTTCTTGTTTGTTGAGATAGGCTTGTATTGCTATAAACCTCTCTCTTAGAACTGCTTTTGCTGTATCCCATAAATTCTGGCATGTCGTAGTTTCATTTGTCTCCAAATAGTTTTTGATTTCTCCTTTGATTTCTTCATTGACCCAATCATTGTTTAGTAGCATTTTGTTTAATCGCCACGTATTTGTGGCTTTTCTGATTTTCTTCCTATAGTTGATTTCTAGTTTCATACCTTTGTGGTCAGAAAAGATGCTTGTTATTGTTTCAGTCTTCTTAAATTTATGGAGACTTATTTTGTGGCCTAATATGTGATCAATCCTGGAGAATGTTCCATGTGGATTTGAAAAGAATGTGTATTCAGTTTTTGGATGGAATGTTCTGTATTTATCTACTAAGTCCATCAGGTCTAATGTGTTGTTTAAGGCCAGTTTTTCCTTGTTGATCTTCTGTTTGGATGATCTACCCACTGGTGTAAGTGGAGTGTTAAAGTCCCCTACTATTATTGTGTTACTGTCTATTTCTCCTTTTATGTCTGTTAATAATTGCTTTATATATTTAGGTGCTCCTATGTTGGGTGCATAGATATGTACGAGTGTTATATCTTCTTGTTGGATTGTTCCCCTTGATCATTATGTAGTGCCCTTCTTTGTCTTTTGTGACAGTTTCTGTTCTAAAGTCTATTTTGTCTGATAAGAGTATTGCTATCCAGCTTTCTTTTCATTGCCACTTAGATGGAGTATCTTTTTCTATCTCTTCACTTCAGTTTGTGAGTGTCTTTAGGTCTGAAGTGTGTCTCTTGTAGGAAGCGTATATATGGGTCTTGTTTTTTTATCCAGTCAGCCACCCGATGCCTTTTGATTGGAGCATTTAGTCCTTTGACATTTAAAGTAGCTATTGATATGCATGTACTTACTGCCATATTTTTACTTTTGTTCTTGGTGTTTTAGTAGTTCTTCTCTGTTCCTTTCTTTTTCTCTTGCTCTCTTCCCCTGTGGTTTGATAGCTTTCTTTGGTATTATGTTTTGGTTTCTTTTGCTTAGTTTTTTGTGTATTTATTATAGATTTCAGGTTGGTGATTACCATGAGGTTCATATATAACAACCTACATATATAGCAATCTGTACTGAGTTAATGGTCTCTTTAGTTTGACCTCTATCTGAAAGCTCTATGCTTTTACTCCCCATCTCCCACATTTTATGTTTTTGATATCATATCTATCTTTTTTGTGCATTTGTATCTGTTACCCTCTTATTGTAGAAATAGATAATTTTTTCATATTTATGGTCTTCTCTTTCCCTGTTTGATAAGTCCTTTTAGCATTTCTTGTAGGACTGGTTTCTTGGTGATAAACTCCTTTAATTTTTGCTTGTCTGGAAAACTCTTTATCTCTGCAGGACCAGTTTCAAAGGTGACGCACTCACCTGCCTGGCAGTTGGTTCTTTTTTGGCAAGAGGCCTCAGTTCTTCCCTGGTAGGCCTCTCCATGGGCTACTTGAATGTCCTCATGACATAGTGACTGTCTTTCCCTAGAGTGAACAATTCAAGACAGAGAAAAGCAGAAGCTACAATGTCTTATTTGACCTAGCCACATACACCATATAGCAATATCCTGTTGGTTACACAGGGAAACCCTATTTATTGTGAGAGGGGATTACTAAGAGTGTAATTAACAGGCAGCAGAGATCATCAGGAGCAATTTTGGAGGCTGGCCAGCACAGGAAGTCTCCCCTCATTTAGTTTATATTTTGATTTTCATAAAATCAATGTGAATTTCACACTAACATAAATGTAAAACATCCATCGTGGTAAACATATAGGTGTTTTTCTTTCAATAGTGCATTATCTGCAGTATTTTTTTCAATTTGTCTTGTGGGGAAGAGGTTTAAATTAGCGTTTTTTCTATCAAAGCAACAACATCAGACCAACAGGGATCAGTTTAAATTGTAAAAGGTAACATTATAACCAAGCCATTACCTCTAAGTAATTCATTTCATGGTAGTTATTGTTTTTTATTACACCCTTTTCCCCAATGGAATGGAATCCTGGGAACAAGAAAGGGGAAAAGAAGATTGTTACTCTGATGTGAAAGCTCAACTGTGAATTCAATTATTGCCGTAAACTATCTTCCAAAGCAAAATTTCTGGGTAATTTAGAATCTGTTCTTAGAAGTCTGTGTTGAATATTCTTTTATTGATTCTTATTGTTTATAGCTTTTCTGTTAGCCATCAACATTTGTCTTCTTTCTCTTCATGGTCATCAAAGTATTCTGAGTTTGATTTCATATAATTGATCATTCTTTTATAGAACTTTACTTACTCTGATCACAGTTGACCAGGAGGAATTCTATTGCTTGGTTTCTAGCCATTGTTATGTTCATAGTTTCGATATGTGTCACTGCCAGCAATGAACTCTGCTTCTAGGCCCCTTCTTTATCTTCCTGCCCCAAGAGACCTAGTGATGTTCCCAATCTCTGGTCTCTGTGTTTCAGCACAGGATGCTTCTGGTACACGCTAACTTGAGAGTGTTTATGACCATAGGGGATGCCTGTGTTGTCTTATTGCTTTTTTTTTTTGTCAGCAGCTAACGGTGTTGACTTGATCCAGAGCAGGGCTAGAAAAGTGAGACTGGGATGGGAAGTGGAAGGAGGAAATGCAATGGGCAAGAGTTGGAAGTGGCTCAGAATGAAAGAGTGAATATTCTTATGAGCACTTCCTAAGATTTTAATACAGCATACTCTTTAAGGAGCTCAGGGTCTAGTAGAAAGACAATCACATAAGCCAGTATTTATTTAGACTCTACTATATACTACCCTGTGCAGGGTATTTTTTAAATCCATTGTTTCATTTGAATCCCTCAAAAGCCCTCTGGGATGGGTTATCACTATTTTACATATAATGAAACTGGGGTTCAAAAAATGATCATGATTTGCCTGAAGTCTCACTCAGTGAGTGACAGAGTGTGTGTCAGGAAAATAAAGACTTATGACTAATTGGTCTTGAGGTGTAGGTGGGGCAAAATCCTGCTGACCTGCAGGCAGTTGAAAATGGTGATGTGATTCTTGAGAGAGAAGTCAGGGTTACAGGCGTAGTTTTGAGAGTCATTCCTAGAAAGGTGATAGATGAAGCTGAAGGAGAGGAACAGATCTTTATGAGGGATAATATAAGTAGAGTAAAGTAGAACAATGAGAGAATCCTGTCATCTTGGGAATGGTTAGAAAATGGAAATCATTTTGTAAAATTCCAATCTTTATATAACCAAAAGAATAATTTCTAATTTGTATTTGTTTTAATGTTTATTTTAGCTTTTCAAAATGTCCAACAAAGAATCTTTTGGGAAAAAAGACAAGTCTCGAAGAAAAGGCACCACCTCATCACTCAACTTTGATGAAGAAGTAAGAATTTTGATTTACTGACCCAAACATACCCTTTTTTACAGTTTATTTTTGTGTAATGAAAAAAATACACCTCAGTCTTAAAATGAAATATGTAAACATTTTGTTCTGCCCTTCTGACCAAGGAGAAGTCATCTGTTTTTTCGTTCTTTACTTGCATTATTTAATTTATTCCTCACAACTCTATGAGGTAGGTACGGTTATTATTACACAAATGAAGAAACTGAGGCTTAGAGAGGTAAGTAGAACGCCTCGGCGTTCCTGACTTCAATTCTAAGTCCCCAAATCCTCCTTTTCATAGAAATAACTCACCATTTGACCATTTCCACATCTTCTCCCTTCTCCATTTACTCAGCATTGGATAGGATTACATGCTCATCAGAATGGGCTACCCTGTGTTGGGGAGGCTAAAGATAGGGAATGCATGCTCACCATGTTCCTTTCTCTGCTACTCTCAGCACACTGCCTTAGAAATGTTTTGGTAGATGAAATTTAGAATATCTAATTAATTGAACTGGATGTTGTCTCCAGGCAGCAAGACTGAAACTTGATTGATGTAACCAAAACAAACAAAAACCCCTGCAATCAGTTTTTTATTATAAACTCTCTGAATAGTCTGCATAGTGCATCATCAGAATTAGACAATGTTTATGCTATATTACCATTCCAAGATGAGAGACCAAAATCTGGCAAAGGTGAATATTCACTCTGAAAGTGATTTCTGTGTCAGTTTATAAGGCTTTTTCATCACCTGAATGAAGTATTCGAAAGCTCATTACGCTTTTTGGTGTTTTTTCCTTGCTTACTAACTTTCTGATTACTAATTTGGCGTCCCAGATACAGTAATAATTAGAAAGGAGACCCTGGAGTGTGGCCAGACAATACTCTGGTGTCCTTGATTTGTATATCCCCTATTCGACACTAATAATTCGCATGCTCTTTGCAATTCTCTTCCTATTCTCCCTTAACCTATTTGAATCAGACTCTCTCTCGCCGCCACTCCTCCAAATTTGCTTTCATCAAGGCCAGCAATGGTTTCCATGTTGTTAAATCCATTGGTCAGTTTTCAGACTCCACCTGACTTGACCCGTCAGCAGTATTTGACATAGCTGATTCTGCCTTCTCCTTGAAATACTTTCTATCCTTAGCTTTTTGAGACACCACACTCTCCTGATTTTACTCCTCACTGGTGATTGCTTCGCAGTGTCCATTGCTGGGTTCTCCTCATCTTCTGTGTATAACCTTTCAAGTGCTCTGCCTCAGTTTTCCCAGTTTAGTAAATTGCAATTCCATTCTTTCATTTGCTTGGGCCAAAACCCTTGTCATCATCCTCTACATGCATCAAGTCTATCATATCAGCTGTCTCTTAGTAATATATTCAGAATCTGCCTCCTCTACTGCTATCACCATGATCTAGGCAATCACTTGCCCTCCTAGATTATTCCAATAGTTTCTAAATTGATTTCCCTGCTTCTGCCTTTGCCTCCTCGTGTTTACTTCTTAATACAGCAGTGAGAGTGATCCTATTAAAGTGTAAGTCAGATTATGTCACTCCTTTGCTCAGTACTCTCTAGAGGTTTTCCACGTCATCCTGAGTAAAAGCTCAAGTCCTCGCTGCAGCTAACAAAGCGACCTGCTCTCTCCATCTCATCTCCCTCTCATTCTCTCTTTGCTTTCTCCACTCCAGGGCTTCCTTGCTGTTGTTCCAATAAGCCAGGCACATTCCTGCCTCAGGGCCTTTGCCCTTGCTCTTATTCCTTTTGAACTGAAAACCCTTTCCCTAAATATTCACATGGTTTGTTTCTTCACTTCTTTAGGTCTCCATTCTCAATTTAACTTATCAGTGGGGTCTTTTCTGACTATGTTTAAAATTGCAACTGCTTCCACCCCCACCTCCCAGCCCTTCCTGACCCCTTTCTCTGCTTTATTTTTTTCTGTAACATCAACTGACATACTAAATATATTACTTGTTTATTTCTAAATTCCTGCACTAGATTTTAACCTCCATGAGGGCAGAGACTTTAGTATTTTTTCATTAATCTGTCCCCACTGTTTAGAATGTCTTTGGTACATGATTGGTACTCAGAATATGTTTGTCCTGGGTCTGTTGAATTCAAGATCCACCGAAAAACAACTGGATATATGGTTTTGCTTTGTAGAGGACTGAGTCCCACCATGGCAATGTCACACCCAACGAACGCCCTTATCTGAGCTGTCTGCTTGCCTCTGCTGTAACATCTGTATCCCATCTCATCTCTAATTCAAGAGTACCTGTATTTTCTGATTTCTAGTTGAGATTCCCTTCTAGTTGAGTTTCCCTTCCTCTTACCAAAGTTTGTATGCCTTTAAACATTGTTCCCCTCTGAAGTTTATTATTAAGTAGAAGGAATTTGATTTATAGTAACAGTGATGAAATAATGCTGTCTTATGCTGTGCTTTATTTTGTGCTTTTCTTTCCTTTTTTTTCCAAATGGCATTCTTAGGATAAGAAAGAGAAAAAAACCTCAGCAAGTTCTACTAGTTCAGCTTGCTCTGTAAGATCTGTTTCATCAGAGAAGAGAAAACTGGTGAGTGTTTAGATACAGAAACTCTAAAAATTATTTATATTAAAGTTTAATATACATTTAGAAGGTTTATGATACTATAAATTGCCCCACTACTTTTCTAGTAATTTTTTCTTTGTATTACTTTATGATAGCCAATAGAAAGAAAACCAGTGTTTGGTTTTTTTTCTTCCTTTTATCATCAAAAAGCATTTATCAAGTTCTTTATTTCTTTGTGCTGATAGACCCTATCATGTGGGATTAGACAACATGGATATAAATTTAGACAGTTTTTAAGTCTTTTCTCATATATATGGTTATATTTGTCTTTTCAATTTCTGTTTGAGGTAGCCACACCAGATATAGTGTTTGCATTTTCAGATTCAGAAATTGAGATCCAGAAGGTTAAATGACTTGTCCAAGGACACAAAATTGTATACAGCAACAGAGCCAAGTCCAGAGTTTTTTCCACTCTCACACAAATAATTGGAAACAGTGACAGCACACTAAACAAATTAAGCTAGTGCATGGGTGACTGGTGAAATACCTACCACATTCAAGTTGAAGTTAGGTGTATATTGGGATAGCTACATAGTTGTGGGTAATAAGAGAAAGTAGTTGTGAAGTTTCCGTGAATACAGAATTGGGTTTTTAAGAATTTGTTTTTGTATAATGAAACCGCTGTTTCAATTTATCAGTGGTATGTTAACCTTCTTAAAACACTGATTTCATCATATTTCTCCTCTGTTGGAAAATCTTCACTCACTTTTTAGTTTGTCATTCAGTGCCCTTTTAAATTTGGTCACACTTTAACTATACAGTTTTCTTTTTTCTCCTTCCTCAGAAAAGTCCTTCTGCTTCAAGCTAGGCTGGTTTATTTTCTCTCTGCTGAATTTATATGAGTCATCTCCAGCTTCTTAGAATGCCTAAGCGTTCTTAGCTGAGAATGTCTTTTTCTTTTAACCATTAATCTTTATTCAGTTTATATTCAATCTTTAGCATATATTTTGTCCATCTTTTTTCCTAGGTACATTCCAACTTTTGATGATTGATGTTTTGAACTCGACAGCTTCTTATCTATTCTTCTTCTTTGACACTTAGTTGTGTCCTTACATTATTTGTATGTATTCTTCTACTTCTCTCTACTTTATTCTTTTACTTTACTCTGAGCTCTTTAGGACAGAGACTATATTCTGTTTCTCTCTTATTTTTCTTATGCCTAGCCCTGTATTCCCAGAGTACGTAGAGAGACAGGGTGGTAGAGTAGAGAGAGTAGATAGATCTGGTTTCAAATCATGGCTCTGCTATTGACTTGCTCTGTGACATTGAAGAAGATACTTTGCTCTCTTTGAGCTTTGGGTTCTTTATCTGTAAAATGGGGATGATAATATCTGTCTCACAAGGTTATTGGAAGGATTAAGTAAATTATTGTGTCAACCTACTCACTAACACATAGGTATGGAAAAAAATATTGTCTCCTAACCTCCTTCCCCTGTAACCACAGTACCAGTGTACAATTTATATTTCCTGAATGATACATTCTTTTTCTTTCAGATATCTGATCATACAGACATTCCGTATTGCAATGTTAAAAGAAGACAAGAATTGAAAAGGTAAATTTCCCCTTTTTCTTGATATCTTTTTGCGTTTTTGGCTTAGAATTGTGAGGCTAAATGTTTAGATTTGCAAAATCCTTTCTTTACTTTGATTAGTAACGTTTTACATGCAAATATTTCTAGCTATATCACAGATTATGATTATTGATTTTCTTGTCTATGGCCATACCACCCTGAATGTGCCTGACCTCATCTGAATTTTCTTAATATTAGTATAAATTCAAGAAAAAGTTGAGTGAAATAGAGAGTCTATAAGAATTCTCAAGTGATTTGATTTTGACACACTTTTATAAGATATGTAACTTCATTACATATAGTAATGGAAGAAGTCATGAGGCTGATCTAGAAATTTTGGATAAATTATTTTTACATATTACCCGTGAAGAAAATATGTAGCTTATTGAATTGATATGACTTTAAAACCATTTTGGTTAAACTGGATGTGGCTACAACTAAAGAACTTGGGGGATAGGAGAATCATGGAAATGACTTTTCTTTAATTTCTACATTCTTTGGATAAAAATTTCAGAGAATTTTGTGGTAAAGGAATTTCTTGCTATTAATGGGGGTATATAAGTATAAAGAATATAATGCATGATAAAAATTGATAATATCAAGGTTTCTCCAAAAATAGGGAGTTATGGGAAAACAATTAAAATGATATTGAGTATAGAAATAAAACTTCTGCTTCCCAGACAAGCTCAGTTAATGTTTGCTAAAAACAAAAAATCCAACTTGCTTCTGACTCTCCTTCAGTTTTTCTTTTGAATCATCTCCTATTTTTTGTGATACTTTGCTTCTGTATTATTATCTGTGAAAGTATATTCTGTCACAAATTTCATGATATGTTGACTATCACTTTCTAAATTTTTCGAACTGGATTTTTAATGCCTTTTGTGGTAGTATCCTTCTTTTTAAATTGTATTTTAAGTTCTAAAACACTGTTTGATTTGCTTAAGGGCACATTTTCTAGCCCTTGATTTTATATGATCTATACACTACCCCCTTAAACTTGTTCACATAGTCTTTGGGAGGAAGAAGAAATAATATTGTTGAATTATTTTGAGAACAGGATCTAAATTATTCTAAGGATTCATGAGGTTCAACTCTGCTTCAGTATTTACTCAAAATCTGCTATTTGGCTTTAGCCCTTGCAACGCTGAATAGTTGAATGCCTACTTCACAGCAACATTTCTGCATCCCTGAACCCACGTGTGATCAATGACCATGTCATTGTGTAGGTTTTCATCATATCTAATCAGGATAACAGTATCAATAATATCAACAAGGCATGGCATTTGGATTAATTGTTAATATCTGAATATTCACTTTCAAATATTGACAGGTACTCTAGATGTAACTTGTAGTGAAATTTTCTTCTGTCGAAGACAAACTGTATGGCATTTAAGATATTTTAGAATTGCCTTGTCATGTACTTTAGCAACATGGTATAGGAGCTGTTACATATTTAAAAGGTTGCTTGGACAAAAGAAGACATTGCAGACATTAACATCAACAGTGCAGGATTTCTAACAATCACTGTTTGCCTGCAGAGAAAATGATTCATTTGCTGTTGTTTACTTGTTGGAGAAGTAAGTAAACTTATTTGCCTTAAGGTTATAAGTATTTCTTTATGGCGTATGGCATCTTCTGTAAAAATCTCCCTATTCAAGTACAGGGGAGGCCCCCAGATTGGTGCACAAACAGTGAAAGCTGAGACACAGATGGAAAATTAGAGAGAATTTTGTCATCTTGAAAGCCAGTTCCGTTGTACCATTACCCCAGTTCCAGATCCATAGTTTAAGTACATATAGATGTATTAGCAATAAAAATATAAGAAGGGCAACAACCTTAAGTCTGCTTTTGAAAAGGCTCAGAAAGCATTTCTACAAGCAGCACACTTTCAGTTTGTGGGATTTCGTCAGTAAAATTTCATCATCACCATTGACCTAATCTTTAAGTCTAGGAGTTGAAAAGGAGATAAGTTTTACCTCAGTTACTATTAGAGAGATGGCAGTATTGCCATCAGCAGTACCCATTACTGGCAGAATTGGCCAAAAAGTAAATCTTCAATTGACCTAAGTTGAAATTAAGTATATAATTTAGTATCCTAAATGTGCATTATGATAATCAACAGAGCAGTCTAACAGCTGATAATGTTGAGAAATTATTGTTCCTGCATGTTATATTTTAAAATGGTTACTAAATTTTAAAATAATCTAATTATAATAATTAGATTTTGACAAAATTTCACATTTATTCTTTTTTTTTTTTTTTTTGTGAGGAAGACCAGCCCTGGGCTAACATCCGTCGCTAATCCTCCTCTTTTTGCTGAGGAAGACTGGCCCTGGGCTAACATCCGTGCCCATCTTCCTCTACTTTATATGGGACGCCGCCACGGCATGGCTGACAAGTGCGTTGGCGGGCGCCTGGGGTCCGAACCGGCGAACCCCGGGCTGCCAAGCGCGGACGAAACCGCTGCGCCACTGGGCGACCCCTCACATTTATTCTTGTATTGCAAGAGTTCAGTCTAGGATGATGATATTTAGCTTCAGCTGAATATTGATTTGACACTAAGTCATTGATAAAAAATAAGTATTTGCTGCATGTCTATCTTATATCTAAAAAGATCTCAGAACTTTAGTATTTTGGATTGCAAATACAAAACTATTATCTCAATATAGCATTTCACAAAACTAGTTGATAAGAGGTAATTTTAAGATTTAGTTTTATTGGTCTTTTAAAAGGTATTTTAATGTTGAGTTTTCATTAATATGACCATAGAACATGGTCATAGATTGCTATGAAATATGCAGCACAGGGATATTGTGAAGAACAAATAAAATATAAATATGAAAATGCTCAGAGAATGACAAGGTCCTATTCAAGTTTTTGTTTTCTTTGTTGTTTTCCTGATTTTCTTTAATGCAGTTGACATCTTACATGATGTACTATTAGGTACCAAGCAAGGTCCCATTAAAATTTAAAGTTTTGTTTTATTGTTACTTAATAACAGGTAAATAATGATAGACAGTCTTTTTGTAGGAAGAGATAGCAAAGAAAATAAAACCAGATGAAGTCTCAGGTGAAACTCCTATAAAAACTCTGAGATGTTTATGGTATGCTCGTGCATAATTAATTATTTGGGAAGTCACTTATTTACCGTCTCTTTCTCTCCTTCTGAATTGGGGGTAAGGACTCTATATGATGTGTCCTCCACTGCCTCTCCGGTGCCTAGCAGAGTGACAGGCACTTAGAGCACTCAGGGATTTATTAATATAAATTAATGGACTGGGTTTCATTGAAATTTTTCCCCCTTTCCTTTTGACGACAAAGTAGTATCTACTTTGATTAAGAAGGAAAATATTATTATTACCTCTAGCTATTGCTGCTTCTAACATTTTAGCACATTTATTTCTGGCCTTTTTACTATGCT
Source organism: Tapirus indicus (assembly GCA_031878705.1). Lineage (NCBI taxonomy): Eukaryota > Metazoa > Chordata > Mammalia > Perissodactyla > Tapiridae > Tapirus > Tapirus indicus. The sequence continues at coordinate 75,585,538 of CM062922.1, read as the reverse complement.
TATTTAAATTGTTGAGATCACATTATATATACAGATTTGTGCCCTGCTTGTTTTTTGCTTAACATTATATCAATGTTTTATTATGTCATTGAAAACTTTTTATAAACATCATTTGAAATGACAATGATATTCTATCATATTTGATAGAATGACATGTTTCTTAGTCATTTCCAAAATTTTAGCATTTACCTTGTTCCTGATTTTTTTGCTATTATAAATAATCCTGAATTGAATATCTTTCTATTTATTTTCTTAGTCTATTTCTGATTTTTTTTCACCTTGGTATAGATTTCTAAAATGGTAATTACTGAGAAGTCAAAGAATATGAACATTTTTAGAATTCTTAATTATATTGTCAAATTCCTTTGTGGAACTGTTATATCATTTTGTGTTTCTACCAGGAACATATGAGAGAGTCCATTTTACAACTTCTTCCCAGTATTAAATGTTGTTTTAAAATCTTTGCTGATTTGAAAGAAGAAAATTGTATGTTGTTGTAATTAGCATGTCTGTGATTACTAGAGAAGTCAAACTTTTTTTCCCAAATGTTTATTAGCTATTCTCCTTTTCCTTTTCATTAATTTTCTGTTTGTGTCCTATTCTAGAGTCTTGGTAATTTTTCTTTTTTTTTGGTGAGGAAGATTGGCCTGGAGCTAACATCTGTTGCCAATCTTCTTCTCTTTTTTGCTGAGGAAGATTAGCCCTGAGCTAACATTGGTGCCCGTTTTCCTCTATTTTATATATGGGATGCTGCCACAGCCTGGCTTGATGAGCAGTGCGTAGGTCTGCTCCCAGGATCTGAACCTGTGAGCGCTGGCCCACCGAAGTGGAGCCTGTGAACTTAACCACTATGCCACTGGGCCGGCCCCCAAGAGTCTTAGTACTTTTTGATGAGCTCTTTATTTACTAAGGCTAATAAGCTGTCACATATATAACAAATAGCAATTCCCAGTTCTTTTAATTTTATTGTTTATTTAATATGGTAAAGTTTTAAAGTAAATAGTCATTTACATTTGCTATATTTCTTTGTGATTTTCCCACTGCTATTAAGTTTAGGAAGTTCTCTATTAAGAAATCAGATAAATAATTCTTTTTTTCCCCTGTGGTTTTTGAAGATTTAATATGAAGTATAACAATTATGATAATTATTTTGCACTTAAGTATTTAATCTGTTTGCAATTTATGTTGTCTGGTTATATAAAGTTATAAATTTGGTTTTTTTTCAATTAGCAAACCAGTTATTCCAACACCATTTGTTGAGTAATCCTTTCCATTTCATTCTTACTATAGGTATTTTTTACTTCTTATGAAGTTTGTTTCAGGCCAGTTATGTCATTTCCTAATTAAAATGATACAGTACAACATTATGTATAATGTATGATTGTAATGTAACATAGGTTTCTGTGCTGCTTTACAGACTGAATGTAGAAACTGACATTCCAAGAAAGAGACCAAAAATCAGTTCTTCATCCCAAGGACCTGTTAAACTCCAAGAAGCATCATCTTCAAATAATAATCAAATTATTTCACAGAGTCCTCCTTCAAATGGAACTAAAAAAGATATAAGTAACTGTGTAGACTTTAAAGTTAAAGAGGTTAAATTGACAAATGTTAGGAGTAAGCTTGACCATGGAAATAAAAACTTTAGCAGTCCTAAGATTGCCAAAGATATGAAACCTAAAGCTGAAGGCCAGGCAAATGAAAAAAAATGGTTTCATTTACTTGTTCAGAAGGAGAAGATGAAAGAACACAGGAAAGAAAGGTACAATAAATTTAGAGACAGTTCTGAAAAATATGTTTTGGAGAAATGCAAGAGAATCCAATTTTCTCAGGATTATAATTCCAACAAGACAATTAAGGAACCCCTTGAATCTAGAAGAAGGAAGATCAGTTTCAAAATCCCAGTAAAATCCCGTGATACTCTCCAGAAGCTTGTAGAAGAAAATGTTTTCAGTTTAGATTCTAACAAGTCAAAGACTAAGCAGGAGGAAAAAGCATGTCTGGAAGACTACCAGGTTTCATTAAACTTGACTAGGCACAAGAGAGAACGTTTATTTTCCAATTCCACGTGTAAGCAGACTGTTGATGAGTCAAAAGGAAAATATCATCATGAGCATCAAGAAAGTAATGATTCAAGTTCTGGTGAAAACCTAACCCAGGTAAGGTAGTACAAAATGAAGACTATAGGTTTTAGCAAAAAGTTTTAATATGGTCAGATTTGAGTTGTTTCTGTTACTGGTTGTGATCATAGAGGGCTGATTCAAATTTAGTAAGGAAGATATGTATTGGTTCCTTAATTTTACCCCTTTAATTCCAGCTTCCTTAGGAAGATATCCTGGTAAGCATCAAGGATCAGAAATAGAAGGAAATGTGTGAAATGTAAAAAGAAGCAGTTACGGATAGTCCTTTCAGAAAAGCATGGCTGCAGTCTCTTAGGCTCCTCCTAATCTCAAGTACCATAGAGCACCCAGGGGTTAATATTCTGAATAGCTTTAACAGACAATTTTTTGAGTACCCCTGTGTGCCAGGCACTGCAATTGCAGTCTCTGTTTTCAGAGACTTGTTCATGTGAGGAGACACACACGCTGTCATCTTAAGTCTGATAAGTACTTATCACTTAATATGGGATTATAGCAGGCAATTAACATGGCCTCGGTACACTGTGGAGAGATTACTTAAGAAAGGTTTACTGGAGGGGGTAACATTTAAACAGAATTAAAGAATGCATAGGAGTTATTCAGGTGAAGGCGAGGTGAGTGGGATGGGAGAAGGAGGGATGTTCCAGGCAAAGGGAACTACAGTCCTGCGTTGCTTAACAAAGGGATATGTTCTGAGAAATGCATGGTTGGGTGATTTTTGTCATTGTGCAAATGTCATAGAGTGTACTGAAGGGAAAGAAAATTTGCCTCCTCAAAATGTGTCTCTTTAACGTGAGGATTATTTTAGGCTGATTTTTTTTTTTTTTTTTTTTGCTGAGGAAGAGTCACTGTAAACTAACATCTGCTGCCAATCTTCCTCTCTTTTTTTTGTATGCAAGCCGCCACCATAGCATGGCCACTGACAGATGAGTGGTGTAGGTCTGCGCCTGGGAACCGAACCTGGGCCGCCAAGCAGAGCACACTAAACTTAACCAGTAGGCCACTGGGGCTGGCCCTGGACTGATTATTTTTAAGAAACAAAAGATTCAGAAAGTTTTTCATGTTATCTCCCCCTTAACTACCTAAAAGAATTAAGATAAAAAAAACCTGTCTCAGGAAGTGAACTATCACCTTAGCATAACGTGAACTAGGTGGTCAACAGGGAGGAGCCTAGAAAAGCCTGTTTGTTGGGCTCCCCTTTGTGTCCTTCTGTTTCTGGGTGGCCAAACAAACACTTATTTTCCAAACATTTGCTCCTTTTTACCCACATGTAAATTGCCTTCCTTCTCTTTGAAGTCCCTGACTCTCCCCACCCCCAACATCTTCTTTTGTCTTTAGCTAAGGATGGTATTTAAGGTGAGGGCTTCGGCCATTTTGGTGAGTTACTCAATTTTCCTGGGTTTCTCCCATATGTACATGTTATTAAACTTTTGTTTGTTTTTCTCATGTTCATCTGTCTCATGTCAGTTTCATTCTTACTAGCCAGAAGAACCTAGAAAGATAGAGTAAAATTTTTTCCTCCCCAACAAAACTTACACAAACCTAGATGGTATAGCTTACTATACACCTAGACTATGTGGTACTAATCTGTGGGACCACTGTCGTATATGGTCCATCGTTGACTGAACTGTCGTTATGGGGTGCATGACTGCACATGTATAGAGATCCAGGCTGGAAAGCTTGGCACATCTATTTTCCTTTGAAATTATGTAATAAATTGGCTTTTGTGGACTTATTTGAGAAATTACTCTCTATAGCTTTGTTTCTATGGCAAATTATTTAGATTTAAGAGAACTTTTAGAACTTTGTAACTTCAGAACTTTAGAACTTCAGAAATTCTGAAATTTAGAGACTGCTTATAAATAGGGGTGCTTGAGCCTACCTGCTTTTAGGAATTGGGACTATAGATTGTGGTATAAGATACTTCCTATGAAAAACGGAGGGATTATAACTAGAGAGGCCAGAAGAGCTTGAGAGAGAGTACTTTTTTCAGTGAACTTGAAGGGGTCCAACTAGGGAAAGAATTGAATTTGTTCTTTTTATTGCTTTCTTAAAGGAAAGCCCCAGTTTTCTCCTTGTGTTGTAATCAGTTCTGTAGAGTGGAATGCAAGAAAGGAACTTGAAGTTGCCAGTATGTTCAGTGAATATCGTTGTATCATTGCTTGGTGTTCCCCTGTGCTGCACATCTCAGGAATAGTATGAGAAATGCCTGCAGTGCATCTTATACTTTCCTTTGGTCTCTATATTGAATTACTAAACAAACCAAAGGAGGAACATAGTATGAATATTAAGTTGTGGGGGAAGCAATTTTTGCATGATTACTTTCCAGTTATTGGAATTAATACTCTTTATAAACTGTTCCTTTAAAGCAGTCTTATTGACTTAAAGTCACTGAGACACAGAAGCGGTAAGTAAATATTGTTCTTATCTTGAATATATTTTCTTTAGCATATTATTGACAGTAGCTAATCATCTTAATATTAGTTGTTTTCCTCACAAATTCCTCAATAGATAATTGTCTTCCTAAAATAATGAGTGTACTTTACAAGGAAATAATTGTATTTTCTGGATTTAGTAATACTGTTATTTAGTAATCTTGTACTTTCCTAAGAGAAAATAACTTTTTTTGTTTCTGAGGTTTGATAGTCCTTTGGTATAGACTGCTGTCAGTTTGCACCGTCCCCTCACCATTGCAAATTAATGTTCTAGAGATTTATGATTTATAGGCCACTTTTTTTTTGCTGGGAAAGATTTGCCCTGAGCTAACATCTGTTGCCAATCTTCCTCTCTTTTTTTCCCCCCTCCCCAAAGCCCCAGTACATAGTTGTATATTCTAGTTGTAAGTCCTTCTAGTTCTTCTCTGTGAGCTGCTGCCACAGCATGTCTACTGACAGATGAGTGGTATGGTTCCACACCCGGGAACCGAATCCTGGCTGCCAAAGTGGAGCGAGCTGAACTTGAACCACTAGACCATCAGGGCTGGCCCTATAGGCCACTTTCATAAACAGCATCCCACTTAATTCTTACAAGTCTGTGAGGTAGAAATTTATGAGTTTATCAAACATTAATTAAATTAATGTGTATCAGGTATGTTTCTAGGTTCTAGGGATTTAAAGATGAATAAGATGATCTTTACTCTAAGAGGTTACCAGGGAGGCAGGTTAGTAAACAGATATAATTGCAATACAGTGAAGTAAATATTAGAGCCCTAAGAATTGGGTTGGTGTTAGTATAAATTTAGGGATGAGTTAAGGAAGGGCTCACTAATGTGGAGATTCTTAAGCTTGGTGTTGAAGGATGTGTTGAGCAAGGAATAGAAGTGTTGTCCCACCACAGTAGAGGGCCAGTGTGTGTAATGGCACAGAGTTGTGAAATTGCATGGCAAGAGTATACATGGGCACTAAGTTGTTCAGTATGACAAGAGTGGAGATGTATAGAGAATCTATAAGAGAAGAAGTTGGAGAGGAATCCAGGGTCCAGAGATGGATTACTTTGTTTCCCATGGGAAAGATTGATTTTTTATCTTGTATTCTGTAGATGGTATGGAGTCTCTGAAATGTAATTAGGGAAGCAGTATAAACAGATTTTCAGTTTCAAATCACTCCAACAGATAAAAACATTATTGCCTTCATTATTGATAACCCCTCTTGTCATCCCCAGGGTAGGCTTTATCCCAGTCCATGTATTTATAAAGCATGGTAGGGGAAGGCAAACGGTTAAATGTCTATTAAGCCTTTCTTTTTTAATAGGAAGGAAGTTTTCAGGGACAATTGACGAACTTTTCTGGATTTTGGGGTGGTAGAAAATTTATTGAAGTCACCGTATGTGGCCTGTGGTCAGACAGTAAAGGGTAGTAGTGACCTAAGTAAAAGAATGACAAGACTTCAAACGTCAGGAGTTGCAGAAAGTTCTGATAATTATCTCTAGCTTGCTTGTCACTTCTTAGCTGAAGAGAACCTTGAAGATCTAGTGAGACTGAAAGTCAAGTGAAGATGATAAAATCCAGGGTCATAGAATAGAAAAGCTATCATAGGCCTATGTGTGTGATGTGTATGGTGTTATATCTTGTGAAGGTTGATGTCAGGCAGTTAGGGTGGAAGCTGAATTCCCAATGAAGCAACATATGATACACTTGTTTAAAGAGGGTCTGTAATTTATACCACATATAGTCTCCTGTAAAATACATTTGAGTTTGGTGTTCTCTTGGAGAATTCTTAGAAGATGATTTGGTTTAGTAGTGGCTTTCGCTGAGTTCCCTATTACCTGTATGTCAGATCACATAGGTCTTATCCACTCAGCGAAAGTGCCAGTGAAAAACTGGAATTAGTAGAGAGATTTTCAATCTCTGCTAGAAGAAAAAAATAAAACACAAACCTCTGGTGCCCTACCCATGTATAATACAGTTGTGTATTTTTCAGCTTTTCCTCTCTCAGCTGTATTATAATCTTCAAGTTCCCTTTGTTGTTTTGTCATATCCCTTTTAGAAAGGCTCAGTTACTTCTGGATGAAAATTTCCCACCACCGAAGGCCGGCTTGTTTACCTTTGCCATGGTTCTTTCTTTTTCTTAGAGTGGCATGTAGGTTTTTTCTTAGAATGTGAGTATTTTTAGGAATGTATATATGAATGGGAAAACCCTAAAGAATTTCTACCGTGTTTCATGACTTAACAGAATGAGGCTTTTCTATTCTAGGGGCAAGTTCTCATCTGGGGGCAGTTTTACCCCTCAGGGGGCATTTGGCAATTGACTTGATGGAGACATTTTTGATTGTCAAGATTTGGAGAGGGTACTGCTACTGGTATCTAGTGGGTAGAGGCCACAGATACCGCTCAACATCCTACAATGCACAGAACAGCCTCCAAAACAAAGAAGTATCTGACACCAAATGTCAATAGTGCCAAGGTTGAAAAACCCTACTCTAGGTATATGCTTCTATTCTTAACTAACAAAATTACTTTTCATTTCAGAGTTTTGAAGCACCATGTTCTTCAGTGTCACTTGAAAGTATTCAAGATGCAGATGAAGAGGTTACTGATATACTTATTTACTTTGAATATTTTTAATGAAATTAAGTCAAACAGTTCCTATTTTAGTAAAAAATAATGACCATAAAAACCTTGGTAATATGAAAATAAGAGTGATGTCTCTACTTAAATCAATATGTAAGTTTTTATGAAGTCATGAAAAACTGTTTGGAAAAATATTTACATTTACTTGATCACCTTTTTGCCTTTGTTTCTAATAAGCTCTAATCTATTTTGAATGGAGGGCACGCAGCCTATGGCCTACAGATCTGTGAATTTTGATTTAGTGTTACCACGCTTTTGCATGCTTATGCGTAGGCTTGCCAAAATGCAGTATGATATTAACATGTTTTTGCCTCATTTTTCCAATCAGCAATAAGATGAAAATGTTATTCAGTGAAAATGAGAGTGCATGCATATTTATTTTTTTACCTATTGCTTCATTTCCCTGCTAGACTCTCCTGACTGACCCTCAGAATCATAGGATTTTATGTTTTCTGGTCCTAAGTTAAAATTAGATTCATAGAATACTTCGTGTTTTTCTATGTAAAGAAGGCTTTAAAACCATGTTGATTGCTTTTTATTTGTGACAGTCAATTGTATTTTTCTGTCTTGTGGGTCAGTGCCCCTTGGTAGGAGAAAGATTTCTCTCCTCTGCTCTAAAGCTAGGTTATATTTTCATTTCTTTGCATCAGAGTACATCAGGGAACTACTCCCCTGAAGTGAGAAGGGTCCTAATAGCTAGACTTCAGTTCTTGATGGTTCATAAACAGTCTTAGAAATCTCAAGAAGAGCACTCATCATCCAGATAAAAACATATTTGGCTCCTAAAGTACTTTGAAGTGGTAATGGGAGTGAGAATTAACTTATCTTGAAGGTCTACTATGAACTAGGCTCCGTGTGAGGAGCTTCACATTATTTCACTTAATCCTCACAAAAATACTAAAAGGAAATAGATGTTTAACATTCCTATTATATAGATGAACAAACTGAGACCCAAAATAGTTAATTTGCTTGCCTAAGGTTACAGAAGTAATGAGAAGAGCTATTTTAAAAACCCTGTGTATGTTTAGAAATCTGTATTCATTTACCATGCTGCCTCCATATTTTTGTAAATTTTTTCTTTCCATAAACCATCTCATCTTAAGTGAATTGAGAATTAATTGCTTTCTTCTCTTATTAATCTGCAGAGTAAATAATTAAAAATATTTTCCTGCGGGTCTTTTACAATTTAGATGCAGATAGTAGAAGAGCTTCATGCTGCACGTGTGGGACAAAGTGTGGATTTACCTGTGGTTCCACCTTCTGGAGAGTTAATGAGTATGGAAATTGACCTGGTGGAAGATGATGTACATTCCGCTGCTGGTATACCCTATATGTGTATGATAATGTTTGTGATCTTCTATGCTTTCTTAAGAATTAAGAAAGTATATTTCTTTTGGCTGTAGGAATCAGGTCTAATATTTGTCTTATCCTTTATTTATATATCTCACATTATTGGGCAATTAGATGTATTTTCTCTTTCTCTTTTTGCCAAGGGGCAGTAATAAGAGTCATGAGCTCTCTTTTATTCTTGCTCTTAATCATAACTTTTAAAAATTTCAACTATGTAAAGCACTGACCAGAACTATTGCAAATTGCTCAAAGGTATTATATTCATGGATTTCTTATTTATATATAGAATTTTGAGCATTCTTACTACTGGGAGAAGATAATGATATTATCCAAAATCTATTAGTATGCTGTCTTGAATTGTGTTTATAAAAATAGCAATGCTACGCTACATTCAGATTGCAGTTTTCAGTTTACTCTTTTCCTGTGCATTAACTTATCTGATTCTCACAATGGCCCTATGAAATAACAATGCTAGTATTGTTATGTTTTCTTTCTTTTCAATTATATATTACTCAGAGTATAGTAAAATTAGCTTACAATTCCTAAGAGCACAACTACTGGTGATGCAGAACAGGGTTTGGCAACATAGTTAGTACTAGGGCAAGTCAGTTTTATGATTTAAAATTCACCCATAAGCAATTCATGATATTCTACTGGTGGATAATTAAACACTGATTACTGTTCTTAAGGAAGAATTGGAGTAAATTCATTTTTGTTTTTGTTGTCTGAAGGACTGCCTTCCCTTAAAAATGCTATCAAAGTTCTGTGATATCAAAATTTTAGTTATTATACAACTCTGTTGTCAAGTGTCATCAAATCCTAACTTTGCTCTCGTTCTCTAGCAAATACTGCTTCAGACAAAAAGCTTCTAATTGTTATTGACACAAATATTCTGATGAATCATCTCAAATTTGTTAAAATTTTGAAGACAACAGAAATCCCAGGTATTTATAAAACATTTATTGATTCTGATTTTCTTATCTGAGTTAATATTTTATGTTAACAGTGAGGTGGGTTTTTTTCCCACAAATGCATTTCCCGTTGGGTATGCTATTAAGCACATATATATTGAGCATAAGCAGCTTAAGTAAAAAATAAAGAAGAGAATTCACGGGTTAACCTAGCAATCTAAGCTAACTCTTCTTTGATCTCTAATAGTATTTGTTTTTGTAACATTCTTTTGACACTTACATCTGTTTTTAATTTTCATTTTTTATGTGTTAGCTCTTATTTAGATTATGAATTCCTTACTTTAAAACTTTCAGTTCTCCTACAGCAGTTCACTTGAGTAGCTCAATAAATATTTGTTGACTTCTAAGAAATATTTTTATTTTTTAGGCTTTGACAAACTTGTGTTAATAATTCCCTGGGTTGTTGTGCAAGAGCTAGATCGTATGAAGGCAGGAAAACTGCTAAAACATGCCCAGCACAAAGCTATACCTGCAGTTCATTTCATCAATGACAGTCTCAAAAATCAAGATAGAAAGCTATGGGGTCAGTCAATACAACTTGCCTCTCAAAAACTTTGTAAGTATTGTTCTCTCAGGATGCTTCCTGATTAAGATTTGTTTGGGTGCTGACTCATTATTGGAGGGAAATGGTGCAGAACTTTTAAAAAATTTATAGCCATTGGACTGTGAAATGCAGGACATGGTGATGGTTTGGGTGTTCTGTTAGGCTTGGTTTGGGGTCTTAGATTTTTATTTTTCTGTTTCTCCCAGATCACTTTACGTTATGTCTGTATTTCACATGTTTTTATATGTGTGGTTGTCTATATTACAGTACTTTGGATTCTTTTTTTAAATACCATTGTTGAGTGATGAGGCCAGTAACTGATCTAGGTTTCTCATCTGTCACTGTGTGCAGTTAGTGTAATGCAGAGGCAGGCACTGTTTTCCTCTGGTTTGTCAGAATCTGTAATAAAGAGGTGTTCATATAATAAAGGTCTATAGATTTTCTCCTGATTTTTTTTCCATATTAGTTTCTTTTAAATCACTCTAGTCTTAGAACCAAATATGTTCTTTATGTTTTATATAACTTTTTAGGAAAAAATCTGTGTGTAAAGCAATACTACTGCTTCTGCAGAGTTTATACATACATTTAGAGGATTTATTTCATTCTTCAAAAATTTGTTTCTTCCCAACTCAGAATTATTTATATATGTAGATTTACATTAATTTAAGTATCATGGATTTATGTTGTCTACTGTACCCATATTCACCATAAGATATAAAAGACTTCATCCTAAAATGAATCTAATCATGGTATTAATCCTGAGAAGGCTTTTGGCACAGCTATTTAGTCTTAAATCTTGGGAAAAAAGGGGCCTCTACCATCCATCCATTCATTCCTGTTACAAATATTTATTAGCTCTTAGTATATTCCAGATGCAGTGTTTATGCATTTTGAGAAGTAACTTCGTGTGATATGTTTAAGAGATTTTAAAGGAAAACCACAATATCACTTATTAGAGTCAAGAAAATATTAAAATGTTTGAACATTGTGTTAAATTGAACATCTTAGTCTTTTTCTTTCTTTTTTTCTTACTTTTCATTATGGAAAATTTCAAATGCAGAAGTAGAGAGAATAATATAATGAATCCCTATGTATCTATCACTCATTTTCAGTAATTTTCAACATTTGCTATTCTTGTTTATTCTCTCATTTTTCTTTTCCACTTCTCCACCAACTCCTGGAACTCCTGCAGTAGTTTGAAGCTAATCCTAGATAACATATTGTTTCTACCCATAAATACTTTGGTATGTGTTGCTAACAGATAAGAATTTTTCTGTGTGTGTGTGAGGAAGATTAGCCCTGAGCTAACATCCGTTGCCAATCCTCCTCTCTTTGCTGAGGAAGACTGGCCCTGGGCTAACATCTGCACGCATCTTCCTCCCCTTTATATGGGATGCCGCCACAGCAAGGCTTGACAAGTGGTGCATTGGTCCGTGCCCAGGATCCGAACTTGCAAACTCCAGGCCGCCAAAGCAGAGTGTGCAAACTTAACCGCTATGCCACCAGGCTGGCCCCAAGACTTTTTTTTTAAACAGTCACACAGTTAACAGAATTAACCCCTGATCTAAACCATCCTTTCGGTAAAGCCCCAATCCTTATAGAGGTGGGAATTTTTCTTACTCTTAATCTTATTTTATTTAGCTTGTTGATACAAATTATATTTTATTATATGATAATATAGATAATAATAATAATAGATAACACTTACATGGCCATTATTCTCCAGACCCTTTTCCAAGTGCTTTACAGCTAATATCACATTCAAACCTTATAGTACTTGTGGATGATACTCTTATTAGCCCCATTTTATTGATGAGGAGTTGAGACACAGAGAGGTTAAGAACTTGTTGTAGACAGAATATCTATTCTTTCAATAGATTGGCTTTGAAAGTTAGAAGAGCCCATTTTAGAATAGATATTTTGGTCACATTTATTATTTATTGAGGCTTGTTAGGTTTCTTCTGACTTCCATTTTCATGTGCTTTTTTGATGCCTTGACTTCTGTCTATGCTTTTCAATGATTTAAGGAGGATAAATCATAGTAGTGGTCTCAAACTTCTGTGTTGTTTCAATTTTTGAGTGTCTTCCTTGAAATCTATATTTCACTTTAATGTTTGAATGGTATTATTTGATGTAAGTTTTGTTAAATTACTGAAATTGCTTTCAGTTGTAAGGGTGTAGATATAATTATTTGTGTACTTATCTATGTCAGATAAGTACTTTGTGTTTCTCTGTATCATTGTTTTCTGTCTGATTATTTAAAACATTCTTTATATAAAATCCAACGAGCTTAATAAATTTATTCTGTTCATAATGATTTTATCATATCCTTTAGAAATATCTTTAGCCATTTTTATCAAAATAAAATTACCTTTTCTTTTTTTGTATGAGGAAGATTGGCCCTGAGCTAACATCTGTACCCATCTTCCTCTATTTTGTATGTGGGACGCTGCCACAGCATGGCTCAATGAGCAGTGTGTAGGTCCACACCTACAAACCCTGGGCCAGCAAAGTGGAGTGCACAAATTTAACCACTATGCCACTGGGCTGGCCCCTAAAATTACTTTTTATATTCTAATAATAAACTGAAATTCTTATGAAAAAACTCAATTTAGGATTATTGAGTAAAATTAAAGTACTTATTTGGAGAAAGGCAAGAATAAAATGAATTTTTATTACGCGTTATGTCTGTCAAGCACATTTGCAGCCAACTATAATAATTGCTCATTTTACATGTATTTTTTCTTTGGCATAATCATTGAGTGTTATAATGAATTTTTTTACACAAGCATTTCATCATTTAAAAAAAAAGTGCCACAAATTGAATGCAGGTAGTCCATGTTAGATAGTCTTAATTGACTATAATTTTAACATTGTCATTAACTCTTCAAAATTGTAGTTATTTGATGTAGTATTTATTATGGTGAGAGGAGAATAGGATTTGAAATCTGATTGACGTGGGTTTATAATCTGTCCTGGGGAAAGTTAACAGTGAGGAAACTGAGTAAATGAACTGGGGGAAAATAACCTCCAGCTTGAAGAATGGTTGTGAAGATTCGTTGAGTTAATATATTACGTTACAGTACTTGATTGCTTATGGCTTGGAACAGGTGATAATTCTCTTGTGTCCTCATTATATGAAAAGCTTAAAGAGATTGACTAGAAAAAGTAAAAATCCTAAATGGACAAAAATTATTAATAGGTAATTCACAAAAGAAGAAATACAATGAGTCAGCCCTTTGTTTACTGCAAATATTTTCCTGTTTGCTGTTTTTATTTTTATTTTTTGCTAAGGAAGATTTTCCCAAAGCTAGCATCTATGCCAGTCTTCCTGTATTTTTTTGTATGTGGGTCACCACCACAGCATGGCCATTGATGAGTGGTGTAGGTCCACGCCTGGGAACTGAACCTGGGCCACCAAAGTGGAGTGTGTCAAACTTAACCACTAGGCCCCAGGGCTGGCCCCTGTTTGCTGTTTTTAATATTGTTAATTTCTTATGTATAAGAATTTTTAGTTTTTATCTTTTACTTTTTCCTTTATTATTTCTTTTTATTGCTTCTAAGTTTAGAAAGTTACTCTTTCCCAACACCTGCTAGGAACACTTATAGCGCTTCAGTGCTTTGGGAATATGAATTAGTAACTTTTTAGGAGAGTGATTTATCAGTGTGTATCAAGAAGTCTAAAGATATAATTCTCTTTCTAGACATGTATCCTAAAGAAATAGAAATGATCACAGTGATTTATATAAATAATGTTCATCACAGCATTATTTATACAGCAAAAAATTTGAAACAACCTCGGTAACAATTGGAGAAGTCATATATGATGCTATAGCTATATGAGAATACTATGTTTTGGAAGATGTTAATCACATGTAATATTAAACAAAATAGGGTTTTAAAGAATATAAAGTACAATCTCAAATTTGTTAGATTATGCATATATACTTATAGATAGTGAATATTGGTTATATTTCTGATGTAATTATGAGTTATTTAAATTTTCTTTATATTTCCTGAATTTTCCAGATTTTCTAATTATTTTATTTTTATAATAAGGTAAATATAATTAAAGGCAAAAATAAAGTTATCTGCCACCTACCCCACCAGACCTTTTTATATTTTCTTTTATTATATTTTTGTTGATTCATTTATTTGCCAAATATTTGTACCAGACACTGTTCTAAGTGTTGGGTCTGTGGCAGTGAATGAGACAGACAAAGCCTACTATTGAAAAGCTTAAATTCTTTTCAATATTAAAAATCATATTAACTGTAATTTTTTTTCTTTTTTTTTTTTTTTTTTTTTGGTGAGGAAGACCAGCCCTGAGCTAACATCCGTTGCTAGTCCTCCTCTTTTTGCTGAGGAAGACTGGCCCTGGGCTAACATCGTGCCCATCTTCCTCTACTTTATATGGGACGCAGCCACGGCATGGCTGACAGGCAGTGCGTCGGCGGGCGCCCGGGATCCGAACCCGCGAACCCCGGGCTGCCAAGCGCGGACGAAACCGCTGCGCCACCGGGCCGGCCCCTTAACTGTAATTTATACAAAATTTATTTCAGTGTTGTATGTGAGTAGTGGTCATTGCTGTTGAGGTGCTATTTAAGCTGAGTCTTAAATAATAGATATATATTACTTAAAAAGCTCTTTCTATTACCATATACTGGGCCAAGTGCTTCATATCAATTTTCTCATTTAAACCTCCTGGTTAATCGGTTTGCCCAAGATTATATGCCTAGTCAGCAGGAAAGCAGGGATTCAAACTCAGATTGGTCTTTTTCCAGAGTCTTGTCTTGTTCACTTTTGAACAGTACCTGAGCAGATGCTCAAAAATATTTGTTGAATAAATATTTCATGAATATTCTTGCAGTTTTGGGTGTGTTTTCAGCCTCATATATTCTAGAAAAAGTGATAGAGCAGATAATCTTGAACTTTGATACTTTTAGAGCAGTGTACTGTAACCTTGAAGCCTTCCTTCATCTGCTGAATTGAGTTGTTTAAAGTTAACTAATGATTTTGAGCGGCCCATTTTGCAGTATTGTGGTATTTACTCTGTGAGCTAAAAGAAGGAAAATTGGCTGCTGTAATATATGTCTGTCTGGCTCACTGGTTGTCTGATTAAAGAACTTAATCACATCTCCCTCAGGCTCATGTTCTGAGATCAGTTGAGTTCTGTCTAGACTTCATGATGAGACTGTGAGCTCCTGGAGAGTTTGTCTTTGCGTATCCAGTTACTTAGCACAGGGACCTGGCACAGATCAGGCCCTATATAAATGTTTACTGCGTGAATGAATGAGTTTTCTAATTTGAATGTTTAGAGGACTAAGTAATATAGGCTAAAAGTTGAGGGAAAAAAGGTTATAATGTGGGAACAAAGTTGAGGCTCATTGGCTGGTATGTCTTGAATTTTAGTGTGTACGAGACTCGCCAAGGGCTTGAATTAGTCATTGGGTCCAGGCTCCAAAGAGTCTTATCCAGAAGTGGGTCTGGGGTGTGGTCCTGCAATCTGTATTATTAACAAGCACCCTAGGGAGTTCTGAGGCAGGTAGTGTAAGAACTTATGAGAAACACTGTCTTTGGTCCTGTTTCAAAACATTACCTTATTTTCACAAAAACCAAACTTTCACTACCTGCTTTACGGCTTGGAGAAAGCCACAGGACACTCTGTCAGCCATTGATTAACATTTGTCAGAAATTACTTTTTCTGTTCTCTGCCTGGGGCCCATATTGCCTTTTCCTATACGTCTCTAAAGATTGTTGCTTAGAGATTAAGGAAAAGCAGATACATGAAAGTGGTTCTGTTGCTGGTAAAACAGTTGCTTGTTATTTTACAGACATCTTTTAAGTTGAGATAATTTTAAGCACGATGTAATCACATTATTTATAATCTCTAAGTGACTGAACTGGGACTAGAATTCATAGCTTTTGGTTTCAAGTATGACACTTAACCTACTGATCACATTTCTTTCCTTTGTTTTTATTAATAGGCATGTCCTATTCCATTTTAGCAGTAAACTAGCCACATTATTAAACCCACAACTATATGCTACCTGAATTCTAGACCCAGAATACTCAAGGCATTGTTTTGCTGCATCTTACCTTCCTCTCTTTATTTAAAAAGTTTTCTTTTTTTCAGATGTTTTTGATTTGTAAATACAGCCTAGATTATTCATATAGTATCCAGATTTTTAGTGTGCTTATTGATTGTTACTTTTGCTAAACTTGCAGATGGACTGAGTGATGAGAATAATGATGATCGAGTATTAAAATGCTGTCTTCAGTACCAGGAATTATTCCCTTGTTCTCTTGTTATTCTGTGCACGTGAGTTTCATAGTTGTTTTACTCTCTTTTTTAAATAGCAACTTATCCTAAAGAGTTTTTAAAAATTGTACTGTATCCACCATACCAAGAATCAAAAACATACATAATTTTCTGAATCTGCTAGTAAGCATTTTCAGTTATATCTCACATTCTTAAAATATGTAAGCTATAAAAGAATGAGATTTGAATCTCATGAAGTTTCATTTCAATCTAATTTGTATAATATTCAGAAAACTTTTGAAAAAGCAGGGGAAAGTCAATCTAGTATCCCAATAAAATAGTTCAGAAATGAAAATCTGACATTTTTTGGTCATGAGGCAAGAAGGTTATTTAATTAATTAATTAGTTTGTGGAGAAGGGTAGTTTATGTTATAGTTATGTCCTGGGTACCTATTACAGGGTTGGAGTCCTGGGTCTACCACTTATCAGCTTTGTCACCTTGGAAAGTTGCTAAACTTAGTTTTCTCATGTGTAAAATAGAAAGAGAATAACACCTACCTTATGAGATTATTGTGAGTATTTAGTCAGAGAATATATATGTAAAAGACTTAGAATAGTGCCTCACATATAAAATGATCTCCATAAGAGTTTTTTTCTTCCTTTCCTGCATTCCCAATTAATATTTTCATAACTTAGTTCTAAGGTAAAACTAACAATGTTAAGCAAACTTGAGTTCCTCATATATGAGAAAAGGCTCTGAAGGAACTGAGAAGAACAATTTTAATTTGCAGCTTTAGTCTGAATTTTATTCACTGCAACATGGGGTTTTTATAATTTCATGATCATGCCTCAACTCTCTGTGAAATGGAGTGATTATAGACTGAAGAGCCCTAAGATTTTTCTTCTAAGAGGTCTTGGTCAATAATCATTTTAGCTGTCTTCAAAGATAATGTTATTCTTTTTGGTGCTAAATGAAATATTAGAAATTTCTATCTCTAGGTTTTAAATTATTTTTTGATCGAGGACATAATATATCATCTTGGAGTTTGTTGAAGGCTGAAATAGAACTTGTAATATGTTAATCATTTTGAATTTGAGATAAGCTAAATTTGAGAGATAATTGTTATGTAATTATTTTTTTAGTTCAACTTAGAATGAAAATTAAATTGGTGACTATGACTTCTCCATTATTTCTGCAGTCATTGTTTTGGAATTAGCAGATGTAACATTTTTTAGTGAAATGAAAATTTGTAGTCAAACCTTACTTTTAATTCTGGCATTATCATGTTCTGCATGAGCCTGTTTTTTATTTTTATTTTTTTCTATAAAGGGTGATAATCATGCCTGCTGTGTAAGTCACACCTATTTATTGTAAAGATACATTTATATTACTTAAATGGATGATGATGATGGTAATTAATATTGATAATGATAGGAATAGGAGAACCCTTCTATAATCCTATGTACTATACCTCATTCTAAGTGCTTTAATTACATTTACAATCCTAGGTATGGGCCAGCAACCCCCAGTTAATAGCTCCAGTCCTTATCTCTCTTCTAAACTCTAGACTAGTGTATTCATCTACTTATTTGATATCTCTGCTTGGGTGTCTCATAGACATCTGGAACCTACTATCTCCAGAAATGAACTCCTGATCTTTCCTTCTAAGCTGTTCTCCATCTGAATAAAAAGTGCCACCTTCCACCCATTTGCTAATGCCAGAAACCTAGGAGACATTTTTAATACCTGCCTTTCCCTCATAATCTATATCCAGTCAATTAGCAAGTCTCATATGGTCTTCTTTTCTTTATCTCTCCTGCCACCATCCTATGTCAAGCCATGTTATTTTTCCTCTTTTCTTCCTTTGCTACACTAAGACTAATTATGCTCTCTACTTCCACACTTGCTCTGCTTCATTTATTCTTCAAAAAGTAATAATAGGAGTGACGTCAGCATCGTGGCAGAGTGAGGTTCCCCCTGAGACTCTCCCCTCACTAAGATACAACAAAAAGGACATTCAAATACCAGCAGAGGACACTCACACAACACAAAAGATGTCTGAGAGACCCATGCAGCCTTACATCTGAGGGTGGAGGTGCTGGTGCCCACAGAGGAAGTGGAAGGAGGTAAGAACTCCCCTCCTTCCCCAACGACAGCGACCCTGGGACCAGGACCGCGTAGCTGAGACAGAGTGGGGAGGGGTGGCCCTCCACGGGAAAAACCATCACTCTCCAAGTTCTCTCACAGCCTGTGGGAAATTCCCATACGGAGGAGACTGAACTGTTGCAGGGGTGTCTTCATCAAGCTAGTGCCCCAGGAGAGCAGATAGTGAGGGAAGAATGAGAAGTCACCAGGATCAGGCAGGTGATAGAAAGAGTCCCTCCTCTCTGAACTGCACAGCTCTCGGGGGGGGGGGGGGAGGAGCAGCCCTCTGCAGGAAAACTGTTGCTCTCTAAGTTCTCTCACAGCCTGTGGGAAATTCCCATACCAAGGGGACTGAACTGTTGTGGGGTGCCTTTATCAAGCTAGCACCCAGGAGAGCACATAGCGAGGGGAGAGCAGAAGCCTCCCCTCGGGGATCAGGTAGGTGAAAGACCCCCTCCCCCTGCCTGGAGCACCAGCATAGCCGGTCAGCCAGAGTGCCTGCAGATCATGGCGGGCGAGACTATACAGCTTTTGACCCCCACCCAGTGGTGGCAGGTGGAAGCAGCAACCAGATATCTTCAGAATGAGGAAAAATAAGCCCCTGCCCTTAAGCATTATGCAAAAATATATTAAATCTCCAGACCAAAAGGAAAATGACAAGCACCCAGAAATCAGTCCTGAAGGCACAGAAATTTATAACCTGAACAATAGAGAATTCAAAATAGCTATCATGAAAAAGCTCAGTAAACTACAAGAAAATACAGATAGACAATTCAATGAAATCAGGACCTTCTTCACAAAAGCGATTGAAAGAAAAACCAATCAGAAATTTTGGAGATTAAAAACACAATGAAGGAGATAAAGGAAAATCTGGAATCTTTAAAAAACAGAGCTGACAATATGGAGGAAAGAATTAGCAATATTGAGGATAGGAATACAGAAATGCTCCAGATGGAGAAGGAGAGAGAACCAAGACTAAAAAGAAATGAAGAAATCCTCCGAGAAATATCTGATTCAATTAGGAAATGCAAACTAAGGATTATATGTATTCCAGAAGGAGCAGAGAGGGAAAAGGAGCAGAGAGCTTGTTCAAAGAAATAATAGCTGAAAACTTCCCAAACCCAGGGAAGGAACTGGAAAGACAACTGAATGAAATCAATAGATCTTCTAAATATTTCAAAACGAAAAGACCCTCTCCAAGGCATATAGTAGTAAAGCTGGCAAAAGTCAATGACAAAGAAAAAATATTAAGGCCAGCAAGACCAAAAAAAAAAAAAAAAAAAACATACAAAGGAAATTCTATCAGGCTCTCAGCTGATTTCTCGGCAGAAACTTTACAGGCTAGGAGAGAGTGGAATGATATACTCAAAGTACTGAAAGACAAACTCTCAGACAAGAATACTCTATGCAGCAAACATATCCTTCAGATATGATGGAGAAATAATAACCATCCCAGATAAACAAATGCTAAGGGAGTTCATTGCCACAAGATCCCCACTACAAGAAATGCTCAAGAAGGCCCTCATGCCTGAAAAAAAAAGAGAAAGGGGATACAAAGCTTTGAACAAGAAGAAAAATAGGTAGACAAAACCAGAAAAATTGCAGGTCTCTTTCAGAATAGGTTAGCAAACACTTAATTACACCACCAAAGATTAAGGGAAGGAAAACACCAAAGATAAATATAACCTCATCACTTTAAACACAAATTCACAACACAAGATGGAACAATTTGTGACAATAATAACTTAGAAGGGGAAGAGGGAACGGATGGAATGGTCTTGGTCTAAGGTAATAAGAGGCCATCAGAAAATGGACAATCTCATCTATGAGAATTTTTATACAAACCTCATGGTAACCACTAAACAATCAGAACAAAGACACATACAATAAATAAACAGAAAACTAAGAAAACCATCATACAAACTACCAAACTGAATTGGTAGTCTGAAACACATGGGACGAGAAATAAAGGAAATGCAAAAGAACCAGATAATGAGCAATAAAACAACAACATTAAGCTCTCATATATTGAGAATCACTCAAAATGTAAATGGATTGAATTCTGCAATCAAAAGACACAGAGTGGCGTGCTGGATTAAAAAACAAGATCCAACAATATGCTGCCTCCAGGAAACACATCTCAGTTCTAAAGGCAAACACAGGCTCCGAGTGAAAGGATGGAAGACAATACTCCAAGCTAATGGCAAACAAAAGAAAGGAGGTGTTGCCATATTTATATCACACAAAGTAGACTTCAACATAAAACAGGTAATGAGAGACAAAGAGGGGCAATATATAATGATAAAAGGGACACTCCACCGAGAAGACGTATCACTTATAAATATGTATGCACCCAAGACAGGAGCACCAAAGTACATAAAGCAACTATTAACAAACCTAAAAGGAGATAACAACAACAATATAATAGTAGGGGATCTTAACACCCCACTTATATCAATAGATAGATCATCCAGACGGAAAGTCAATAAGGAAATAGTGGACTTAAACAAAAAACTAGACGAGATGGACTTTATAGATATAGAGAGAGCACTCCATCTAAACACAGCAGATTACACATTCTTCTCAAGCACACATGGAACATTCTCAAGAATAGACCGTATGTTGGGAAACAAGGCAAGCCTGTATAAATTTAAGAAGATTCAAATCATAACAAGCATCTTTTCTGACCATAATTCAATGAAACTAGAAATCAACTACAAGGGAAAAACTGGGAAAGTGACAAAGATGTGGAGACTAAACAACATGCTACTGAACAACCAATGGACCATTGAAGAAATTAAAGGAGAAATCAGAAAATATCTGGAGATAAATGAAGGTGATAATACACAATACCAACTCATATGAGATGCAGCAAAAACAGTGCTGTGAGGGAAACTCGTACCAATACAGGCCCATCTCAACAAACAAGAAAAAATCCCAAATAAGCAACCTTAAAGTACACGTAACAGAATTAGAAAAAGAAGAACAAACAAGGCCCAAAGTCAGCAGAAGGAGGGAAATAATAAAAATTAGAGCAGAAATAAATGAAATTGAAACCCCAAAAAGAGTAGAAAGGATCAATGAAACAAAGAGCTGGTTCTTTGAGTAGATAAACAAAATTGACAAACTCTTAGCCAGACTCACTGAGAAAAAAAGAAGGCTCAAATAAATAAAACTAGAAAGAGGAGAAATTACAACAGATACCATAGAAATACAAAGGATTATAAGAGAATACTATGAAAAACTGTATGCCAACAAATTGGACAATCTATAAGAAATGGATAAATTCTTAGACTCATACAACCTCCCAAAACTGAATCAAGAAGAAATAGAGAATCTGAATAGACCAATCACAAGTAAAGAGATTGAAACAGTAATCAAAAACCTCCCAAAAAATAAAAGCCCAGGACCAGATGGCTTCCCCAGAGAATGTTAATAAAGAGTTATGTTCAAAGAGTTAATAAACTCCTATGTACCCAGGTACAACAGTTATCTAAATTCTGCCACCTTTTCTTATGTATATCTCCATCCACTCCCTGTCCCCCATATGGTTGTTTTCATACAGTTCTTTGTATTTTGAGGAAAAATGTACAGTATCAAAATGTACAAAACTAAAATATACAATGTTGACAGTGGATACACTGGTGTAGCCCACATCCTCCTTGATATATAGACTACTTCTGTTACCCCAGAAAATATTCTCATGTCCCTTTGTGCTCCTGTTCTACTTTCATAAGGTGGAAGCTTAGATCATTTATTTGAGACTGCTGTAGGTTTCCCTTTAAGCCCTGCTTTAGTTGCATCCCACAAATTTTGATATGTTGTTTTTTAAATTTTCATTTAATTCAATATACCCTATAATTTCCTTTTTGATCCATAGGTTATTTAGATGTTTGTTGCTTAATTCCAAATATTTGCAGATTTTCTAGTTATCTTTTTATTTATTTGTAC
Organism: Tapirus indicus; assembly: GCA_031878705.1. Classification (NCBI taxonomy): domain Eukaryota; kingdom Metazoa; phylum Chordata; class Mammalia; order Perissodactyla; family Tapiridae; genus Tapirus; species Tapirus indicus. The sequence continues at coordinate 75,563,108 of CM062922.1, read as the reverse complement.
TTTAATTCTGTTACGGCTTGAAAAAATAATGTATATGATTTCTGTTCTTTTAATTTGTTAAATTTGTTTTATTGCCAAGAGTATGGTCTACCTTGGTGAATGTTTTAAGTGGACTTAGAAAGAATGTATATTCTGCTCTTGTGGGTGGAGTTTTCTATAAATTTCAGTTAGATCAAGTTGGTTGATAGTGTTGTTCAAGTCTTCTGTAACCTTACTGATTATCTGACTACTTATTCTATGGTTACTGAGAGAAGAGTATTGAAATCTCCAACTATAATTGTGGATTTGTTTATTTCTCCTTTCAGTTCTCTTTGTTTTACTTCGTGTATTATGAAGCTCTGTAGTAAGATGCATACACAGTTAGGATTGTTTGGGATTCTCTTCTTGGAGAATTGACCCCTTTCTCATTATATAATGTCTCTCTTTGTTTCTGATAGTATTCCTGGTTCTGAAGTCTCCTTTGTTTGCTATTAATATTACTATTCCATTTTTGTTTTGGTTAGTATCTATGTGGTATATCTTTTTCCATCTATTTACTTTTAACCTATCTGTGTCTTTATATTAAAGTAAATATTTTGTGGATAGCATATAGTTGGTACTTTTCTCCAATCTGACAATTTCTGTCTTTTAATTGATGAGTTTATATTGTTGACATTTAATTGGTTGGATCAAAATCTAACATTTTGCTCATTATTTCCTATTTGTTTCATCTGTTCTTTTCTTCCTCTTTTTCTTTCTTTTCTTAGGTTATTTTTTATGGTGCCATTTTTATCTCCGTTATTGACTTATTTATACCTTTTTGAAAAAACTTTTTAATGGTTGCCCTAGTGTTTACAATATACATCTTTACTCGATCCAAGTCTACCTTCAAATAATATTATATTGCTTCACATGTAGTGTAAGGATCTTATAACAGTATATTCCTAGTTTCTTTCTCCCATCCTTTGTGATATCATTGTCATATATTTTACCTTCATAGAAACAATAAACACATAATATTTTGCTACTATTTTTGCTCAGTCATTTACCGTTTAAAGCGATTAAAAATAAACATATGAATATTTTAATCTTGCATTCCAGTTTTAGCACTCTTATTGCTTTTTATAGATTCAGGTTTCTGTCTGGTGTCATATTCCTTCTGCCTAAACAACTTTCTTTGACATGTGTAAGTTTGTTGGCAGTGAATTTTCTGGTTTCGTTTGCCTGATAGTGTCATTATTTTTTGTTTGTTTTTGAAAGATATTTTCACTGGATATACAATTCTATGTTGACTTTTTTTCTCGGTATTTTAAAGATGTCACTCCATTTTCTTCTAGCTTGTGTGGTTTCTGATGAGAAGTCTGCCATAAATGTTATCTTTATTTCTCTGTATGTGATGTGTCTTTTTTCCCTCTTGTTGCTTTCAGGAGTTTTTTCTTTGTCTTTTGCTTTTTTAGCAGTTTGTTTTAGCAGTTTTCAGCAGATATGCCCAGGTGTGTGTTTGTGTTATGTGGGAGAGGGTGTGGAGAATGGGGGAGTTATCCTGCTTGATGTTCCCTGAGCTTCTTGGGTGTATAGTTTGGTGTCTGTCTTTAGTTTTGGAAAATTCTTTGTCGTTATTTCTTCAAATATTTCTTCTACCCCATTCCCTCTTTTCTCCTCTGTTATTACAGAATTACATTGTAGTAGCCAACTTCCAAGATAACCCCAGTGATCCCTGCCTCTTAGTATTAATGCCTTTGTGTAGTCCCCTCCTACATTGTACCAGACTTGGTTGTCTGTGACAAAGACCATGTGTCAGAAGTGATAGCATGTCACTTCTAAGATTAGGTTATAAAAGACTGAGACTTCCTTCTTGGTCACTCTCTTGCTTCCTCTTCTCTCTTGGATCCCTTCTTCTGGGGAAGCAGGCTGCCATGCTGTGGGCAGCCCTATGGAGAGGCCCACATGGTGAGAAACTGAAGCCTCTAGCCAAGAGCCAGCAAGGGGCTAAGGCCTGTCAACAGCCACATGAATGAGTGCCAATTAATCTTGAGATTGCTGTAACACTAGGCAATAGCATGCTGCAGCCTTATGAGAGACCCTGAGCCAGAACCATCCAGTCAAGCTGCTCCCTGATTCCTAACTCTTAGGAGCTGTGAGAGATAATAAATGTTTGTTTTAAGCTGCTAAGTTTTGGGATAACTTGTTAACACAGCAATAGATAACTAATACATGCATGTATGTTGGACTGTTTGATATTGTCCCACAGCTCTTGGACTCTTTTTTTAGCCTTTTATTCTCTTTTTATTTCAGTTTGAGTAATTTCTGTTGAGCAGTCTTCAAGTTTTTTTCTTTCCTTGTGTATGTCACTGAGGAGCTTGTTGAGGCATTCTTCATTTCTGATAACTGTGGGGTTTTTAATTGCTAGCACTTCCATTTGATTTTTATGATTTTCATCTGTGCTGAAACTGCCCATTTGATTTTGTGTGCTATTCACCTTTTCCATTAAAGCCTTTAACATATTAATCAAAATGATTTTAAATTCATGATCAGATGGCTTCAACATCTGTGTCATATCTGAATCTGCTTCTGTTGATTGCTTTGTCTCTTGGCAGTGTGTTGTTTTTTCTGGGCAGAATTTATATGCAGATTTTAGGGCTCATCTGTTCTGTGGTTTCCTCCCTTCTTTAGTTTCCCCCTTAACTTTGTATCTGCTCTGGCCAACTCTGAACATTGTCTTCTGACATATCAAGCCACTGTGGCTTTCTGCCATAAGCCATTGATGAATTGGGGAATGCCCTTAGGCAAAAAGATAGAAACTTGTAGCTTTCACCAGTGTAGTGTCTATGTCTTGAGGGTAGACTCCCTTCCAGCTTCTGCCTACATTTTATTGCTGTTTAGTGCCTTCAGATAGTCTTTTGTTGTTGTTGTTGTTCAGATTTTCTAATTCTTATGTGTGGGAGAGTTAGTCTGACCAAGCTACTCTGCCATTAAAAAAAGCTGGAAGCCTTCTGGACTCTGGAACAACAATATAATAAACACAGATGTGATCATGTCACTTCTCCATTGACGCTCTTAAATGTCTTTGCTTTTATTAATGCCCTTGTCTTTCTCTGTAGACACATAAATTGGTCTCATGTGCTATGCTCTAATTATACTGGCTTCTTTCAGCAAGTGGCAGATTCACACTGTTTGTCTTATGCTCACTTGGAGTAAATTTGTTATTGCCTGTCCTGTGTAAATTATTTCTCTTACTATGGCTCTCTTTGTTTATTTCTTTTTGGATGATAATATTCAAATCCAGCTTCCACTTATCAGGTGTAACTTTGAACAAGTTACTTAACCTTTTTACACCTCAGTTTCTCATCTGTGAAATGGCGATAAAATTAGTACCACTCCCACCTAAGAGGTTTGCTGTAAGAGTTAAATGGATTGATATATGTAAAGTGCTTAGAACAGTGCCTGGTCCCAGGGAAACACTCAATACATGATAATTATTATCACTTTCAAAAACTCATATGATGTGACTCTACTGTATGTTAATTGCTTTGTCTTCTCTGTTTAAATAAAATTGTTATCTTTTGTTAATATATATGCTGAGACTCACCAACCTCTGACTAGATCCCATGTGTTTTGAGTTGCCATGTGATTTATCTTATACAAAATAAAATATTTTTTCTTCCTAACCTCAACCTTAGGGATGATAGAAATTTAAGAAACAAAGGCCTAATAAGTGGTGTGAAGTCACTCAGTAAAGAAGAATTGAGTGCAGAGTTATTAAACTTATCTCTGAACAAAGATGCATGTCATCAGCCTTGTATATCTAAGCAACAATTGAAAGCAGGTAGTATTCTTACTACAAATAATTAGAAATATATCTTATTTTATGTACTAAGATTATTGATAACAATTGGAATTAATAGTAAATTTTCATTTACTATTTACTTGTACATTTAAAATAACATTGGAATATTTGCTGGCACGTAAATGGTAGAAATAAATGAAAATTACAATGGTAATCCAAAAGAAAACATAATTAACATTATTGCCTTCTACATATACTTTTAAAAATTATTTTAAATTTTTGTCTGTACACTCACATTTTTACATATTTATTAATCACTGTATGCAAGCTGTTTTGTACCTCACAGAGTATACCTTTTAAATTAATAGTAGCTACAGGAAATATTCATTTGAGGTGGAGAGAATTTTTCATTTCTTTCTAAAATTAACATTATATTCATAACCTTCTATTAATACAGTAAAAACTCAGTAATAGAGAAACTTGAAGGCCTCTAGTAATAGTTTTTTAAAATTTTAAACTAATACTTAAGAAAGTTAAAGGCAGTACTGTTGTTTTATCTCTGTTTTTTCACCAGAATAATCTGTTTTATAGCTTATTATTTGATGGTATGTTAAATCTGACATAATTTAAAAATACATCCCACCTTTTTCCTCTGTGGGCAAAGTAATTATTGAAGTCTCTAATATTGTATGTACTTTTAATATATAATTATATAAAAATTCATGTATACACATGCTTATTTGACCTTTTTGGTAGTAAAATTTCTTTTGTTATAATATTCAAAATGGCATTTAGAAGGGGTAACAGGATATTCCAGTGTATGGTTTTTAAGGGGTAACGTGCTTTCAGTTTGCCCATTATATTACTATCATTTTAAATCCTTAGTTTGTATATGTAGAGATAAGCCACTTAATATTTTGAATTTTGCAATAAAGAAATTGCAATTCTTTTTTCAGGTGTCAAAATAGTAATGTAATGAAATGATATTAATTAAAATAATAAAAGCGCATTTTAAAAGGAGAGCGCATAAAAGTTTTGGTCTTTTCAAAATGTATTTGGTCCTTCTTGATGTAAGCTGCAAGTGGAAAAATATACTATTTTTGAAAGAAAACATAGTTTGATCCATAGTCCTTGGTTTTCTATTATAGATAGATGTAAAGCATTCTTTTTTTTTTTTGTAAGGAAGATTGGCCCTGAGCTAACGTCTGTGCCTATCTTACTCTATTTTATACATGGGATGCCTACCACACGATGGCTTGATAAGTGGTGCATAGGTCTGCACCTGGGATCCGAACCTGCAAACCTTGGGCCACCGAAGCAGAGTGTGCAAACTTACCACTGCGCCACTGGGCTGGCCCCTAAATAATTTAAAAAAATTTTCCTTTTTTTGAAAATAATAAAATTAAAATTGTAGTTAAAATATCACATTTCTTAAATTTCTATTTTAGTTAAAATATTTAGTTGCCTTTTGTCAAAAAGATAAAGCATTTGCTGACATAAATATTTATGTTGCATCTAAAACAAGTGTACTAGAGATACATGTTTCTAAATAAAGTATTGGTTTGTTTTCTAGGTAATCCAAATTCTAATTATATACATAACATATTTATTATTTATTGCTTAATACTAATTGTATATGTAAAATGTTATTATTAGTGTCCTAAGTAAAGCGTGTAACTTTGTTTTAAAGAAGCAACACCTTTGGAAGAGAGCTGTGAGGAAGAATCTACAAATTCTGGGCTACCCATTCTACTTGAAAGCATCGTATCTGATCTTGAAAAGTCTCTTGGAACAGCTTTATCTTCAATATTAGAAACAGAAATGAAAATTGCTTTTGGAAACCTTTGGATGGAGGTGATTATTTCAACTCTATTAGTTGAAAATTTCTCTTTTATTGCTAAAGATTTGTTACCTTATTTTAAGAAATACTACTTGTATAAAACTTGTAAGCTTCATTGTAATAATCTGTATCATATTATGTTTTTTCTGAAGTTTTTTTTCTTTTCTTTTGGTTTTGTGAGGAAGACCAGCCCTGAGCTAACATCTGTTGCCAATCCTCCTCTTTTTTGCTGAGGAAGACTGGCCCTGGGCTAATCCGTGCCCATCTTCCTCTACTTTATATGGGACACCGCCACAGCATGGCTTGACAAGCAGTGTGTCAGCTGGCGCCTGGGATCCAAACCCACAAACCCCGGGCTGCCATAGTGTGAACTAAACTGCTATGCCACTGGGCCAGCCCTTTCTTGAAGTTTTTGAAAAAACTTTTTGAAAATTAATTGATTGACATTTCCTAAACATTAGGACTATATTTTATCATTCATTTTTTTCAGTGAACAAATGTTTATTGTGCATCTATTATGTGTCAAACACATTGCTCCATGGAGCTTAAATTGAATTCAGAAAAACTTCTTTCATATTTGAGTCAAAATGTCTTGTATAGGGAATTCCTCTAGCAATATGTATTCAGAAAAAGAAGTGTATATTTTGGCTTATGTCATGTAAATATGAGAATCAGAGTATAAATTTGATCATATTAGCAAGACATTTTGAATTTTCTTTAGACTCACATCTTTTCTGCAGTCAGTAAAACACAGCATTTGGCAACAGTGGCCTTTTTAGTTTAGTTTCAGGTTTGTTTGCCGTTCACATTTATAGCTAGGAGAAACATTATTCCCCCTCGATTGTAGATTGTAGACTGTATCTGTTCCAGATATTCAGTGAGATGCTAATATTTGCCAGTATGATGTGTTTGCTGCTTAATTATATTATCAAGTATTGAACCAAGATGAAGAATGATCAGAAGATTGTAAGAGGGTTGACTTAAATTGGATAGTTCATAATAGATTCTAGGAAAATCATTGCATGTGAATGATTCAAAAAAGGACATGCTGACATCTTGTAGTACTAAATGATCAATCTCTTTATAAACATATCTTTGCAAGAGTGTAGCAAGTGTCAATCATAGTTGACAACTTTTTTCTATATAGATTTTTCCCCCAGTTATATGAAACAATTAGATTGATTTCCTCATAGAAATGACTGTGTTGAAAAGTAGATTGACAACCTTTGCTGATTAAAACTATGCTTTTTCCAATTATAACTATGCTTTCTTTTTGCACATATAGTTTCTGAAACTATAAGGATTAATACTAATATGAATTTTACAAAAGCAATTTGCAATGGAATTAGCCTTTAAGATTATGATTGGCTTTTAATAAAACATCTTTTAGTTTAAGAAGAATTTAACTATATTTTGCCCAGAAATATATGTAGGAATTCCTGAAAAGGTACTTATTAATAATAGGAACAATAAATAAATCAATAGATGCTAACTTTTTCTAAATACTTTTTAGATGCTGTACTTGAAACCACCATGGACTGTAATACATTTATTACAGTGCTTTAGAAAACATTGGTTGGCTGTATTTGGATTAGTAATGGAAAAGAACTTGCTTTTAACCGTTGAGAGCCTGTATGAAAATCTCTATAAAGGTATGAATCTTTTATTTTGTATTTAGCAGTGTTGTGTCAGACTAGGAGATATACTCCATGGAATGTGAAGATGAATTAATAAAAAATTTGTCAATTAGTTTTTTTTTTTTTTTTTTGTGGGGAAGACCAGCCCTGAGCTAACATCCGTTGCCAATCCTCCCCTTTTTGCTGAGGAAGACTGGCCCTGGGCTAACATCCGTGCCCATCTTCCTCCACTTTATATGGGACGCCACCACGGCATGGCTAACAGGCAGTGCGTCTGCGGGCGCCCGGGATCCAAACTCACGAACCCCGGGCTGCCAAGCGCGGACTAAACTGCTGCGCCACCGGGCGGCCCCTGTCAATTAGTTCTTAATCATTCATTTATACTAGTAATTTCTAAAAGGAATTGTGGCAGCTAGTTGAATGGATGCAGTTCATAGAGCTTATGACTATTAGTGGTATCATTGTTGATGTTACTGGTTATTGTGAATGTATAATTTTTAATAATATTTGAAAACTTTTTAAACCATATTTTACAGTTTATTCAGGTATCAAATAGAATTATTTAGATTTTTTTCATTTCTCACTGTGTTTAACATGCAAACTTTGACCACATTTTGTGTACTGATTTCAAAAATAATGTATCAAGGTTTGTATCTAAAATATGTGGATAAGGAATAGGAAACCTTTGGCTTGGGTGCATAGTGAATTTTAGAACCAGAAGAGACTATAGTCAAGTGCTTAGGTGGTGGATTTTAAACTATGTTGCACAGGACCTTCTTGCAGCCTCTGGAGTTGCCACAGATTGGAGGTAGAAAGGTGGATGGGGAGCCTGGTAAGCGGCCTTTGGCCCTCAACTCTAACTTTAGTCATGCAGCTTTCTTCTATCTGTTTATATATGGAGATTCCATGTAAGATTTGAAAAAAAGTGTTTCTCTGCTAAGAGGAAAAAGATATGAAAAGCACTGATCTAATGTTATTAAAGCCCATGTTTTATGTTCAAGGAAACTAGCCCTTAGAGGGTAGGTGATTTGTCCAAAATCAAACACCTAGATTTGTATTGCTGTACCTTTAAAAAGCAAAGATAACCATTATTAGGATGTTCAGTTGGTTCTTGACTCTTTTTGAACTCCTAACATGAAGTGATCTGTTCTATTTATTATTTTATATATTAGTTATATCCTATGTACTTTTAAAAAATAACTGTGAGTATAAGAGGGCTATTAAATAACAATCTAATTACAAGCGGGTTTAAGTTAGATTTAAAGGACCAAGAGCTAGGTAATGAAGAATAAGAAAGATAGTTTTACTGTAAAACATATGCCAACAATTCTTGCATCACTTGAACACAGATTTTTAACACTATGCTTCCTGGAAGCTAAGACAAATCAAAACCAAAAACATATTTTATGGTAGGTATACCACTTTTCTCTTTCCCCTGAAGTGTAAACTCTTTGAAAATGTTTTATATCTTTAAAAATTCCTCCAGGGGGTTTAAAGCTCCTGGTTAGTGCCTTATGGCTTATACATGGTAGATGTTGCATGAATATCTATTTTTAAAAGTTATCAATTTTAAAAATAAAGATACTTTCCAGGCATTGTCTTTAACTATGGAATTTATTTAATAGGGGTATTATTATTTAAGGGACATGGAACAACATACTGGACATGTCTTCAAAGCAGTTTTACAAGATATATAGAAACATTTTTCATATCTTTTACTAGGGGCATAATTTGGTTGATTCTATCAAAAGAGAAAATCCAGGGGCCGGCCTGGTGGCATAGCGGTTAAATTCGCGCTCTCCGCTTTGGCGGCCTGGGGTTCGCAGGTTCGGATCCCGGGTGCAGACCTATGCACTGCTTATCAAGCCATGCTGCGGCGGCTTCCCATATAAAGTAGAAGAGAATGGGCACGGATGTTAGCCCAGGGCCAGTCTTCCTCAGCAAAAAAGAGGATGTTGGCAACGGATGTTAGCTCAGGGCTAGTCTTCCTCACACACAAAAAAAGAGAAAATCCATAAACCATATATGATCTTGAACAATCAAACAGGGGGTATCTAGTTGCCATCTTCCGTCTGTTTTTCCAGGGGTGGGCAGTGTTTTGCTCTTACACGCAGCTTAGAGGTAGTGGGCAGCAGCTCTAACTGGCAATAGGGAGAGAAGTGAAAAGATGGTGCCTGTTCCTTCTGATAAAAAATCATTTTTGGAATCATTGTGTGTGTAATTTATTGATCCTTGGTCTAGAAGAATCTGATGCCTAATGTATAGTAACTTGTGAAGAATATGTAATAGAATTATAAAAATATCTTCTGCTCTAAAATAATTTTGAATTAGAAAAATGACAGTTTATGATTTTGTTTGCTATCTTTTAATAGTACCCTCAGCTGTTGAATTATACATATGTGTTTAACTTCAGTATATCAAACATGTATCCTTAGATCAGTTCATAGAAAATTCTATGGAAAATGACTAGTAGCTTCTTCTGACTTTGTTATCCATATTAACTTTAATCTAAATAATTACTGACCTTATATAAGCATTAAATATTTCAGCCACGTAGATTTCTTTATGTTGTGTCTAGATACTGAATTTATCATTGTTATTTCCCTTTTGCTCAAATCTTAGTAAAGAATTTTTGTAAGAGAGAAATCAAATGATTAATTCAAGAATATAAGCCTTACTGAACACTGACTGCTTTGAAGAAGCACCCTTAAAAGTTGTGTCCAATTTCTCCTTCTCAGGAGATTTACTGGGTTCATCAAATCTACATTCTGTCCTATGTGTAGCATCTCTCACCTCTCTTTTCCCACAGGAATTTAGACTTATTGATTTAAAAAATAACTAAAAGTGTTTTGTAAGGAAATAATACTTTTTGTTTGTTTGATAATGGAGAAGCCAGAAGCTTGGCTATAACCATCACATTAGATTAAAATTTCTGAATATTGTAAAATTATTAAAATCTGCTTTTTATTTTCATTTCATCTTTCAGTATTTCATAGGCAAATGCTTGTTGTGTAAGTGGTACAGAGAAACTCTATTGTTTTAACTTGTAGTTCCAGTAAAAAACCGTGCTGATGTTTCAGAGTAAAACAGAGTCTCTGAAACTATGAACATTAAAAGAAAACAAAACAAACATATTGTAGCATGGTTATTCTAAATGCTTTTGAAAACTGTTATGTAGCATTCTACCTTACTAATGGAAAGAATTTTTTCTGAGTTTTGGTGACATTAGAAAGTTACTTAACGGTTTTGTTCAGAACTTTTTAAATCTGAAATTATTGCCCCTACCTCTCCCAATTGGTTTGAGAATTTAATGTAAGTAATTTTAGTTTTTTGACAGAAAATTATTGTACCTTTAAGTTAGTATTTGTAGATTAACTCACTTTGCTAATTTACAGGGGACAAAAATTCTGCTAGCTTTTCTTGCCTGCAGCTCACTTTTACCCAAATTGTTTATTTTTTTCTGAAGTTGTATTTTCACAGAGAGAGCACACATTATTTTCAATAAATCTAGTATTACATTTCATGTAGTGGAATTTGGAGGTAAATCCCTATATGATAATTGAGTTGATTGATAGGTACCACATATAACTTACATGCTTACCACCAAAGTGTGACTATTCTGATGCCTCCATAGTAATTTGTATATGAAACAGCCTCGGTTTTGAAAATCTGTAGTTTAACTTGTTTGGCAATTCTCTCTCTTTTCTGAAGAGTATAATGTTCTTTCACTTGACTTGACTTTGAAGTTGACTGTGTTGAGGGAACTCCTGGAATCTGAATGCAGAATATCAGAATCAACTCTAAGAACTTTATCTACAACTAAGTCTGTTTAAGTGTTGCTTTTTAACACCAGAGAGATAAATTAGGAGTGGCGTGTAGGTGTGAATGTGTCCTCTTCTTAAATTTCATAATTAATATTAGATTGGTTTTCCAAAGATATTTTTGTGTTGTATACTCATTCTTACAGTTTTTTTCTTCTTAATTTTCTGTTTTCAGCTAACAAAGCAGTGGATTTTACAACAGTGAAATTCCTGCTTCAGGATTCTAAGAATCTGTTACATGCTTTCAGTACAAGGTCAGATTATGAGGGTATTCTTCCACAGGCTTTTGCTCAAGTAAACAAACTACTCCAGACATTTACAGAGGTAAGATACCTTTGGAATGCCATTTAGAGTAGCTAATTGCATACATTCTAAAAATGTATTTGGCAGACAACAGCAAGTAAAGGATATTTTAACTCTAACTTACTCTAACATGCTAAAGGCATTAAGTAAATACTAAGTGAATCAAATGGAGAGCAAGCAATTCTTATTACAAGTTATAAAACACACATCCTCTTATGGAAGCCATGTCACAGCAGTTGCTGGGATTTTATATTTCATTTATGGATGGAAGAAAACTGTGCAGTGTCATTTGATTGCTCATTTTCCAGTGCTCCTGACCAGTGGATCACAACGTGCATCAAAATAGTCTGGAAATTTTTTTAAACATGCAGATGCCAAGCCCATTAAACTTCACTGAATCAGATTTTTGGCAGTGGTGCTCAGTAATGTTGTTCTTGTTTTACTTTTTATTTTGAAATAATTTAAAATTTACAAAAAAGTTGCAAGAGTAGTACAAAGAATTCCCTTATATACCCTTTACCCAGATTCCCCATGTTAACATTTTGTCACATTTGCTTTATTGTTTTCCCTGTCTACTTACCTACCTGTCTATCAACTTATCTATCCACATTTTTTTCTGAACTGTTGAAGAGTGTGTTGCAGGTATGATGCTCCTTTACCCCTAAATACTTCCATATATATTTCCTAAAGAATAAGGATATCTTATGTAACTAGTATAATTAATCAGGAAATTAATATCAATATAGTACAGTTATCTAACCTGTAGACCTTATTCAGACTTCACCAATTCACTAACCAATTTTTTAACAAGTCTCTTCATGTGATTCTTAGGCAGTCAGCCTAGCAATGATACCTTTTTACCCTTTTTAAATTAACTATGGAAGTTTTGTCCCTAGCAATACTCTATTTGTACAGTCTTCTAATTTCAAATCTAGGAAATTCTGGGAGTTTTATATGCCAGAAACTGCTAAAGAAAACTCACTATCACAATTACCAGATAAGATATTAATGCTACTTTCATCTAATGTGTATATTATATTCTTCTTTTTCTCTGAGCTGTTGAATTGGCCAAGTTTTTCTCAATGCTTTTTCGTGGTCACATAGGTCCCACTATCTGTGAAGTAATGAAAGGATTAGATGATACTAAACTTAGTCATAGCTGATGAGGAAAGAATTTACTTGCTTAAGAGAGTATCTCATGGAATAAAAGAAGCATCTTTTTTTATAAACAGGTAGGAAATATATAATTCTTGAAGAAAGAATTGATTGAAGGGGCAAAATGATCTTTTGGTTTAAGATAACCAAAACATTAATAGTTGTATTTTTCTGTGGCAAGTGTGACTTTTAGAACTATTAGTAGGAAAGAATGAACCTGGGAATTTAGGGGGTTGCAGCTTGAGTATTGTACTTGAATTGGGTAGGGAAAAATGTATTATCCTTTCCCATCACACCTGAGCCCTAAACCCCAACTTTAGTGAAACAAACATAGTGAATGAGATAGTAAGTTTAGGATACTCACAGGATGGAGGGTACTCAAGTGTTTGAACTAAGATTATTGAGAGTAAAAAAAAAAAAAACTTAGGATTGGTTGAGATAAAAATAATGTCTAGTTTTAAGTTCCTTTCATCACTTGGAAACCTAGAGATGGGAGGTACTGTGAACATGTGATGTTAAAATTTAGTGTTGTTTATCAGATAATGGTGCCTATTATATGTTGCCCACTGAGTATTTAAAAATATTGAATTGTTGTTTAGTAAGTGATTTAGTCCTGGATCCTGATTTTCTAGTTGCTACATGAGCAAGAGATTCATGAAGGCAAATGGTGAAGAACCTAGCATCCTCATTAATGCTTTTCCCTCAACACTTGGCATTAGTGTGATTGCTTGAAACAACCTGTGTTGTTTCCATGATTAGAGCTCTGAAGTCTTGCCCTTTATTTTCGTGTTAGAAACAATTCATTGTCTAAGTCAGCCAGGAACATTGTGATTTAGCTTGGGCTTTTAAAATACACTTCCAATAGGAGTTGTTTTGTAGAATGCATTAGATTTGATTTATGACCTAAACACTTAGTCATGTCTCAGTAACTTGAGCAACAAAAAGAGATAGATTACCTCCAGGGATAGGGTATCTAAAGATAGTAACCAAAAAAAAAAAAAAAATCCCCCTAATCTTAATTTACCAAGTGCAGAAAATCAGAAAAAGAGGAATATTCATTATTTGCTTCTGAAAAGGCTTCTGAGAAACCAAAATGGAAAGTTAACTAGCATTATTATTTTCCAGATTTTTATATAAATGGAGCGGGAACAGGAAAAGGATATATACATTTTTGTTTGAGAAGCCTTCCAACCACCAAAAAAATAAGACTTGCTCTACTAGGATCATAGAATAATTAAAATCAATCTTGTTAATAAACTTCACCTTTGTGCCTCAGGAAACAGCATGGCCAGTGAAAAGTGTTTAAGAATAGATTTGAACATATTTTAAAGCAGAGTAAAAGAGCTATATTATTGAGTCAAATGATTTTAAAAATATGTCATCTTGGGGAAAAATATTAATTTAGGTGAAAAATGTCTGATAGAATGGAAAAAAAATTTAACTGTGAGTTTTGAAACTTGGGTTTTTTATCTTGGCTCTACTGTGACTTCTTTGTGAACTTAAAATGACTCCATTTCTCTAGGTTTCCTTGTTGATAAAAGTATGATTTCAAAGGTTAGCTTCATGGGTTGTTAGTTTCATGCTTATCAAATAAAAAAAGAGAAATTTCCAATACCATTAGCAATAAAAGTTAATATTTATTGAGCATTTGTTATGCACAGGAACTTTCTAAGAACTTTATATCTATTAGTTCATTTAATCCTCACAACTACCCTGTGAAACAGATACTGTGATTATCCATATTTTATCATTGAGGCATAGAAAGGGTAAGTAACTCATGCAAGGTCACACAGATGACCACAGAGGCATGAACAGGATTTGACCTTGAGCAGTCTGACTATGAATGGGGTTGTGATCTCTCCCCAACTGTAAAAGTAAATATTACCCTTTTCTAACTTTGGGGGCAGGAAGGAAGAAAGAAATTATTCTTCCTGTTTTTGCCTGTTTACATTAATTATGAACTTAATAAATTCACATGGATGGAAAGACATATTTTGTTCTGAGATAAATTTTTTTAATCACCACATAATGTTTCTTTTCCTCAACTCTCAAATAGTAGTGTATACATCTATGCAAATGAATTTTCTTTATCAAACACTTATATAGTACTTACTGTGTGCTAGGCACTCAGTCTTTGCAAATATTAACTTATTTAATTCTATTATTTATACCATTATTCTTCTAGTCATCTAGGTTAAAAAAATCTTAGAGTCTCCCTCACTCCCTAAATCTAGTCTTTTGCCACTCTTTTTAAATGTTTCCTGCATACATTTTTATTTTTGTTTTTATTCTGCTGCCTTTTCCCGCTTAATTCAAGTTCTCAGGACTCCTGGATTATTTCAGTAGCCTTCTAACCAGTCTTCTTGCCTCTACTTTCATCTGTTCCAGTTTGTCTCAGAGTGCAGTTCTGAGTGTATCACTTACTAAATTAGTGGTTCAGTGGTTCACCATTGCCCACAGCATAAGGTTTACATTCTGTCCTGATTTTTTTTTACAGCTCTTTGCAATCTCATTCTCTCTACTGGATTGTAAGGTGCTTGGAGGCTTGATTATACCTATTTATCATTGTATCCTAGGTGTCCTCTTTCTAGTTCAATGCTATATGTGTAGAAGTGTTCAAACAGTGTTCTTAAATTGATTTAGCATGTTAGCTAAGAAAGGTCACTATAATTAATAGATTGGAAGTATCGTTTGATATAAATGGAAAAGGAAAATATTTTTTCTAGCTCTGAGGCTTTTCTGGGAATATTCTGTACATAATCAAGGACAAAGAATAGTCACCGCTTCCCAGAAAGCTAGAACATTTGTAAGCACAATTGACATTCTGTTTCTCTTACTTAGTAGTGAAGGACTAGCTGCATTTTATGTAATTCTTATTTCCCCAGGTCAAGGCAAAACTTAAGGGAGATCCTTCAGAAAATACAGTGGGCAAAAAGAAAGAAGATACTTCTTTGATGAAGTCTAATAACCAGGAAATCACCAATTTCTCGAGGTCTCATCTTCCCCAACACAGCAGGCATCAAGAAATCTGGTCTATCCTAGAGAATGTTTGGATTACAATATATCAGAGCAGGTACTAAATTTCCAAGAATTTTTGAATTTTAGGGTTTTCCATCATTACTGTTATTCGTTGAATGTTAGTTCCACATTAGGCTCTATCCCTAGAAATTCTGATTCATTCATAGTCAGAAATTCTCAGGTGAAGCTGAGATAGTGCATAAAAAAAAAAAAAATCTCTCCAAGTGATTCAGATGTGAAATCTTGATGAGAAGCATTGCCTATTATATATGTGTAAACCAATAACAGTCACCTAGATTGGCTAAACAAATTAGCAGGAAACAAAGCCTTAATGAAATTTAAAATAATTTAAGAAAAGGTCAGTCTGGATTAGGGAAAATTCATATAAGATTTTTTAAAAAGGAATTCCAATAAATACTTTTATTTAAAAGGAAGAAATGCTTTTATTACTTTCATACACGTAAAGTACTATGGTCTTGGTAAAATGAAGAGGTAGAGACCATTTGTGAATAGTTCTTTAAATAGGCTGCTAGTACTGTAACTTAAAAAATAATTTACAACAACTGATTTTAAAGTAGGCCAACACTCCCTCCCGTACTTTTCCCCAGGCCCATAGTCTTTATATAATTAATTTGCCAATCTTTTCTACGCTTTATAGTGTGATTTTGGTTCAAGGGCCCAGTGTGACTATTGTTTTGGGTTAAGATCATCTTTCTGTTCTAGATGTCCACAAGAGCAGCAAAGTCATATGAGCACTCCACTTAACATCTGTTCTCAGTCAGTCACCTGTTATACAACACTGTAGATTTGGGCCCATTTTTAGTCCTTGGCTACAATTAAAATTTTTTTTCAAACAAATTATAGTTTGTCATACTAAAGAAATAAGTGTACCTGACGTGTGAGCTAAAGAAACAATATTTAAAAATTTGTGTTTTCATAAAAAGCAAAGGTTTTGTCTGCTTTGTTCAGTCTTAATGTATTTTTAATATTTTGGCTAATCAGACATTCTTATTAGTAGAAGGTTACCATATATACCAGGCAGAAATCATTACTTTCAAAATAAAATAGATTAAAACCATATCTAAGATATATTAATCTTCTTTTCATTTAGAAAACGTTTGAGTACTTTATGTACCTTAGAACTAACGTATAATATACATATATTTGTGTGGGATGTTACAGAGTTCTGGGTAATTTCTGGATAATTGACTTTACCTTATAGTATTTCAGTAAGTGAAAAATGCTTATATTGCTTTATCAGTATATAGTTATTAAAGCCTACGTTATTGTTTCTCATGCCTGATTGTGTACCAGAGTCACTGTAAACTTTTCCGCATATTCATGCTTGGGCCTTTCATGTAGAGATGCTCGTTGGAAGGTCTGATAGACCCTATGCACAATTACTCACGTCAAGCTACTAGAGCACTCACGCACAAGTGTAAATACCGTCTTCTTGCCCTATGTTCTTACCATGCATGGTTCAGTAATCAGCTGAGAACTTATCGCACACCAGGTCAGGGTTTTGTGTCTTTTCTATTCATAAGGAATTTGGATAAGTGTTAGAGCCTATTGATTCAAGTCTGAAAAAAAAAATCTTTCCTGCTATTTCTCATTCAAGCTTCTGAGACATTTTTTTAAACATGTATTTTGAGTTTGCAATGGAAACTGTGATTAAACATAATGTCTTACCTTTTGCCATTACTTTTCTCTGTGATTCAGAATTAATATTGTGAAGGCAAAATAAAAAAGAAATTGGTTTTGACAGTTTATCAACTGATAATTTTTTATAAATTGACTAGTTTTGACCAATTTAATAGTTTTTTAATAATCTAGAATTGAATTAGTGTGACATTAGATTGCAGCTGGCATCCATGTCTGATTTGAAATGTTTACATTCAAAACAACCTCATTATTCTTAATCTCTGACTTTATAATTAAGTAAATGTAATATATAAAAAATCCATATTAATTTGATCTATTTTGCATATTGTTTATTCTATTTTATATAAAAATTACATAAACATGAAGGTTTGCTCCTTAAAAAAATGTGCAAACCACAGTTCCTATGAGTTATAAAGACAATAACTTTGAGAAAATCATCTGATCTTTCTGAAACTCGGTTTGTTCACCTGAAATCAGAAAATAGAATTAGATGATCTTCAAGTTCCCTACATATTCTAAAATTCCATGAATTTTGGACTTGGAACAATTTTTAGATGCAATATATATTTTTTAAGTTGAATTTCAACTCCATTCTGTCTTCTTTCCTGAAGAATGTTTAACTTACCCCTCCCCATCCTAGCTAGATAGTAATGTGGTGTTTAAAGTTTCACCACAGTTTTATCTAAGGATTTAGATTATATATTACCAACAGATGACTCAGAACAAAAGTGACTAGTTAAAAGTTTTCTCTTGCTTTGGCTCTAATCAGTTGACCCAAATGCTTATTCAGAGATTAAGTAATGGTAATTTGCCATTTTAAGCTAAATATTTTAATGTTTTAAAATACAGTACATGCAGTAGATGATTGTTCCTGCCAATCCTATGACTGATGTGGCTATTCTTGTCTTCATCTCCTTCCCATTACTCCCACATTCTGCCATTTAGGATAAATCCTGGAGGAGGGGCTTTTAGTGCCCTGATTCTTTTACATAAGTGTATAAGTCTGTATAACAATTGTAATGGTTTTTGGAATGAGTGTCTCGGTAGAATTTTGATTTACTGGTGGCTTTCCTGAAAGAGTTTGTTTTCCTGTATTCATTCATTCTCTGCCTCTCTGCTCCCTTCCTTCTTTCACACACACACACTAAACGCATATACCCAGAAGAAGATGAAGGAAGCACCCATGGGTATTAATAATGTTTATCTCTGGTTGGTGGACTATGGGCATTATGTATTTTCTTCTTTCTACATTTCTGTACTTTTCAAATTTTATATGATAACTAGGCTTTAAATGTATAGAAATTTTTTAGAGATAAATATTTTTAAATAAAATAAGTGTATGGTTTTTATTTTAAAAATAATAAATGTACAAAACCATTGTATTTCTATAAAATTAGTAGTGAACAATCTGAAAAGGAAATAAAACAATTCAACTTACATTATCAAAAAGAATAGAATGCTTAGGAATAAATTTAACCAAGGAGGTGTAAGATTTATACACTGAAAATTACAAAATATTTCTGAAAGAAATTCCAGAAGACTTAAATAAATGGAAAAATCCAGTGTTCATGGATTAGAAGACTTAATAAGAAAGTTGGAGGACTCATACTTTCTGATTTCACAACTTACTATAAAGCTGCAGTATTCAAAACAGTGTGCTACTGGCATAAATCTAGATATGTAAATCAATGGAATAGAATTGAAAGTCCAGAAATAAACCCATACATCTATGGTCAGTTGATTTTGACAAGAATGCCAAGACCATTCAGTAGAGAAAGGTGGTCGCTATAAAGATCGTGCTGGGACAACTGAAGAGCTACATGCAAAAAAATGCAGTCGAACCCTGACCTTACACTACATACAAAAATTAACTCAAAATGGATAAATGACCTAAATATAAGAGCTAAAACTATAAAACTCATAGAAGAAAACAGGAATAAATTATCGCCTTGGGTTAGACAATGATTTCATAGACAATGACACCAAAAACACAAGCAACAAAAGATAAAATAGAGGCAGAGCTGCCTGGCACCACAGACTGAACTGCACTGCTCAGCAAGAGATAAAATAGATAAGTTGGACTTCAACAAAATTTAAAACTTTTCTGCTTTAAAGACACTATCAGAGTTAAAAGACGACCTATGGTATGGGAGAAAATATCTGTAAATCATATATCTGACAAGGGTCTAGTATGCAGAATGTACAGTGAACTTTTAGAGCTCAACAACAAAGAGACAACCTAATTAAAAAGTGGGCAAAAGACTTGAATAGACACTTCTCCAGAGAAGATGTGCAGATGGCCAACAAGCACATGAAAAGGTGCTCAATGTCATTAGTCATTAGGGAAATGAAAATCAAAACCACAGTGAGATACCACTTCATATTCATTGAAAAAAAAAGGAAAATAACAAATGTTGGTGAGAATGTGGAGAAATTGGAACTTAACATACATTGCTTGTAGAAATGTAAAATTCTGCAGCCACTGTGGAAAACAGTCTCATGGTTCTTCACTAGGCTAAACATATAATCACCATATGACTCAGCAGTTCCACTCTTAGGATATACCCAAAAGAGTTGAACAGAAGTGTTCAAACAAAAATTTGTACATGAATATTCATAGCAACAGTATTTACAATAGCCAAAGTGGAAACAAACCAATGTCCATCACCAGATGAATGGATAAACGAAATGTGGTGTATCCTTAAAAAGATGGTATATCCATAAAATGGAATATTTTTCAGCCATAAAAAGGAATGAAGTATCGACACATGCTACAACATGGATGAATGTTAAAAACATACTAAATGACAGAAGCCAGTCACAAAAGGTCACATAGTGTATGATTCCGTTTATATGAAGTATCTACAATAGGCAGGTCTATAGAGATGGAAAACAGATAAGTGGTTAGCAGGAACTGGGGGGAGGGAGGAAGGGTGAGTGACTGCTTAATGGATACATGATTTCCATTTGGAGTGATGAAAATGTTCTGTAACTAGATAGTGGCGATAGTTACACAACATGGTGAATGTAGTCAATGCCACTGAATTGTACTTTAAAATCGTTAAAATGGTGAATTTTATGTGTATTTGATCACAATTATATTTTAAAAATACCTTGGAAAGTATTGTAAAATAGGGGAGAAAATTCCCTTGAATGCTACTACCTGAAGGTAACCATAGTTAACATTGTTAATATTATTATGTACCCCCAGCTTTTTTTTAGGCATGTATATTAGTTTCCTAGGGCTGCCATAACAAATTACCCCAAACTGGGTGGTTTAAAATGACAGAAATTTATTCACTCGCACTTCTGGAGGCTATAAAGTCTGAAATCCAGTATAGAGAGTCTGAAATTGGTTCTTTGGGCAGGTTCTGAGGCAGAATCTGTTCCATGACTATCTCCTAGCTTCTAGTAGTTGCCAGCAATCTTTGCAGACATATATCACTCCAGTGTCTCCCTTTGTCTTCGCATAGGGTAGTGCCCACCCTAACGCAGCATGACCTCATTTTAACTTAACTAATTACGTCTGAAAAGATCCTGTTCAAATAAAGTCACATTCTGAGGTTTTGGGTGAATATGAATTTGGGGTAGATACTCTTCAACCGAGTACAGCATATGTTTTGATTTTTTTGTATGGTGGTGGTTATGTTATATAAGTAAATTTTGTATACCTTTTTCTGTTTCATAGATGGCATAAACATCATTTTAATAGTTTGTTATTTCATGAAGTGGTTAATTCATTATTTACTTAACACTTTTTATGTTGTTGAACATTTAGGTAGTTAATAATTGTTGCTCAACGTGGATAATTATTATTAATTTGTGGTAGATTTCTGAAATTGGGATTACCAGAGTAAAGTGTATGAACATTTATAACTTCCAGTTTCAGCAAACAATCTGATGTCTAATTTTTTTCTTCATCTTTATATGTTGGAGTACTGTCAGTACGTATGTACTGACCTGAATGTAGATTGATAAATTACTTCCCTTTCATCCCTTATGGTCTCTTAGAATGAAACATTTACACAGCTTTTACAGTATTACTAGATTAGACACGTATAGTTGTTGACCTGGATTCCTTTGCATGAAGTGTAGCCTGGACATTCACTATCTTTTATTTCTAGTTTAGATAGATCAGCATTATGAGAGATGATATATAAATATTACCTTATTTTATACATTAGAAATGGAAATACTTGAATTATAATAGATATGCATGTTTACCTATGAGTATCTTTTCTTTTTCTCTATTTTAGCATGGATGTGTTTCAAACATTAGGCTCAAATTCAGCTCTGACTTATTCAAAAATAGCATCATTTGAAGAAGCATTTGTATATCTTCAAAAGTTGATGGCAGCTGTGAAGGATATTCTTGAAGGAATTCAGAGGTAAACACTAATTAAATTTCATTTATTTATTAATTTTCTCTTTCTTCTAGGCTTATCAGCATTTTAGAGTTGCTGGAAGTCTTCCAGCAAGTTTTATATACTAACAGCTCTTAGATTTAACTCTTCTCCCTCCCTTGCAAAGAATCCCTATTTCTAGTTTGGACCACAAGAATGTTTCCGCTTTTTTCCTTTCTAGAAAAAAATACACCAGATTGTAAGCTTCATAAGGAACTTTATTTTCTTTATCGTGTAACTGTAGCTCCTGAAACAGTGCCTGGCATGTAATGGGCACTCAGTAATGACTTGTTGAGTAAATGTATGTCAATTATCACTGCCCTTTTGAAGCAAATATATGTTAATATTTGTTAACATGATTGATTTCCTCCAACACAGTCTCACAGTACTACAAACTGAAAAAGTTTGAGAAGCAATGTAGTCTTATGATGCTTTGAGACTTATCCATATATGATTATTTTAAATGTTTGTGAAGCATGTAGAAAGCATAGTGCCAGAAAACTATAGAATGGACCATAGCACTTTTATAGCATGAAGTCAATGTTTCCTTTTGTGGCACTAAAGAATACTAAACTTAATCTTGCAAATTTTTTTGATATATACCAAAATTGCTTGACCTGAATTAGATATGCAGCTTCCTAACAGAAGAATACTGTTCTTTGTAAATTGATAAACAAAATCAAAAGTGATTTGATTTTAGCATGTCCAAGTTTGAAAAACTTGGATTTTCAGAACAACAGTAGTTTTTGTTTTTGTTTTGCCTTTTTCTCTTTAAGGGTTTTTGGAAACTTCATCTCACTGTTAATGCACAAAGCATTTGTACCTCTTTTTGGATCACAGTTGGCTAAATGATTCTTAGAATAAAAAATTACCAAAGCTTTTTGCCACCTTTAAGTTAATAATAAATTGAAGATGTGGCAGATCCCACGGCAAGTTAAATATCATCTCCAAGTGCAAATAGTCCCTTTTTTATTTAAAACAATATTAAATAAGAGTGGCTCCATGAGGGAGAAATATTCAATTTTGATTTTAGCTATATAAAAACTGTTGCATATTCTAGGTTCGACACCACATTTTCTACAGAAAGTAGAGATATCAGTCTGTATTTAATTACTCAACAAATGTTTATTGTGCCCCAGCTATGCTTGGCATCAGACTAGGTGCTGGGAAATCAAAGATAAGATACAGCATCTGACTCCAAAGTGGTTGTAGAAATAGTGCAAACAATCATGTTTAAAACAGATAATTGCAATCGAGAGTTATTGATATTTTAATAGGGACACATGCAGTGGAGGGAGAAGGTTTTGGCAAAAGATGAGGCTGGATCCACTGTGGAGGGGAATGTCTTATAGGCCATTCAGTGCAGTTTACACTTTATTCTATAGGCTGGTATTTCAGACATTCAGAGTCGTTAATTATGTGCCTTGACAGGAGTGTTTCTGGTCCAAAAAGCTTTGGAAATACTTCGTACTATACTACCCTCTTGGAAAATCCCTATATATCACATATTAATGAGTTTTATAAACCTTTGCTGTAGAGAAACTTTTTTAATTTTAGGAGCTTTAAACAGATTCATGCCTGGGTCCCCCACTCCAGATATTCTGATGTAATTGGTCTGAGGGTGTGCCTGGCTATTAGGAGTTTAAAAATTTCTCCAGGTGATTCTAATGTATGTAAGCAAGTTTGAAAACCACTAATCAGTATGCTTAACTAGCGGTTCGCAAAGTGTGGTCATAGAAGCAGCATCATCATCACTACGTGAAACTTCTTAAAAATGGAAATTCTCAAACCCTACCAGACCTACTGAATCAAAAACTCTGGTGGGGGAGCCCAGCAGTCTGTGTCCTCCAGGTGATTCTGTTCACGTAAAGGCCAAGCACCGCTGGCCTGAGTGGTGCTCAGCCCTGGTGGCCAATTATAATCATCTGGGAGCTTGAGAAAAAAGAACAATGGCTGGGCCCTATCCTAAACCTATTAAATCTGAATCTCTGGGAGTGGGACCTGGGCATAAGCATTTTTACTAGCTCCCCAGGTGATTCCCATGTGGAGCCAGGACTGAGAAGGGATAGCATGTACTGCTTACATCAGCTGTATCTAAAGAAATAAAAACTTGAATTTTAAGGCTGATACAATTTTGTTATTCTTTTCTCTAAGGACACGTACCTCCAAGACTAAGAGAATATTAGTGGCTCTGCTACTTTTTAGCATGGGACCTGGGGTAAATTTTCTGGAGCCTCAGACTTCATCTATAAAATGGGCATAATAATACCTTCCCAGAGCTTTTCATAAAGTTATTGTGCTTTGAGAGTCAGGTATTGGTATAACTAACCAAACCAGTGATTCTCTACTTATTTGTTGGTGAACTTGTAAAAATGCTGAGTTCTAGATCTTACCCTACACTTATTAAAAATCACAATATCTGCAGATACTTTGTGGAGGAGGGAAGTTGTATTTTTAACAAGCTTTCCAGGGGATTTGTATGCAGGTGATGGGGAACTACACTTAAATAAACTAATCCAGCCTCCTGTAATCAGTATATTAGCACCTCGTGAGCTACCAGTAGAGGGCATTATGAATAAACAGTTTGCTCATTTCAGGATTCATTAATCAATGGGAAACTACTAAAATTGCAAGGTGTTTTTTTTTTTTTAACCATTCAGGTAATAGGCATTTTAATTTAAATGAAGATCTATACTTCTGTCACAGGTATACATAGTAGATGGTCAAAAAAAGTGTATCGAGTGAGTGTTTTATAGTTTTTCTGGTGGAGAGCAACTTCTTTTAGGGCTGAATGCTGCTAACAGTACTACATTATGACATTAGATAAATAGGTAATGTAGCGGTTTTAAAAGAGATACAGAAGAGAGGAGTGCAAGCTAAGAAAGGGTAAAGAATAAGAAAATCAGGAGGAAGGAGAAAGACTGTAAGAAAGAGATTGAGGAGATAAAAAAGGTGTTTATGTCTAAAACAGATGATGGAGCCTCTCATAATTTGCCCAAATGACTCTTGGGGTCACATGTTATCCTTGATTGCTTAATTCTGGTCTCTCTATATCAACTATCTAAATTAGGGTTAGTAGAAGGAAAGATGGGATCTAATGAGAGTGATTGCAACTCAAGGAATATATGCAGACATTTCTTATATAAGACATATGTAGTGTCTTACATAAAATATAGAAAGTTTTTTAATAAGTAAAAGCTTTTTGTGGTATCTATATTGCAGTTTGATAAACACTGCTTTAACTTAACATTTATATCAAATGTTATATATAATACATCACAAAATTTATATTAAGTTAGCTGACAAAATATGTGGCATCCACATATCAGTCTGACCGAGTTATACAGCACGAGCTGATTTTTTTTTAACCTGGCTCTTTAATGCTACTGAAGATAATAGGTCCCTCATGACTTAATTTTTCGAATAACTAGATTTCATTTTACGTATCTGAAACTCTTATCTGTGCTTCCCAGTATTTGTAATCTAAGAATAGGAAATAAGGACGTTTATTTTTATCCTAAATATCATCGGGGTGATGCCAGTTATTCCTGCCACCCCTAAAGCATTTCTAGGTATTGGTGTTCCCTTGTTTTAGTCAGTAAAATCCAGTTTTGGATGACAGAGTTAAATATTTCCAGTAATAAACTCCTTAATCACACCAGAATTAAGCAATCAAATATAATATGAAGATTACTTCTTGAAGATAACAAATATCCTAATTTGTTTATGGAGTTGTTTTTATTTAAAATCAATATTCTTTTAAATTTGCCTTTTGCTTTGTAGCTGGTTATTTCTACCTAATGATTTATTAATCTGATATTTGATTAAAATTCCCTGCTACTAAGTCTTATGTTAAAAGTGCTCAAACCACCAAACACTACATTTTTAGTGAAGCAAATGGCATAAATGACTGACTGAATCAGTGGGGTTAAACATCAGTAAAATAAATGAAGCTGGGGGGAAATCAGTTAAAGGTGCTGAATAAGGGCTGTCATAATAATTTTAACTTAAATTGTAAGTATATAGTAAATATATGGGATAAAGCCAGATGAGCCGTTCTAATTCCTTCTTACAGAGTAGTTCTACAAATGGTTTAAAGTTAGAGTGTACCCTAGACTCAAGGATTAGTCTCGTCTATTTTGAGAAATATGCTCTTGTGCCTCTAAAGAACTTTAACACCTTGGTCGGCCAACTGTCTGCCCATAGTGAGAAGTGATGCAGTCGTGTCCTCAAGCCTGTTTCCCAATAATAGAAAAGGTTGAGTCCAACTCAGGGCAGTGTTTTCTCTGTAGAAGACACTCCATAAAGGTTTACTGTACATCAGAAACCCCTGCAATTATCTAACATTTTGATGTGCCAAGCCCTATTAAGAAGGCAAAATAAGCCTTCTAGAATCAACATATACTTACCCTTAATAATAGTATAACTGGAACTATAACTAGTAAATTTTCCAATTAATCTTTCTTTTTGCCAACATTAAGCTAGTTCATTTTTTGACAGCATGTAGCTGTATATTTTCCCCAATTTGTTGAGATAAGACAAATAAGTAAAATCATCAAGATTATATTTTTTATATTAAAGATAGGAATTTATGCAGATTTTATTTAAACCCTTTTGATAATATAGATTAAAAAGTATGAGCACTTTTGTACACAATTGGAGCATAAGGTGATATAAAGAGTGTATCAGTCAGCTTTCTTCAAAAGGACTTGCGTTCATTTACTAGGGTGACTCTATTTTAGAAAAAGTGAAATACTCAGACCTTTTGGGGGATTACTAGATACTGGCTCTGAGTTAGTACTAATCCCTGGAGACCTAAAATGCCACTGTAGTTGGAGAAATGGTCAGAGAGACAGATCTACTTTGATTAATAACAGTGACTTCTGATTTATTTGGAAACTTGGATAAAAAACAAGATTGAAGGATTGGTGAAGGGAAGTCTGGAGAAGAGGTGTGTGGATGGGCATCTTGTAGTGGGCACAGGGTAGGAGGGCATTTGTGTCCCATGTGAATACTCATCAGAAGCTACCCACTGCAAAGGAGACACATCTGTCCTGTGGATGTCAGTCAGCCTTTTTCCCTAGCCACTCCAGGATTTGGTCAGTGAGCTCATATACAAAAGGACAGTGGCAACGTGGATAACATGAGCTCAAACATGGGACTTCCCCTCATGAAGGCTGCTCTGGCAGCTATCACTGCTGAGAGCCCAAACTGCCAAAAGCGGAGGCAAATGCTAAGCATTCAATAAGGCACCATTCCCTAGGAGACCAGTAAACTACTTAGTGGCAGTGATTAGGACCCCTTCTGTCATGGAGGAGGCAGTGATGTGTCCTCACTGGAATAGACACTTCTTTTGGATGTGGAATTGCCTTCCCTCACTGCTGTGCTTCTGCCAGCAACTCCGTCTGTTGACTTCAGGGATATCTTGGCCACTGTTGATATCCCATACAACTAAGAAACTAATTTTATGTCAAAAGAAGTACAGCTATGGCTATGTGGAATTCACTGGCTTTATCATATACTGATCTAAAGAACTGGCTTTGTAAAACACTGGAGTGACCTGTAAAAGACTTATTTACTGTAACAGCTGTAACCTATGAAGTTAGGGTGCTGTTTCTCCCTTAGAATTTGTAGATCCAAGAATCAAGTGAAGCAAGTGTAATGGTTTCTCCGCTATTATACTAAATAACTCTTCTCCTGGTAACAAGTACTGTTTCAGTTGGTGCTCAATTAGGAAAACAGAAACCACTCTAGGTATTTTAAACAGAAAATTTAATATACATAATTTCAGTGCTGTTGGAAGGACTGGAAGAACAAAGGGGAGAAAATAGGAATATCTGGAGGAGTAAAAAAGAAGAGAGTTTTTAATGCATTTTGAAACTTTATCCTGGTGTCCTCTGTACCATAGGAGCACAATACGTGATCACTATGGTTATTTTTAAAAAGTCAGCAGTTCCTCCAGATTGCTTGGAAGGAGTTGTAAACAATAAAGAGAAGTGGATATGATCCTGTAAAATATTTTGTGTGTAGAAGTAGAGGCATTCTTCAGTTCAGTGTGTCCCATCCAATTAGGCTGTAATTCTTATTCTTCCATTACATATTTAAGCTTAGGGCCTAACGTGCAAGCAACCATCTGTCCTCAAACAAAACAAAATGAAAAAGAAAATCCAACTTATTTTCAGTACCATTAATCAGGAATTGATTTTTTTCATAAATGTGTAGATTTTCAGAGAAGTTGCGGAGTTATAATTTTATTATAACTTGGGCCAACATATTCTTCATGCCCATGCATTTTCAACTTTCTATTGAAAGTCATTTTAAATTAAATTCCATCTTCAGAAATTTAATTGCCAATTCTTCAACTTAGATACTTCTGTGACAAAATGACTCATGTGAGAAGGGACCCTATTCCTTATGAATTTCTACGCTCCACTTCAGGTTCGTGTCTTACCTGGGCTCTGGGGTGATGGGTTCCTGCTGCCACTATCATATCTGTCTACCACCAACAGAGGTGCTGACCTCCCTTCTCTACGTGCTGAGATATGGAAAATATTCTTTCTTAGTTAACTAAGATACAGTAGGACTGTATAGAAGGAAGCTTCAGGAAAAAGCTAATGAACATATGACTAAGCAAAAAGAAAAAAAAATAGACAAACACAGTTCAACAATTCTTTGTGCTGAGCCAATCAAAAGGTTAGCTGCAAAAGAAATTGCATAGTTTAGTTTATCTAGTTGATGATTGATTTCCCTTACCTTAACTCTCATGTTCTGGGATATCTATTGCTACATAACAAATCATCCCAAAACTTATTGGCTTAAAATAATAGCAATCAATTATTTATTTTCTCCAATGATTCTGGGGGTTGACTGGCCTCATCTGGGGAGTTCTCACTTGAGATCTCTTGTGCGATTGCAGTCAGGTGGGTCTGGAGTCATCTCAAAGGCTGGCTGATATTGGCTGTCGGCTAGAACACCAACATGTAGCATCTCCATGTAACCTGAGCTTCCTCACAGGCTGAAGGCTGGTTTCCAAGAGTGCCCCAAAATATCAGGTGGGAGCTGTATTGCCTTTAATGACATTGCCTCAGAAATCCTATAGCATCATTTTCCTTGTAGTCCCAGACCTGCCTAGATTCAGGGGGAGGGAACATAGACCCTACCTGTCGATAGGAGGAGGAATGTCAATATTACATTGTAAAAAGAACATGTGGGATGAGAGATCTTGTTGTGTGGCCATCTTGGAAAATACAGTCTAACACAATCTGCCTCTGGCCACAACAGTTTATATCCTTTCTAATAGCAAAAGTATACTCATCCTTTCTTCCCAAGATCCCCAAATTTTATCCCATATGATATTAGCTTAAAGTCCAGGATCTCATCATTTAAATCAAGTCCAGTGTGGTTGATGCGAGCTCCTTGGGTGTGACTCCTTTGGTTCAGCTCCTTGGTTACCATTACTGTCTATCTTAACTACTATGAACTAAAGCAACAAGTTAGTTCCCCCCATCTTTCAACGTATAATATCAAGACAGACATAGCATAACTACTATACACCTTCACATTCAGATGGGGGGAAATGAGGCACAGAGGGTCCCTAGCAATTCTGAAATCCAGCCATGCATGTGTCACCACTTCCTTGATTAGGGCTCAGTCCTGCTGCCTGGGAATTGTTTACATCTGCTCTTGACTCTGCTCTCTGGGCTCTTGGTTTTGACCTCTGAACTTTTTCCATAAGAAAAGTAAGCTGAAACTGAGGAGCCTTCTCAGCCTGCTTCCTGCCAATAAAAGGTAGGGGAGTCTGAAGACCTCTTTTCCTTTTGTATTATCTCTATCCCATTTAGTCCAAGTGGCAGTACTTCTACCAGAACAATCCTCTGAAAACTATTTTCTATGAATCTTCTTGGGGTTCATTCCGTTAGACAAAAATCACAACCCCAAGTTTCTTTGAATACAGTCGTGTGTCACTTAACGAGGATATGCTCTGAGAAATGCGTCAGGTGATTTTGTCACATGAATAACATAGCGTGGCTATATTGTTAGTTTTTCTCATTCCCTCTTTTGTCCCACTACTAGTTTGGAAGTTGTACGTTTTGTTTCTAATTTTATTGTTGTTACCTTTAGACTAATAAATGTATGCTTGATTTATAAAGTCTAAAATACCAATATCATTCAGATCCTGAATAAAACAAGGATCTTAAGAACACTTAAATTCTGATCTCTCTCCTCTGATCTTCCTTGTCCTAACATTTCCTAATGTGTCCTAATTTCTAACATTATAGTTCTACATTGTTTGAAACCACCTCTCACAAATTATTCGTTATTATTCTATAAAATAGCTTTGTTTTAGCTTTAACATATTTATTAGGTTTTTAAAATTTTCCATTGCTTCCTGCATCCTACTTTTTCTTTTGGGATTCAGTTTCCTATGTAATGAAGTGAATTTTTTAGTAGTTCTTTTAGCAAAGCTCTGTTAGTGGGAAATGCTCTCATTCTGACTGAAATGTTATTTTGCTTTCATTCTTGACTGATAGTTAGCTAAATGTAGAACCTAGGTTGACAGTTATTTTCCCTAAGCACTTTGAAGATATAATTTCATTATCTTCTATCTTGGAAATGGGAAGTCAGCTGTCAGCTTATTGCTGTTCCTTAGTAAGTAATCTGTCTTTTTTTATCCTGAATGCTTTCAAGATTTTCCTCTCTAACTTTTATGTTTGGCAGTTTTATCACAGTGTGTCTAGGTATAGGTTTTGTTTTATTTATCGTTCTTGAGATGTGATGTGCCTTCTTCAAACTGAAGACTCACATCTTCACTTCTGGAAATTCTCAATCATTATCTCTTCAGTTATTGCCTCGCCCCCATTCTCCTTAATTCTCTTATTTTGGAATTCCTGTTCCTCGCTCTCCTTATTCTCTGAGCCATATCTCTTGACTCCTTTTTAATTTTTTCCATCTCTTTTATTCCTCTGTGCTGTATTCTGAGTAATTCCTCAAGTTTATTTTCTGATTCATCAATTCTTTTTTTCCCAATTTTAATAATTTTATCATTTAAAAGTATATAATGCCTTCACATTGCTTAAAAAATAATTCAAAAGGTGAAAAAAATATAGAATGAGTGAAAATTCTTCTTCTCATCCCTTTTACCTCAGCTACCTTGTTCTCTCAAGGACAACTCATATTAATCAGTGGAGACTCTCTCTTGCTGACACTTCTGTTTATACTACCTGTTTTAGAGAGAGACTAGATGGTAAACTCTTTAAAGGCAGGAATTCTGTTTTGATTTGTGATATATCCCACCTCACTCAGAAGTTAGCATTAATAAGCAGTCAGTAAGTACAGAAATAAATAGAGAGATAGAAACTACCTGGTCACCTGGATCTTAACACCATGACTGCATAGTTATAGGTTCAAGCCACAAATTTCCAAGTTTAGTCATTTTATTTTACCAGCCTACTGAAAACTTATCAGATTCACAGTAACCACATTTAGAAGAAAATAAGCTGATATATCAGAATGCCTGTTTATTTATTTACATTGAAGTCAGTAACTGCCAGCCGAACCAAAATATTTATAAATTAGGTGACTCCTAGAGGAAAGTTTACACTGCAAACTAGATTACTACCAAGTTTTCTTGCTGACTCCTGGGGGCGTTGACTTTAAGCTAAAGTAATCTTTCTACTCTAGAGTTTTGTTTGCTGAATAGGACAGCCTTTCCCCATTCAGAGAAATTCTTTTTCTTTAATCCCTTTTCCTAAGCTCTGTGCAGACTACTACTTTTTGTCAATTATGTCAACCTAATAGTTACCTCAAAATATTGAAACAACTGGACAGATTTCGGTGTTGTTTACATTGCTTACATTGGATTCCTGTTTCCCTAAGGAGATGTCTTGATGGCTTTGATTAGAATTGGATGATCACTAAGGCTCTATCAGCAATAAATTTACAAACCATTTCTTAGGGTGGGTATTAAACTCATGTGTTGTATATCTAGAGGTATTTTGTATAGTGGGTAGGGACATGGACCCTGGAGCCATCTTCCCTGGGTTCAAATCACTGCTCTGTTCCCCCTTAGGTTCCAGACGTAGAGCAACCTGGTTCAAACCTTTGTCCTCAGTTTCCTTATCTTTTAACTGTTTTATTTATTCCTTTGTTCAAAAACATTCAATTTCTCCCTTTGTCTTCTGATTAAAATACAACCTTTCCAATTTGGGAGTCAAGGCTTTCTACTGCTTGGTCATAACATGCGTTTTTAGTCTTATATTCCCCTAGTGTACTTTATAGTTAAGCCAAATTAATTGTGTGTGTGTGTGGTTTTCAAGGCAGGCCTTATGTTTTCTTAATTCTGAACCTTGACACAATCTTTTCTCAGAGCCTGGAATGACCTCTTAATTTCCATGTATTTTTCAAAATCTTATCCATTTGTCCATTCTCAGTTCAGAAGCCACCTGCTGCACACAGACTTTATAGTTTGTTTGCATTGAATATTTAAGGTTCTTAGCACATAATGCCTCCTGTTATAATTATTTGCAGACATTTTTACCTCTATTTCAAAATTATGAACTCCATGAGGCAGGATCAATATCTTATATCCTTGGTATTCCCAAAGTATCTTGTGTGGTGCTTTGAGCCCAATACTATTTAATAACAGTAATAATTTAATACTAATAGGTAACATTTATTAAGTGCTTGTATGTTTCAGGCACTGTGCTAAGCTCTTTACCTGCATGATCTTATTTGATTCATACAATAACCCTATCAGAGGTGTTATTACACCCATTTTACACATGGGGAAGTAGGATCCAGAGGGATTATGTCATTGCCCAAGGTCACACCGTTTATACTTGGCAGAATGAGTTATTGAAACTGGTCTCATTCTAGAGAACTCACTTTTAAATACAGTAAACTTTCTGACTAGATGAATGACTTCAAAGTTAGTTATATTCAATAGGTATTTTGTAGTTGGTTTCATAGGACTTTAGAAAATTTCTAAATTTAATTTAAAAGAATATTATATGACTAATAAAAAAATAGAAAATTTCTTTTCCTTAGAAGGATATTCACCTTCTTCATTTGTTGTTCTGAATTTCTTTGTTTTTTTGCGAGGAAGACCAGCCCTGAGCTAACATCCGTTGCTAGTCCTCCTCTTTTTGCTGAGGAAGACTGGCCCTGGGCTAACATCCGTGCCCATCTTCCTCTACTTTATATGGGACGCCACCACGGCACGGCTGACAAGCAGTGCGTCAGCAGGCGCCCGGGATCCAAACCCGCGAACCCCAGGCTGCCAAGCGTGAACTAAACCGCTGAGCCAACGGGCGGCCTCGTGAATTTCTTTTTTACCTTTTATTTTTCTGAGAGGATAATGAGTCCAGTTACCTTGGTTGAAATGAATATTCCAGAAAAGTTTCCCATTGGTAAATGGTCTTGTCTCAAGAGACAGATGTTAACAAATGAAACAACTGGGTTAATAAAAGCAGAAAAGAAAACTATATCTGAGGTGACATTGCTGACTTTCAACACCATATAATTTGAAAGAGTGGTTAAAACCTCTCTTAAGCTGGAATAAAAATGTCCATCATATGATATGGCCAGACTAGGTCAAGACTAAGTTAGCATCCATGTACTGACACAGCAGATCATTCATAGAAAAATAAATAGGCAAACTCGTTGTTTTGGGGCATTTAAAAAATATATCATTTGTTTGAATTATTTACTTTGGAATGGATTGAGTATTTTAGAAATGCCTTAGAACTTAGAAAGCATAGTTGAATTGGATATAGTATTTCTAAGATTGGGAAGAGAAAGGAAACCAACAGTTGTTTATTTTAGAGGCTGAGTGCACATGGTGTCTTAGGTAGTACCACAGGGACAATAAAGATATGGGAAACTATCCTTAAGCCCAGGGGACAAGTGTGATGCTGGAAATTTGAGGTAGAAACATGTGAGGTAGAAGTCTGGAAGACTGGAAAGGAGTGGGGAACTAAAGACAAGGGTAGAAACAGGATGAGAGGATCCAAGACACCTTTCTTTGATCAGTGCTGGAGTGTTTGTGACTTTATTTTATTGGCCAATGCCTGTGCTGCATGGGTGGATTAGCCCAGTTTAATATTACAGATCTGTAAAAGCAGACTGAAGATGAATTACCAGAAAGATAGAATGAAATATTCAAGAGACTGCCATCACAAATATCAAGGAAGGAAGGAGTTTCAAAGAAGAAGAATTTTTAACAGTTTCATATTACTACTGAGAGGCCAAATAAGATAGGATTAAAAAGTGTCCATTAGATTGAGCAGCGTAGAAGTCATTGGTGAATTTGTCATTGGCAGTGTCATGAGAGTGTTGGGGGCAGACGTTAGACAGCAGTAGGCTAAAAGGGGACCTGGAGGCGAGGAATAGAAACAGCAGAAGGACATGTTGTAGCTAAAGGAGATCACAAGGTCAAGGGAAGAGCTTATGTTTCAGATTTCCTAGAGAAAACAAAGGGTCAAGTCAGTATAAATGTTTCTTAGACAATACATGAAAAGATAAAACTACTCATAATAAATAAACATCAGAGTTACAGCAAAAAAAAAAGTGATTCGTAATAAATAAACGTAAGAGCTACAGCAAAAAAAAAAAAAGTGATTCATGAAGTGAATCAAAGTCAAAAAAAGTGACACATGAAATTATTGTCAACCCTTTCACTGCCGTAACTCTAACAAGTCTTCTGTTTCCTCAAAAAGGCTTTTCTGCTAAACAAAGTTTGCCCTCTTATAAGAGGAATCATATAGTATTTGTATTTTTGTGACAGGCTTATTTTACTTAATGTTTTCACAGTTCATCTATGTTATAGTAAGTGTCAGAATTTCCTTCCTTTTTAAAGCAGACTAATATTCCATTGTATGTATATACCACATTTTGTTTATCCATTCGTCTGTTGATAGACACTTGGGTTGCTTCTACTCCTTGGCCATTATGAATAATGCTGCTAAACATGGGTGTACAAATATCTCTTTCAGCCCCTACTTTCAATTCTTTTGAGTGTATACCCAGAAGTTGAATTGCTGGATCATGTGGTAATTCTATTTTTAATTTTTTAAGGAACCACCATGCTGTTTTCCATAGCGGTTATACCATTTTACGTTCCCACCAATGGTACACAAGGTTCCAGTTTCTCTGCATCCTCACCAATATCTGCTTTGGCTTTTTTTTTTTCTAAATAGTAGCCATCCTAATGGGTGTGAGGTGGTATCTTGATTTGGGTTGCCTTCTTTTTATAAGAAGCCTAATATACTTTAAAAGATGCACTGTCAGTGTTAGTCAATTAAATGTATTTGTATCACAAAAGGATTTTTTGCTCTTCAAAAATTTTTTCCTCAGGGTTCTTCTAAGTAGAACATTTCTGTAGCATTTTTGATATATGATCAACAACTTCTATATATAGTGAGGGATGCTTGTAATGAGGTAGTAATAGAATTGTCTCAGTTCTGATTGGATATATTGAGATTTTATAGCAGTAAATGGTGGCAGCACAAGATAACTCTTGTTTCTTTCCCTCTGAGCTCTTATCTTTGCTCTGCTCCTTCCTTGTGATTTAGAGAGATCCTATTTGCCATGTTACAACGGAAAGATAGTAGGTACCTAGTAGTGAGGTAGAATTTATCATTAAGGAATAACATTCATAAAGTATTAGGAGAATCTGTGATTGAGTGTTACGCAGATTTAGCTGGCAGTGTCTGGTCTTACAGTGGGCATAGAACTCATTGAAGATCTAGTTGAGCCCCACAGGGTCCTCAACACTAAGTAGGAGAGAGATGAGCCTGTTTGTCAGGTTCATCTGGCCCCCTTTAAGACATTGTTAGTGCTAAGCATAGAACTGGCCTCCAGCAGCACCATCTCAAGTAGTAAGGTTATCACTCAGCAGGAAGCATAATCCTATGAAGCAAAGCAAATAAAGTAGTTATTTAGCAACTAACTACTCAGTGAATTCCGCATCAGTCTCATAATCTGGGAAATGTGCCATCTTGCTTCTAACCATGAGGTCCATGGCTCCCCAAAGCTGGGCCACCAGTATTTCGGGATGGCAGCTATATTAGTTTGCTAGGGCTGCCATAATGAAATACCAGACTGGGTGGCTTAAACTACAGAAATTTATTTTCTTACAGTTCTGGAGGTTAAAGTCTAAGATCAAGGTGCTAGCTGGGTTGGTTGCCTCTGAGGGCCTTTCTCCTTGGCTAGCAGATGACTGCCCTCTTGCTGCCTCTTCACATGGTCATCCTTTTTGTATGTGTGTTTCCCTGGTGTCTTTGTGCGTCCAAAGTTCCTCTTATAAGAACACCAATCAGATTGGATTAGGGCTGACCCCAGTGGCCTCATTTTAACTTTCACCTCTTTATAGGCATCTCCAAAGACGGTCACATTCTGAGGTACATGGGGTTAGATCTTTGACATACGAATTTTGATATATGAATATCAGTTCAACACGGACAGAGAGAACTGATTGGTGGTTACCAAGGGGAAGGGCGGTAGGGGGTGGGCACAAGGGGTGAAGGGATGCATCCACATGGTGACGGACAAACAATAATGTGCAACTAAAACCCCACAATGTTATAAACTATTAAGACATCAATAAAAAATAATAATTAAAAATATATATATCAGTTCATAACAGTAGCCAAGGCAGAATAACAAGAATAAGTGCTGAATTTGAGGAAACTCGGAGTGTTGTGATAGAACTCTTGAGATACATGATGGCTGGCATTTTTTCAGAACTTTCTGATTGATGGTATAGGATCCCAGGGTCTTCTGACCTAGCTTCACCAGCCCATTCTAGATCTCTTTGCCAAAAATGTCTCTTCAGTTATGAAGATCCATTCATCCAGTACTTGACTAGTGTATCACAGAAGAAGATGTGACAGAGGCTTGAATTTGCAGTTAGAAAACACCTTATCTTCATAGGCTCATTAGCCAAGATAAGAAAATGCTGCTTTGTGAACATTTCTGAAAATGACTTCTAACTAAACCCTAAACCTAATTAATGAGATGGATTTTTGGTAACAACACAAGCTGTCCTTTCATCAGTCAGATTCCACATAGTTCAGGTCGACTTCCCATGACTTTTCTGGGAATGAATTGTAGCATTGACCTCAGTTCCCATAGATTCACCCAAAGTAACATAAAGATAAAACTGAGACTAGGAATATGCGTGTTTTGACCTGGGTTGGCCAACATAGCTAAGCAAAGTTCCGTAATATTGTTGCAGCTAGTTATCAGTAACACCATTTATTTCCAGGGGTGATTCTGGATCCTGGTAATGTGAAATAGTCTGCTCTCATCTAGTTGGTAGCCAATGCGTAGGGCATAGTCCCTATGTTACCCTATGTCCAGAGCATATTTTACAGATTGGGTTCTATATTAATAATAATCATGGTTTTGTTAGAATTTGGCTCCACTTTTACCTTATTTACAGTAAACAGAAGGGATTGAAAATGCTATTAGTTACATATTGGTGATCTTCTGCCTTTCATTTTTCTTGACTTCTATTGATGTTTACATCAGTATCCAGGACTAAGGAGAGAAGATCATTACCATTCATATAGATCACATCCAAGTTCACTACTGGACAGGCCTTACAAGAAGAGAACAAGTCTCCAGTTTGAACTGAATGTTCATTTAGTTCTGAATTGACAAGCTACAGTGATAATTGGGGGTGTTTTTTAAGATGAGATAGAATAATAATAATAGCTAACATTTTGTTGAGCCAAGAACTATTCCAAGTACTTTATGTATATTAACTCATTTAATCCTCTTAACAGCCCTGTGAGATAAGTACTATTGTTGTCCCTGTTACAAATGAGAAAGGGAGGCACAGAGAGGTAAAGTAACATACCTGACGCTACTTAGCTGGAAAGTGGTGGAACTATGATTTGAATTCAAGTAGACTGACTCCAGAGAGACAGTGATCATAACCATTATATTATTATGCTTAAATGCCAATGTAGGAAATACACTGGAGGAAAAGGCTGGTGATCCATGTAAGAGGATTAGTGAAAAGTATACAGATATATAGTCTTTTAATCTTTCTGCAAAATTAACAGAAAGCTGTAGTATTTGTCAGTATATTCTAATTGTATGTTTATTTATGTCTAGCACACATGTAAGTCATATAATCTGTTCCTTTAACTATGAAAATTTTTTCCTTCTGTAGAATTGCTTTTATAATTAAATTTCAAATGTAGTCATTAAAATTACCCATAAACTCTTCTTATTCCCACCACCAACATAAAAAAATTTTTAATTATTCTGAATAGATCAAATTTTAATTACTGATTTTGTCCAAACTACTCAAAAGTTCCTATATTTAATACTTGTATTGAATTAGTGTAAGCAGCTTGCAAAGTTCTTTGTCTCTAAAGGGAAAATAGGAACATAAAATAACAATTTATTTTGTTAAATTGTTTAATTTTATTTCTTACCATTTTTAATTATATATGGTGTTCTTTCAAAATCTGGGGCTGATGGTTATCTCCCATTTTCATAGCTGATTTCACCAATTAACTAAAGAAACACATGATTTTAATTTTAATTGTAATAAATGGCCCCCCCAAAAATGGATACTCTAAGATCCAAGACTTTTTTTTTCCTGGTGAGTGTTTCCTCATTGTCAATTTGATAAATTTTTACCCAGTTTATCAGCAGTACAACTTAAATTCATTATCAGCAAAGTCCTGTTTGATAGGCTTGTCCAGGCACATCACTGTATTAAAATGAGGAGAACAGAGTTTGAGGGTCGGAATGATCTGAAGTTGATTCCTAGTTCCTCTGTACTAACTCTGTCACCTAGATAGGTTAATTAACCTTTTTGTATTTGTTTCCTAATCTATAAAATGGAGTTTATAATAGTTGCTTTATTAAATTGTAGAGATTAAAGGAGATAGCATTTGTTCAGTCCCTGGCACTAGCTGCTGAATAAATGATAATATCTTAAATAATGATGTAAGAGTGGTTCATAATAGTATTTGTCTTGAGTGAGTTCTTAGCTTTAGAGAATGTAAGAGTTTTTAAAATACTGTTGTAAACAAACATTTTTACTCCATGTAATTACTTTTTTTATCCAGTGTTTTTATTGTGGTAAAATACACTTAACATAAAAATACCATCTTTACCATTTTTAAGTGTTCTTAAAAATGTATTAATGTGGTATTAAATATATTCATAATGTTGTGCAGCCATCACCACCATCCA
This sequence comes from Tapirus indicus, assembly GCA_031878705.1. Lineage (NCBI taxonomy): Eukaryota > Metazoa > Chordata > Mammalia > Perissodactyla > Tapiridae > Tapirus > Tapirus indicus. The sequence goes on along the minus strand of CM062922.1, from coordinate 75,524,286 downwards.
TCTCCATAGCTCTTTTCATTTTGTATAACTGAAACTCTATTCCCATTAAACAGTAACTCGTCATTACCCCTCCCCCCAACCCCCAGCAGCCACCATTCTACTGTCTCTTGCTATGATTTTTGACTACTCTAAATATATACACAAACAAATTGAAAACAGGGTCTCAGAGAGATATTTGCATGTCCATGTTCATAGCAGCATTATTCACAATAGGTAAAATGTGGAAGCAACCCAAGTGTCCATCAATAGATGAAAGGATAGGCAAAATGTGGTATATATACACACAATGGAATATTATTCAGCCTTAAAAAGGAAGGAAATCCTGACATGTACTACAACATGGATGAACCCTGAGGACATTATGCTAAGTGAAATAAGCCATGTAATTACTTTTTAAATTTATCTTTAATTTTTTTCACACTCTCAAAACTATTTTAAGTATTATATTAATGTAAAACTTTGTCTTGCCAGCAGAGAACATGATTTATTCAGTTCTGTGGGATGTACGTTATGATTTATAAATATCCAAGAACATGCTCTCTCTTCTTTTGAATTTCTAGAATTAGATATTAAATTGGAATATTCTAGACCTCTTTCGCCACTCTTGAGTCTGCTGCTTTATTTTTTCTAAGTAAGAGAAAAGTTTTACTTGAATTTTTTAAATCCTAATTTAAAAATTAGTCCATTTTACTGCATTATTTGATTTCTAATTTGTCAGATTGTTTTACTAACTTTTGTCTCTTTTTAAAAATTTGAGTGGCACAGTCTTTTTTTCCTTTAAGAGATCCATTGATATTTATCTAATATTTGATAAAATGGAAATGAAATTTGTTTAATTCAGATTAACATGTTGTTTACTTAATGCTAGTTACTCATAGATTAATAGAAAACTCAAAATGCTTATGTGGTTAAGAGTCAGACTTCTAGTGAGTATTGGTTCTGCTACTAACTTCCTTTGTGGCTTTGAGAAAGATATAACTACAAAGATTTAGTGTTTGAACATACACAGAATAGTTTGCCAGAAGCATTTGATAAGAGGCAAATTGAAGAGTTTTTTTGCTTACATATAAAATTGTTTAATTATTTTAAAAGAACTTTATTTCATTTGAGTTTGTAAAATCAGTTAAAGGCAAGAATATGGTTGTGGTGATCCTTTTTATTAGTGGAAAAAGCCTGGACTCCAAGAGTCAAACCAATAGAGATTTGAATACCTACCACCACTCTGTATAATCCTGGGCAAGTTTTTCACAACTCTGACCCTTGGTTTCTACATCTGAAAACAGGTTTTCATAACAGCTAATATTTATTGACATGTGGCAGGCATTGTGCTGAACACTTTAGATGCATTATTTTATTCATATAATAACCTTTTATGGTAAATACTACTTTCTCCTCATTTCACAGGCGAGGAGCTAGGGTGCAGAAAAGTAGGTAACTTGATCAAGGTCACATAATTAAATTCACGATGTTAAAGGATTAGAGATGATATATGTAAAACAGTGTCAGACTTGGAGTAAGTGTTCAATAAGACATTGTGTGTTATTGTTGATGCTGTTATAAAGGAAGCCAAAGTGCATTCAGATCAGACTTGGTTTGTAAATAATCTATGAGCTGCAGATTAAATCCTTCTCCAGATGTCTATTCCCCAATTCTGATTCCAAAATTCTAAAAGTGAAATTTCAAGATTGTAAACACGTTGAAGATAGGCAGCCATGTCTTTTAAGTTTCTTTTACATTCCATAGCTCTTGGTATAATGTACATTTGAGGACATAGTATACATTTGGTAAATACTTATTGTTATGAATTTCTCTTGAAAGGACTAATGTGGATATATTTATAAATAAAAAATGGCCATTTTCTGAAAACTATTTCATGTCCTCTCCTCTAAGAGCTAATTCTTTCATTCTATTATTCTTTTTAAAAGTTGCCATTGAAGGGTAACTCTAGGACTTTCATTCTAAGAGTCTTTTGTCTTTATACTGGTATAAGAAAAAAAAATGAGAAAGCTATAGAGAAGGCTGACCTCTCAAGAATTTTTGTGTGGGGAATTACTAAGGCATGAAAGTCCATAAACCATTTTTCTCCATTTTATTTTTTGTGTATTTTCAACAAGCTGTACTTCTGGTTAGTAACAGTTGGCAATTTTTTTACACCAGGTCAAATTCCATTCTTATAAACTCATAGAGTTCATAGAACATAATGAAGTCTAAATCCAATGCTAAATTGAGTGTATTTTAATAAAGATTGTCTAGTCTATTTGGAGCTCAGTTTACCTCAAAACATTCTTTAAGAATAACATTTTATATACAAATCCTATAATGTGTATCCTAGTTTTAAAAAATAACATGAATAGTTTTGTTGTGATTATAACAGTAATATATCTGGAAATGATGCTAACATACCAATAAAGTTTTCTTCACTAGAATATAATTTTGTGATATTTTGTCAAATAGTCAAATATTTACATTTGGAGCAAATGACTTCTTTCTTGGAAACTTGAAATTCCTGTGTTTTGTCACAGGAATAACTTGTAAACTTGTTTGTTTACAAGTAGCAGTTGAAAAGTGGGAAGAAGAGACTGTCAAATGGATAAGAATGAGATTTTTCTTTTTTCCTTCATTATCTTTCTGTGCTTGATCAGGATTTTTTTCTTTCATATGCTCTTTAGAACTATGATGCTTTGGCCTACTGTGAATCTTTGTCTTTTTATTCACTGATGTATCCAAGGGCCTGGAACAGTGCTTGCCTCATAGCAGATGTCAAATATTTATTGAATGAGAGAATAAAGGGTCTCTTGTTCGGAGTTCGGCATCTTTAGTATGCATCTCGCTTTTTTACTTAAATACTTTGTGAGGTTTAGCCATTATCCACTAGAGTTTGCCTCATCGCTGGACTCTGTATTATAGTATAATATTATATATAGTTACAACTATGTTTTTGTGATGCAAGGAGGGAAAGAACTTACAGACTGAGAAAACAGTGTAGTCCAAAAAGGCAGCTCTACAGAGACAGAGAGTAGATTAGTGGTTGCCTGGAGCTGGGGTTGGAGGTGAGAACAGAGAATGACTGCAGATGGGCAAGAGGGATCTTTTCTGGGTGAAAGAAATGTTCTCAAATTGGATTGTGGTGATCGTTGTACAGCTCTGTAAATTTATTAAAAATCGTTAAATTGTTAAAATGAGTGAATTTATGGTAGGTAACCAAACTGCTCCTCAGTAAAACTGTAAAAAAAATTCAAACCAGGTTGGGAGTTAAAAACTTTTTCAATTTTTGCTTGTTGGAAACCTAGGATGATGTAATTATTTTCTTTATTTCTTACTTTGGATATGACTTGTTGCTATAGATAAATGACTAATTTACCTAAAACCAGTTTTTCTGCACAGTATTTCAGGACAGAGAAATGTTAATTTTATTCTCAAGTACTTTCTTTTGTGACATCAGCTTGGAATTTATAAGGCTTTTAGTATAAAACATATTGTTGCATCTAATTTCCTTACCTTCTTTTATGGACAGTTTGAATTATTTCTAAAACCGTAAAAATGAATAGGTGTAAATTATTCCACATTGCAAGTAGTTCGTTTACACTAGGTTACAAAGTTAGAATGCACTATTTTTTCCCATTGCCTTTCTGAAAGAATGGTTAACTTATCTAGATAGCTTTGTTTTCATTTTTTTAAGCAAATTACTTATGGACCCTCCCCAGTATATTATCCTCTGTCTTTTGTTGTTGTTAGATTATGTTTTGAAATTACTTGTTGGGAGAAAAACATCTTCCATGAAACTGGTATTCTTAGGCAGATTTTTGTGTCTTCTTAAAGATATTCTAGATATGTCTCTTCTAAAGGAGTATGGCCCCTTTAAAAATTAGACTGTATCCTGAAAAATTTTTATAAAAGCCCTTCCAGAAATCTGATGAAGGCCAAATAGTTCAAAGATCTAATTAAGGTTTTTGAGATCAGTAAACTCTAAAGTGTGACAGTATCGGGCACTGGCAAGGATGTGAGGACATATTTGTAATGAAAAGGCGCTTGCAATTTAAGAATTAATTGAGGTGGCTTGATTCTCATTAGATCATCATGCACTTATTCTGTGGCTTGAAACTATTAGATGGTGATAAGAGTTGTTATTGTTACTATTGTAGTTGATATATGTACATATATATAGTGCTTGCTGTATACCTGACACTGTTATAAAGACTTCTTACAGTAACTTATTTAATTCTCACAGTAATCCTATGAAGTAAGGACACTTACCATCCTCATTTAACAGATAGGGAAAACAAGTCACCCAGAACTCACTCAAGGTCACACAGCTAGAAACCCAGGCAGACGCTGGTCATAACCACTGTACCATAATGAAACTATTGCTTTCCTTTTCTTTTTTCAAAAGAAGAAAAAAATTCTTCATTCTGAAAGAATTAAAAAATACTTAGTATAAGAAAAGGAAAATTAATACTTTACTGCTAGAAGGAGAAATATTTCCTTCTTTATTTTTATTTCTTCCTTGTTTTCATTTGTTTATGTTTTTGTTATTTATATATTTATATTTTTGTTATTTACACATTATTTTCCATTGTTATTTTTATGAATCAGTGTTATTTCCAACAATTGACATAGTTTGATTTCTATGCTTTTCCATAGAGTGCTAGGCTGATAGTTCAAAGTGTTATTTGAATTTAGTCACAAAATCTTGTATTAGGATTTCTTTTTATGTGTCTAATAGTTAATCAGTTGTCCATTTGAATTGGTTGAAATTTCTGCGGGAAATCTTCAAGCTTTATCTGCAGCTTAAAAGATATGAAGTGTTAATGCACTTCACATTTCTATCCACTTTTTGAGAAATCTGTATCATTGTAACTCAAAACATGAACTCTGATTTCACACAAGAATGCTTATGGTTGATGATTAATTGATGATGTAAGTTATCAATATAAATAAGCAAAAATATTTTAATAAATTGATCTCTGTTGAATTAAGCTCATAGTTTTATAATTTTAATTGATAAAACCCAAAAAGGTTGTAAACATTTTAATAAGCTTATTATACAATAAGTTATCTCTTACAATATGAATATGTTTTTGAGGAAAAGTTGAGGTATTGTTTTCTTCTTAAATCATTCATTCCCATTCCTTTGTTTTTATTTTATTTTATTGTTTAGGATTTTGGCCCCCAACAGTAGTTATCAAGATGTTGAGACCCTCTATAACTTCTTAATCAAGTACGAGGTATGAGAAATATTTTTAAATGTTTATCATATTTCCACTGTAAACAACTCTTAATATAAACAAACATGGTACAGTTCTAAAATGTAGGAATGCTGTTTAATTGATACTTGCTTTAAATTCTTGAATGCCACAGAAGTTTGCCAGTGACATATTCAATTTTTCCTTTCGCTCTCTAAGTAAAAACGTACAGTAGAGTCCTATAATAATACACTTTCTCCAACACAGAATTATTTCTTATCAGGGTGCTGTTGGCATTTTGGACAGGTCATTTCTTCATCATGTGGAACATTGCAGGATGTTTAACATCCTCGCTCCTCAGGTATTAAATGCCAGTAGCTTCCCCAGTCATTGTGACAACCAAAAATATTCTACCACCCCACCCAACTCACATACCCACATGGCCCCAAGGGAGGTAGAACCAACTTGGGCTGAGAACCATGGATTACTGAAAAGGGAAGCTATAATTTAGTTTCCTCTATAGCAGCAGCATAGACCCTGGAGTTAAAGCTCGTGGTGAGGCTCCAGTATATTTTGTAAATTAACCTTCATGCCTTCCTCATCGTTGCTGAGGCAAGGAAGGTATTCCATTGATCTTCAGTTTCTGTTTGCCTAAAATTCTTTGCCCATGTTCCCATATATTCTTTCTTTTCAAGTGTTGTGTGTGTGGGTGTTTAACTTTAAAATGTTCTAAATGAAGGAGTATGACATATTTTCAGGTCTCACATTTATTATGGAGTCAAACTCCTTTAAATATATTTCTTCATTTTTATTCCTTGGTTAGCTCTTTATTTTTGTTCCGTTAAGAACCTACTGACTAAGAACACAGACTCTCAGGTCAAACTACCCATGTTCAAATGTTGGTTCTGCCATCTTTTAACTGTATTCTCTTAGAAGAGTTATTAATTCTCTTGGTCTCAGTTTCTTCATCTGTAAAATGGGATTAACACCAGTAGATAAATTATAGGTACTCTTTAAAGACTAAGTAACTTAATATATATAAGCTGCTCCAAACAGTACCAGGCACAGAGTAAGTGTTCAACAAATGTTACCTATTTTATTTAAGGCAAGAATAGTGTTTATGTGTGCTTTTAAAATAATCAGCCTTAATACTATGTTTAACCATATTACGTGATTATTAGGATTTTCTCTTTTGAGATGACTTGTATAATTATTTCATCATACTTTCTGTATTTCAGGTTGAATCATTAATTCTAACAAAAATATATTTGTGGAAAAATAGGACAATTTTAAAATCACATATCCTGGAAAAACCTGGGACATAGGTCTTTTTTGGGTTTAGTGCTTCCTATTGCTGAGAGTATGAGGAGGAAATACCTAACTTATTATTTATAAGAATATGTGGATCCGATTCCCAGATTTTAAAAATTATTTCTTTTAGCAGAACTTCCTCCCCTATACCAATTAGTAGATTGGAGATATTTTTCTCACATCATAAACAGTGATAAGGCCATCTAAATCTTTTAAGATATTTGGCTATTTTTATACTTAACCTTTGCCTTTTGTTCTTGAATTTTTAAGAATTAAAAATAATACAGGGGGGCCAGCCCGGTGGCCTAGTGGTTAAGTTCGCGCTCTCTGCTTCGGTGGCCCAGGGTTCGTTGGTTCGGATCCTGTGCGCGGACCAACGCACTGCTCATCAAGCCCTACTGAGGCAGTGTCCCACATAGAGCAACTAGAAGGATGCACAACTATGACATACAACTGTCTACTGGGGCTTTGGGGAGAAAAAAAGCAAAAAAGGAGGAAGTTCGGCAACAGATGTTAGCTCAGGGCCAATCCTCCTCAAAAAAGAAAAATAATAATAATATAGCCATTTCTAATATTTGGCATTCACTGTAAATAGTACAACTAAAAATGAGTGACACCAATTCCACAATTCACTTTATAGTCCCAGCTCTAATGTTTACTGACAAAGGCATCTTTTAGCTATTTGTTCCCTGGGAATTAAAATTGTGCACTTGAGCATAGAAATGATATTTAACAGTGTAATTTTTTTTTTTTTTTTGTGGGGAAGACCAGCCCTGAGCTAACATCCGTTGCTAATCCTCCTCTTTTTGCTGAGGAAGACCGGCCCTGGGCTAACATCCGTGCCCATCTTCCTCCACTTTATATAGGACGCCACCACGGCATGGCTGACAAGCAGTGCGTCGGTGGGCGCCCGGGATCCGAACCTGCGAACCCCGGGCTGCCAAGCGCGGACTAAACCGCTGCGTCACCGGGCGGCCCCTTAACAGTGTAATTTAAAATGTCCTGATATGAGTAATTAAAAATGTCTTCTATCAAAATTAATCAATATGATGAAACAAGGTATTTCAAGCTAGAGTCTGTGATGTGTCATGAATTTGTGCTTCAGTTTTCCTATATTATTAGTAAATTAACTGCCTACTTGGTAAGTTATCTACTATGATCTGGAGCCACGTCACCACCCTTATACCCCAGCTGTGTTCTGGGATAAGTATCTTTTATTCTTTTAATAAAAATGGTAAGGTATCTAAAAACTTAATTATGATAAATTATGTACCAATTTCATAAATCATTAAATCTAATATTAAATATTATATATAATTAAATAACATTAAATAGATATAAATATATAACCCTAATTTTAAGCAACAATTTAGTATTATGTACATTTAAAATGTCATATTTTAAAACTATATGTTTTTAACCTTCAATGAATGAAACATTTTCTACACAAATATGGCAAATTTCTTATGAAAATACTGAAGAAGCTCATGGAACTTTTGCAAATAAGCGATACCCTAAACTCTATAAAAGACTTTCATGGGGGCTGGCCTGGTTAAGTTCTTGTGCTCTGCTTTGGTGGCCCGGGGTTCACAGGTTCCAATTCTGGGCGCAGACCTACACACCGCTCATCAAGCCATGCTGTGGTGGCGGCCCACATATGAAATAGAGGAAGATGGGCACAGATGTTAGTTCAAGGCCAATCCTCCTCACCAAAAATAAATAAATAAAAGACTTTCATGATATGAATCTTTAAAGTAGTATTAATTAACTCAGGGTAGAAACATTTTTCCCCACCAAAAAATGTATACTGGCTAATAATACTTGAAATATTTTTAACAGTAAATTTAATAGAGGATAGTCTCATTTCTTTTCCCTTCATTAATTCAGCATTTCTGAAAATTTAGGCACTATGCTATTTGTTCCATTATCCAATAAAAAGAATTTTCTTCAACCAATTTCCAGATTCTTCCTTGTACATAAGTAGAATATAGCCTAAATCTGTAGTAAGCCTAAGAAATACAGGATTCCTTCACTGTGTCCTCCACATGTATGCCACGATTGGTTGTTGTATGATGAAGGACTTTTATATTTATAGTAGTAAATTATGTCTCTGAATTATGGTATTTATGAACTTAAACATATTAGTTTGAATATTTAGACCTTGGTAGTGTGAAAAATACATTGTTTAGAAAATGTCTATAAATCAAACTTTTTCCTAAACAGATAGACCTTTCCACACAGTTTAGAACCTTACTATTTAAATGAAAGTGAAGGTTATTCAGTAATAACTTTCAGAAGGGTCAGCCATAGTATTCAAATGTTGTTGGAGTTGAATAGTTAACTTTTTCTTTCAGCTTGCATTATTTTTAGTGGTCAGGATATAAAGAAGATGTGGCTGTTTCTGCTACAATAGTCTACCTATATGACCCCAAATCTAATCCAGTCCTTTAAGTACAGAGATATTTTAAATTTTATTTTATTTTTTTACAATTTATTTACTTTTCCTAGAAAATAAATATTGAGTATGTGCATTAGAAAGCTTTTAAAATGCTAGGCTAATTGAAGCATGAGTCTGTTGACAAGAGCCAGTCGTAGTAGAATTTAGTGTTCATGGAGTACATGTTTTCTGTCCATTTGATCTACAAAGTGATTATCTGCTTTGTTGAGATTCTCCCTATCCCCAGGCTCGTCTCACTTCTGTTTCTAAGAACAGATTAGGTTGTAACAATAGGACTAATATTTTTCCACATAGTGTTAGCATTATGGTCACTGAACTTCTGATTGTGTTACTGTTTAGTCCTTTTTACGCAAAAACTAGAAACTTGACATACTGCTCCCTCAGAATATGGGCTACTCTAACTGTGCTCTTACCACTTATTTGATTTAATATGCATTTTTAATAACTATATCTTGATTCTTTTCAGGTAAATAAAAATGTCAAATTTACTGCCCAGGAACTTTATGATTGTGTTTCACAGACTGAGTATCGGTAAGTCATATCTATATATAGATATACCGTCGTAACAAGCTTTTACCATATACAGCACCACTTGTTGGTGATGCTGAAGGGTTATTTTTTCACTACACTATAATTTTTTTTACCCTTAGTAGTATGAAATATTTCATACATACAAAAGAACCGTGTGTGTGTGTCTGTGTGTGTGTGTGTATGTGTATAGCAGGTATAAGGTCTAAAGTGGTTCTCAAAGTTTTTGGCCTCAAGACCCCTTTATATTTTAAAAAATTATTCAAGAGCCCAAAGAGCTTTTGTTTATGTGGGTCATATCTATTTATATTTACTGTATTAGAAATTAGAATTGAGAAATTTAAAAATATTTATTTATTCATTTAAAATTAACAATAGCTAATTAATTACATGTTAAGTATGCTGAAATTGTATATAAGAAAATGTGAAATTTGTGTTATGCTCAGCGTTCCTTAACATTATCAGTGGTATTGGAACAAATTTGTGTGTTCACAACAAGCACTGTAGCAGAACTGACTGTATTTTCACTGCTCTACAATATGCCACTGTTCCACTAAACCACAGTTTATTTGCTGTTTATGACTCGCAAAAATACCTATGTGGCTACAAAATTTTATGAGCAGGTGCATTGACAAAGTTAGCTATCAAGGTGCTTCTACTGTAAAACTCTAGATTGATAAATTTATGATATCAAGACACGAGGATTGATAATCATGTGCAAATGTTACTAAACAGCAGAGCTATGAAAGTTCACTCACTCATTAGATTAAAATAAGTTTTCCAAAAAAATGAAGCCAATGGACATGCATAATCTGTTGTAGCTGGGGGTGAAAATGACTTTTTTACCCTAATCTTCAGACTATCAATCAGTTGTTCTGTTATTTATAGATCTTTACAGATAATCCACATTTAAAGGTTTGTGTATGTGAGATTTGTGTCAAGAATATAATGTCTTGCCACTTTAGCTATGTTTTTGAAGGTATAGGAAGCTCACTGTAGATAACTTGGAGGGCGGAGTCCCTTGCAGGATGGTTCCAGTCAGATGTCTAAAATTATTTTGACTTCAGCTCACTGTTGGAATAGTTGGGAGGATCTTTTGCCGGGGAAGAAGGGTGCAGGGGTCAAAGTTAAAGTAGTTGCACCTGTTTTTCTCTTCTTTGTTTTCTTTCCACTTACTATGCCAGGGATTTGAACTGTGATATTAATTAATGTTCCCTCTTATACCCAAAAGGATGATTTTAAGAAAAATCAAATATATCTAATACCCTGAATGCATTTAAAAATGGTGATTGCTGTTAAGCAAGCTTTCAATTAATAGCTTTTAGATTTGTTACTCTCTTGTTTGTTTGGAAGTTGTTTGCCATATTTATAGTGAACAGTATCTCCCATGTTAGCCTCTGGTATACTCCTCAGCTCACAATTTTCAGATAAGCTGCCAAAAGAGAGAGGTTTCAGTGGTTCATGTTAGACACAGAGCCAAATGCAATAGATAAAAGGTGGCCTAGTTTTCCTGTGACTCAGAGATGAAAACGGAATGAGTTAACTTGCATATAGCTGGCCCCCTTTGGGAATGTTAAGGAAAACAATTACTTAAATTGTCTGAATTTGCTAATGTTTGCTTTTTATTTATAAAGTGTTAGTTGTGAAGGAGGAGACTGTTGATGTGCCCAACACCATATTTATTGCAATAGGGAGGTAATTAAAGTAGCTCAAGAACAGAGAACTATTTTATAGGTTCTGATAAAGCAAGGAATTAAGGTGTCATATTGAAAGTAGCTTGGATCAAAAGTTGAATTCCATGACACAGGAGAACCTTGGTGTTCATATCTGTACATCAGTTAGTGTTTTGTCTTCTGTAGTTTGTAGACTTTTGCTCTCATCAGTAGGGTATGAGGGTTGCTTACCCTGAGCAGGTGAGGAGTTTGCTCAGAAAACCCACGATGGTAAATTAATGAGATTATCAAACAGATTACCGAACAGTTACCTCAAGTGATATCTTCTGTATATTTGAGAAAGTTAGGAGCAGTATTTAATTAACTTTGTTTCCCCCTGAGTTCTTGACAGAGTGTTCTGGCATGTTTGTGAAACAAGTATCTAAGGTCATTTTTTTCTATATAAAATGCAAACTAGTTTGTGACATCAGCCTCATAAAGTACCTAGCATATCCAAATAATACACTGCCTAAGATGGCATCTGTAGCAGAAGCTGCTTATTTCCTTGTGGCAAGTGCTTTCAGAAATTACTGCTTTCTGACTCCAGGAATCAGCTCCATGGTAGTATCTTCTAGATTGCATTAGAGCTGTGGTTCTCTTAAGTGTGTTCCTGGACCTGAGCATCAGCATCACCTGGGAATTTGCAAGAAATGCAAACTCTTTATTTTTTTTAATGTACTTTTTCTTTTCTTTTTGAGGAAGATTGGCCCTGAGCTAACAATCTGTTGCCAATCTTCCTCCTTTTTTGCTTTTTTTTTTCTCCCCAACGCTCCAGTAGATAGTTGTATGTCATAGTTGTGCATCCTTCTAGTTGCTCTATGTGGGACGCCGCCTCAGCAGGGCTTGATGAGTGGTGCGTCAGTCCACACCAAGGATCCGAGCCGGCAAATCCCTGGCCATCGGAAGCAGAGCACGCGAACTTAACTGCTGTGCCACCAGGCCGGCCCCAAGAAATGCAGACTCTTAAGGCCCCTCCCCAGACTTTCTGAATTGGAAACTCTGGGGGTGGAGCCCAGGAATCTGTTTTAACAATCCCCTCAGGGCACACTAAAGTTTGAGAACTCCTGCATTAAATTAATGACCTGGTCTGTCCAAGAAACCTTAGACAGAAAGAAGCCTTAGAGAAAAACAATCTAAAAACCAAATTTAGACCTTTGATGTTGCTGCTTTATATCAGATGACCCCATTTTGACTTCATAGTTTGTGACAGAAGATATAACAAAATAAACGTGTATACTTTTTTCTTTTTTTTAAATTGAGGTAACATTCACATAACAAAATTAACAACTAACCATTTTAAAGTGTGCAATTCACTGGCATTTAGGGCATTCACCCTGTTGTGCAACCATCACCTCTATCTAGTTCCAAGACATTTCTATCACCCCAGTAGGAAATTCCATACCCATTAACAGTCACTCTCTGTTCTCCCCTCCCCCCAGACCCTGGCAACCACTCATCTGCTTTCTGTCTCTATGGATTTATCTATTCTGGATGTTTCATATAAATAGAATCATGTAACATATGACCATTTGTGTTGGATTTCTTTCACTTAGCATGATGTTTTTGAGGTTCATCTACATTGTAGCATGTATCAGTACTTCATTCCTTTTTATGGCTGAATAATATTCCATTGTATGTATATACCACATTTTGTTTATCCATTCATCTGTTGATGGACATTTGGGTTGTTTCCACTTTTTTGGCTATTGTGAATAATGTCGCTATTTGTATACAGGTATTTGAATTCTTTCAGTTTTTTCCAGTTTTGAGGGGGTATATACCTAAGAGTGGAATTCCTGGATCAGATAGTAATTTTACTGTTTAACTTTTTGAGGAACTGCCTATCTTCCACAGGAGCTGCACTACTTTACCTTTCCACCAGCAATATATGAGGGTTCTGATTTTTCCATATCCTCTATGACATTTATTTTCCATTTTTGGGGTTATAGCTATGCTAATGAGCATACAGTTTTATCCCATTGTGATTTTGATTTGTTTTTCCCTAATTACTAATGATGTTGAGCTTTTTATGTGCTTGTTAGCCATGTGTCTTCTTTGGAGAAATGTCTATTCAAGTCTTTTGCCCATTTTTAATTGGGTTGTTTTTCTTTCTGTTGAGTTATAAGAATTCTTTATGAGGAATTTGACTCCAGACCAAAATCCTATTTGTTATCTTTCAGACCTGACCACAGGCAGTTATAAGGCTTTATCTGGTAGGTTCCACTGAGGGAAGCTGCCTTCCCCATACCAGATTTGGTACACAGCCAGCGTACTGCAGTCTTCTGGAGGGAGTTGCAGGTAGTGCCCATGCCATGTTCACACGCATATCTCACTCCTAGCCCAGGTGACTCCATTTGCAGGCCTCCTTACTGGGGGCTTTGGGTGAGGTACCACCCAGCCACCTCTGCTGACATCTCTCTTTGGAGGCCTTAGCTGAGGTATTTTTCTCCATTTTGACTCAATGCTTTTCTATTCCTAGCTCTTCTCCTTTGCTGTGGTCTGAATGTTTGTGTCCCCCCCCAAATTCATATGTTGAAGTCCTGTTACCCAATGTGGCAGTCTTAGAAGGTGGGGCCTTTGGGAGGTGATTAGGTCATGAGGGTGGAGCCCTAATAAATGGGATTAATATTTTTATAAAAGAGGGTTCTCACCAAAATGTGAATATGCTGGTGCCTTGATCTTGGAGCTCAGCCTTCAGAACTATGAGAAATAAATTTCTGTTGTTTGTAAGACCCATTCTGTGATATTTTGTTATAGCAGCCTGAATGGACTAAGACACCCCTCTTCCCTCCCCCAGCCTCCTGGGTCCAGGAATAGGCAGGAGCCTTAGTTTAGGGCTCCTCAACAGTGAGATGATGTCCCTTGTCTGCACTGCATATCATATGACCCTCACCTGGTGCCATTCCACGGGGGAAAATGGAGCACTAGGGAGCTGGCACCTTTCATTTTGCCTCTTGCTGCAGTGTTGCAGTAAATGAATAAAGTCTTGACTGTTACTTTCAGTTTGGCTTATAGTCCTTATCAACCACCTTTACACCTGACATGTTGTATGTTCTGATATTAGATCCTTATCAAATACATAATTTGCAGATATTTTTCTCATTCTGTAAATTGTCTCTTCACTTTCTTGATAGTATCTGATGCACAAAAGTTTTTAATATTGATGAAGTCCAGTTTACGTGTTTTCTCTTGTGTTGCTTAGGCTTTAGCCATCATATATAACAATCTATTGCCAAAGCTAAGGTCATGAAGATTTACCCCAATGTTTTTTTCTAAGAGTTTTATCATTTTAACTCTTACAGTTAGATCATTGATCCATCTTGAGTTGATTTTTATAAATGGTGTGAGGTAGGAGTCCAACCTCATTCATTTGCATGTGGATATCAAGTTGTCCTAGCACCATTTTTTGAAGAGGCTATTCTTTCCTCATTGAATGTTCTTGACACCCTTGTTGAAAATCACTTGACCATAGAAGTGAGGGTTTATTTGTGGACTTTCAATTCTGTTCCATCAGTCTGTTATGTCTGTCTTTATGCCTGTACCACACTGTTTTGATTAAAGTTGCTTTTTAGTAAGTTTTCAAAATTAGGAAGTGTGAGTCCTCTAACATTTTCCCCCCCAAGATTTGGCTATTTGGGTTCCCTTTTAATTCTGTGTGAATTTTAGGATCAGCTTTTCTTTCCATTTCTGCAAAAGAGATTGTTGGGATTTTGATAGGAATTGCATTGAGTAATATAGATTGCTTTGGGGAGTATTATCATTATATTAAGTTTTCCAATCCATGAACATGGGATGCCACTAATTTAGGTCTTTAATTTCATTTGGCATTGTTTTGTAGCTTTTAATGTGCAAGTCTTATGCCTCTTTGTTTAAATTTATTCCTAAGTATTTTAATCTTTTTCATGCTATTGTAAATGGAATTGTTTTCTTCATTTCCTTTTTGAATTGTTCATTGTTAGTGTATAGAAATGCAGCTGACTGTGTGTTGATCTTTTATTTTGCAACTTTGCTGAATTAGTTTATTAGCTCTAACAGTTATTTTGTGGTGTTTAGGATCTATAGAGATAATTTTACTTCTTTGTTTACAATTTTTATGCCTATTATTTCTTTTTCATGCCTAACTGCTCTGGCTAGAACTCACAGTACAATACTGAATAGCAGTCATGAACATGGGCATCTTTGTCTTGTTCCTGATTTTAGGAGAAAAGCTTTCAATCTTTCACCATTGAGTATGATGTTTTCATATTAGCATTACATTGTATTCCATTTTTCTTTTGTTTGAGATGCACATTGCAAATGTATAGAAAAGTTCAGAGAGTTGTGAAACAAATATCCATTGTGGACTTCTTTCTCATACCTAGAAAGGATTTTGGAAAAACTGCATGAAATATTGGAATTAGGTCACTTCAATTCACTACTACCATCCCATTTTGACAAATTAGCCATGGAAATGAATCACATAACCACTGGAATTATTTTTTAATTGATCTGATCAAATTTCCACTATTTTGACCTGAGATTTGGTCAAAGCAAGTTTAATACTCATAATAGGACAATTGAGAGAAACAGTGACAGTTTTGCGGAAATTTCATGAGCAACATAAAATGACAAGAGCTGGAAAGAACCTCCTGTCTTGACCTCTGTTCCAGAAAGGATTTGGAGTTAAGATTGTTTAGTTTGGAAAAGAGAAATAGGATCACTATAAGAGACATAAGATATTTATACTGTTGAAGGATAAAGGGATAACGACTTTTTGTTTTAATTTAGGCAGACTCAGGTCAGATAGATGGGTTTTTTAAAGGCCTAATGTAAAAGAAGAACTTCCTAGCAGTTAAGAGATATCAAAATATGTAATGAGCTGCGTCTCACAGTTGTGAGTGTCCTGTCACGAAGAGGTGAAAGCCAAGGTGAGATGACTCGCTGGAGATGCTGCAGAATGGCAGGCAAAGGTGTTGAGGTGCCCCCACATCTAATATTCTGCCATTCCACATATAAGCCCCGTGGAGAAAAGGAACTCAAGAATTCCTATCATCATAATCTAGTACAGAGCAAACATACATGATGAAAAACACCTCAGTCGGCAATGACAACTTGCTACAGGAAACAAAATCTGTAGGTGACAATCCATTGTCAGAATGCTGACACACACAAATAAAGAAACCAGATGCCACTAGGATGAAAAGAGGAGATAGAGCTCACCCCTTAACTGGGTGAGGAGAAAAAAAGAAAGAAAGAAGAAGACAGAAACAGATTCAAAGTCTAGTTACTAAAAGAGTGTTTTTCACATGTTGAATAAATAACCAAGAACAGTAATAGGGCCTGCCCTTTTGGTTTGTTTCATTTTTAAGTTTATAAGAAAACATTTACATCTCTCCTATATTGGATCTCTTAGGGTCTTCCAAAAATCATTTTCTGAGTAGTTGCGAAGAAATGGCAGCAACATAACACTAATTTAAATGCACTGTAAATATGGGAACCAGGACTAGAGTTAACACAAAGCCAAAAGTCAGGTTTTAATCAGCCTCAGAGAAACCACACATCTTCAGGAAGTGAGGCCACTCAAAATATGGTGTGTTTACTTTTGCTGTCACTACCACCTCTCATCCTATTTTCTAAGTTCCAGTTGACTTCTTTTTCCTTTGTACTCTACATCAAGGGATCCATGGGGGTTGGGCAGTGGGGAGAGAGAGCTAGTGGTCCTCCCAACACTGTGGAGATGGCTCAGAGCAATCTTAGAAGTCAGAGAAGTAATAACAGTAACCTATGTAATAAAAATAACTGTCATTTTGGGGCCAGCCCTGTGGCATAGTGGTTAAGTTTGCGTGCTCTGCTTTGGTGGCCCAGGGATCGCAGGTTCGGATCCCAGGAGTGGACCTACACACTGCTTATTAAGCCTTGTTGTGACAGGCATCACACATATAAAGTAGAGGAAGATGGGCACGGATGTTAGCCCAGGGCCAGTCTTCCTCAGCAAAAAGAGGAGGATTAGCAACAGATGTTAGCTCAGGGCTGATCTTCCTCACAAAAAAATAAACCAACAACTGTCATTTCTTGAACATCTAATGTGCCAGATACAGAACTAAATGCTGAGTATTCTTTGTGAACTTATAGACCATCTAGTAGATTTAAATAGGTTTCCATGAAATTTGGACTCTAGACACCAGGTATAATGTATTGATGATCTGACTGATGACTTACAGATCCCAGTTTGTAGGCCCCGTGTCAACTTTTGAGACTCTGGCTAGGCTTCATCTTAGGTAGAATTGTGAGTAGGCTTGGCATATATCAGGCATTACTCCCTACTTCTCCACCTCTGGTTTAGAGTTATTAGCTAATATTCATTTGTGAACTGCTAGGTGACTTAGCAATTCTTTTTAAAAGTTGAGGCTCAGTCCTGTTCCCTCTCCAGTGTCTATTCCTGTCAGAGGTGCATCCTCTTAGTATCCTCCAGTCCACCTGTTCTTTAATTCCCAAACCAAGTAAGACAGAGTATGCGATCTACTCCACAGTGTTGCTTACCCCTTGGATTAGGACATCTATTTATTGTTTTTTTTAATAAATTTGTTTTTTATTTGCTTGGTGTTTTTTGAGGAAGATTGGCCCTGAGCTAACATCTATTGCCAATCTTCCTCTTTTCTTTTTTCTCCCCAAAGCCCCCAGTGCATAGTTGCATATCCTAGATGTAGGTTCTTCTAGTTCTTCTATGTGGGATGCCACCTCAGCATGGCTTAATGAGCAGTGAGTATGTCTACGTCCCGGATCCAAACTGGCGAACCCCGGGCCACTGAAGCGGAATGCACGAACTCAACCGCTGCACCACCAGGCTGGCCCCGGATTAGAACATCTTAAATCAGCCCATATCCTCCTGGGAGAGGTCATTCAGAGACCATACAGACAGCCATACAAAAGACCATACAAATATTTGAGCATCCAACTTTGCTTGTTGGCAGCAGGTCTCCATGGGGAAAGGAACCCCTATTCCTCAGTTCTAGGAATTGCACCAAGATCTTCTCCATGTTGGCTGTCTGAGAATCTGTGCTACTGAGTGCTTATCCTCCCATGTTGTTTTGTCTGTGCTAAGAAACCATAACTCTTGGTATTTCTCTCTCAAATATCAAAGAATGTATTTTAAATCCCAGTGTTATCCTGTTGTATTAAGATTTTTTTCATTTATCTAATCAGCTGTCTTTCAGTGATTTAATATTTCTTTATCCTCTAGGGAAAAGTTAACTATTGGATGCCGCCAACTGGTCGAGATGGAATGTACCATGCAGCAGTGCAATGCATCTGTCTATATGGAGGCCAAAAACAGGGGATGGTGTGGAGACATGCTCAACCATCGGGCCTAAGTGCTGATTTGTAACCTAAAAGAACCACGGAATACTTTTCAACCTTTTGAGCCAAACCCAAGAGACTTGTAAGAAATATCTCACAGGTACAAAGAGGTGATTGCCTATTACTGACAATCTCATTAAAGTTCCAAAAAGCCTAATGTATCCTTTGTGGGATAAACTGTGGACTCGATTCTTCTGAAGTTGACAATACCTCCCTACCTCTACTGCTGATACTGAGCCAGTATATCTAAGGAAAGAGAGCTGTCTTTGTAGTAATCTTAGGGCAGGAGGCATCGTGGCTTCTGAGGAAGGCCCCAGAGCATAGCAATAGCATCTCTCTCAACCCTAAATATGTGTATGTGACCAGAGACACTTCCAAAGCCCAAGAAAGAATTAGGACATACCCATGCTTACCACATTCTACAAATGAAATCTTACCCCGGGCTGTTGTATGATCAAACTGTCTTCCATGTAGACCTGGTGAACATAACACACATGCCTTCCACTTCCCCAAGGTAATGAATGTAGAATTTTTGACTTCAGCGCCAACTTGCTGTATAACCTCTTCTCCTCATCCCTGGGCTTGTCACCCTTCAGGGCATTTTTAATGAGAGGAGCAGGGAGACCCCGAGGCTGAGTTTTCTCTTAAATGTGAAGCAGCATGGATTTATGGGATTAGGTGGCAGTGACTGCTGTTGCCCCTAACAAAACCAGATGTTTAATTGACTTATTTCTTATACAGTAAGTTGGAAATCCTTGTTTACTAGAGTATATTATGCTTTTGTTAATACATTAGATTAAATCTAATTTAGTATTCTATTATTTTTTTAAAGCAGTAAATTATTTTTAGTAAGATTTTGCTTTTCACTTTACTTCCAAATTGTGTTTCTGAACTGTGTACAGGTATGATTATAGAAGTGGCCCTCTCCAGTAAAAGAACCTGCTCAGGACGCTCACTGCAGTCTGTGCAGGACCCAGTGGGCTTTGTTTGCATAGGAAGCTGCACCTCCACCTGGGGCTCCAAGTGCCCTCACAAACATGAGCCCGGGTGGAGAGAGAAGCTTCCAGAGCATCTCTGCTCTCTGCCTCTCTCCTTTTCTTCCTTGAGGAGCCAAGAAAGCATCCCCTCCCCCACCAAAAGAATTTTTTTTTCAGATCTTTATTCTCCAACTGCTTCTAGTTGTTATTGGGTGTGGGTTCTGCTTTGTTACCTCCCTCTCATCTTTTAATACAGGTTATGCTTTTTAGGAAATTTCTTTTCATCCTATCACCTGCATACATCTACATATTTCACTCTTAGGCATGTGGATGTTAATTTTATCTTAGTCTATATGTCTTTTACTTTGTGCATTAATTTGTCGATTATTTCAACCTTTCTTATTTAAATTTTTTTTTTTTTTTTTTGAGGAAGACCAACCCTGAGCTAACATCCGTTGCCAATCCTCCTCTTTTTTGCTGAGGAAGACTGGTCCTGGGCTAACATCCATGCCCATCTTCCTCTAGTTTATACGGGACGCCACCACAGCATAGCTCAACAAGTGGTGCGTTGGCCAGTGCCCAGGATCTGAACCTGCGAACCCCGGGCCACTGAAGCAGAGCGTGCAAACTTAACTGCAATGCCACTGGGCTGGCCCTTCATTTTATATTTTAATACGTGAAGATGTTTTTCTTCTAACTTTCTAGTCTTATTTTAATTTAGAAACATTCTTTTAAAAGTTTTTTTAGTCTTTCTTTCTTTGAAATGTTAGGGGTTTTTTTTCTTCTTTTCTGATCTTAAACTTTATTAATTTTATACCTTTTTTTCTATTAGTCCAGTGCAGGAGTTGAGGGGTCCCTTTCCTTCCACCCCCTACTCTTTCTTTTCTGGGTCCCCCCTGTGGACTGGAGTAACTCCGTTGACATAAGGATCATAAGCCCCACCTTGCAGAACATACATTTGTTTTGATGGAAGAAGTATCAGATCCTTAGAAGAGAAGCTTCAGGTTTTAAAATCTCTTCTTCAATATGTTTAGCTATTATATTTTGGGCCGAAACCATCATAAGCATGCCATGAACCAGAAGGGCCTGATGAGGAAAGTCACACCAGGGGAAGGGCTCTCTACCTAATGCCCTTGGCCTTGCCTTAGTGAGGAGCTGGTGATCGCTTTATGAGAGGCATCCATGAGGATTATTGCAGCCAAGTTCCTGGCGCCATTTTACACTAGGCTTGTCCAACTTACTTCTACAAGATAGTGCATTTCTCTCCTGAGAGGATCAGGGAGGATCCTCTAGTTTGGAGCGGCCCCCCTCTTGCAGCATTCTGGGCCAAAGAAAAACTGGCTAGAGAATAGGGGTCTGTGGTGCCCCAGTGGGTCTTCTTGTTAGGACCTGCAGCAGGCAATTGGGACTGCACAGATTAGAACTTCACAGATGGGTTAATTTCACTTTCCTATCATGGTCTTTGCCTGTCACGAGACAGGAGACACAAGACAAACCTGAAGGTCTATTTCCTTGATTTTTTGACCATCATCTTAAGGGAGAAGAGAAGTCCTTTCACCCTTGCAGGATTGATCCAGGTTTATTTAGATGGTGTCATGGTCTACCTTCAGAGCCTAGGTCATATTGTTCATACCCCTGACTTTCGACAACTCCCCCAGCCCATCTGTTAGAGCCCTTTTCAGCTCCCTACCATGATGAGTTGGGATGTCTTAGAGGGAATATATCTCACTATTGAATAATCAAATGCATCTTCCACTCTTAGGTAGTGATGCCAGCCATAGCCCTTTTCTGATTTCAATTGGATCGACAAGCCAGCCCCATTCCAGTTGGTGGCTTTTTGGCTGTTTAGCCAATAAAACCCACTCCAGTGAAAATAACTCAGCTCCATGAGCTTGAGCAGAATTACCAGGTATGAACCTGGAAGGTGAGGTAGTATACACCTAAATCTCAGCAGCTAGCTTGGCTCAGTGTTCCTAACTACAGACCAATTTCAACATCTTACTCTTTTAATTCTAATCTTTTTTCAGCCTCTGCAACTCTACTGTATACTAATGGTTATGAGCTAAACTACATTAGCTCAGTACATAACCCTGGCCCCACAGATGGTAAGGAATGGTTCCCTGATGTGATTTCTAGTGAGGTAAAATATGGACATGTCCTAGCCCTTTTCCTTTCTAAGCCTTTTCCTTTCGAGGTTTGGTATCCTTTTGGTTAAGGTAGAACAGACAAACTTTTTTCCTTTTCAAGTGTACAGTTTTGAGTTTTGTCAAACATAATCACTAATCACCAGCACAATCAAGATGAATTCCATCGCTCCTCAAAATTCCCTTGTGCCCTTTTGTAGTCAACTCACATCCTCACCTCAGGAAGCCATTGACGTGTCTGCTATCCCTGTAGTTTTCTCTTCCAGAATGTTATATAAATGGAGGCTTTTAAACCAATGTTACTGCAATAAAAAATAAATTAAAAAAAAAATAGAAAAAAGTCTTTAATCGCTATGAAAAAAAATTTGAAGAGAAGCCTTTTGAGGCTGGCTTTTCACTTAGCATAATGCTTCTGAGATCTACCCATGTTGTTTTATCAGTACTTCATTGTTTTTATTCCTTAGTAGTATTCCATTGTATGAATGTACCAATTTATCCATTCACCAGTTGGAAGGATATTTGAATTGATTTGTTTTTGGTGATTATGAATAAAGCTGCTATATTCACATGCAGGTTTCTATGTGAACATGCTTTCATTTCACTTGGATAAATAGCTAGGAGTGGGATTACTGTGTCATAGGGTATTTAACTTTGTAAGAAACTGCCAAACTGTTTCTCAAAAGTGACCTTACAGTTTTGTAATTCCTCTAGCAATTTGGGTATATATAGGGTTGATATACATCCAGTATATCAGATCCAGTTGCTCTGCATCCTAACCAGAATTTGGTATTACTTAGTTCTAATAAGTGTGTGTCATCTTGCTTTATAATTTTCCTAATGATTTATGATAGCATATTTTCATGTTATTATTAGAATTCATTTATCTTCTTTGGTGAAGTGTCTTGTTCAAATCTTTTGCCCATTTTAAAATTGGATTCTTTTATTGAGTTTTGAATACAAATTGTTTTTCTTTCAAGCCTGTACCTTTAAAGACTTGGTACTACTTTTGGTTAAGATAGAGACAAAACACCTGCTTAATGCTCAAGGTAGATCTTATCATCATGATTTGGGAGGAGCCTTAATGGATAGCTGGCCCTGTTAACTGACTGGACAACTACAGTTACATTTGGTAGATGCCTTCCAACTTTTAATACAGCAACTCTTATTCTTAACTTGCTGGACATTACAGTTCATCTCGTAAGTTTCATTCTCTCATTTCTTTCTTTCATTCATTCGTTTGGTATTCTGTGTGCCTTTTTTCAGGCTAAAAGTATATTATTCCCTTTGCTCACTCTGAGCAAACGTAAAGCCATCTATTCAGACATATTCTATGTGCTTTTTAGATTCTCATCTTTCCACAAGATATCAACCCTATACATACCCAGCTTAGTAACTGAGCTTTTGCATCTCACCCTTCTTCAACCCCAATAGGACATGGAGCTCTTAATAGTGAAGCTTAAATCTTTTGTTGGCCATTGTGCTAGTAGGTTGAAGAACCCATGACAAGCACACATACATCCGGCTCTTTATGAAGTCTACTTGTTGCTCAATGTATCATTTTAAGACTCTTGAGAAACTTCTGGTTTTATTATGAAGGAAACTGGTGCTTCAAAGTAATTCCTTTTTAACCTACAGATGACTTAACAGGTCTATTGAAAGGACCAAATTTGTGGCTTGGCTTTACTATTTAAGATTCATATATTGGTGTTTCCTTGTTTTTCTTTGTATTTTATGTCTCACTCAATAAAAGACTTGAAATCCTTTTTTGGGACAAAGTAGGATACACATAAAGGACTAATGCTATGGAGACTGAGTTTTCTGTGACTCCTCCTCTTTTAAGGCAACTCTGGATTTGCCAAATATCCTATAGGGAGACTCTTTCTCCTTTGCCTACTTCAACTTTAAGAATTCTGAGGTCCAGAGAGATTATACGGTGCACACCTAGGTTCTAGCACTATATCACATACCCAAATCCAGGTTTTGTTCCCCTAAAATATGATTATGTAAGGAATTCTAAAACATGTTGAGTAATGGTAAAGTATATATGACATAACAGAAGCCAAAACTCAAAATCTTACTTGAAAGATTACCCAAATCTACCTTGAAAGTCACAATAAAAGAAAATTCATGCTTGAGTATAACCAATTCAAGCAGGTATGTAGTGTTTTGCTACTGTTTTAGGAATCTAGTATGTTTTATGCATTATTACAATCGATTGCAAGAGTGGTTACTATCAGTACTATTTCTAAACTACTCCAAAACCCATACTAGTAAAAAATTTTTTTTAATTATATTGAGGCTATGCCACATTTCTCCTTCCCTCAAGTAAATATGTACCTTTTAGGTGTGGATAAACAGTAACAACTGGTCACTGAGAACTGCTTTTTTTCTTTCTGGAAGCTTGTTATATTCAAAACATACTTAAAACATACGTTTAGCCACCCAACAACCTGTTTGGCATCAATGGGTAACACAGGAAACCTTTGGCCCAAAGTATTCCCACATATCATTTGCATTAAGCATGTTACTTAGGAACTGAGAAGTGATTTCAAGAATTTTACTGCTGAATCCCCAACTAAAATTTTATTTCCTTGTGCTAAATAGAACATATACAGATCATTTAAAAAATAGTCATCGTATTAGGCAAATTCAAATCTGCCAACCTAGTGTTAATGCAGAACCAAACCAGGGGTAGATAAGGTAAGGAACTACATAGCCACCAGGTAAACTGATTTCCTTTCTCGGCGGTTCTTTGTGGAACAGATGAGAGAAATAAGGTGTCAAAATATCAGTGGAACATTTGGAGAAAATACTTCTTAATTTTCTTCCTAACCCAAGTTAGCCAGTGGACAGTCATCTTGTTCCAGCTGGCTCATTAAATTCCTGTGTGCTGCTGCTGCTGCTGCTGCTGCTTTGAGAGAAAAAAACCTTATGTCAATCCTTATTTCAAATATAAGATGCCAGGTGAATATTTTCCCAAAATACCTTAAGCTTATTATTACTAAAAAAAAAATCTTTCCCCCAAAACTTTTAGTAATGAATGAGTACACAAACAACATTTGGATATTAATCCCACGGTGTAAGGATTTCCTGCAAAGTACCTTTAATATGTTTGCATCAGCAGCAAGCATTAGGATGTGCTAACTTTGGCACCATAAGTTATATGTGTAGCACTACACATTAGATACCAAATCACCCCAACCAATACTTATCCATATGAATAGAAAAACTGAACAAAAACATAGTTCTGATGAAAGCTACATTCATAAACCCAATACAGTTTCATTTTTTTCACAATCGAGGGCTGCTATTTAGGATTGTTTTGTTAATGATAAATAAAAACATTATTTAGAAGATAAAATACTTCACTGTTCTTTACTGTTACATATTAAGTGTCTTGCTATATAAAGTATACCCTCAAGAAGTCAAAATATTTAAAATCAGTGTTTCAAATAAAATCACAGCTATGTTACTGTTCAGCAACTCCATTCAAATAAACACCAGTACTGCATTCTCAAAAAAAAAAAAAGTAGCTGAGACAAGAGCTTAGAAGTCTGCATTCTGGGCATATAAAAGAAACACCTGACTCTGCATACTTTAAGACTGCTGCTCTGCTTCAGTAATGTGAAGCTATCACGTCCTACTTCAACAGATAAAGCTCTCTGCTGAGAATATAAAAAGTTATAAAAAGGCAATCATAAAAGATTAAATCTTGGTAGGCATGTCAGCTTTCTTTTAATAAAAACAAAAATAGTCATTGTCATCTAGTTAAATAAGTCTCTTTTGTTATAGAGTGTTCCAGTTATTGAAAAAGGGCCCTTAAAAAAACCCAACTGCCTATATCTTAAAACCCTACCCCTCTTGCCCCATGATACACATTTGAGGGAAGAGTCATTTAACGTGCAAATTGGCAAAACAAATGTGGAGGAGAGGGGATTTCTTGAAATGACGTGCCCAATCAATTCTTGGTTTATTCTTTCACAATACAACTTCCAAGAAGTAAAACAACCAAGTAATCCTAAAAACACACAAAACAGACCTTCATCTTTGCATTCCTTTCCCAATAAACACAAAAAATATGTACAGCATGTTTAATAATATGCAATATGCAAAAGCTTTGTGTTGCTGTTAGCAACATCTATACCCACCCACCCCCCTATTCACAAGTGTACCTCTACTAAACACAATTACATCACTAAGCCTGTTAGTTTGAAAGGGTCTTAAATTAGTTAAAACTGGAAAATCTTTGTATAGGGGCTCCACTCATTTGACTCAAGGTTATAGACTTCCACCGTATTCAGAAATTCATTGCCATCAAATCCTCCCACTGCATAGATGGTGCTCCCTACGGTTGCAATCCCAGCATTGCTCCTTGGTGAAGTCATATTTCCCATCATCTTCCATTCATTTCTGGTTGGATCATACATCTCCACACAGCTGATGGCATGAGAACCATCAAAGCCACCACCAACAAACAGCTTTCCTAAAAGAGAAATGAGCCAAGGTCAATCAAGAGAGGATAAGAAAAATACCCTAAATCTGTCTTTTGCTAAAATCAGTGGTTCTTAGAAATGCCTGTTCATTCTGACAAAAAGTATTTATTAAATGCCTACTAACACGGCAAGTACTCTCCAAAAGCTGTGATATAAATGGAATAAAATTGATAAAAACTCATTTGCACATGGAACTCAGCCAATTTAAAGGGGAGGGGGGCAGCATCTAACTAAAATGCAATTCTCACAACAATTTTATGTGGTATTTGCTGTTAATGCTGATTCACAGATGAAGAAATGAGGCACAAAGATGTTGGAGAACTTGCCTGAAGACACAGCTAAAAAGTGGCAAACCAAAACAGTTCTGTGCACTGAAAGTTTTGTATTAGCCCAGTGCATAAGAACTAAGAATCAAAAGAAGTTACAGGAAAGCAGATTTCAGATAACTAAACATTTTCTAGAGCTTTCCAACCATATAAAATGACTTTGGCACAGAAATTTTTTCTTGGAAACAGACTAAGAGTTATGACTATTTTCAAATATACATGCAGAGCAGTTAGTAGTTATTTTCAAACAGATAAAATGTTAGCATTAAATACTCTGTTGCTTAGAAAAAATTTTATAACGAATTCTCAAATTCATTATTTTCTCATCTGATTGTCACTTAAACCTGCGTGTATCCATGTATTTATAAAAGAATTGACAAGATTCACAATAGGCTGAAGGCTGCAGGCCAGTGGGCTACTTGTTGGTGTGTCTACACACATGCTTTCACCAGTTGGGCCACAAGCTTACTAAGATTCTGCTTTGTTCCAAAAACAATGCTAACTAAACTCATCATTATAATTATATAATTAAACATTATGTAAATCAATAAAATGGATGTGAAAAGAAAGCTGTGTCTATATAAAACTAAGTTTAATGATTTGGAAAGACTTGTTAAAATAGTCCAAAACTTTTGCTTCAAATTAGGTATGGAGTGGACAATTAGAAAAGACTAGATCTAGATGATCTGCACTTATTTTGTTTTACAAATCAAATTCTTTAAATTCTTGCTCTAAAGAAACAAACTCAAACTCCAAGGTGGTGCATTATGAATATGGTTTATGGAAGGAAATGACTTAGAACTTCATTCAGTGAACCTATCAAAAGATTGGTGAATTGGGGGGCTGGCCCGGTGGCGTTGCGGTTAAGTTTGCACGCTCTGCTTCAGCGGCCTGGGGTTTGCAGGTTCTGATCTCCAGTGCGGACCTACACACCACTTATCAAGCCATCGTGTGGCAGGCGTCCCACATTATAAAATAGAGGAAGATGGGCACAGATGTTAGCCTAGGGCCAATCTTCCTTAGCAAAAAGAGGAAGATTGGCAACAGATGTTAGCTCAGGGCTAATCTTCCTCACCAAAAAAAGATTGGTGAATTAATATATTACGTTATATATCCAGTACTGAGTCTCTGACTAGAAAAGACGTTTCTAAAAGACAAACCACCAACACATCAGAAAAGATGGCTGCCTCTGATGTTTTAATTATACAAGTATATAGTTATCATTGACATTCTCTTGGAATTTCAGAACAAACTCTGGCCACTACCTACTCTTCACCTCTCCAAATCCCAACACTCACCGTCAAGAACAGCTACTCCTGCTCCTCGCCTAGCCACATTCATGGGCGCGATTAAAGTCCAGGTGTTATTTTCAGGATTGTAACGTTCTACTGTGTTCAGACAATTCCAAGACTCTGCACCTCCAATTATGTACAAATAACCACCAAGCTCACAGACTGCAGACTGGTGTCTACCTGTAAAATAAAGTCAAACCAAAATTATTACTATATTTCCCAAAACTATAAGTGTGTACTACACATAGTGTTGATTCAGAGGTCTTAAAAAAAAAAAAAAAACTTTATAAAAAATCAACTTACGAATGTTAAGAGGAGCACAGCTTGTCCACGACTTTGTTATGGGATCAAATACATCACAATTTTTCAGTCCTTTTTGACCATATGGATCAGAGCCACCAACAATGTATAATTTCCCATTCAGAGCACATACTCCTATGTGAATACAAAATAAGGTCATATATTGATAATTTAATTATCATATTCATATACTGATTATCTCAGAGGCAAAGTATTATTACCTGCATTACAACGGTTAGTTCTCAATTCTGGAATGGGAATCCAGTCATCTACGTTTGGATCATACATCTCTCCACAACTCAGGTCATCTGAGTGGCCATTTGATCCACCTACCACATACAGCTGGCCCTATGCCAAAAGTGAGAGATTAGAACTTCCACCATTCTGGAGTTATGAGAAAAAGCTAAATATGGGTTGCTTCTTCCTGCACATAATGTACTTACCATGAGTACAGCCATTTGAAATCGGGCTCTTGGTGTTCTCATGGGAGCAAGAAAGGACCAATGATCTGTATGTGGATCATAGCATTCAACTGTGCGAAGACATTCCTCTCTGTTATAGCCACCTGGTAAAAGAACCATCGAGATTTATGTTTAAAATATTAAACTGGACCAGGGTTTCTGGTTCAGAATGGTTTAAGTAATCTGCACAATGAGAAAAAGGAATTTTTATCTACAAACTTTAAAAAGCCCCATTAGTTGATGTTTTAACTAAGTGCTTATAACGGCTGAATAACAACATTATGAGTAAATTGCTTAGTCTTAGCTTGAAAATTAGACAATTTACCCACTTTATAGTTTTTAAGAATCAGAAACAGACACTGACTTGAGGTTAGGCAATACAATAGTATTTACTTGTTACTTCTCTGGGTTAAAATGCAGTAAAGTGGAATGCCAAGGAAGAAGGCATATTAAGCCCTCTCTCTCAAAGTTTGCATGTCACAAACAAGCGTAAATGCCCATTTAGAGGCTTAGCCAGTTGAAGGTTTCTGATAAGAAATCACTCATCCTTCTGTTCTTACCTGCAGCTATGAGTTTGCCATTCATCTCTGCTGTCCCCAGACCAGACCGTGCATACTGCATAGGAGACATGGGCTTTTCTATTAGCTCATCTGGTTGCATCTCAAAGCTTAAACTTTTAATTAGTTTTGGAGTACTTGTTGGTGAGCTCTGTGGGCTGTTTCGCCCATGAAGAAAAATTACACAGAATACACCATCCAGCACAGCCAGGCACAAGTAAGTGTTATCTGTAAGCACAAGAGTTCTATGTTTAAGATGCAATTATTATTACTTTTGGATGCTGTGTGATCCTGAATTGGACTCCAGATTCCAGCTGGAACCATCTGCTATTGTTTTCCAAATTCAGTTGCTTCTTTTTTCCTTGAGTACTCAACTTAAAAGTATTAAATGGTTCCACTCAACACTCCTCTTAAAAAATAAATAAATTGAAGATAATCTGACAAATGTATACACTTACTTGAAGTCTTTTCCGAAGCAACGATTTTCCACTCATGCTTAGGGCTTTGTACTGTAGCATTTGGAGAAGAGAGACATCCAGTGGAACTGCTACTTATCTGCTTATGGCCATTCTCACGTGGTGGCTTTTTCTGCAAAATCAAAAGGTAGCTACAGAAACCTAGCCAAAGACCATACCTGGTGTACCCTTGTTCCTGAGCTTTTCCACAACACTGAAAACACACTTAGTATCCTTCACCTACGTATGACATTTACAGCACGCCTACATTTAACACAAACCAACACTTTCCAATTGACACAAATTACTGGCATACTTCCATCTCCACTTAATAATGAAACAACTACACCTATACAAATAGCCTGGGTCAGAAAAGGTTCAATTTAAACAATTAAAAAAACATTGTGGATCAAGTATCAGAATACCTCAATGGAGGGTGGAACAAAAGGAAAACCCCCTCCCCATAATCCATATTAGTCACATATTCTTTATATTAAGTATAGAATCTTCCAAAAGATGTTATAAATTTAAAATACCATGAATTAACTGAGAGAACACATTTAACCCACTGTCTCCATGGAACTGTCAAACCTAACTAAATCATATGCACTTGTATCCTTCATACAATGCCAGCAATAAGTGAGCAGACATATATCCATCCAGTCTCTCTGAAAGTATTCTATAGGGAAAAAGTGGCAAGTACAAGAAACACCTAAAAGTATATTTTTTAGTACTACCTTATAGGTATTATAGACTGGTTTTCCAGAAAAATAAAACTACATCAAAACACACACATAAAGTAACCAGAAATGAAATAATACTACCAAAAGAACTAAACATTCACAAAAGTAGAATACACAGGAACACTAAACGAGGGAGAAATGGGCAAAGCTGCAAATTTTCAAAAGATTATAAGAGAGTTACACTGTGTTCCCATGTATGAGTTCCCTTTGATGGTTTTCTTCCAATTACTTTAGCCCTTGACACTTCCAAAGGACATGATCATATGGAATTAAAGAGTCAAGCACCCTGAGAGGAACTGCCAAATGAACAAGTACCACTTCAGAACCTGGCCAACTCTGCTCATCCACTTAGTTTGGTCACCAGAGCCAGAGGGCCACATGGGTAGGTAAGATATCTAATGGAAATTTCTGTTTCTAGTTTTTACAAAAAGCCGTGTAACAATAGAAAGATTTTGGGAGCTACTTGAAGCTGTGAAAAAACTATCAAAAGTTTGGTTTGGGCCATTCAGCAAGTGTGGTCACGGCATATGTAGGCTATTTTGATAAAAGGCAGAGAGTACCATGTTGATGATTATCATTAAATTCCATTTATTATTAGGTACTTTATTATTATTAGGCACTTTTCACATCATCTCTTTTAATCCAGAGATGGCAATATTATCTATCTATTTTATAGATAGAAATATTGGAACTCAAAGAGAAGATATATATTGCCTAAGATAATACAACTAAAATAAAGATTAGGAATTCTAAGTATAAAGCCACTCTTTTTATACTATGACAGACTCTGCTACTAGGAATTACAAGGTCCATAAAACCCCACACCAATCTGTGGGAAGAAGGGACCCAAAGTATCACAAATTGATGATGCTTACATTAAGAGCTTTTATCGCAGCAAGAAAACTGTTCTAATGTATGACTATAATAGAGAGAAAATCAATATGAAAGAGAAAAACATGATAACAATGAAGACCATTAGTGTTATATAACTAACAAGCCTTATATAGAAATGCCGATTAACTCCTTTATATTCCTTCTGAAACATTTTCAAACATAATCTTTTACTCTCCCTTATCTTCAAACTTTCCCGTATCAACTCCTCCCACCTAGCCCACCCACTGGCCCACAATGTCTTTGCCTCTGGCTCCCCAGGCAGTAGTCTTTGGTGGCTGTTTCTTTTTCAGCCACCATCACTCCTCATGCAAAGTGTTTCTTAAACTTAATACTCTGGAAATTACATCCGCTAAAGGTTACTAAGTGCCTTCCTAAAACCAATGTAGAAGAGATACCCTTCGCCTTCTTTTACATGACCTTCCAGAGAATGATTTGACACAGTTGACAAGTCAGTCCCCTTCAAACTTTCTCCTCCTATCTTAGCTAAGCTTTTACAACACAATTGGTTTCTAACTGTCCTCCTATCTTTCTAATGGCTTCTTTTCAGCCCCTTTTCCTACTCCTGAAGTCTAATGTGTCCCCTCATCCTTTTTACTTCATGATCTCTATCATGGCGCTACCTTCCAATAAGTCACACGTGTCAGAATCCCGCTTACTCTCAAATTCTTCCTTTTAATTTTCCCAATCTAAATAATACTAAGGACTACTAACTCAACCTTCATAACTACAAATGCCTAGAATCTACCGTTTCTTCTTCACGTCCTTACATCAACTCCTCGTCATTTTTTCACCCAAACTACTGCTTGTAATAGTCTACAAACTAGTCTCACAAGCTTTAATCTACCCTCTGTACCTGGTTATAAAAATAGAAGGGTTTAATGCTATCTTTTTGTAAAGTAAAAAAAACACAAATCAGCTGAAATTCCATAACCCAGAGACTGCCATCTGATAGTTAACCACTTGTCTAAAATATGGTTAGTAAATGTACAGATCTTTGCAGTACGGAAATACCATAATTTAACCAATCCTCCTATTGTTGGACTATTGCCAAGTTTTTCACTATTACCATAGTTGTGAAATACTATTATCTGTTCACATCACTCTACTCCTTTGTCTAAAATTCTTTGAAAGTTACCCACTTGTAGGATAAAGTATAAGCCCCAATCAGGTGGCATTTACCTCCTTTCCCAGTCTAATGACCTGTCATTAAAGAGTATCATCCTTGCACAGGTATTCTTTGCCATCTGACACACTTCCCTCTCTGCTATGCAAACTTCTAAATCCTAAGACTGCTAACTAAAATGGTGCCTCCTCTGTGAAATTTCCCTAGTTTCTCTCCTCTTGGCTCCACTATGCGCTCCCCTTTATACCTTTTGTAGATAGCTCTTAAAAGTCTGTGTTGTTTTACCTACTCCTGTAAGGTCCAGCAAGGAGAAACTGTCTCTTACAAATTTTTGTGTCCCCATACCTAACATCACGGCCTGCCACTGATGAGGCACTCAGCCTCTGCTTGTTGAAAGAGTACTTTAAAAAATGTTAACTTAAGATGTGTAGAGTTAAGAGGGAAAATATCCTAAATGTTCAAAATGCAAACATGAACAAAATTCTCAACTAACTCAAACCCAAAAAGTTTTTGTGAAAATAAGGATATTCAGCCAGTTGTCACAGAACACCTGACAACATCACCATACAGGTTACTTCTGAGTCTATCATTTACCTTCTACTTATTAAAGGGAAACACCTCTTAAACTGGGTCAACTCAGCCTACTTTATAGTTTATCCCTCACAAATACAATGTTGAGCTAAAGGACAAACAAAAAGAATACACACTGTATGATCATTTAAATCAATTTCAAACATAGGCAAACTAATCCATTATTTCAGAAGCCGGGTTAATGCTTTCCTTTGGGGTAGTGAAAGGCAGTGATCGGGAAGGGAGAAGAGAAAGTATTCCAGGATGCCAGAAATTTTCTCTTCTTGACCTGGGTACTATTTAAACTAGTGGGTTCAATATGTCACACTTATGATTTGTGCATTTTTCTCTATGTTACTTGTCCACAAACTAAAAAAGTTGATACCTGAGATTTTAAAAGTTTGGGTCTAACAGTCATTCGTGTTGCAAACAACCATGTTGTGTAATCAAACTAAAATAACAATTTCTATATTGCTTCATCTTATTGGCTTTTTTCTTACTTGTAAATCCCATTTTATTGAGGAAAAAAATCTAAATGGGTTTCCTAATTTGTTGACTTTTCTTTTAATGTGGCAAAAATGGTAGTAACTCTAGGATTTGCTTGTTTTCTCCCGAAAATGTTTCTGTCCAGTTATACCAGTGAAATTCTTCCACTTTCCTTTATTAAAGGAAAATTTCAGTATACTATAGAATGCTCTAATCAAATTTTAACCTGAGGTTACCTCAGATGTGCATTGTGTACCTGCACAAACTGAATGTGGTCATCATCACTGCCAAACACCTCAGCCTGTCCATCTAGTAGGTTCCCATCAAGCAGCTTGTGATCAGCTGAGTAGTACAAGGTTTGAACCTGCAAAACAGCAACAGAACACCCATGTGGCTACCGTCTCCATGGCTGCTCCACTAGTATGCAGATCACACAAATGCCTCAACCTCCAGTGTGCTTCTTGAGCTTCTTGACATCTTACTCAGGCAGGATCCCGAAGTAAAGAAAATACATGTCATGGTTGTAAAAATTTGAAAAACAAAAATACAAGGCAAAATCTTCTAATACTGGCTGAAGAGTCCTTGGCTTGAGTGGCTTGAAAGAAATCTTCATTTTTTCATGGCTTCTAATTACATAGCATTAAGAAAAAAGGCACTAGTACAATATATAGGCTCTTAAAGAATACACATATTTACAGTAAAATACTGAATGTGGTTTACACCTTTGAAGAAAAGTGGTCTGATCTGCACAAACACATTCTGTCCTGTGGGCAATGTCAAGAAAAACATAAAAAAAGCGCAAAAATTCAAACAAGCTATAGAGATACCTCCCTTAACAGATGCAAATACATAGCTAATGCATCTGATTTTCAAGTGGGAAACCATACAGAACTTAAAGATCACCTGTTAGCCTTTTTAGAACATTAGCCTTTTTAGAACAGTATTTTTAAAGGCCTAACAGATCTGGTAAGCCTTCAGTGAATCTGCAAGGCTTAAGTGGAGTGATAAACTCAAGGTCACTGCACTGCTCCATCTGCATGTGTTTCATTCCCACCATTTCTCCATCAATTTTTTCTTGTGCATTTTTTAAAAGTAGCCCAAACTAAGTGAGTGACTATATGTATGAACAACACCATTGAAAAACACAAAGCTTTAAAGATAGGAATCCTGTAAAGGAGTAAACACCATTAAATCATCATCGTTCTCTGCCCACAGCGGATTTTTCTTAGGAGAACTGGGGCAGGACTGCTGCTTCTTTACGTGTCAATACACTGGAGGTTTCTTCTTGTTTCTTCAGTCTTGGGTATCCTAGTTTTGTTAATAAACCTATGGGGAGATAAATCAATGGGGAGGAACAACCATTAGAAGCTTTTACCTACTTGTCAAATTTAAAGCAAAAACCTGTGAAGAAAAATTAAGAATCTAAGAAAATTTCAGTACCACCTCCCATTTCTAAAGCAAATTACATGCTACTTTAAAGAAAGTTAAGAGCACATAATAAGCAAAGAAATAAAAAAAGAAAAGCAGAAGACCAAACTGAACAGTTCATTCAGCTCACCTGGACACCCCCCCTGTTTCTCAGCTTAGGGGTACCTATAGCAAAATTTAAATTCTTTAGGGTCATGGTTATAAAATAAAAGTGAGAGGGAATCCTTCATGTTATAGCAAAATAACTTTTAAGAATTGTTGAATCCCATTTACTTTAAAACTAACCTCTTCCATCAGCTCTTCCAGACTGTCTCCATTCTCCCAGATGCTACGCTGCACCCAGTTGATTACCTTTGTATACAATTTGCCATTGCTGGGCAAGCAAACATTATCTTCAAGCATTACCTCCAACTAGAGTTGGGAAAGAACAATGACACATGAATCAGTGTTGAGCATCTAATTCTCAGCTTAATTCTCCATTTCATAATAAAGCTGTCAGAGATGCCTAATTGCAGTCCATACATTTACTCTAATTTGTAAGGAAACCAACAGCCAAAAAAACAAAGTAAACAAACTGGTAGGCAGAACCCATTACACTCCTAAAAACAGCGATTTCATTCAAGGTACTGTCTTTTTCATAACCATTACTCACTTGCTTGAAACGTGGACAGATTCCGTGCCTGGAACTAAGTAGTATACATCTCTTTATAGATTTTACTCCTTACCTTTAGCCGTGGAAGTTTAAGAAACTCTTCCTCTTCTGAAATTTGCAACAAATGCTCCTGAATATAAGCATCAACCTTATTCAACAAACGGGAGTCTCCCATACAACTTGCAAAATTTCGGTAAGAGATGCAGCTGGTCACATCCATTCTAGATAGTAAATAATCACCACAAACCTTGGGAAAGAAATACATGAGTACCAACATTTATATATATTTTATTTAACAAATATTTAATACTCAAAAGTGTAAGCACTGTGTGAAGATATAAGGATGAATCAAAAATTACTGCCTTAACAGAACAGTATAGAGTGGGAAGAACACATGTATACAAACAATAAACATCAAAGAATGCCATACAAATGTGTAAACTGTTTAAGGAAAGATGCCACAAAGTGAAATGCTATGATAACACATAGGAAACGTACAGACAGTATTTCCAACTAGATAATTAGATAAGGCTTCATGAAGGCGATATATGAACTGAGCTCTACAGGAGAGATGATGATGTTGAATGGAAGTAGGGAAGATGTTGTAAATAATTTAGTTTGGCTGGAGCAAAAGATAAGACAATTAGGAAATAATTTTGGAAAGATAGCAACTATACTAGGGAGAACCTGGAATGCTAACCTGAGGGATATGTGCTATAAACTATAGAAGGATTTTTACACAGAGGAGTTATGTTAGAGGAGGGGCCAGGAAACTTTTTCATTTTGCTGGGAAAGCTTTGCCCTGAGCTAACATCTGTTGCTGATCTTACTTTTTTTTTCCTTTCCTCCCCAAAGCCCCAGTACATAGTTGTATATTCTAGTTTTAAGTCCTTCTAGTTCTTCTATGTGAGCCACCACCACAGCATGGCTACTGACAGACGAGTGGTGTGGTTCTGCACCCAGGAACCAAACCCAGGCCGCCAAAGTGGAGCACACCTAACTTTAACCACTAGGCCATCAGGGCTGGCTCAAGGAAACTTTCTTTTTCTTTTTTTCTCTTTCTGCTGAGGAAAATTTGCCCTGAGCTAACATCTATTGCCAATCCCCCTCTTTTTTTGCTTGAGGAAGATTAGCCCTGAGCTAACATCTGTGCCAACCTTCCTCTATTTTGTATGTGGATCGCTGCTGTAACATGGCTAATGAGCAGTGTAGGTCTGCACCTGGAATCCAAACCCGCAAACCTGGGCCAGCGAAGTGGGGCATGCTGAACTTAACCACTATGCCATGGGGCCCACCCCAAGGAAACTTTTTCTTAAAGAGCAAGATAGTTAAGTATTTTAGGCTTGTGTGCCATACTGTCTCTGTCACAACTACAGTCATGCACCACAGAATGACATTTCAGTCAATGACAGACCACATATATGACGGTGGTCCCATAAGATTAGTACCATATAGCCTAGGTGTGTAGTAGGCTATACCATTTAGGTTTGTGGAAGTACTGTAGGGGAGGAAGAAATTTTCCTCTACCCTTCTAGGTTCTTCTGGCTGGTCTAAGAATTAAGTTGACATGAGACAGATTAACAGGAGAAAAACAAACAAAAGTTTAATAACATGTATACATGGGAGAAACCCAGGAAAACTGAGTAACTCGCTAAAATGGCTGAAGCCCTTACCTTAAATACCATCCTCAGCTAAAGACAAAAGATGTTGGGGGTAGAGGGAGTCAGGAACTTCAAAGGAAGGAAGGCAATTCACAGGTAGGTGAGAAGGGGCAAACATTTGGAAAACAAGTGTTTGGCCACAGAGAAACAGAAGAACACAGAGGGGAGCCCAACAAACAGGCTTTTCTGGGTTCCTCCCTGTTTACCACCTAGTTCATGTTGTGCTAAGGTGACAGCTCGCTTCCTGACACGGGTTGTTTTATCTGAACTCTTCTAGGCAGTTAAGGGGAAGGTAACAAAAACTTGCCTTTTGTTTCTTATGCTCACACAATGACGAAATTGCATAACGATGCATGCATTTCTCGGAACACATCCCCGTCATTAAGCAACACATGACTGTACTCAACTCTGTCACTACAGGTGGAAAGCAGCCATAGACCATATGTAAATGAAGGCTGTATTCCAATAAAACTTCAAAAAAACAGGCAGCTGGCATGAGGCTTCCAGTTTACTGACCCCAATTCATTAGAGGATTAAATGCTTTTTCTCCTATGAACTATTAAGCACTTCTCAGTGTA
Source organism: Tapirus indicus (assembly GCA_031878705.1). NCBI lineage: Eukaryota > Metazoa > Chordata > Mammalia > Perissodactyla > Tapiridae > Tapirus > Tapirus indicus. The sequence continues at coordinate 75,486,619 of CM062922.1, read as the reverse complement.
TTCAACTCTAGGAGGGATACTTTTAAAGAGGAACCCAGAAGTGCAGAAGAACAGAGCACTGAGGATATAAGTTATATGAACTCTCGAGGAAAACAGGACTATTTTAATTCATGCTATCAGAGACTGACAAAAACACTCTGCCACAGAAGACTACTGAAAGAGAACAATTTTAGCCCAAATTATCTGGAATGAAGTGTGACCTTGCTACATTACTAGAGCTAAACAGGTAAAATAACACAGTCAGTTCTCTAGAGGAAAAAGGAATATTTTCAAGTTCTTGAGACTAACAAATGTCTTACGACAAATTATGCATTCCAACGACATAAAATAAGACTCCCTAGTGACAGTACTCCTTGTACATTACTTCTGGTACTCTACCTGCTTTACTCGGTCCATTTTCAGCTTTTTTGCTGCAGAATAAACATCTTTTACTAATTCCTTATCGGCTTTCAACCTATTAAAAGAAAAGTTCTTTATCATTTCCGGTACCAAGGCCTCAAAACACAGATACTTAATTTAAATAAATTTAGAGATACTTGTAATTTCCTGATGACATTCCCTAATTATATGATTTACTTCAAAGTACTTACTGAGCAGTGTAGGCATAATTCAACAAGACTTCAACGGCTTCTGGATTGAGATCATCAAATTTAACATGAGAAACTCCATGAGGATCACTATCACTATTAAAGATTTCAAATAAATAGGGACTGCAGCAAGCCAGGACTGCTCTGTGTGCCAACATCTCGTGGCCACAGACCTGAAATTATGAGGAATTAAAATTAGAAGTATTGGGGACTATGTATTTCGCTAGCTAATTATCTCTAGATAACAGCACATCAAATCCTTTATCTTACATTTCTAGGTAAATCATTCTCTTTGAAACTCATTTCATTAAATGCTTCCTATGAAAAAGAAAATAAGCAAATCCAAGAACTTATGGCTTTTAGGAATAAAAGATCAATTCTGTAAGTTTCCAATTAAGTTTTAAATACCTGAAGTCGAACATCACAGAACTGGCCACTTTTCCTCAGGGCGTTTAATTTGGCCACAGAAGACTCAATGAAATTTTCATCTTCAAACATTAAATATCCGTTGGGAATCATTTTTCCTTATAAATTTGGCTACAGGGCAGAAAGAAAGCCGAGTTATTTTACTTGTGAATGGTGATTTTTATAATTATATTTTAAAGAGATATACAGTATTTTTATTTTCAAATTCTATCAACAGCACATAAAAATTTTATCACACAAAAACATTGCTGAAACAACATTGGCACTGAATGTCTAAGTCTTTGTACCCTGTACTTTGGTCTTAAGTCTTTTCAAGGATTCACAGAGTAGTGGGTATCTCAACACTTTTGGCCAGGTTTCCATGCCTATTAGCACATTCATTGGGAAGGGAAAGAAATGTAAACCCAGCCCTGCCCAAACCCATACAGTGAGCAACCTAAAAGCCTGGAAGGACATGCGGTGGTCATCATGTACAGGTTTCTTTGGATTTGGGCTGCTGTCATTCCTTTACTCACAAATGAGAAAGACTGATACATGTGGTGAACTTAAATTCTGTTCCCTTTTCAAGTTTCAGATATTCTAAATCACTTATCTTCTAAGAATACATGATAGAAACTTACGTTCTTTAAAAAATTTTCCATTTCATCTTTACTTATGAACAACTGACTAACAGCTACACAAAATACGTCATTAAAAAGCAGTAATAGGAGATTTCAGTTTGAAGTAACTGATTTATTTAAATTTAAAAGGGTTTATAGAAAGGAAAAAAATAGGAAAATGTTTTTTCTACAAATGATTACTGACTTCCCTCACTGTTAAAAAAAGGTTGTTGGTGTACTCAGAACAGTCTTCAGAAAAACAATGTGTCTTAATGCTGCACTGGACACTGAATATTCACTTACCTACTATACTGGTGAGAAATATATTTCTGGGACGTCTTAAATAATCCAAGGACAAAGGAGTGTTAAAACTCAGCACTTCGTTGAGGTATAAAGACAGGTGGTTGAAGTGAGGGCAGAGGTGTCTTCAGCTCTAATGGTGATCCCAAAACTATCAGGCTTGAAAATGATGTAATCAAGTCCTTAAAAGCTATAGACACGAATTTCTTCTGTGATAATCATGCATCATAATCTGGAACAATGAGGAAGTTTAGATATTCAGAATGACCAAAGACTGTTGTTGATCTAGGTAGATCAGATCCTCCAAGTAAGTCCTTGAAGAGATTTTGAGGTAAATGGCGCAAATACAGAAAATAACTAACATGAATGCATTTATACATAACTTTTTTCATTTAACCTGCAACTACTCAGGTGATCAAAAAAAAAAATCCTTCCCCAGAAGGCAGGAGCTAGTAACTTTTACCATTTAAGTGAGCTATGCAAGCGCAAGCTTGGAGAACAAATATAAATATTGGTTAACTATAATATTCTTTACTATTAGATTCCAACTAATATACAAACATGTGATCTGTTTTCACCAGCCACTAAGCAACTTTTGGGCATTAGTCCCAGACACATATACAAAGTTACAGTCAAGTGAGATACACTGTTCCCCAAAATGTGTTGTTCTCTCTTCTTGGAATACCCTCAACCCAACCTCTGCCAGATGAAATCTTACCTCCACAGAGGCCCTGCCAAATCCCCCCAGATAAGTAGTTTCTCCCCATCCTCCACATACTGAACCCTCTCTGAAAGTATGTGTAATCTTCTAGCTGGTCTGTTCTGGGTTGTGTTTCTGTGGACCTGCTTTATCTTCCTTGCTTCAAGGTCCCTGAAGGTAGAGCCTCTGTCTTGCTCATCTTTGTATCCATCCCACCTCCCCCCTACCAAAACAACTAGCCTAGAAATTTGAATATAAAAATGAGTAATCTGTTAAAATGAACTAAATAAACAAAAGGGAAAATATTGATGCCTGTGCTTTGTATGATCATTTTACTCATCTATAGTAACAAACTACCAATGGAACAATTCTGGTTCAAACCAAGTCTTCCAGGTAACCAGTGAGTCCTCCTAACTTCTCTTTCCCCCTCACTGTCACATGTCATCAACTACAAGTGTCAAATTCAGGTGGTATGTATTTTTTTAATCACCTGAACTGCTGCCACACCACTGTCTGATTCAGGAAACTAGAACTAAATAAATTATTTGAAAGATGTGCATACTTTTTAAAATGGACATCTTAAAATTACATAGATTTTCCTTATACATCAATCAAACCCACAGTTCTAAATCTAACAGTTATGTTAAGGTGAATAATCACTTAACCCAGGACCCACTGGTTGATCCGGTTCTACTTCAACAAACAACAATTAAGTTCAACACAGGCACAGTCTGAAAGAGAGCTGGATCCCATATGCCCTAACTGGTTTCTCCATAACTTAGGTTTTATTTCAAGGAAACCTGAGTATTCTGACTCAGGCTGGGATTGTTGTCAATGCTTACCCCTGCTAGGAAACAATATCATACCACTATGTAATATTGATTTCCTCTGCTCTACACTTGCATCTAGATTAGATAATTCAGCTTTTCTTAAGAAACCAGTTCTAACAAAACAAACGTTTTCCAAGTAACACACAATTCTATGTACACAGAGAGAACACACTATCCTAAAGAAACCTTTATACATGTTCAACCAAGACCCAGTTGAAATTAAGACAATCTTTGTATATATGGTGTATCCCAGGGTGGCCAACCCACAGGCACAGTTGGTAACTCTTCACTTCAGTTTCATAAGCTGTTCTTAAAACAAGGATGAAAGGAGGGGAATCCTCCATGCAAATTATGTTGCTATGATTAAAATGTACCCTTTGAAAACCCAAAAACATTATGATATGGAGTTTTAAATATCCATCCCATCTCCCTTCTCCCCCCCATACATTTTAAATATGTATATTTAAAATAAATATTTTAAACTTTGACCAGTTTTATTCAGCATTTATTTGTAAACTAGCGTTGATCTAACCACGAATAAAAATGGCATCTATGTATATTTGATAAATGGGAAGTTCTACCTTATATTTATTTGGGAAAAAAAATAACAGATGATTAAAATCACTTCAGTTCTCTGGGAGAAAACATTGGAGAATTTTTGGAGCAACTCGTGGCATACACATTTGTACAATATTATTATTATTGCCATAGAGTGAGTTCTACTACATTTAGTAGTTGATGATTTTCAGTACATCAAGGTCTTAATATGAACCTCATCTCTTTCACGTCTACTGATCAGTACAACTCTATTTGATTTTAAAAGCTAGCCCAAGTCCACTGACATTTAAATTAATGCAGCAAACTTACTTTATTCAATTACTGTCTTCATATACTATATGTCCCTACTCTCACCAACCCCTCCCCTGTCGCCCTAAGCTGGAGGAGGCCATACCAACTCCTGTGAAAGTTCACATTCACTTTCACTAAAGTAAGTTTGGGCAAATTGAAAGTTTTAAACTATTCCAAAAATTTACAGAAGATCTTAGTTTGGTCTGTGAAACTCAAGCTCAATAACTGGTAAAATAAAAATGTGAGAAGAATTTTTTTCTTTGAAAAGCCAAACCAAAAGCCCCAACATCCCAGAGTTATATAAGAGTTTAAAACTTAGAATCTTTTTTGTTCAATATTTAAAATATGCATTCAACTAATCCACTTTTGAAAATAAAACAAATCAAATATAATACATTCTGATAAATATACTTCAGTTCCTTAATATGGCCGGTGAAAGGAAAGAGAGACAGAAGACTCATAAATGAGTAATTAAACTGCTTTAGCAACATCCAGAAGTTCACGTTACCACAGCCCCCAAAAAGATTAGCTTAACGGAAATACAATTCAACAGCTCTTATCAAAGAATTGTAAAAAAGGTAGGCACAATATGACCTCCTCCAAAATTCTTTTCGGGCCTTCAGTAAGAGCAAGATAAAACATTATCATCAAACCTTCAAAGCATCCTTAAAACCTCAAGGCAAATTACAAATATTTAGGCTTCAAGGCAAATCTTTTGAGGGCAGCCAACTCACACAAAATAGCAGTCAACTCCATTTTTAAAGGACAGACTTTATAATAATACAAAGTAAATCAATGAATCTTTTTAAAACCAGAAGTTATAGATTCCCAATGTCACCTCTGAAACGACTATCACCATTCATCTTTGTCAAAACTCACCAGACTCACTCACTCCATTGTTCTGTAAACATTTATGGCACCAGACAAACAGCAGGCACAATTTGGAATGAGATGCTCATAACATAGTGGAGTTACCTCCATTCCCCAGCCTTGAATGCAGACCAATGAGAAAGACAGATAAACCAAGCAGTGAAAACAGCCCCAACAAAAGGGGAAAAAGGTATGACAGCACACATATTCCAGAAATGGCAGCTATTTCTGTTTCAATAGATTGTAGTTTGCAGGATGCATATGGTAAATAGTGGGAGAGGAAGTAAGAGAGATCAATGCTAAGGTTTAAACAATGCTGGAGAGCAAAAAAGGAGTTTAGCAAGGAGAAGCATAGGACACTCTAGCAGAAACGTGGGGGATGGTCTGGAGGAACAGGTAAAACATGGAAGCAGGGAAATTAAGATATTATATACCCGTGCGTACCCTAACTAAGGCAGTAAGGATATTTTAGCTTGAATACGTGGCATCATTATCAAAATCAGTATCAAAATTAGAATTCCAAAAAGCATATGAGTCATTTTTAGTTTGCTGCATGCTGAAAGTTAGGAAAGAAGGAAAAGAAGAATTTGCTTTGAGATATTATAATGTTGAGGTACCTGTTGGGCAAAAGTGTAAGAATACTTACTGATCTAGGTATAGAAATCATTTACAAGGTGGTAATTAAAGTTTACGAGTGAAGATAAGCATGTATTTTCTGTGGTTCTTACACTTAATTCCTCCATTTACACTCTCTAGCACAACAAGGTGGGAGGATCCCCAACCTTTAAGAATTACTTTATGTAGATTTAACTATATAATCATACTGTTGAAAAGTCAATGAAATGATTTTTAGGGGTACTTCATCTTAGTATCAATGATTAAGACATTTCTCTAACAGGAAAACATTTTACATTAAAAAAATACTTATTTGCTAAACCGCATTCAATTGCCACTAAAATAGCCTTCAAGCAAGAAAAACAAAACCCCGCTCCAAAGTAAGTAGCTAAAAAGACACTAATTTACAACTAAAACCAAAACCTGAAATGCTTTGAATTGGGGGGAAAGTTAGAAAAACAGAACTACAAATTAAGATAAATCAATAATACCTATTAACTATAGAGATTTCATCTATTAGGAAAATACAGAGGAAAACCATTCTGGTTCTCTTTTTGGTCAGTGGATCTAGTCCTGTTTTACCTCCAGCTACCAAATTACAGACATTTGATAAGTAGCCTACCAGCTGGCATTAAATGATACTACTTTAATCCAACTGGAAATAGCCAGTGTTTGCCTCACCTCCAGATACACAAATATAACCGCTCCTTCAGAATCTTTAAGACAAGAAGTTTCAGCAGGATTATGCTTAAAGCTATTCATTAGTATTTTGTTATCCTTAAATCAATCCCCGGTGCTAGAATTACTAAAAGAAAATATGGCCTCTGGTAGTCTAGTCCATGCTGTCCTTGTTCAACTGTTACGAGTAGTACTAGGTTTCAGAGCTGTTATTTACTACTAGACAGAAGATCACCACACACCAGTCCTCAAAGAACAGCTTGATGGCAGGGTGTTCTACTCTTCCATCACTGACAACAGACATTAGGAAACAGAAATGGGCCGTTTAGTCATCTGATTTCTCCTTGCTAGTTTTTGAAACGTCAGCTGTCTGAGACAACAGATCTGTCTACTACGCATTGGGAAAAAGTAAATCTATTTCTAAAGTATTTGTGATTCAAGTTTCCCTACGTTCAACCCTCAATCAGACACCGCCTGAAACCTTCCTACACTCAGAAGTTTATAACCAGAGACCCTTTGCAAGATACAAAGGACAGAAAAAAAGCAAACCTCTCCACCGATTTCTTTTGTAAAAAAAAAAGAAAAAAAAAGTGGCGAGCGCCCCAGAGTGACTGTCTGGAGAGCCCTGCAGCCCCAGGCCTTCCTCCCCGCGCTGGTGGGCCGGCGCCCACTGAGAAGGCTGGGAGGCGAGGCCCCCTGCGCCCGCACACCCCCGCCCGGGATTGGCCCGCCCCGCAGTCATTCAGCGCCGACACGTCAGGACAGCCGCTCCCTCCCTCCTCCCGCCCCTTTCTCCCCGCGCTTGGCAAGAAAAGCGGGCAACGTGGAGCGGGAACAAAGGACCCCGCGGCCCACGGCGATCAGGGACGCGGTGCTGCCCCACTCCAGGCCCGGGGCACCGACGCGGCCCGGGGCCGGCTCCCCGCCCACACGCGCCGGGTCCTGGGAGGTCTCCAGGAGGGGAGTCCAGACCCCACGCGGACCGACACACTAGGCGTCGGCTCCTGACAGCGGGAACGGAGATTCCCGCGCCCTCCTTCCAGCAGGTCACCCCCGCCCCGCGGCGCCCTGACCCCGGCCCCCAAGGACCCTCTAGCAAAAACTTCTCGTTCTTCCCGCCTTGCTCCCCCTGCCCTAGTGGAGAGAGGGGACGCGAGCCCCAGCGCTCTCCCAAGCGACCGGCACCCAACCTCGGCCGCCAACGCGACGCGGCAACCATGGCAGCGCCGAGAGCGCGGAGCCCGCGCGGCGCCGGCTCCTCGCCCCCAGAGAGCGGCGGCGGTGGCGGCTCGGGGCGTCCTCCCTCCGGGACCAGGACAGCGCTCCGCGCCTCCCACCCTCTCCCCCGCTGCCCGCCGCCCGCTCGCCATTCCTCATCTCCAACCAGCGCTGAGTACCTGGTTCATCTCTGAAGAGATGGAAAAACTCATCTCTGGAGCTTCGATGGGGAGAAGGAAGAGGGCGGGAATCGGTCAACGAAAAGCGTCTCGAGACCGCGGAGTGGGGGAGCGACCGAGCCGGAAGACTAGCGGTCAGCCCGCGGAGGCTGCGAGGAGGTGGAGCACCACCGAGGGTTCGCGGGGGCTCGCTCGCTCGCCGGCACAGCCGCGCCAAAGCAGCAGGCGGAGAAACTGCCCAGCAGCTGGCAGCGACCGACCTCCACGCGCGTCGCGGAGACACTGCCACCGCCGCCGCCGCCGCTCGCGCCGCACCCCCTCGCACGTCACCACGTGCGCCGCTGCAGTCGCTGCCGCCGCCAACCCCTCCCGGGTGCTTCCGGCTCGAATCTGTCCGCGAATCACAGGCGAGGACCCGAAAGATATCTCTCGTAGCCCCGCCCCCGCTAGCGGCCCCGCCCACCTCTCGTCCCGCCCAGCCCTGCCCTTCTCCCCCGCCTTCTCCGGTTCCTTTCTGCGCCGCTCAACTAGGTCAACGCAAGGTGATCTCTGGGAGAGGCAGTACTCGGAGCGCGCCACCTTTTACGTGTCGCGCCGTCGTCCTTCCTTCCCTCGCCCCGCACCCTCACCTCGCCCTTTCGGACTGTCCCGGAACTGGTTCCCTCCAGCCGCCCTCACCTGTTCTGCCTCCCCCGGGAGGCATAATAGCCAGAGAGATCAGTCGGGGGAGATTAGATTTCTCGGCGTCAAACTTACATCTAGGCAACCGCCCTAGACTGGAGCTGGCCGCTGTGGACCTTAGAGTCTGTAGTTGGCCGCCGGCCCTTACCTTTGTTGCAGGGCGGTGGTGTGCGGGGAGGAGGCGAGGAGATTGTGAGGAACAAGAGAGGCGCGCTGAGAGGAGGGGTGAGAGGATTCAGTAACATAGAAAAAACAGTTGGAGAGGTCAGAGAAGGCATAATTTTATATTGGTGTTGCTATAAAAACCTGTTTACTACTACTTCTCGTCCCCCGGATTTCTGTTTTGTCTGAGTGCAGCTCTTCTCACGGAGACACTGAGTCAGTTCATTGCTGGTCTTGCCCTCTTTTGGAAAAAAGAAAATAGCATTGAGAATTGGTAGTCCCTATCTAAACCTCCTGGGGCCTTTTAGACCAGATGCCAAACTTAATTGTCCACCCCACCATCGTACCCCCAGGAGGCAAACCTGTTTGGGGGAAGCGTGATGTCTGCTGGGCTCTGCCAGCGGCTTCATGTGACTCTGAAGGGCACACTGGAAAGTTTCCTAGATTGAAGGTGAGGGGATTTAGTGAGGTAAAATTGTTTAGAGTCTGGCAAAGCCTTCCAGGTTAATATCCTGTTAGCTTATCCTGATTTGGGGAGGGCACTTAAGCAGTCTAGGCCTAACCTTGTTTGTATTTGATCAGTCAGCTTAATTGGTAGAGTTCTTTGTCATGCTTCCTACCGTTCTCTATCATTGACTATTCAGTTTATGCTTATGGGAGCAGGAAAAATGTTGGGGGCCTTCATCTGCAATAGAAACTTTACAATTTTTATTCTAAAATCTTGAGGCAAGGAGACTTGTTTCCTTTTTTTTCCAATTTAATTGTGGGAGGAAACAGGAACTAGGATATCTTTTAGTATGATTCTTATATGTTTCTTAAGGAGAAAAAGACTGACATTTGCCACTGGGCTCTTGTTTTTGTCTTCTGATAATATCAGTATTCACTGTTATTGCAAAAGAAACTATCACGGTACATACCTTTTAAATTCTTTTAATACCAAGGGCTTCATCCTTCCAGTGAGAGAGTATGAATTGCCCACTTCAGGTAGGCACATGACTGCTGGACACATGGTCCCACTTGCTGTACTCTAAATAGTGCCTTTGTGACCTGAAACAGTCAACACTTTTCTTAAAGCTACAGTGTGATTAGTCAAATGCATTTTTGCCTTGTATGGAATTTCACATTTACATATTACCTTCTCTATGAATAATGGCATAATTTATGCATTCTATTTGTTTTCCAGGCAACTCCAGATTTAAGCCTATCTATCCAATTACTATATATAATCCAGATGAAAACTTGAAAATGGAATGTGGTGGGCAATTTCAACCTTGTAAAGTAACAATTAAATTGTGGTCTTAATATTTAAATTAGACAAGATATATTTGGAGAGTGCTTAATAAAAATAAAAACTATTAACTCCTTGAGTATTAATTTTGTGTCAGGCACTGAGAATGATAAATTAGGAATTGGTGCCAATCTGCTATTTTTCCATTTTCCTCTCTGATCTTCTTTCAAATTTCGTCCCAGTCCTGAAATCTGACTTGTATTTTATTCTCTATGTATTAGTTTGCTAGGTCTGCTGTAACAAAGTACCACACTGAGTGGCTTAAACAACAGAAATTTATTGTCTCACAGTTCTGGAGGCTAGAAGTACAAGATCAAGGTGTCTGCAGGGCCGCGCTCCCTCTGTAGGTGCTAGGGAAGGATCTGTTCCAGGCCTCTCTCCTAGCTTCTGGTAGTTCCTTGGCCTGTGGCATCATAGCTCCAATCTTTACATGTGTACCTGTGTGTCCAAATTTTCCCTTTTTATGAGGACACCAGTCGTATTGGATTAAGACACCACTCTTTTTCCAAATAAGGTCACATTTTAAGATACTGAGGGTTAGGACTTTAACCAAAATATAAATTTTGGAGGGGACGTAATTCAACTCATAACATTCTAGTTCAGTGTTTCTCAGGTTTGGTCCACTGACTACATTTGTCAGAATCACCTGGACGTTGTTAGAAATGCAGGTCTCTAGGCTTCACCCTAAATTGGTGATTCTCATAGGAGAGGAGATTTTTGCCCCCAGGGGACATTTGGCAATCTCTGGAAACAGGACTAGGGGAAGGGTGCTACTGGTATGTAGTAGACCTGGAATGCTGCTAAACATCCTACAGGACAAGTCACCACGACCAAAAGTGATCCCACCCAAAATGTCAAAGGTGCCAAGATTGAGAAAACCTGCTGGAGAACTGCTAAATCAGAATCTCTGGGGAAGGGGCCTGGAAATCTACATTTTGACAAGCATCCCAACAACTTGTACCTACACTAAAGTTTGAAAACCACTGCAGATACAGAAGCTCTTTCTAGGCATATGAACATGCTTAATTCCATTCCAGATATTAATCACCTCTTTTGTTTATTAGCTGTGCTAATTAGGATAAGTTAATCTAATTAAGTATACTCCTTAGCAATTCACACAATTTACTAGTCTGATTCTAACAATGTTTTTAAATTGGAAATTTGTTTACATTTTAAAACTTCAATACCACATTACCTTATTATGATCCACTGTCTACATTTTCTGGATCTTCTTTGCCTAATGAAAACTGTTGCCAGTACATGGCTTAGTAAAGCAATGCTTTGCTGCCTCCAGTCCGCTCATTTCTCCTGTACTCTAAGGGACTGACTTGTCTATTTCGTATATTTCTCTCATCCCTTGCACTCAATGCTGATATTCTCTCAATTTCTTTCTCCTCTTTTCTTTTGGCATTTGAAAATATTTTTAGAGTACATTAGTGGTGTCTTAAGAGCAGAAACAAGAAAACGGTAGTGTCATAAAAGGCACAAGAAGCACAGGGGAAAATCTTAAAACTTCCATTAAAATAGGTCATTGGAAATTGTATATTGCAATGCATAACAAATTGAGAACTCGATGCCTCTCTAAAAAATTTTCTTAAGTATTCTCTTTTAGAGAGGATCTTCCATCTTCCTGATAAGACTTCCATATAGACTTTGCTTCAGAACAGGCAAACTGACAGATATTACTTCTTTTTTACTTCGTATGTGGGACACTGCCACAACATGGCTTGATGAGTGGTGCGCAGGTCCACGCCCAGGATCCAAACCTGCGAACCCCAGGCCACTGAAGCAGAGCGTGTGAACATAACCCCTATGCCACTGGGCCGGCCCCAGATAGTACTTCTTTTTTGTATCCAGAGATTATAAAATCAGAATACTTTTGGTCCTGAATTATCCTTACTGGCTATTATATTATCCAAGTCAACTATTTTACTAATGAGTTTTGCTGGTTTTCTACAGTCATCGCTGCTAAAGATTTTGAGAACAACTCTAGCTCCCTCTTCCAACAACCAGAATCCCCTAATAGTTTATTTCTCTTTCAACAATTTTTTAGGAATTAAAACTTCTCATGTCATGCAAACATTCTTCCTGTGACATTATATGACCTTCAAGCTTACATGGCAGTAACCCAGGCTCTGCCCTCAGTCATCTAGAAGTGTGATGTGCTACCTCTTTGGACTATGTGGCCGCAAGTGTAGATTCAGCTCTTGAATTCTAATGTGAAACCTAAGCTTTCCAAAAGCCTTCACCAAAAAAGACTTCTTTTCTATCAACTTGATTGCTGAGAACAAGCAAGGCATGGAATAAGCAGCCTTTATGCTTAGCTAAGTTTTTAACGTAAACGTTAAAATCAAATGTATAAACATAAATATGGTAACATATAGCATAATCTATATAGTTCAATCCAGGAAGAGATCTTTTGTTGTGTTCACATCCAAAACTTGATACCTGATAGAGGAAAGTTACACAATATACTTCAATTGGACTAGCCAGCCAACCGTTGCTAGTGTAAACTGATCACTTAACACATGAAGTCAAGAGACTGCTTCAAAGAAAAAAAAAACAGGAGCAGTGGAGTTGTAACGTCAGTTCTCCCTTCTTCTATAACAGTTCCCACTGTCTAGAGGAGACCAGAGTGAAATACAATGAGAAAATGATGGAATTTTACAAGACTCTAGTGAACTGGGTTTTCTAAACTCCTGAGGACAGAAAGTTATAAAGTTGTTATATAAGGGTTCCAACCCTGAGAGTAATCTCTCCTGGCCACACTTCTCCAAAACTGGTACCCTTGGGAACACAATTATCAAGTGAAATGTTTTCTTGCCCAATCATCTCTTCTCTGAGGTCTTACTAGAGAGAAAAATGTGAAAGAAAAACTATGGTGGCAACATATTCTCCTAACACTCTTATGGGTCACCATGCCTGAGATACCTTTTTCCCTCTTCAGCACTTCTCTCTTCTCAGCACCTTGCTCCTATCTATCCTTCAAGACCCTTTTAGCACCTTGCCATTTCCAAGAAGTAGGCTAGTATAATGGAAAGAGTGCTCGACTTGAAGGCCTAGGTCCACATCTTGGCTCTGTTAATTAACTACGTAAGGAAAATTTCTTGTCTTCTTGGTGACTCTGTTTTCTAATCTTTAAAATGGGAACAATAATACTTGCCTCACAGAAGTATATACTTGGCACATGGTGGGTGATGAGTAAATATTTATCAGTGGATTTTAAGGCCTCCCTCAAATACTCCAGCATACATAACTTCTCTTCCATCTCCCTAAACCCTGGCTCATCACTTGTAACATTCATTTGTCACTTAATCCACATGGGGTACTTTCATACTTGTAGACTGAAGAGATGAGTGATTTGAATCTTTGAGTACATGACAGTAACCCAGGCTCTGCCCTCAGACATCTATAAATGTTGGATGAATGCATGTCAGAATCACATGTGCCTCTCGTGGCTCTTTCTGTCAAAGTGATGTTTCTAAGTAGTGAAGATAAGTGGTGGAGGAAGCAGGAGTGATAGAGGACTAGGAAAATAAGAAAGGAAGTGGTTATTGAGGCATATCACATACCAGAGGGAGTAAGTTCCCTCAAGTGACTTAGAACAAGGACCTTGGTTTCCTTGGCTAATTTCCTTTCTCTTTCTCAGAAAAGTCTCAAATATGCTGAAGGGGATGTAGGAGTCTCAACTCCACCCTCCCTTAACCTAGGTTCATGGTGTCCAGATTCAAGGAATGTTCTACTCCATTAGTGGTGGGAGCTTGAAAACCTACACTGTTATGGGAAGGGAAAGGGTAACCTATTCCACTTTGTGCTTGGCTGTATGGGGATAAGGACCATGGTTCATTTTGCGTCTAACCGTAACACCTAGCCTAGTGTTTTCTGCACATGACTTTCATCTTCTAAAAAATAGATTAATCCAGCTTTTGGAAATGGATTTTCTAATGCCAGTTGAATAAGAAATTTGGGAAGAATTTTCTTCTCTCTGCAAAGTACTAACATTTTCTTTGCTATAAGGGGGTCCTGTCAATTTTTAAACTTCTTTCTTCAATAACTTATTATAGTGTCTTAAATGATTTAAAAGTCTGCCGAATCATAAAACTTTTATTGTTTTTACTCTATCTGGAATGAATTTATGGATATCCAGTTGCATGTTAAATATAAATAAAAGAAAAATACTTTAGTTATATGCATTTTTTAAAGGTACCAGATTGCCTATTAAGAAATTAGCTTCATTAGTTGACCACAGTGTCACTATATAGAAACTTCTGGGTTGTCTGTTAGTGTTGCACCAATTCTTATTGGTCTCATTAAGTTTATGAAATGTGATGAGCTCTCATCCAAAATGACAGTAATATAGACATGCCTTATAATTAGCCTGAACTTCTTCGAGGATCTGCATCAGAGAAGCAAGTTAAATGTGAATTTTGAAAATCCTCAAAGACACTACAGAATCATGGTCCTTTCTTTACTGTGTTATATGCAAAGTGATGCAAAGAATGAAACCCAAGTTACTAAAGGTTGGGGCACCTGGAATGAATTGAAAAGCTTTTTAGAATGTGTGTGTACAAACAGTACACTGCTTCCTGTGTTTCTTCCAAGTGGAAAAGTGTCATTATGAAGCTGTTTCTCAGATTTTTACATAAAGTTATTTTTTGCCATGATGAAATGAATCCTGTTTTTTTTCTCTGCATTTCCTAGAAAATTAGGAGAAGCCTATGACCTGAATCACAGCAGGGATCAAGGTTTTTCCCTGGGTGTGTCTATGCTACATGCAAGAACTGGCTCTACCAAGTCTCATCCCTCATGTTCCTCTTCAGCCACACCGAACCTCTCCCTTCCTTAGTACACCATGTCCTTTGGACATGCTGTGACATTCGCACTGACTGAAGCACCCTTCTCCTGGTTAATTTCTACTCATCCTGCAGGCCTCAGTGTAGAACTCACTTCCTCCAGGCAACCGTCCTTGACCAGCCAAGGCTGGGCAGGCTGTCCCTCCTATGAACTCACATAGCACCCTGGGACATCTCCCCTCTTTGTAGCATTAATCATACAGAAATGAAAGTATCACTTGTCTGTGCCCTCTCAGTATGCTACACTCTAGGAGCATAGATGCCATTCTGTTCATCTTCGCCTACCCTAGTCCAGGCAAGTAGAGATCCTCAAAACACATTTCTACGATGAATGAGGGAGGGACTGAATGGTGAATTATTATTATTGCTTTGAGCTTTGAAGACACGCAGATGTAGAGAAAGTGACTTTTGCCTCAATTTTTGTAGTGTGATGATCAGTTTGTTTTAGCTTTCAAATTTTAACCTAAAGGAATATGTAACGTTCACAAAGTGGTCAAGAAAGCACCACGTGGGAACTTCTCTGTTGCTTTTCAGAAAAATATGTAAGTGGGGCCATTGCAAGCCTTTCAAGTGACCCTATTTATCTACATGTAGTGGCCCACATGACCATTTTAGTCACCAAACAGCAAATCCAGCACACAAATTCTTAATAGATTGAGTCATTTCATTTTCTGAAAGATAATGCATCTGCAATTTTGATATCAGTCTAGGGAGGTATCCTTATTCAAATGTTGCATGTATGTAAAGGCTCTTCTGCTCTGCGGAGCCTGTTTCTGAGTTTGTTAAGCTCCTCCCTACATCACGAGCTTCTTGCATGTCTTTTTCATGTTTTAACAACCACAGCACCAAGCCTGGCACCTGGCACATAGCAGGTGCTCCAGGAGCCATGAAGGAATTATGGAATAACAAGTTTGAACATCATAAGGGCATATCGTCACTTCTCATGTTATTTTATTCCCTCCTCACAACAGCCTCAAAAGGTAGTTATTATTATTCTTATCTTTTGGATAAGGAAATGGGAAAGTCATGACCAAAGTCATGTTCCTTGAATGTTGGAGCCAGGAGTTCAACCAGGAGAGTCTGATCTGAAACCCACCCCTGTTCCACCACCACACTCTGCCTTTCAGTACATTTACTGAATCGATTTATTAATAATTTCCATAGGAGACAAATGAATCAGCAGACACAGCTAATTTATCTGTGGGAGGAGTGGACTGGGAGGATATTGATAGGTTATGTAACTGAACTTTTGTCTTTGGAGCTAGTGGAATTAGCGATTAAGGATAATCAGAAGCACAACATAACTAGTAAATAGAGCTATAAACACACCAATTTGGCATGCAGACATAAGAAATGGAGTAACTCTTCTTGATAAACAGCATCAACCTAAAGGTCTGTACCCTTAGGTACAGGTCTGTAAGAGAAACAAGCCAAGGCAGAAATGGCTAGTTGCTTATGTCTTCCATCCATTCTCCTTTTGCTCCTTAGGGGCACAATACTAAAGGCCATAGTCCCTAGCCTCCCTTACAGCTAGTTTTAGTAAACTGAAGTATTGTGTGAGGACTTCACAAAAGCGCCCTTCAAAAGGAAGAGTAGAACCCTTCTGCCTTTCTTTCTCCTGCTGGCTGGGATGCAGATGTGATGGGTGGAAGTCAAGTCATTTTGGATCATGAGGTGGCACAGGTCAAGGATGACCAGAGCAGTGCCATAGGAAGAGTCTAGATTCTGGTGACCTTTGAGCTGCCATTCCTGCTCTGGACTGCCAAACTCTAGACTTCTTCTATCTGAAAGAGTAACAAACTTTCATCTTGTTTAAGCCAAAAATGGAAGTGGAAATAGCTAATTTAGTGATTTCTGTCATTTGAAAAAGTGTCCCTTCTGTGTGTTATTCTATTTATTATTCAATTTATTTCATCTTACAATACTGCAGCTGTTTGTGTTTCCTGGAACCTACACTGCACATTTGAAATTAGCAAGCAGCAAACATCATTTCTGTGCCATAGACTATTTGGTTATTGATTCTATCTAACAACTTCACAGGAAGTCCTTTGTTGGTGACTCTGATTAAAGGTCAAAAGGCCGTATGTAAACTCTATAAATTACTTCAAGTTTTGACTTATACTATTTACAAGGTTAGGCCCTACCTCAACTTTCTCTCATCTGACCATTGATCTAATGCCACATCATTTTTATGAGTTTACACATACTAATGTGTAAAACATTGTGCTGCATACAATGAGTTCACAGATGGATTCTAAAGATTTTGATTCTTTTCGAAAGTAATCAGTTTATTGAGTGGGGTAAACTCTGTGGGGTACATGTAAGGAATAGTTTTATTTTTCACTAAATTTCAAACATGTACTCTCTCATTCTTGCCCTATAGATTACCCTTCAGATAGATCCCATGGCTTTTTAGTCACTTCTGAGTATTTAAGGCTTACTTTTGGGTATTAATAGACAAGTACAGTTCAATCTAAATCAAAACCTTACATCTAATTCTCTAATCCAATTACATCTAATTCACAGTTTCCCCTGGCCTCCCCCAGCCCCCAGCCCAGGCCTGATCCAAGGCTCAGGCACCCGCAGTGGGCATGGGCAGTGTGATCTTTCTCTCACTCTTCCTTGACTCTCTACCCATCAGAGTAAATGCAACTCCATTCTAATCTCTGCCCTTTAGTCCTGCTATGTTCCCTCTTATTCACTTCTCTCCAGTTGCATTGGTCTGCTTTCCATCCCAGAACATATTAAATATGTTCCCGCCAAAGGCATTTGGGTTCCTGTTCTCTCTGCTTAAAACACTCTTCCCCCAGCTATCTGCTTGCTCCTTCACGTTTAGGCCTCTGCTCAAACATCCCCTTATCAGTGAAGCCTTCCCTGACCTCTCTATCTCAAGTGTCACACATCCACACCCACCACTTCCTTACTCTGCTTTATTTTTCTCATCTCACCATCTGATAAATTACACTTCCGCTGGGAAGCAAGGTGCCTGTCTCCTCTCCTGCAGATACCCATCGTTGGGTAGTAGCACATCTTTCTCTCTGTATGAGAAGAGGAAGAAAAAAAGCCAAAACACTCTCTGCTCCTTTGAATTCCTGTTTTTCATGACTTTCTTCAATCACTTTTCACAATTTGGCCTTGTGGCCTTGTGTATAGAAGCTGGAGGTGAGGGTTTCATAGATACTGGACTGATCTGTTTTATTTTACCATATCTGCCATGGAGGTGTCAGGCACTGTCTTTAGAAGGTGGGCGTAAGTGTCTGTTATTATTCTCAGCTTTGGGACTTTAGCTAAAATATAGAGACAAGTAAAACTTCATTTGACATGCTATTAAAGAAGAACCTTCTCACAAACTAGCCTGCTTTCACTGTCATAAAGAGAACATTTGAATTTGAGGTAACCATTATGATATGAGCAGATGACTCCATGGATTCAGGATGTCCAATTTTTAGGAAATAGGAACCTAGACATCTCCACAGCTCAAAAGCAATATAAAATTAGTTATGCAGGGATATTGCTGCTGGATCCAGCCACGCTGAATTCAATGCCCAGACTTTTTATATGAGTCAGTTAATTTCCTTTTTTTTCTTAAGCCAGGTGACTTGGCTTTTCATCACTTGCTACCCAATAGTCCTGGCTGTCACCATGCCATTTCTCGACTTAAACTGTTGCCTGTGCATTGTCATCAGAGCTTCTATGTTTCTGGCATATTTTCTCAAGATGGACTTCTTCCAGGGAGTGCTAATAATTAAAAGGACTTATTAATGTCCCATTCTGGCATTCTTCTGGCCACTGGGCACAATAGAAGAAATATTGTTAATCATTGCTTTGACAAATTCAGTAAAATTATGTTCCGATACATAGTTGTATTTGTGATTTTGAATTTTACTGTTCTACATATGGCTGAAAAAAATATTTTCTCTTCTTATTCATTTTCCATAACAATCCAGCATAATGGGATTATGTTCTTTCTAATAATCATTTTCATTAGTTAGTCTTTAGAGGAAATATACAAATATCTTCAGGTTATTAATATTTTATACTCAAGGGTCCAGCCCAGTGGCGTAGTGGTTAAGTTTTCATGCTCCGCTTTGGCAGCCCGGAGTTCATGAGTTTGGATCCTGGGTGCAGACCTATGCACTGCTTATCAAGCCATGCTGTGGCAAGCGTCCCACATATAAAGTAGAGAAAGATGGGCACAGATGTTAGCTCACGGCCAATCTTCCTCACCAAAATATATATATATATATCTTTTATACTCAAAAACATTATATACCTAACTCCACAGGTACTAAAATCCTTTAAGGAACCTAAAATCCTTTAACATTCAAAATAGTGCATTCCCTGTAGGAAAGTAATCCTCTAATAAAGAGATTTATAAAGTAATATACAGCACAAAGTAGTTTACATCTTTGAAAATTCTTAACAATGTTATTGTTGAGAAAATTAATTTTCTGGAAGAAATCTGAAATTATTGCTAATACTGTGATTTTATACACCCACAAAAGTTCTAACTTTGATGTCCTGTTTTTATTCTTAAAAGAAAATATTTGTGGGAAGAAATACAAAATTTGAGAGGATATGTGAAATCAAATTCATACTAGACTCAGACAAAGGAAAGAAACTTCAGTTCCAGATCCCATAAAATACTGCACAGGGTCTAGTTTTTGGTTCCTCCTTCTATAGGGATGTGGAGACACTAGAGAGGTTCCTAAGAAAAACAGGAAAAAATTAGATGGTAGAACACAGGATACATAAAGTAAGACCGGTGGTTCTTACTGAAAAAGGAAAGCTGACCTCAAATTCTTGTGTCTGCTTGTTTACTAATTAATTCATTAAACAAATGTTTATTACATACTTACTATATACCAAGCACTATGGTAAGTTTTCATCCTGTGGGGTGGGAGACAGACTTTGAAGCAAATGACTGTGATCGCTGTAATAATGCCGAGGGAGGGAAGTCCCAAGTGCTATGGGAGTCTGGAAGAAGAGCAGGTGAGTCTTGAGGCCAGTGATAAGGGAAGCTTCCAGAGGAGGTGGGGTTTGACCTGAGACTGGAAGGATGGGTATGGACAGGGAAGGGCATTTTAGAAAGCATGTGCAAAATAATAACTGTGTGTCTGAGGATTCAAAAGTAGATTATGGTGGAGAGGAAGTAAGACAAGAGGAAATTGGACAACAAAAGAGATGAAGGTGGGCAGGGAAACGGGTGCCTTACTAGTTATTCTGTAGAATTTGAAATGATCTTAAAGGCAATGGGGAGCAGCTGAAGAAAACTGTCATTTAAAAAAAAGCCTTTGGGGAGGGTTTTCATAAGGAGAAAGCTGATGAGTTCCCCATATCCACAAGAGAGAGAACAAGAGGGAAAAAGCTGAGATGCATGGATTGAGTCATTGCAAGAGGAAGTTTGATAAAAGAATTTGACCCTGTGGATGATTAGACAGAGGTTGCAAAGACCTGAAGGTGTTTCATAAAGGATGGTTGCCTTTCACATTTTAAATTATGTGTCTGGTGGAGGCAAGAGGTTAGATATGCTCAGATTTCCTAAAGTGTGTTCCTCAGAGGAGTTATTAATAGATGTTTCACGAACAGATAACAAAGTTTCAGTGCTCTCCAAAAGTTGTCTTCAGTACAACTGGATAGGCCTATCTATTTACTGCAGGACTTTTTATAACCTTTAACATGCTAATGTGCCTCGTGAATCTTTGAGTGAAATATTGGGTTCAGGGTTTCCAAACTTAATTGATCCCAGGATCCCTTTTATGGAGTGTTTATGTTCTTCTGTTCTAAGGCACATACTTGGAAAATACTGAATTAGATTCTATTACCATCTTCAAGATTTTTCCCTTAGGTTCTGAAAACCTAAAAAGTATTTAAGTCTTGGAATTACTTTTCCATAGTGTTTATCCATTGCAAGTTAGTGATCTTACAGTTCTCAAGCAAGTCTGCCAATATTTAATAATAACTAGGCAACAACTACTTTTGAGAGTCCTTACTTCAAGGATGGATAATCAGATAAAATATGAACAGATATGTCAGCTTTAAACTGAAATCAAACTAAAAACCTAAAGGCCAACTTAGGTCTACTCATTTCAAAGAATTAAAAGAAAATAGGGAGTAGATAAACTGTTCCTAGTCCCCCACCTGAAGATATTTCCTCATACAAGTCAAAACTCAGAAAGGGAGTTGGAATTCAAATGTGTAGTTCAAACAAAGGGAGATGGAATTTTGGAGTCACCTAAAGAATGTCACCATTGGGAATGTGACATTAGGTTGCCAGGCATAAAATTTGGGAAGATAAAAAATACCTCTCAAGAATAGTTGGATTTGCTAGTGATTTAATCTAATCCTGGGAGCAAATAGATTTCAATTCAGATATCAGTTAGTTGACAGTGTTACTTGGAGTATTAGGTTGTGAAGAGTTGAGACTGAGTCTTAAGGCTGTGGAACAAGTGTGGTGATTGCCAAGCAATATCTGCCTTGTGTGGGGGCAGAGAGAGTGAAGCTCCCCATCTTTGTGGCTGCCATCCCTCTTTTAAGTCACACTTGGAGGCATGTTAAGTCATAAAGGGTGCTGGTGAGCTGGATTGGGTCAGAAACAACCACTTGAGAAATACAGATTTTTACAAAAATGATTCAGAAGATCTTGTCAAATCACCCAGCAGGCATATAACCCTATGGGCTTGGAAGAAGCTGGTGTACAAGGGAACCATATTATGCTGGTTTAGGTTAGAAATCTGAACTTTACAGAAATGTGGTATAACACTGGACCCCATAGAAAGGGGTCCTTGACAAAGACATCTACAAATCTCTTTTAGCACCTGAAGTGTAACTTCAAATTTAGTATAGTGTCTAGGTGAGAATTTCTGTTGGAGACTATATAGTCCATCTCTCCTGTGAACACATTAAGTTCATGTTCATTATTATCTGTGTTTTGCCAAGAGGGACTGTAAATCCTTAATGAAATTCTCAACATAAAGAGTAAAGAATGTTCTTTCCTTTAGCGAATGGGGCCCCTGTTACCCCCAGGGATCCTAAAGTCCCTGCAATCGGTGACATTGTCAAAGGGAGGGATACTTCCCTGGGAATGAAGGAGGAAAACAGTAATGTTGTATCCTTGTTGATCATGCAGTATCCAGACAAATCCCAGTCTCCATCTCCCAGTGGGCTTGTCCTGTCAGTGGATGAGCTGCTGCCCAAGTGGAGTGACGCACCTGGTGAGTCAGGGACGGTTACAACTTCACACCCAGCTTCCTGCTCAAGTCCAAGCCAATTCTGTTTCTTAGCCAAAAGACATAAAAAACAACTTGAGGAAAAATTAAAGAAAGTTATGGCTTCTGAGACAGTCTATTTCCAGTAGTGTCTAGTCTGTGGCTAAAATTCTGGACTTGAAATTAGGAGAGCTGAGTACAGATTAAACAGAGACAGAAATGGAAAGATCTATGTCCCTTTTCCAGCTTGAACAGGCATTACCTCAAAACCTTTGACAATTCAACTTTCCTGGGCCCCAGTTTCCTCATATTTTTAGTTGGGAAGGAGGGAGGCTAGAGGTGGAGAGAGTGAGGAAAGGGATTACATATTTAATGAGTTCTAGACATTTTATCTGAAGAGTTCCCTGGTTTCCCCAGACCACACCCAATAGGCTCATGAGAACAGCAAGGAGATGCTGATCCTACAGACTGGATGACCTGGAGGGAGCCCTTCCCCACAGCTGCAGGAAGTCTCCAGGGTTTGTCACACAAATGATTTGGAATTACCGTGGTCTCTCTGGCTACTGTGTGCTTTCAGATGGTTCTAGTGCCCTGTGGCTTTCGAGATGGGTGCCATTATAAAGGTCGTATGTCACTCCTCACTTGTGTCCTAGTCTACCTTAAAACAGTGCCTCTTTGAGCTGTTTCCCACAAAAGTCTGAGTAATATGGCTCCATGTTATTATTTACTGGCACTACTGTACGTGTATTTTCCAGAGGAATGGACAAAAATTTCCTGTGGATCAGTCTGGGAACAATCCAACTGCATTCAAAATCACCTTTTCCTTCAGAAGACCTGTGCTTGTCATTAAATCGTGTGTAGAAGCCGACGTAGACCTTTCCTGGGGTTAAGTTCCTTAGATCAGTGATTTTCAAACTTTTGCTCTCAAAAGCTTTAAAAGATCTTTGTAAAACTTTTTATCTCTTCACACATTTTCAAGTCAACCTCTGAACATGTTGTACAAAGAATCTATTTTATATATTCTTCATGCTTTTCCTTTTCCTTTTCCTCAAAATCACAGAGTTGCAAGTTTGCCTCATTCAGGTCAGACATTGTTCATAAAGTGAGAGAGCAAAGTATCTGGTCAAATCAGACTGACTTTTTCAGTCAAGAAAAGGCTGACTTCATTTTTATTTTCCTATTGCAAATAAAGATGGTTAAATGCATGTTTGTGCAATCTTACTTCTGAATTTGAGAGAGAATGAGAATGAGTTGAGAGAGAGAGAAGACACAAAGGCTTGTGGTGGCTTGCTTTGCTTTGCTCTCCCTTTCCGGAAATCTCCTCAGGAAATCTACATTCCCCTGTAACCCTCTGTTTGGTGGCCTGGAGGTGTTTACCCCTGGAGCAAGCACATAAAGGTGAGGGCCCTGTGGGGCTTCACCTTCACTTTCTTTTGTAAAGTGGCTGCAGGCCTTTGGTTGGGAAGGGATGTGGGAAAGGGAATCACCAGTCACAGCAGCTTTCTCTTCAGTAAAGCAGTGTTGAGAGGACGTGTGGGAGGTGAGGATTGGAACATTGATTCTGTGAAAAAAATCCTTGCCTGTGAACTCCTGGAAAGTCTTCACATATATACCCTCGTGTCGCGGGTACTCCAGTTTGAAGTACATTGCCTTAAATCCCCTTATTCGCCCTAGTTGAGTCTGGGACATGCCCAGGTACATCTGATTGTTCTTCTTAACTTTTGTCTGCCAGTTTGTTGACTATTTACAATGTACCGGGCAACTTACCAACATGTTTGTCTTCCTGATGACCTTGTTACAGATAATTAACTGTTTTCCAAAGTCACATAGGAACTGGACTGGGATTCTCTTAGTGCCTAAATCAGTCTTTTTTCCTACCACAAAGACATTCTTAGTTGCACAAAACATGGTCAGCTTACCATGTGAATTAAGGGGAGGACTTAAAAGGAAACCTCAGCCTTTGTAGACCATTCTTGATCAAAGTCCCTATCCTCCACCAGCCCCCAGGTAATATCTGGTCACTGTGGCCTGCCTTCAGCAAGAATGCTGTTAGGTCAGTTTAGCCAGAATCCCCCCTGACCCTAATGCTTCCTCTTAGTACTTTTTCATCCACTGAGCCCCCCTATTCTGCTCCTTGGCTATATAGTCCCACTCTTCCTTGTGTTTGGAGCCCGATCTCTCTCCCCTAATACAAAACCCCATTGCAGTAGCTCTCCTTAAATAAAGTCTTCCTTACTGTCTTTAACAAGTGTCATGAGTAATTTTTTCTTGAACATTCCAGTAGGGTTTAGATAACCCTGTGAAGCACTTTAATTTACTTAGGGAGCTCTGCATAATATAATGATTAGATATGGTAATTAATGAAACAATGACTTACTAATTCATAGAACAATTTTCTAGTGTCTTTTTGAAATTTACTTAGTAGTGGAATAAAAGATTCAACAACTCTTAAGTAGCTTTTATTGAAAAAAAAGATAGATTATCTCCAAAGTACTCCTAAGTATTTTGAAAATCACTTCCCTTTAAAAATAGCTGGCCAAGGGGCCGTCCGGTGGTGCAGCGGTTTAGTCCGCGCTTGGCAGCCCGGGGTTCGCAGGCCTGGATCCCGGGTGCCCCGCCGATGCACTGCCTGTCAGCGACGCCGTGGCGGCGTCCCATATAAAGTAGAGGAAGATGGGCACGGATGTTAGCCCAGGGCCAGTCTTCCTCAGCGAAAAGAGGAGGATTGGCGATGGATGTTAGCTCAGGGCTGGTCTTCCTCACAAAAAAGAAAATAATAATAATAAATAAATAAAAATAGCTGGCCAAGAATCCAGAAAAAATTTTTCATTTTAGAGAATCTCCCTCCCTTTTGCCTTTCTTTTCTCTTATGTCAGTCATTTTATTTGTTTATCCTGGACAGTCAGAAATCAGTCTTTACTTTGAAATTAAAGACACTCATTTTTTGTCTTTAAAATTTTTAACTATATTGTTTGTTTTTTGGTAGTGTCTTGGGCTAACTTGACAATTTCTAGTTTTTTATTAATTAAAAATTATTAGTTCTACTGCCTTTATCACAGATAAAAGAGGAATAGTATCTATACCTTTTTTTTTAAAACTGTCTATTTTTTTCTATTTTTCAAAAGTTGAGATAAAACTCATTTGGCTTAACCCTTTTAAAATGTCCAATTTGGTGGTTTTCAGTACACTAACTTTCTTTTAAGAGAACATCTAGGGTCATCTTTTTAAAGGGCGCAATCCTACAATGTAGTCCTTCCAGTTTACAGACAAATGGCCTTTTCTGTTCTTGAAGCAAAGAGCCCAGCACAGTGCCTGGCAGCTTCTTGGCCCTCAGTAGATGTTTATTGTATGCAGGAAAGAATTGAAATGTCTGTCTTTGGTTACTGAGTTGCTCTTGAGGAGCTTAAAAATGAAAAGCTTTGGATAGTTCCACCATCCCCTTGAACATAATGATTGGCTACCTGAGACCCTTCCTCTTGCCCCCTTTTTGTGAACCACATTGGCAACCAGAGCACAGACTAGGATTGCTGCCCCGACTGAAGTTATATTAGAATCTGGGTGTTGAAAATGTCATATGGTTAAATGGCAGATGTCACTCATGTTTCTTTAGTCATATTTCTATTACACATCTCCTTACAGGTTTTTAAAAATTCCTTTGCCATTTCTATAGATATATCTGATCATGGAACTTGAGCCTGCAAAAAACCAAGCGGCTGTCAGTATAGGATCTGCCAATCCACTTTGAGAATGTGTATGTGTGTATTCAACTGCTTGCTCCTTCCTTTGCCGGGAGCCCTCGAGTCAGAGCCCAGGGACAATGGGATCTTCAATGTTCGCTGGTAGGTCAAGGCCAAGGAATTCAGTTTATAGTGTAGAGCAAATGAAACATCAGGGCAGTAGGAGCACAGCTGCCCGGAAAGAAGAAAACATTCAGTATTTTGAAATAGTTTTGATATGTTGGATTTATTTTTATTTCATTTTTCACTGGCTTCTTTTTAAAGCCAAGTTACTCAGATCATGGGTCTATATCGGAAATGTGTGGTTTAAAAAATTTTTCCTGAAGGAAAGCTATAACAACAATAGGGCCTTTCAGTTTTTCTTTTCATGTCAAGTTCAACACTGTAAACAAGTTCTATTGAAGTGAAAAGGCAAACAGAACTTTCCTCCCACAGATGAGTCTCTTTAGGACAACACAACTGGGTGTTAGCTCTTAACTCCCTCTCTAGGGGTGTGTGTTCTGTGAGATACTGTGGCCCCCAGTTTATAGCAGACAGCGGGGCCCATTACGAATCTGAGCCACACAGGTACACATCCTGACCCTGGGGGAGGAGTACCTCTGTAGGACATCATTATGCTTCTAATTCAGTTTTGTATTTTAAAGTTTGCATTTATACTAGTCAAGCATAGAATCCCTTGTGAAACAATAAACTTCTTGCCTGGATTGTTGTCATTGTGTCCTAACTGGTAAATCTGTCTCTGTTCTCAGTGGACCTGGATACTGATTAGAGTTGTCAGATAAAATACAGAATGCCCTGTTAAATGTGAATTCCAGATAAACAAAAGAAATTTTCTACTATAAGTTTGTCCTAAAATATTTAGTATATTTTTCTCCAAAATATTACATGGGATGACTATAAAATATGGTGGAGGGGGCCACTCTGGTGGCACAGTGGTCGGGTTCACGTGCTCTGCTTCAGCAGCCCAGGGTTCGTGGGTTCAGATCCTGGGCGTGGACCTACATACCGCTCATCAAGCCATGCTGTGGTGGTGTCCCATATACAAAATAGAGGAAGATTGGCATGGATACTAGCTCAGGGACAATCTTCCTCAAGCAAAAAGAGGAAGGTTGGCAACAGATGTTAGCTCAGGGACAATCTTCCTCACTAAAGAAAAGAAAAAAAATACAACGGAATGACTTGTCATGAAATCTTTTAAAAATTCTTTTCACCCATCAGTGCTGACCACCTCCAAATCTCAGTGTCCAGCCTGGTCATGGGCTCTAAATTGAGTATCTTCATTGTGATGTCTTGCAGGCAACATGTTGAAGTCTAAACTCATTATCTTCCCTACCCATGTTCCCAATTTCAGTGATGTTGCCACCATCCGTCACGTTTCTGAACTGCCCTGGACCATTCCCTTTTCGCCTACATCCATTAGGAGGGTCTCCGAGACTTCTCGCAGGCCTTTTGGTTTCTCTCCTTATTCTAGCTAGTCTCAGCAACCAGTAATACCTTTAAAAAGATTACAGCACATTCCCTCTACTGCTCTCTCTTTTTTTATGTCCTTCCTTTTAATCAAGTGACTTTCAAACTTTGGACAATCACTCACACACACACACACACACACACACACACACACACACACACACACACGTGAATATACGTATACATAGAATAGAAAGTTTCCTGCAACTATACTTACCCTTACAACCCATGGGGCATTTTGATGTTTCCTATTCTATTTCATTAAAAAAAAAGCTAGTTGGTGACCCCTTGAATTGATGAGTCATGACCCGCGGTTTAAAAAAACACTGCCAATTCCATTTTACAAATAATAATCAGTCTTTATAAAACTTTGAGCAGATGATGTCACTTGCTTGCTTAAAACCTTTCAATAATGTCCCACTCATTAGCCTTAGGATAAAGTACAAGATGCTGATTGCAGCTTTAAAAGCCTCCAGCTTGCTCTGTTCTTCCTCCCATCAGCTAGTCCTTTTGCCTGGAGCCAGCTCCTCCCTTTTCCCTAGAGCTAACACCCCACAGCTTCTTCAGGCCTAAAGTGCCATTTCTCCAGTGAGGTTTTCACTGACCTCTTGGCCTAGGTGGATCCCTTTATTGGATGTTCTTCCATACTTTCATAGCAGAAAGAAACTTTTAAAATATCAGTCAGTCCCTCAACTGTTCAAAATCCTTTGAAAACTTTCCATTTCATTTAGACTAAAATCCAAAGTCCTTACAGTGGCCTACATCATCCTACATGATCTCTCTTCCCACAGCTTTGACCTCGTCTCCTATGACTCTTTCTCCTTCTTCACTCTGTTCCAGCCACAACTGGCCTCCTTGTTATTCCCCCAGGCTGGCCAGGGACCCTCTTGCCTCAGGACCTTTGCGCTTGCTATTCCCTCTACCTGGAACACTTCCAACCCCCCAATATTTACATGGCACTCTCTCTTTTCTACCAGTTTTCTCAAATGTCACCTTGTCAGTGAAGCCTTCTCTGATCACCTTATTTAAAATTGCATCCCCTACTCTGGCACTCCCTATTTTCCTCTCTGCTTTATATTAATTTATTTTATGCGGTTATTTTGCTTGTTATCTATCTCCCTTCCCTAGGATGTAAGCTTTATGATGATAGGGATTTTCTCACTGCTAAATTCCCAGCATGTAGAATAGTGCTTGGTTTGTAGTAGGGACTCAATAAATTTATTTGTTAGTAAATGAATGAGTCAATAGATAAATCTTGTATATCGACTTTCAAATCATAGCTTTCATGCAGGAGAGGAGGCCTGTTCTGTTCATCAATGTACCCACCTTCGTGCCTGGCACATAATAGAGTCTCAAAAAATGATTTTTTGAATGAAATTCATTTAAATTGGGAGTGGTAACGACGACGGAGAGAGAATAGTGTGTACAGCTTCAAGAATCCTTGTGTTTGTATTCATAATGTTTGTAACCCTGATGTAGCTACTCTGTATATAATCCTTAAAAGAGAAACCTATTAGTACAATGTATTCACTTGTTTACTGGAACAAGTGTTAGGCTTATACTGTTTGCAAACACTAAGAATTGGAGAGGAGTGTTATGTGGGCGCATTGTAGAAAAAGAATTTTGCTGGTTTCAAAGTAGTGGCACCTGAACAGTCCCCTTTTTTGCTGTAACCATGATCAAATGGAATGTAGGTCCACAGTTCCTTATGGAAAACCTTTAAGACCAGCTGGGTTCAGGATTCAGATTCCACCCGCCCCTCGCCGCACCCCTCCCTCTGCCAGGTTGTAGAAGGTAGTAGTACGTGCTCACTCATTCATTGCATACTCAGCAGATCCTGGGACAGTGCCCCACAATCAGCCATGTCAACACTTCTGCAGAGAAAGGTGTGACTGGTCACACTGGGTGGGATAAAGACAAGAAATAGCCCACATCAGTTCCATTAACATTTTTCCACAAAAGTGAGTTTTAGTGCCAAAACTTCTGGTTTTTAGAGCTTTTGAGATATTTTCCTGGCTTGGGGGTAATGCATGACCCAGAGGCCCATTGGCTTCAGGAAAGTTCCAGTTCCTGTTCTTAGTTCCAATCCCAGTGATAGAACAAATGATCCATGATTCTAATTGTATGACAACTCAGTGTCATCCAATAAACCGGTTATTTAATTTTGAATGATTTCATCCATAATAATTAAGGCAAATAGATGCAAGAAGGAAAATGTCCTTTTCTGTTCAATATCCCAGGACCATGCGTAGAAGAACGTGGTCATTTCATTAGTAATGCAGAAAGCAAGATTTTGATCTGATTGCTTATAGAGTTTGAAATCTTTAGGGCAGAGTTTCTTGAAGTTTAATGTTTAGACTCTATAGCAGAGGTTGGCAAACTTTTTCCATAAAGGGCCAGATAGTAAATATTTTCAGCTCTGCGGGTCACTTATCTTCTCTGTATGTGTGCATGCTTTCAATACCTCCTCTGCCCCACCACCTCCATTCCCTGCCCTGGAATTGTCAACATGTTAGGATAAAACTGTGAAAGGAAAATCTTGTTGGCATTTGGACTTATAAAGTGTTTTGTAGGAATTACCCTTAATTGCATACCTCTTCTTCTCGCTCCAATAGACAATTATCAAATCATTTCTTGCTGGGGAGAAAACAGCCTCTGAACGAAAAGGCCTTCCTTGGAAGAGGTTCAGCTCCAGAAGGAGATGGCCCCCATGAAGACGGTGCCACCAATGAGGGGCTGGGCGATGTCGTAACCTGCCTCATGGGTTCTAGATGTCCTTTTCTAGGACAGAGGATCCAGAGCACCTAACAAAACAGAATTCTGATTTTTTGCTTATTAAAAGTTAACTGCCACCTGGGATATTTGTGTTAAAAGGTGCTTTTTAAAATATAAAGTATTTCTGTTAAATAGAATGTTACGTAGAACAATAGCTGACATTCTGCCATCCACTGTGCGAAGCACTTTACATCCACTCTTCTGGGCAGTCCTCACCATAACCCGTGAAGCAGGTACTATTAGAAACCAAGACTTCGATCAAATGACTTGTCCAAGGTCACCCAGTGAGTGTCAGAGCTGAGCTTCTAACCCAAGTCTTCCAGAGTCAGTCCCTATGCTCTTGAGTATTACAAAATATGGCCTCATAAATATATATATATTTTTGCATGAGAAGAGGAAAGCTTATTGTTTGTGCCTTGATGTTTTGTGTAGGTGATCCTACTATGAGAAATATTTAAAAATTGGTTTTGCATATACAGAATAGCAGTGTAATGGATGCTATTCTTTTTATCTGAGGAATGATGACATGAACCTTTTCTTTTTCAGGGATACTGGCTATTTTCTTTTTAGCATACTCTTCTAGCAGGTTGTTATTGATTTTTTTCAAATGTGGTTTAAAAAAATTAGCTTGAATTTTGTCACAAAGATGTTATTTCCAAGGGGAAGTTAAAACCCTTGTGACGTTTTTCCATTCTAAGTCATTAAGGCAGTCTTAATAAGGTTTGAATCTTTCCTGATATGTATGAAAAGCAGTGAAGAAATAGAAAACAATTAAGTTGTTAATTTAGCACTTATGGTATGAGTAATAGTCTTTTCTCAATTCATTTATGATTAAAGGCTTTACATTTCTTGTTCCCTATGTTTTCTGTATCTAAAATAGAGAAGTGACATTAGTTCTAACTATTTTAAGCTCATTGAAGTCTTTAAGAGTCTATATTTTGTCATTAGTGCATGGGCTAAAGATGTTTTTCTCATTATATGAGTGAAGCCTGACTGAACCCAGAATAGCAATCAACATCCCTATGGAGACTTTCTCCTAAGAGAGGAGGTAAGTGGCTGCTTTGTGAAGGTAATACAGCAGTAAATACCCTGTTGCGGGAAGAGATGAAAGAGAAAGAAAGAGCATCTGTGCTCCTTTTGTGCCAAATACAGGGAATTCCAGGTATCAAAACCAACAGAAAGTATTTTCTAATCAAGACTCTTTTTGCAGGGGCAAATATTTTTATAATTCTGCTGCCAATTTCCGATTCTTGATTTATCAATTCTGGGCAATGTGTCTGACTCCTCGCTGTAAAGGATGGGAGGAATTCTCATAGATCCTTCTACCTAAATGACTGTTTTTTGTCTCCTAATATTTGTTACCTTTAGAATTATATTCTGTTCTAGCGGTTGCCTTTAATGACTGGACAATATAGATGGCCTCTATTTTCTGACTGGTTTTAAACATACCTGTTGGCTCCTCGTTATAAAAGTGAGGAAATTAACACAGGTATTCATTGTTCCACTCTTTTCCTCCCAATTTTCCTTAGTTGTGTTTTTATTTTTATATTGTCATGGTTTCTGACATTCACCTTGATAACATGCTTCATTGTCTTCCAGCATCTCTATCTGCTCCTGGTTGCTCTCAGGATAAAGTCCAAATTCTCCACTATAGTGAATAAATTCCTTAACCAGCTGGCTGCATCCTATCTCCCTGGCCTGCAGGACAGGAGTTCTCACCATCCTCATATATATGTTGGCCTTTTATCTCGCTGGGACTTGGGACATTTTATTAACTCTAACTCTGGAACTCCAGCTCCTTTTTTTTCTGGCAAATTCCTATCCATGCTTCAAGACCCAGCTCCCATGTACCCTTTTATAGAAGCTTTCCTGCCTCCCATTTTCTGAGGTGGTCAATCCCACAGGTGCCCATGGCCTTCTTTCTACCTCCATTACAACCCTTTTATATTAAACTATGATTTCGGGTTTATGCATCTGCTTCCGCTCCTTGGATGTGAACATTAGATGTGTGCGTTTCGTTTCTGTGTCTCTAGCATCCAGCATACTTTCCTCACACAGAATGAATGAATGAATGGAGAATAAAAAGTTTTAACACAAGTTTTAATCCCAAACCAATGCATTTGGGTGTTCTTTCTTTCCTAAACCAATTTTATTCAGCAGAATTTTCCAGTGGTCCTTTCCTGGATAACATTGCTTTTTATCAATATATACCACTTTGGAAATTTAAATGACAGAGCAAAAGAAGGGTAAAATTACTTTGAAAGGATATTTGTTGTCAAGTACTCTAAATGAAAACAATTTGTCTTTTATTCTTACCCTTTTTTTGGTCTACTAAGTCAATCTTTTAAAAAAATCACTAAATATACATTTCAGAAGGAAATCAATTCCCAGAAGTGGGATGTATTTAAAGCAATTCCTTAGAAACTTCTGTAACTACATGATCTATTTTCAATAAACACAGCATGTGGCCACAGGTTCAATTGAATTGGCACAATTTCAGTTCTCTGTTGACTAAAATCAGGCCACATGTTGTTCCTCACACACTTGTTAGATTTCTGTTATGCTTTTAACTCCTACTGATGCAAAACCGATTAAGGCCAATGGTGAAAACCTGCTAATGAATTGAGCAGCCAGACAACTATAATTCCGTGTGTCCTGAGACAGGATAATTTTTTAGAAAGGTATTCAGGCAATACATGAACCACTTTATAAAATGAAGGAGAGTGAGGTGGTGAAGACCTGCATGGAGCCCTATTGCCTGAGTTTGAATTCTGGCTCTCTGTTGCTTTCTATGTGCGTGACCTTGAGCAAGTTACATAACTTCTCTGAGCTTCTTTCCTCATCTGCGAAATGGAGAATATTAATGTGAGTTAATACATAAAATAAGCTTAGAACAGTGCGCAGCACTTCATAAATGCCCAGCCACTACTAGTAATTATTATTTTTGTTGTAAAGAATCCATAGAGGAAAAAGCAAATGGTCATTTCCCTATGGTAGTCACTACCAACCGCTTGGAGTACATCCTCCCAATGTGGTTAATGCCATGGTATTATGGCATAATAATAATAATAATAATATGCCATGGCATAACTATGCAGTTTTTACCAAGAAAGCAGTATTGCTACAGGAAAGTTAATGCTACGTTAGCCATGACTTGATTCAACAAAATCTAGGCATAGAGTTTACAAAGAGTTTTTCTCAGGAAATTTGCTTCAGAAGGCTGGTTTCTATATTACTTCATTGTTTTTCAGTGGTGAGGAAGATACTGGAAGAAAATGCAAGGTGATATAGTTACTGAAAAATTCATGGATCAAATGTATTTGGAATTCACACACCATTATTATAAATTCAGTATTGGCAAACAGCCAAACTGTGAGGCTGGGTCTTTCTTTAATTTAATATATATGGATATTATATTTTAAAAATTGGCCTTCTATGTATTCTATTTCTGGTCCCTGAGAGGAAAGCTGTTGCTTAGCAACCAGTTGTTTCTGCTTGGCTGTTGTGTAAAATGGAAATCCGTGCAAATCAGAGGCAAATAATTCTGTCCATTAGGAGTGTGGAGCTACTAGATTTAACAACTAAGTTGGCTCCAAACTTACTTATGGTTCCTTGTGCGGAAAAGATAAAGTGTGAGACAGAACTGTACCATGGTATTTACTAATTATTTTTAAAGAACAAAAACTGATTCATAAGATGTAAATTAGTATATAAAAAAGGAATAATTAAAGGATAAAAAAATTACCTAAGTTTTGAAGTATATGTTTAAAGTTTCAGATAGAAAATATTTACATCTTACAAAGAAAGAAAACTAAAATACATATATGTACTGAATTCTCGAGTTGTAGCCAACCACAAAAATGTTTATACTCTGTAAAACTTTTAAACATGACTTCATATGTGTTTGCTTTATTAATTTAGGTGGTTCTTTTCTGGTGAGGAGGATTGGCCCTGAGCTAACATTTGTTGCCAATCTTCCTCTTTTTGCTTGAGGAAGATTGTCTCTGAGCTAACATCTGTGCCAGTTTCCTCTATTTTGTATGTGGTACGCTGCCACAGCATGGCTTGATGGCGGTGCATAGGTCCACACCTGGGATCTGAGCCTGCAAACCCCAGGACACCAAAGTGGAGTGCATGAACTTGGTCCCTACACCACTGGGCTGGCCCCCAGCTAGAATTTATAAAACAGTGGTGCTCGCATTTTTTCATATACGATTTAAGTCAGGTTAATTTTTATGATTTGAAGCTTTATTTATCTTTATAATCTCCCTAAATATCAAGAAAATTGAAGAAATCTATAGAATCACAAAAATTAAATCAAGAATTGTCAAGAATAAAATTAAACCAAGGTCACTGAGTCTAACTTTTTATACAATGTACAAGCAAGCCAAAAGGGCAATAAGCCAAATCATTTCTTTTACATAACTGGATTTTTGATTCAAAGAAAAAGCTCATTAGATGGTGAAAGAGTTTGCATATCTTTGGTAAAATATTTTGGTTTTCATTTACTTGACTGTCAAGAATATTCCTTGTCCCTTAACCTAAAAAAGTCTCTGTTACAATTTGAATCTGCCACTTGGACTATTTTGGTAGTGGCCGGTTAAAATAAATGGCCAAGCTTAACAAATCTTTCCTTCTATTAGGATACCAGGTCACCTCCTGAAACAAAGGTCAATGTAACATCCTAAACAAGATAGAAGTTTATTTCTTTCTCACAAAATAATCAAGGTTAAGTAGACTAGAGCTAATTTGGCAGTTTCATGGTGCAAAGGGCTAGGCTTTTTCTATGTAGTTATTCTGCCATCCTCAACATGAAGTTTCTATCTTGTGGTCTAATATGGCTGTTCCTGCAACTGCCACCATGATTGCATTTCAACCAGTGGAAAGCGGAGAAGGACAGATGGGAGGGCACACATCCCTTTTAGCTTACATATCATGACTGGCCAGAACCTAGTCATATGACCACCTCTAGCTGCGGAAGGAGTGGGAAACATAGCTCTTAGTTGGATGGCTAAGTTCTGTCGTTATAGAAGGATAGAGTGGAAATTTTCTGCCATACTATCTTGTAACAAACTTATTGCTATCTTATCATGCTGAAACAGAAAATGTCTACTTATTAAAAGATAATAATAGCAACCCATACCCAAAGAAACAAACCCTGGACCAAATTAAGTAATATTATAAAATGATGAGTAAAATTCTTACAGTGTATATTCTCTCTATACAAATGAAACCGTTGTCTTTCAAACTATCTGCTACTAAACTATTACTAAAGAAGTAATTAACCTACTGGCACGCCAGAATTCTAATACCTCAGAAAGTGGGTGATTTAGGGCATCTTTAGGTGTAGCTCTGCCACTTTCAGACTCCTTATATCATTGGTATGTTGCTGATATCCTACAAGCGTGTTTCAGATGATCCTCAGAAAAAGACATGGTCTTACATCAAAACCCTTAAAAATATACATTTCCTTTGACCCAGAAATTCTACTTTTAGGAGTTTATCCTAAGGAGGACATTGAGGATGCAGAAAAATATTAGTCTATGAAGATATCTATTGCAAACTTTTTGGTTGTAGAGAAAGATTAGGAATAATCTAAATGTCCCCCAAAGGGAAGTGTGGACATACATTGTTATAACCATATGATAGAATACCACACTGCCTTTAAAAATGATAGATGCAGAAATATATTTAGTGACATGGGAAGTTTTTCACAACATTTTCTTTTTTTTTTTTTTTGTTGGGAAGACCAGCCCTGAGCTAACATCTGTTGCCAATCCTCCTCTTTTTGCTGAGGAAGCCTGGCCCTGGGCTAACATCCGTGCCCATCTTCCTCCACTTTATATGGGACGCCGCCACGGCACGGCTGACAAGCAGTGCGTCGGCGGGCGCCCGGGATCCGAACTCGCGAACCCCAGGCTGCCAAGCGCGGACCAAACCGCTGCGCCCCCGGGCGGCTCCTCACAACATTTTCTTAAAGGAAATATACAGATTAGAAAACAGTATGTACAGCGTTATCCAAAGTTTATGAATTAAAGCCATAAATATTCTTGAAGAAGGCACAACAAAGCTTGAAAGGTTGCTATTTCCGGGTCATGGTATTATAGGTCATTGTTGTTTTATTCTTTTTACTTCTTTGTAGTTTTGAAATTAGAAAAAAAAAAGAACATATATTTGTATAATCATAGTTGTTTTTTTTTTTTAACATAGAAAGAAATTAAAAGCTGTGTTTTCTTAACTCTCACCCAGGCTCAGAACGGTGCATGAAGACAGAGATTCTCCCAGCTTGACCTCCAATGAGGCTCTTGTTAAAGAAACAGTCCTTCCCCAAAGCGTCTTTCGCAGTTTGGTCATCACAGGAGCAATTACATCTTCTCCCACAAACAGGGCCAGATTCTAGATGACCTTAAAATCCAAGAGCATGAGTTTTATTCTATAAGTAATGGGAGATGCTATGAATTTTTAAGCAATTACGCAGGTTAAGGGTATATTTCCTCCCTCAACCTATCTCAAAATTTTCCACATAACAGATGCTTAGAAAACCATTGTTGAATGAATAAAGGAATGATCAGATGGGTAAGATAATAAAGAGAAGAGAAACTATTGTGATACCCTAAAATGGAAGATCTTTGGAAGAAAATTGACAGGATGTGGCCAAAGATTTGATGGAAGAGAGGTGGTGTCAAAGATAACCCTGGATTTTGTGTTTAGGGACCGGGAATGAATGACCAAGAGAAATTAGAAGTTGGAAGTATTAGCTTTTAGTTCTGAAAAGTAATATTATTTTTTAGATGATGGTTGTCCATGAATAAGGAGACAATCCAGAAAGAGGACAGTGATATTTATGGAGAATTAAGAACCATGCCATAGGAAGACTGATTGAAATTTGGGGGTGGATGCTTAAGAGAAAGGTTAAGAGGATTAAACTGACCTGCATTTAGGGAGAAGGAGCACAAAGGCGAGCTGATGAAGCAAACAAAGAGAGATTGGCCACTGGATTGGCCATTGGCCTTCTGCTCCTCCCTCCTGTAACTGAGATGGCTCTCCTCAGGTGGTCCCACAGCATCTTGTGCACACTCTGTCACCAAACTCTTCCATAGTGAATTTAAAATAAAGTACTAGTGGGAAAAATTTCAAACATATCTGAAAAATTGAGAACAATATAATGAATGCAGTGTACCCATCACCCAGTATGTCAATCAGAATTCAATAAGTAAAGCAGAACCACTAGCATGTGTGTGTGTCTAAATATACATATATGTGTGTATGCTTGTATATATGCAATCGTGCAATTGTGGGACCTGGTTAACCAGTTTTTGTAAGGCTGTTGTCCTCGCATCTGATGCTGGAATTTGAAGTGCACAGGGCAGGCAATTGGGAGGGGAAGATGGGTGTAAAGTAGGGGAGAGCAAGAACAACCTGGAGCTGGAAACGTTGAGGACAGACTGAAACTTGTCTTGCCTCTTGACTTGTCTTGGTGGTATGGGTGTCCTGCAGAAGTCAGAGTCCTTTGTCACAGAGCTGGATATACATAACTCGCTCTGGAGTTGGAGAAGCCAAAGGAAGTTCCAGGAGTAGGTGGGACAGTTGCAGGCCTGTCCACTGTCTTATGCCAGTCTGGTGAACCAGCAGACAAATGACAACATGTATGGCTATAAAAATGGCTGCAGCTTTACTTCCGGTCCCCAAATTCCACACAAGAATGTCTCTTGTGGCCCACCCTAACCAAAAACAGAGAGGGAAGGGAATTCTGGGAAATGTGGTTCAGTCCAGCCAAATCAACACATTGCAAAGGCACCACACCTAATTTCAACAATTATCATCTCGTTGTGAATCTTGTTTCATGTATTCCTCCAACTGCTTCCTGTCCCCCATCCATGTTTGGAGTAGAAAATTCTAGACACCATGTCATTTTATCTTCTAACCATGTTGTACTTGAAGTTGAGATTTTCTGTCTCTCTCTAAACCATGAGCTTCTTGAGGAAAGGATCCTTGTCTTATTTAACTTGCACATCACATGTGTGGGTATCTTATAAATGCTTGTTGACTGAATGATGAAAAATTTTTATGTGAACAAATAGAAGGCTAGAAAGAACAAGGCTGGTGCTATAAGCCAGTCTTTGTCCTAGGGAACTGGGTTCAAGAGCTGCCACCTCCATAAAATCATTTTTGAGGCCTCTAGGTAGAAATACCCACTCCTTCTTTGTGCCCCACAGGTGTACCTTGTATATACTTCTACCATGGTACCCATTCACTTCATTTTTAACTTGTTTACATGTCCTTCCCCTTCTAGTAGATCTAAGCTTCTTGAAAGTGAGAACTGGGCTATTTGACCTCTCTGAGCTTTATCTTTTTAAACTATCAAACATAAAACTAATAATATTGGCCTCCTCACCAAGATTCCTATGAAAATTTCTCCTGACAGGAAAGAGTTGGACTCTTCTGTTTGTATTTTTCTACTGCTTTGGGTTCATAACAATTATGTATAATTTTTCATTATACCTAATATCTTCAAAGATAGTGCATGGCCTAAGATACCTAGAGGGTGAGAAACTCTCATCAGGACAATGGGGGGTACCATTTTTCTTACGAGAGTAATTAAAGGATTATGAGTCCCTCTACACTTTACATAGGTTATCAGCCAGGATTCTTGACTGCAAGAGACAGAGTCTAACTGGAACTAGAAGAGGCAAAATGGCAACCATATTAGCTCTTATACTGAAACTACCAGAAAGGCAGGAACCACAGAGCCTGGGGATTTGATGACATAGGGACTCACATCTCCCTTCTTCTCATCCTGATTTCTCTTTGCATGCTGACCTCATTCTCTCTAGCCTGTTTTCCTCACAAGGCTACATATCCGCAGCTTCTGTATCTGAGAGGAAAGGGCTCATTTCTCTAGATTTTAGTTAAAAAAATCCTGGGAAAGGGGCTTACATCTGTGGGAAAGATGGGGGGAGTGTGAGTTATGTCTGGGGATACTGTGATTGGCAGCCATCATCAGAACCACATATTGGGGTGAGGAGGGAGCAGTTCCCCCAAAGAAGTGTTGTACAGGGTCACCAAAGCAAACACCACCACTGCCTCTGTCTTTTAACTGCAAAGAGATTAGAGCAGATACGAAGTGCTAAACAACAGACAAAATTCTGTTGCTAATTTTACAAACATTAGTCGCTGTGTTAGATGCCACAAAAGAAATTAAAAAAACAAGAAATAATCTTCATCCTTAAGAAGTTTACAATACATGGAGGGATTAGAAAGTGCATAGATCATTATGATTGAAAAGACAATATACAAACTATCATCAAAAGTATACAAAGTGCTATAGAAAGTTCTGTACAGAGGGAGAGATCGTATTGATTTGAACAGGAAAGGCTAAGTAGTTGGTTTGGACCGTATGGAACATCAGAATTCTGATAGGCATAGATGGAACTTTGGACAGGTGATGAGCAGACACTCCATAGCTGAAACTGTGTGTGGAAGTCTCCTACTTAGGAGAAGGGTGCAGAGAGCATTTGGGGAGCTGCAAGGAATTTAGCTGCAAGCTGTAGACGTGGTTTAAAGTCATATCATGGAGGCCCTTGAATGCCAGACTAAGGAATGTGTACTAATAAATCCTATGCTTTCTCTCACTGAAACCAATGGGAGCACCATATGAGTCCAAAGGAGAAAAACCATATGAGTCCAAAGAAGAAAAACACATCTCCGGATGTGTCTGCCTACAGAACTCTAACAGAGAGAAGAAAGCATGGCAGTGTCTAAAGGAGAAATAGGTGTTAGGTGCACTGTTTCTGTCAACATGTCTGATGTTAGAATATGCACAAAAGACATACAACGAGTTGATAACATAGAGCTTGAGGTGGGACAATTAAACAGGAAGATAATTTTCAAAATATTAGATAACATAAGCTAGTGTTTCTCAGAGTGTGAGCTTGGGACCAGCAGCATCAACATCATCTGGGAATTTGCTAATAATTCAAAATCTTGGGCCCTACCCCAGATTTACTGAATCAGAAACTCTGGGAGTGGGTTCCAGCAATATGTGTTTTAACAAGCCTCCCGTTGATTCTGATAAATGCTAAAGTTTGAGAACTACATGGGATAGGCTGAAAATGGCACCCCCAGAGATATCCATGTTCTAATCCCTGGAACTCATAAATATTACCTTATTTGGAAAAAGGGTCTTTGCAGATGTGATTAAAGATCTTGAGACAAGAGATTATCCCGTGTTATCTCGGTGGGCCCTAAATGCTGTCACAAGTGTCCTTATAAGAGAGAGACGGGGGAGATTACACAGTGGAGGAGGAGACAGTGTGATCACAGAGGCAGAGCCTGGGGTGATGCAGCCACGAGCAGAGAAATGCCCACGACTCCCCAGAAGCTATAAGAGGCAAGGAATGGATTCTTTCCCTCAAAGCCCGTGGAGGGAGCACAGGGTGGCCTTGCCGATTGAGGCACGGTGAAACTGATCTCAAACTTCTGGTCTCCAGAACTGTGAGACAATGAAGTTGTTTTAAGCTGGAAAGTTTGTGGCAATTTGTTACAGTAGTCACAGGAAACTAATACACATTGAAATAAAGAGAGAAGAACCGTAGGGTAAAGTACTTAAAAATTCATTAGATTCTTATAATAAGAAAACATGCTTGCTATTATCTAAAAACTCTAAAAGTAGTTACTTTTGTGTTAAGTAAAACTTGCCACATCTAAAACATTTTCCTAATATAGTTTGCTGTTGAGTATTAACAGGTAATAATTTTCATGATGTTAGCATCCAAGATAGCCTGTATATACCTTGATTTTCCTATGATAGCTTACGTTGCAGGAAATGAAACAAATTCTGTCAGGTAGAAGGGAAAAAACAGGAGACATTTTGCTTACAGGTAAGATTTGCATAGGTTAGAGAGCTGTAATAAGTCTTCCTTCATGAATAGGAAAATGTTCTTGGAAAATAATAGTGGCATTTATTTATGGGAAAATGCTTCATAATAAATATGACTTTCTATCTATAGTCTATGCTACTTGATAAATTATTCAAACTCTTTTTAAAATATTTGGGACATCTTGGGGCCGGCCCGGTGGCGCAGCGGTTTAGTCCGCGCTTGGCAGCCCGGGGTTCGCTGGTTCGGATCCCGGGCGCCCGCCGACGCACTGCCTGTCAGTCATGCTGTGGCGGCGTCCCATATAAAGTAGAGGAAGATGGGCATGGATGTTAGCCCAGGGCCAGTCTTCCTCAGCAAAAAGGGGAGGATTGGCAACAGATGTTAGCTCAGGGCTGGTCTTCCTCACCAAAAAAAAAAAAAAAAAAAATATTTGGGACATCTTAATACTTGTAATAATTTTTTTGTCTTATGCACAATGCTTCTCAGATCTTTCATATACATATATTCCCATTTAATCCTTACAACTACTATGTGAGCTGAGCAGAGCAGGTATTTTTATTTTTCTTATTTTACAGATAAAAGAAAATGATGATCAGAAGAGTTAAATGACTGGCCCAAGGTCACAAAAAACGTAGACATTGGATTCGAGATTAGAAACTATCAAAATCTGCTGTACAATGCTATTTCCCGGGATCCAGGTTTCCTTAGCTGTTCTCAGAGGTGTATGAATGTTTTTGGTTAATTATGCTATGGGTAATTAGGCTCTGGTTCAGAGGTCCCGTGGTCTATTTAATTCAATCCAACAGGCACTTGCCGAGCATCTATCACGTGTCTAAAACCGTGCTGGTTAATGTGGAACACAAAGAAATGGCCAGGCACAGTCCTCACATTAGTATTAGGGAGAAAATGCCTACGTAAATGAAATGAATAAGTAGGAGAAAGAATAAAATCAAATGCCACAATCTGGGAGACTTCACGCAGAAAAACCTTGAAGAATGGGTCTGATTCAGAGAGGTGAAATGTGGAAAAGCATTCCAGGATGCAATAGGGTGCGTGCGTGTGTGTGTGTGTGTGTGTGTGTGTGTGGTGGGGGGTGAGAGAGAATAAGCGAAAGTGCAGAGGCTGAAACGACGTGTGTGATCAGGAGAAAGCGATAACCTGAGCTGCCAGAAGCACAGTGGCTGTGTGCTGAGTAATGGGAGCTGAGCTTCTCGATGCCTCAGAGTACACAGAAGCCAAGAATCTTTAATATTTCCAGTAAGCACTGCATCCTAGAAAAGTCAGGGAAAAGCTGTAGTGATAGGTAAAAATTAAAACAATTAAAAAAAAACCCTCTTCTTCTGTTCAGTTGTCCTATTCTAGTTCTATGGACACAGCTCCCGGGAACTCACAGCCCCGCTCCTGCATTTTCTGAACGTTAGCAAGTGTGTGTGTCTGCTCATCCATGTGTAGGTGTGTGTAAATGTATTTGAGCACCTGGCCTTAAAGTTCCTCTTAGAAAAAGAAGTGTCTTCGTTTAGGAAAAGTTTTAAGAGTGCAAGATGAAGACAGTCTCCTTGAAAGAGACAGGGAAATCAAAGTTACATTTGCAGAATAA
The DNA here is from genome assembly GCA_031878705.1 of Tapirus indicus. Classification (NCBI taxonomy): domain Eukaryota; kingdom Metazoa; phylum Chordata; class Mammalia; order Perissodactyla; family Tapiridae; genus Tapirus; species Tapirus indicus. The sequence goes on along the minus strand of CM062922.1, from coordinate 75,444,120 downwards.
AATGACAGGAATTTGGGAGAAGGGGTTAGCTGGAGAAAGGAAAGGGGAGGAAGTAGAGAAGGGAAGGCATGGGCAGAGTAGGAGGCCAGAGCCTGAGGAGAAAGGACAGCTGGTAAGAAACTTCTGGGGTCAGGATGGTTGAAGGGCTTTTAAGAACAGGGGTATTTAATTTTTACTTTTAAATTGTTTTTGGTGCTTCCATGTAAATCTTCTCCATTGCCTTAAATCCTCCATAAAAGTTAGTTATACCCAGAGCCTTGAGTCAGCGGTACTTTGGGTAAGTACCTAAAGTGAGGTGTGCATGTGAAGGAAGTAGGCCCATGTCCAGCATGGGGCCACCACAATGGTAGCACTTATACAATGGCGAGATGATCACAGACCCGACACGGACTCTTTGGTGACAAAGAGGATTCTAGGTACCTTGTCCTCCTTTCCCTCAATCCCTGGACAAGTTGGGAAGGATACTGAGCTTTGTGTTTCATGTAGGATGGAGTTCCAACCAATTTCATTTGAACCATATAGGACGTGGTGACCCCTGCATATATCGGGGTTACACCAGCTTGTAGTCAGTCACTTATAGAGGCATTTCTGTCTCTGCTTCATTGGGCTCCTCTGTCACCATGGAAAGGCCTTTCTGTTTGCTGAAAATCACCAGGCAAGTGAGCCAGCTCCTGGAGGAGGAGGTAGAATTAGATTGGTGAAGGGTAGAGTCTCCAGAGAGTGACTCAGATTTGGCTTCTCTTGACTCTAGAGCCTATTTTCTGTTTACCAGGGGATTAATCATGGTTTCCAAATTGGTCTGCCAGGACGCCAGCAGGACTGGTTAAAGGAAGCAGAGGTGCTGAGTTTGGGATTTTTCCATGCCCTGGTCAGTGATTTTTCAGAAGGAATATGAAGTGATATGATTCCTCCTTTATAGTCTCACAAAAAATTATTGAGGGACTGTAACTCATCTGATTCCGGTCACTAGTCCCGGTGTAAACACACCAGATTTATAGCAACTCAGGTGAGGTATCTCAATTCTTTTTTTTTTGGTCAGCATAAGAGTGAATTCATAGTATTTAATTAACCAGATTTGGTGGATATTTGGTTTAATTCAAACTAACAACTTTAATAAATAACCAGCATGCACTAGGCTACAAAGCCTAAATTTGATATTTCCAAGGAAATCAGGAAGGGTTTGGAAATATATATATACATATATATATATATTAAATAAATAAATAGATAGATAAATACATATCTTTAGTTCTTATAATAGGAGTTGGAGCCTGTCTTTTTGCTGGATTCATTACAATCTTATTAGGATATACTTTTTCGGTATATTCATATACAAGCAAGAATCAACAGAGTCTTCTTGTGCCTGACAGTGATACTGTGGGAGAAGTCTTTTTTGAAGCTGAAACAATAATGGTTTTGCTCTCATTCACCGGGTTGTTTACCCTAGGAGGTGGTTTGATTGTTTTTCACTGTAACTATTTCCACAGATACCCAGACAGATTACATTTTCCCAATGACAGCAAAGAAGCTCTTGAAAATGCCACAGATAACTTTTTAAATGGAGAAATGTTTTTCAATTAGCTGGAATTGCTTTAAGTTATTTGTGATTATTATGCTTTAGAATTTAATATATAGCTGTTTATCTTTATATTGATAAGGATAATCTCTAGCTCGGGAAAATGGTATTAATCTCACAAAAAGATATATCCGTATTGTGAAGTAGAGTGGTGAAAAGAAACGTGACAGGTCTGTCATGGTAGTTTTTGCTTTATCAGTTTTTCAAAGAAGTAAAACAATTAGAATAAAGAAATAGCTTACCATATTATAACATATTGCTGTTTGGGTCCTGATTAATTTCCATTCCTTCAACTGTTTGCTCTGTATAAATTTGCATACACAACACAAAGGGACTAACATTATTGTGATATGTGCTGTGATTAGAAGATAGATAGATAGATAGATAGATAGACAGATAGATAGAATAGACAGACAACAATGAAATGCTCTTTCTAGCTTAGTCCCCAGACCCCACTGATGCCTGAAATCTCACTCTTTTTTGTGTGTGAGGAAGATTAGCCCTGAGTCAACATCCGTTGTCAATCCTCCTCTTTTTGCTGAGGAAGACTGGCCCTGGGCTAACATCTGTGCCCATCTTCCTCTACTTTACATGGGACGCTGCCACAGCATGGCTCGGCAAGCGGTGCGTCTGTCCGTGCCCAGGATCCGAACCTGCGAACCCCAGGCTGCCGAAGCAGAGAGCGCAAACTCAACCACTATGCCGCCGGGCCGGCCCTGAAATCCCATTTTTAAGCCTTACTCCATAGCGTCAGGCATAGTCTCCTTCAATAGTGTTTTGTGTGTGTTCTTCAGAGAGTGATGATGCACCTTAAGGAACACCAAAAATCAGGAAATGTGGAATATTCAAGGGGCATGTTTTCAACTTTTCTGACACTTTTTTCTCTGTGCCATTAATCTGGCACTTAAAATTATTGGAAAAGAATGGAGATAGGCAAAAGTCCAAACAATAGTCCCTATTGACAAGATATAGAAGAAAGAGCAATAATGATAAATATTAGGATAATCATTCTCGGACTACTGGATCTGGCTTATGCTTGGTGAGATCAAGCACACAGGGCAAATGAGTACAAGACTGGCAAACAAACTTGAATTTCTGAATCTGAGATTGAGAGTTAAAGAGTCCAGTTTCCAAGCACTTTGTGGACCTCCTGAACCATGGCCTCTGTGATGGCCAAGAAAGTGAGGATGAGATTACATCAAAGTTAGAAGGCTTCTGTGATGCATTCCTTAGAAGCTATGTCCTGGGGTGTTTCAATCAGGCTCTTTGGAAAAACTTCTAGAGTTGCCTGCTGTAGTGGCAGTGTCCTTAGAGGACACTGGATTATTTAGTGAAACAGGATTATTTAGCTAAAGCAAAACCTTCCGAAAATCATTTTGAAATTTAGAGTTGGAAGGGGCTTTAGAGGTCATCTGGTTTACCTCCCCAGCTGCCATATGAACTCCTCTACAGCATTTCCAAAGGGTTATTATCTGCTTTCTGCTTGTATACCTTCAGACATGGAGTGCACTTAAATATCATTTAGGTAGTAGCCTTCCTCGGCATATTTACATATGCCCCACACATTTCTGTGATCTTCTAGGAACATCCCCTTCAGTGTGGTAGCCAAGTAACCTTTTCCTTCAAGCTATTATTATATGAGATTTCTCCATTTTTATACAGAAGTGCCATATTAGGTTCTACAGGGAGAGTAGAGGATTGAATGATATAGAATAGAGTCCTGGTTTTAAGGAAATTTCAGTCTAGTGGAGGAATTTAGACACAAGACACATGCACATTTTGCCTGGGAGGAATAGTCAAGAGAAGTTTCAGGAAAGAGGTAGTATGTGAGCTAGGCCTTAAAGTGTGGATAGAACTTGGAAAGCATTTTCCAAGAATGACCTAGAAAATAAGCAAAGTTCTATCACATGGGAAAATAATTCAATAGGATTCAGGTTACGTGCTTAAGGACCCCATGTCTCAGAAGGCAACAGTGGGGAGCTTTCCATTAAAGGGCTTGCTTTCGGAATGTAGTTTATTGCACCCTTTGATTTTTCAAAGGTGTTAGTAGTTCTCTTTTTCCACAGAAGTTTCCTACTAAACCATATTTTCTGTCCCCAGAGTCATCTTATGCTGAATAGAAGAAAAGAAGTAAATAGATTTCTGGAAAGCAACAGTAAACCATACCCATTTTGAAAAAATGTCCAAAGGAAATATTTTTAAAGATACTTTTATTCAGAAATTTTTAAAAAGGAATGAACAAAAAGGTAGGCAACCCAGATTTTTGTCCTATAGCATGCAAATGCCATCTAAGAGGGAGAACCTTGGTGTACTTGAATGGCAGAGATTTGAAGTCTGAGGTTTTTAGATTTGCATTCCCTGGATGTGCCAGATGGATTACTTACTGGCTGAAGGTAAGCTCTCTTGTTCATCTCCCCCTACCCTGGGCTAGTTCAGACCCAAGTCTGCTCTGTCTCTCTGGGTTTGCTTACTGGGCACAGAGGAGGAATATGGTCAGTGGCTAAGCCACGGGATAGAATGCTGCCTCTTACACCACTGACTCACAAGATGACTGGGCCAGCTCCCTTCCCCTTCTGATGTTTCTGTTCCTTTGTGTACAGTGGAGCCCTAGCAATCCTCCCAGCCTTTCCTCATTCTACGGAAACAAATGCATATATTTGTGAGTGTGCTTTGAGACGATAATGAAAAGGAGATTAGTTCTTGTCGTCTTCAGGCAAAGCACAGAATCACTCTCCCGTCTATTGCTGTTAGCACCAGCAACATCCATGGGATATTCCATCAGGGATAAATAGTGGCTTTCTCAATGTTGGCTTGTTTATTGCAGGGTTAGAACAAAATCTTGGGCTAACCAAGTTACATCCCCATGTTGACTCACTTCCTTACCTTCCTCTGAGCTGCTGGGGCGACAGGGCCAGTTGCCAGAGGGCTTATTTTGCCCTCTCAAAACAGGGTTGGTGTTTCATCCTTGAGTTCAGTGTGCAGGATTGATTCTTATTCTTGTGCAGAGACAGAGATGCATTGCTTCATGCTAGAGGCTGTCTATAGGATGAGTTTTGTGAGTATCAAATATTCACAAACAAGTCAAATTTCTTCCCCAGTTGAAATTATCTCAGAAGAGTTTCTTCTTTGTTTTGAGTTGACTTCTCAGTATGATAAAGTGGCAAAAGCATTGAAATGACAAATAGGGGATTAAGCTTCATATTCTGCTTATGCCCCTAATTAGCCACGTGGCTTTGGGGAAAGAGCACTCTGAAGTCCCACTAGTCTGTGACCTGGCCATGTGGGGTCTCAGTTGCCTCACCTCTAATGTTTTGGATTCAGATTAGATGATTATTATGTTCCAAGTATGGAATTCTTTAAACAATCCCAGCAATCCATGATACTGCTGCTTTAAATACCTTGTTTTTAGCCTTTCCTTAAGGAATTTACAGTGATAATTATGCACTTTTGAGAATTAATTTGAAAGATGAATATATGAGGGTTAAACATCAGTCATACATTTTACAAGCAGGGTTCTGATTTAAAATTATAACTTGTCTTTTCTAGCAAAATATTTGACCACATATTTCTAGCAATTTGGTAAATATTCTGTACAATCTGGGCCCTGCTTAGCTCTCCAGTCATCAAACTTCTCTCCACACTCACTTCCCTAGTGACTTTATACACCTGTGCCTTTAGATACCATCCATTAATTGATTCCAGTAGATTTATATAGCCTTATTTATATATATATTTATTATATATATTTAGAGCCATATATATATAATACATATGTAAAGCCAAATTTATATAGCAGCCACTTCTCTGCTAAACCCCAGACTCATATTCTACCATCTGTGACATCTTCATTTGGATTTCCAGTAGATACCTCAATCTCAATATGTCCAACACGGAATGCCTGATCTCCACTGCCTCCCAGCTGCTTCCCCCAGAGTTCTCACCATCTCAGTGCACAGCAGCGCAGCACTGCCACTTTCCCACGCTAGAAATTTGGTTGTCATCCTTCCTGCCTCTCTTTCTCTCGCACTCCACTTAAAGCCACCTAATTGGTCTTCCTGCTTTCTGCCCTCATTCTCTTATGAATCATTTCCCAAGCAACAGCCAGAGTGATCCTTTTAAAAAGGAAGTCAAAAATCCTGTCACTGCTCTGCCCTAAGCTCCTTCATTGATCTGAGTTAGTAGTTGATCCCTGAGCACTCGGAACGCAAGCTGAAACTCACGTCCCCTGTAAGCTCTTTGGTTTCTTCTCTGCTCCTCTTCCCTTTGCTCACTCTGCCCTTGCCACACTGATCTCCTTGCTCTTCTTGGACTCGCCAAACATGTTCCTCACGGAGGCCTTTGCAAATGCTGTTGTTTGTCCTAGGACATTCTTCCTGAAGCTGTCCGCACGGCTCTCCGCCTTGCCTCCTCTAGGTTTTTGTTCAAATGTCCTGTTCCTACTGAGTTCTTCCCTGATATACTCCCTCTCCCCTCTCTGTCCTACCCCTGGTATTCCTTACCTCCTTTCTCTGCTTTTTTCACCATAACTCTTGTCACCACCTAATACAGGGTTTCTTGACCTAGGTAGCGTTGACATTTTGGGATAATTCTTTGCTTTTGGGGATTGCCCTGTGCATGGTAGCTTGTTTATCAGCCTCCCTAGCTAAATACTGTCAACCCTTTTCCTCCTCCGCCGTTGTGACAACCAAAAAGTTCTCCAGAGGTTGTCCAATGTCTCTCGGGGGTCAAAATCATCCCCAGTTGAAAACCACTGATCTAGTACAACATGTGTCTTACCTCTTGATTTGTTTATTGCTTCTCCCTTCTCCACCACTGGAATATAACGTCCATGAGAACAGGTATATTGTCTCTATTGTTCGCTGCTGTGGTGTGAGTACCCAGAATACAGCCCGGTGCATCGTATGTGCTCAACAAATATTTAATGAATGAATGAATAAATGAAATGGGCTCCTACCTTGTTTCTCTGTGCCCATGAAGCTCTGGTCACACTGGCCTTTCTTCTGCCTCTTGTACATCCTGAGCTCATTGTTACCTTCCCTTCTTTTTCTTTCAGTTCCTAGTCCTGGAAAGCACTATCCACAGGTCATCACATGGTGGACCCCAGCTTGTTTCTCAGGTCTCTACTCAAATGTCACTTGCTGAGAGACGACTTCCCTGATCACCCTATCCAACATGACCCTCCCTGCTATCAGTCACTTTCTATCAGGCTACTCTAATTTAGTTTCTTCATTATGCTTATCTTTGAAATTATCTTGTTTGTTTACATGGCGAGTTTCTGCCTCTCCCTCTTAAATGAATGCTTTTGCTGGATCTTATCTGCTTTGTTTATTATGGCATCCCCACAGTCTAGAACAGTTCCAAACCCACAGTTTGTGGACTGATTGAATAAACCTGTGTCCTAACCGATTTCAGCATGGAAGAGAGTCTCAATAATTAGGAGTTAAGAGTTGTGTCTGTCAAGGTTGAGTTGCAAAGAAGAGAATTCACGTTAGCTAGTTTAAGCTGAAAGGGATTAATTACAGCATCTGGCTCACAGAATTGCTGAGAAGGCTGAAGAAATAGCCTTCAGGTTGAGCTTTCAAGAACAACCTTGAAAGCCACACATTGACTGGACCTCTGAGAGGGACTGACTGCTCTTCAATCCGGAGAATTCTAGCTGAACTGAGAAGCTAAGGTGCCAGCCACTGGCTCTGAGACCAAACTGTCACTGCCAGAATCAGAAAGCTAGCATGAGAATAAGATCAGCACTATCAGGAACTGTCAAGATCAGGGAAATGGCCCAGAAAAACCAGACACCGCCACCCCAGTGTCAGCCAACAGAAGGAGCAAAAGTGATTGAAGCGTGTCCTCCAGCTTACCCGATCTTCCAGCTCTCGTGCCCGTACTTCTGATTAGCAAAACAAAATAAAACTCTGGCTGCTAGGAGGTCTTGGAGATGTGGCTTTTAGCGTTCCAGTCTCGGCAGCACAGAAAGGCACATCGGAAGGAGATTAGAATGGGTGTTGAGGGCCAATCCACCATACACAGGTCTGGTGATAAGACAGGATGGAGAGACAAGTGATAAAGACACGTAAATGAATCTTCAAGTTCATGTCTGACAAACAATAAGGTCACACTAAAAACAAGTCAAATAGTTGAGTCTCTTGTACGCAATGCTGATGGATGGCGTTCATACAATTTCAGGATAATTACTTTTCCCCAAAGAGGCAATAGCGTGTTTGTGACTGTGAATAGCATGACCATTCGTAAAGCATCAGTCTCAGACAAACCAAGCTCAATAAAGGCATGATCTGAGGTCTCCTGGAGAGTGGAACTGTTTGTACCTTATAGCGCTATAAGAAAAGGGTGAGTTTGGTCAGCCTGGACACTGTTTCCATGGCTGGCCATGTACATTTATTTTCAAATTAGGACAGTGGTAAATTCAAGTCACTGGGGGGGCTTAAATTTCACAGAATCCCAGATTGGGAGTTTTTGCATTGGCTAAGAAACAAATTCATTACTTGATTTCATTTTTATTATTTAAAATCCATAAAGGTTCATTTACTTGAATGAATCTATTTATTTTCATACAATATACTATATACATTACATCAGATCACATAACACACTATATATACTTTACTCAATTCATTTTATTGGAAGGATAAAATCCACAAATTCTTTTTATTCTTAACCTTACATCTGCATGCTTTTCAATATTTAAAAAGCTCATTGCAATTATAGATGTTGTTGGTTTATCTGTTTTGCATACTTCAAATCTAACTTTAAATAGAACCAACATGAAATGATAATTGGGGAGCTCCTGCTCAACTGAAAATACAGAGATATAGAAAAACCTAAACAAAACTTTAGAATGTGCTTTCAAGAATATGATTTGATCAAATTTAGGAAACTTACAACTCTCTACAACTTTTAAATTCTTCCTTTTAAGTATCTCACACTTAAAGATAGTTTAAGGATTTCTTCCATTTTTTTCTCTCCAATTTTCCCTGTAAAGGACTTTTAAAGCAACCACTCTTTATTGAGTACCTTCTGTGTGCTAGGCCTGGAACATTCTCTCATTTAATCCTCATAGCTCCCCTATGAGGCAAAGATATTATTTCTGTTATGCCAACATGGACACTGAGGCTCAGAGAAATTGCTTGTTCAAAGACACCTGGCTAGGAAGAGGCAGCGCTGGGATTAGAGACTGGGATATGAGCTTGTATCTTCCCAACTTGAAAGCTTACTCTTTCTTCTGCAACATTTAGCTATTCACTCATGCATTCATTCCTTTATTCAATTGATGCTACTTGAGCGCTTACCACGGGCCAGGCATGTGCTGTTTGCTGGGATTAAAATGATGAGCCGAAAGGGGGACACCATCCCTGCCCCTTGAGAAGGGGCATGAAGCTGAGAATCTCTGCTCCCTCCAGCTTAGTTGCTTATTCAGGATTTACGGATAATGATTAACTTCCTGCAAACACAGACAAGCATGTAAAGATTGCCATTCTTTTTCATGTAGGAGATGACCATTTTATAAATATTCCCATGTGAAAGAATATTAAAATTGATTACCAGCCCTAGGTTATATGTGTTTGCCTAGCGTCCTCGATGAGTTCAAAATTAATGAAGCACAGAAATTAATTAGAGACGCTGAAACTCCAGAAATCCCTGGTGAGGAAAATGAGGTTTAGCTGATTTTTACACGAGGCTGAAGCAGTGGCAGAAGTTGAGTTCCTGTCAGGAAGGATCAAGTATTTAAGACACGGTTTAGTCATGTTTCCAGGATGCTAGCAGCCTGAGCACTTTGACCAACACTGCCAAATTCCTGAGTCAAGGGACTAACCTCACCAGCGGTCAACTATAAATGACAGAACCCCTATGTATGTCAGGACTTCAATGCCTAGAGGGGCCAACAGGCTGTGTACTGGGTGCAGAGGGCCAGGTCTATTAACAGGTAGGAATATTCTTCATTCCACACACAAATATGTGTTTTCTCCTACTGGTAGATCTTTCATTTTGTCCCTTCTGATGGAGACCTAGATATAGGAAACATTTTACTTTCCACTTTCCCATAAGAAAAGGAGCAGCCTGATGGCAGTGATGAATGGCTGCTGTTTGGCCTCACTCTGGGAGAGTAGTTTGGAGTGGCAGGGCCTGTGGGAACCTGGAAATACCATGACCTGTCTAATGGGGCAGGAGTTACTCAGCTCCTGCTGATTGTTGCCATGAAAGAGGGCCTAGTGGTGCCAGATATTTAATTTTTAAAATAGAAGCCAGAGATCTGGATTTTTCTCTGAAATCACCTGATATTTAAATCTTGACAACTAATTAAAAATTAAACAAAAAAACCCTCTTGGGCCAACACTTTTTTTCTTTTTTTTTGGTGAGGAAGATTGGCACTAGGCTAACATCTGTTGCTAATCTTCGTCTTCTTGCTGAGGAAGATTAGCCCTGAGCTAATATCTGTGCCAATCTTCCTCTATTTTTTGTATGTGGGACACCACCACAGCATGGCTTGATGAGTGGTGTGTAGGTCTGTGCCCGGGATCCAAACCTGCGAACCTCAGGCAGCTGATGCAGAGTGTGCGAACTTAACCACTATGCCACCGGGCCGGCCCCTTGGGCCAACATTTTTAATAGGGTGACCAATCATCCTGGTTTGTCTGGGACTGAGGGATTTCATGGGACATGCATCTTTCAGTGCTAAGACAGGGAGAGTCCCAGGATAACTGGGATAGTTGGTCCCTCTAGAATGTGGAGGATAAAGAAAACATCCCTATAGTCTGAATAAAGTCTGTAAGTGGCCGGTTTATGACCTCTGATGAATAGGACAGCGAACTAGAATAGAGTTCACAGGGAAGATATTTGATTAATAGAGAAGGACCACATACACGTGGACCAGAGCGCATCTAGTTGTTCACTTCTGCTCTCCCCACGGTCCTTATCTGATGGCCATAGCCTGCTATAGTGTTCTTTTTTATCTTTTTTGTGTGTGTGTGAGGAAGACCAGCCCTAAGCTAACATCTGTTGCCAATCCTCCTCTTTTTGCTGAGGACGACTGGCCCTGGGCTAACGTCGTGCCCATCTTCCTCTACTTTATATGGGATGCTGCCACAGCATGGCTTGACAAGCAGTGCCTCTGTCCGCGCCAGGGATCCAAACCTGGGAAACCTCAGGCCACCGAAGCGGAGCACGCGAACTTAAACCGCTACACCGCCACCGGGCTGGCCCCTAGTGTTCTTTTTTAAAGCTGCCCATCCTGAAATTTGTTCAACCAAGGAACACACTGGGGAGAGCTCTTCTTTGGACAGTGGGAGATCCAGAGGGTGAAAGGAAGAGGATGAGCTTTCAGAAAGGAGGCAAACTATTGAAGGCAGTGTTGAAAGGTTGTCTGGAAATGTCTTGGACTGGACTATTTTTATTCTACTTAAGTTTCATAACTGTAACTATAAGGGTTAATTTTTCACAAGCTTTTCCTAAAAATAAAATTTGGGGTTCATAGACTATTACCTGGTGAAGGGAAATTAAACACAATGTGGTCCAAATCTTCCAATACAAAGTTGAGGAAATTGAGGCCCAATGTCCCAAAGCTAGTTAGTGGCGGAATGGTTCAACTCGAACTTGTTTGGAATGGTGTAGATGAGTGCCAATAGCGTGATAAGGGAGGGCAACACAACTCCTCTAAGATGCATTTCCAGCAACTAAGGAAGTTTTATGGCACAAAGAAAAATAACCATTAACATCTAAAAACAACAGAAGTTTATTTCATACTCTACCTTTTGTTTATGAAATTAAATGATAATGAATCACCGAATCCTCATATTGTTGAAACTCAATACAGACTGCATAAAGTGAAGGACAGTGAAACCGAAAAATGAGAACCCTCTATCAAAAAGGCTACTAGATTGTATCTGGGCCATTTCGTGTGGGCAGCACACATTTTAAACTAAAAACCTATGATTTGCAAAACACAAACAAGGAAGTTTAAAAAAAGTCTTTCCAACCATCATTATATACTGGCATATATTTAGCTTCATTCTGCAGTTCCAAATGCATCACTTCTTCACAACAGAATTCTCTTTGAAGTCAGAGAATAAACTCTGTGGTGAGGATATGCCCCAGGCCCATACAGAGCAAGTAAAAACAAGGCTGATTTTTATCCTATTACATTGGCATGCTGCACAGCCAAAGAACATACTGGTCATATTTACATTCACAAAGAGGTATCATTAAGGTCCAAAGATTCACAAATTCCTTATCTGAATAAATAGAATCCTCCTTGCTTCCTTTTGGGCCAAAATGAAATACAGGGTTCATCTTCAGCACCTGTTTGTGTAAATTCCTTGGAATCTCAACAGAATAGGACAGAGTCCATGGCTTAGTAGCATGAATGTTATACCAACAGAACATATAGGCCAATCTAGTTTCCTTGCAGACTCTAAGAAGCTCCTAGAAGCTGGAGATCAGTGGTTATACAGTCTTTATTGTGGGTAGATTACATGTAGCTGTAAGCCACTTAAACATAAACTTGGTGAATAGTTCAGGGTCAGAATGTTCTGATAAGAGGCCAAGACTTAACAAAGAGTTTATGTTTCAAGACCAGACTCCAGCTGCCCCAGAACTTACCATTCCCCTCCTGATTAGATCCAGGAAGGCAGCGAGAAGGGAGTATCAGGATATGTTAATTCTTAATAACCATTTGGTGGTTGATGATATAGGAATAGGAGTCAACAAAACACAATTACAAAACATTGTTTTGGTGTTCAGACCAGACTCCCTTCCAGGACAAATCTCAGGGGGTGGTTTGGGCATTCTATTTCAGAGGCAAGTCCTAGGAGTGGTATTGCTGTAGAGTGTGTGTATATATGTCTTTAAGCTTAAAACAACAAACATTTATTATCTCACATAATTTCTGAGAGTCAGAAATCTGGGAGTGACTTAGCTGGGTGGTTCTGGCCTAGAATCTCTCACTAGATTGCAGTTGAAGTGTCAGCCAGTGCTGCAGTCATCTGAAGGCTTGACTGGGGCTCATAGGACCACTTCCAAGATGGGCACCATCGGCTCAAGGTGGCTCGTTCACATGGCTTTTGGCTGGAGGCCTCAGCACCTTCCACTTTGCCTTCAACCTGTCTGTGGGCCTGCTTGAGTGTCTTTATTACAGGCAGCTAGCTTCCCTCATGGTGAGAATACAAGAGAGTAGGTAGGGCTGTAATTAACGTGGCTTTTGGAATTGGATTTTGAGATTTACAGAGTCTTGGTACCACTAAGGTGCTTCATTTCTTCCTGCCCCTAACAGCCACTATACTAAGGGATGGTGTGGACTTCCCAAGGGTGACTCACTTGCTTTAACGTGGGAAGCAAACGAGTCCACCTGGAAGATGTGGAAGGTGGGAGATCACTCTGGCACTGAAACCAGGAAAGGTCTTTTAAATGAATGACTCTTATGCATTGCTGAAAGTTGTGGTAAATTATCCTTTTTTAACACTTGGGATAGAAGGATTTGAGCAAGTATTTTGCCCAAACCTCCCATTTACAGATGGCAGTTGAGGATATGAGAAGCAGAATTCTACATAAATACTTCAGAGTGTTTGTATTTAAAGGAGTCGTCATGTTTAATTAACCTCTGTTTGTGGGGAGATTATTACAGTAGAGTACAGACAAGCCATCTCCAGACTTTCCAAGCTCATTGTGAACAGAGACAAGACAGTGGCTGGCAATGAGAAAACCAGAAATCTGATTCTCAGCAACCTTTGAGTCATGTGAATCTGAATGCAGAGAAAGGATCAAGAGCATAAACGTAATTCTCCCACACAAGAGTGGGACGATGGGTTGTTGGGAAATTGTAGAGAAAGTTTCTTCTTCTGAGCCTTGAAGCTTTTAGAAAAAGTAGTGGAAACTCTCAGGGAACTTGCTTAACCTTGCTAAGATCCATTTCCTCTTCTATCAAGAGAGGCTTATGACAGCAACCTTGCAGGATTATTGTGATAATTAGAAATAATCTGTACTAAGTGGGTGCTCAGTAAGTGGCAGCTGATTTTATCATTATTATTATTATTACCATTATATTTTTTCTTCAAGGCATTAAGCCTACACCTAGGGGAAGGCTTATCCCCCTGGTTCTCAGCACTACACTGAGGCATCTGAAAGGGGATGGTAAGAGGAGGGGCTGATTCCCCAGCCCACTGCAGGCTTGTGAGGTGGTGTTTCCCCTGAGACCACTTGCACCAGAATTACCTGGTTGTTTGTTAAAAATGCAGATTCTTGGATCCTGTCACAGATCTACTGAGTCAGTATATCTGGAGATGGAACCCTGTAATCTGCATTTTTAACACCCAAATGCTTCTTATGCTCACTAAAGTGTGAGAACCCTGACATAAGGTGTTTTAGAGCTCTTAGGGAGCTCCCGGAGGGCAAGTCAGCCAGATTGTCTTAACCAGAAGTTTCAAAAAATTTTATTATGTGTCCCTATCAGTAAAACCTTTTGTATAATGTAATCCTGATGTTTGTATGTTTATATTTATACATTTATTTATAAATTATTTACATGTACCCCTATGCTAATATATCATATACATTATATAACAAAACAGAAATTTTAGAAAGATGACATAAAAAATGACTTAAAAATTTAATATTTTCTTGCTATATCTTAATCGATCGTATGATTCATCCCTTAGCATTCATACTCCCTAACCTGGAGACTACTAGCTAAACCAGAAGTGGTCACTATGGTTGTGTTTATTCAATTACTTATTAAGCAAACATTTACAGAGTTCCTTCCAAATGCCAGGCCTGTTCTAGCCTCCAAGGGTTTATGTGAGTGATCATCTCCTTCTGTCATATTGAAGCACTAGTAACATCACTACCTCATCGTGTGTAAATCCTTTGTTATTTCCAGATTCTGTGGGTCGGAGGGTTCAGTTCATCTCCTCCAGGCAGTGGAGTGGTGCTGCATCTAGTTCAAGGCTGTATTCAAGTTCACCAGTATATAACTTAATGAACTATTTGGGATTGGAGGAAAGTCCCAGATAGTCCTAGTAAGTCACGAAGAATCTAAGTAACGAAGTAAAACAGATAAATGGCCCTCACTGAATTAAACAGAGCACCATTTTTGGGAAGGTTGTGTGGCTTTGTGGAAAGAACACTGGACTTGGTTTTGGAAGACCTCTACATGTGTCCGTGCTTCTTTCCTTACTGGCTGTGTAACTTTCTGTAAATTATTTACCCTCGTTGAGCTTCTGTTTGCTCCTTTGTAAAACAAGGGTAATAACACCTTTTCTGCCTACCCCACACAATTGCTATCACAACCAAGCTCTCCTCATCTTTGATTATGATCCTGCTGAATTCCAGGCTTGATCAGTCAGCTGTCAATCACTAGGATTTATTGAGTGCCTGATATTTCAAGGCACCACCAGGTAAGTAGAATTTCACTTTTCCTGATTTTACTAGAACAAGCAAGTTCTTATTCTCCTGAATTCAACAACTGCTCACCTTCCATCTGTCACACTTCCACTCCCACAAAGGTTAAGAGAAGTGAGTTGAAAGCCTAGTTTTGCCACTTTGACATTTCATTTCCTTAAGCCTTCATTCCCTCATCAGTAAAATATGGATAATGATATTTACCCTCTAAATTATTGTGAGGATTAAGTTAGATAATTTATGTAAAATACTTGGTACAATTGGAACATAGTAAAAATTGAGTAAATGATTATTACTTAAATGCTGAATATGGGAGGTACTCTTTCAACATATTGGTAAATGCAAACTGTAACTTGATACACCTGTTCAGAATTGGATTTCACCTGGTAATTCTAAAAAAACCAAGGGATTTGACCTTACATCTTTTATATGATTAACCTTATGCTGGTCATTGAGAATGAAGTTAAAAGACAGATACCTTTAAACATTCAGTTAGGGAATGAATAATGACTAGCTTGACAGAATGGAAGTTTGCTATGTTTATACTAGTCTAGATTTGAGAACTGCCCCCAAAATTAAGACAATATTTATTAGACATAAAAATAAAAGGAAAAAATATTGCTAATGTACTAAAACATGATCATGAAGTATCGAGCTGGTAGTCTGTATGTGCCACAACAAAGCTTTGATCCTGACTTTCAAATTATGTGACACAAATCTTACCCTAATTTAATAACAATGGATTTTTTTTCATGTTACACAGGCTATTGACATAGCTTAAATCCCTCACTTAATGACTCATGATATAATAGACTGGCGTTTCCTTCATCTTTACTTATACAAGGATGATTTGATTATACAGGCACATTTTAGCTGATCATAACTACCTTCATAATAGGCCTGCAGCTTAAAAAATACCCAAAGGACTGACCAGTATTTGTTTCTGAGTGAATTTATGTGTCAATTTCTCTTAAATGTTCTAAGTACAGATCCAATCTTTAACATAGGGGCTCATCTATTGCTTGGGTTTGAAGCTGATCTTCTGCATTCTAATTTCTCTTGGTATCTTATACGACTTTCCTATCAGTGTGGACTCATACTGGCATAGCATATCAGAACAGGAAAGGACCTTAGAGATGTAACTCAACTCCCTCATTTCTCAGTTGTGAAAACTATGGCCCAGGCAAGTCAATCATTTTCATCAGCTTCAGAGTGGAGAATAGACTCTATGTCATGACTCTCAGATCTCTTCATGGTTTATTTCTCCCCAACTCAGCTTCTTTCAGTTTCTCTTACTCCTGATTTAATTTTTTAGTTCAGAGTGTAAAAGTGTGGTAAAATCAGATTAATCTGAAACATCGTGTTCAGTCCTTTCCCTAGAACAAGCCTTGATGTGTGAGTGGAAACACTGGTATTTCCAGGTTCTCACCAGTGAGGTGTGGCAAATTGGCCATGTACACACTATTGGATTTGGCTGTATTTATCCCCTTGTATCTTTAGTACTGTGACTCTTATAAATTAGTATAAAGTTGTCTATGATTTTAGTGAATATTCACATTGAGAAATCGTGTTTATTTCTCCTTTTCCACTGCAGCGTGACTTAGAGGAAGTAATCCTTAGTGAATTAATTACACTGGAGTTCCCGAAGCAAATTCAGGATTTTATATATTCTGAAAGGATTTTTAAAAACCTAAAATATTGATTAATAAATTAAATATTGAAGACTCAAAACTCATTTTGAACTTTAGTTGAGGAGAGCCATTACGAATGCCAATCTGATATTCTGGGAGTTGTAAATATTGTATAGTAATAGTATATTTCATATTATTGAAACAGAAGATGCTATTTAGCAAAAAGTAAAAGTCAAAAAAATTTAGCAAAAAAGGGAAAGTAGGTGTATGAATGTAGAATAATGTAAGACAGGCTCCTAGAATTATCTCTGTTTATAGAGAAAAATGGTAGAATGGAGATTTGGATATACCAGAAAAACACAGCCTAGAAGTTGCAACTTCAGTGTACATAATTGTGAACAAAGAAATAATCTCGGAAACAAATATGCATTATTATATATTAAGAAGCAGTGTGAAGTGTGAGAAATCTTAGATTTCTAGAAAAATATAGATTGTATCCACTTCCCTACTTCCTTAGTCTCTGTGCTTAAGTTTCTACTCCACCATTCTGCTAAAACTGCTTTCAGGAAAGTCACCAATGAATTAGTTTGTCAAACTTCCTTCCTCAAGGAATATGACATTTGACGCTATTGACTACTTCCTCCTGGAAACTCTCTTCTTTTTAGCTTCCGTGATGTTGCTGTTGAATAGTTTTCCGCTGCTCTTCCCCTTCCTTTATTCATACCTTAAATATTGATATCCAATATTCCACACTTGGTCCTTTTTTCTTATAATGCTACGAGAAATCGTGAACATACAATAGGAACCAAATCACACTTGCCCTTAGCAGACATTGCTAATTGATTTTGGCAATTTTCTCTGATCCCTGATGCTATCTTAAAACTCTCAAAAATGCTGCAGGCAACCACCAGATGATCAGAGTCTGCACAGGAGAAGAAATTTTTTCCCCCACTCCTGTTTTACATATCCATCTTGGAAAAGCTCATCTGTAGTCATGACTTTAAATTCCAAAAAGCCTGGGGGTTATTCATTAGTGTCTCCAGCACCTTGCACACTGACTGGAGAGCGTGGTTTGGGTTGGACAAATATTTGAAGAATAAATGCTAAAATGTTTGATTAGCTAACAATATCTATGCATGTTCTGAATGTCTTGGGTGCTTGAATGCAATTAAAATTGAAATGTGGTGATGATAGAGAATGTACAAAATAGTGACAATATTACAATGAAGTATATACATTTTGAGAAATTTTATTTCTAAACAAAAATTACTCTCTATATAAGACTTCATAATTATTTTCAAATCAGTAAACTTAAGATCTATTCAACAATAAGAAAAACCCAAGGGAGCTGTGGAAGCTTGCATTAAGGGTTTGAGGAGTTTTTATCAGGCTAGTTCAATGGGATGTTTTCCTCCAAGTTGAAAGTTCCAATTCAACAGCCAGTGAGAATAAAATGTGCTATTTATTCCTAGCCAAGGTTAAAGTAGTAACATATAATTTTGCATCATGCTTTGTAATTTTTTGAAAGAATCATAAATCTTCAATAATTAGAGTTACAGCCTATTTTTTCCTGAAAATTAATAAAGTAAATAAATCTCTAAAATGCTTACTACAAAGATGCTTCCAATAAAACATGATTATAAAAGTAGAATAAAATGTAAAACTTTGAGCCTGCTTTTTCTCCTTCCTGATTGTCTCATTTTTCAGATTGGTCTATAAAGGAGAATTATTATACAACAGTGAAGTATTTTCCACAGAGGTAATATTGCCTAAACTTTATTTATCTGTATGCCACCTTTACCATTTTTTCTGTATTCTTATAACAGCACAGTAGTACCTAGTATATAGTGCTAAATGAATGTTAGCTGTTATAATTACATATTATCAAAGATGCTTGGCTTAAGCTGGGGGTTAGAAGTGTACATTTTTCAAGGCATGATCTCAGGGGCCTGGTTTGAAGGTCCAAAGTGTGACCTGCCAATTCATACTGCATTTACAGTAGCGTGCATTCAATTTTAGGGTGTAACCAGAAAGCAGCAGCACAGAGGTGGGGTGGAAGAGTCCAGTGCAGGAGGGCCAGCTTGTTTATAATATATTAATTCTCTAGTGCAGGTGTTGGAAAACTTTTTCTGTAAAAGGCCCCTTGGTAAATATTTGTGGGCCATATGGCTTTTGTTGCAACTGCTCAACTAAGCTGTTGTAGTGCAAAGGCAGCCATGGACAACACATGAAGGAAGGGATGTGGCTGTGTCCCAACAAAATTTTATAAAAATAAGTGGTGTCCTGGATTTGTCCTAGGGGACATAGTTTGTAGACCTACTCCAATGGTGTGGTTTTGGTGCTCAATTAGTTTTCTTAACTCTGGAAACTTTCTTTTCATCTTATTTTGTTTTATCTTCTTTTTAAATTTGCATCTTATTGAGTTTATGTTCTTGTAATGTTCTGCAATGAAAACACTCACAGTGAATTTTCCTTGGGTTTCGTTTGTTTTCTAGACAGCGTTCTTCATTTGCTTTTTTGCACGTCATATTCCTTTCTTCCATGTGTATGTGTGTTTGCCATTGGTATGTCGTTAATTTTCTCTTGCTCATTTAAAATGTGGATTGAACTTCAATTTGCTCTGCTGTAGGTACAGTCTTCTGAACACTTTCCACCTTACCTGAGCTTTGTTTCTCTTCCATTTAGAGCATGGTTTATAGGCTGCATGTTGAAATTGGAACAACATGCAGTCTTTATTGGAAGACCCGAGCTCTGTTCTCTCATCGGAGATTTTGTTAAATATTCTATACCAAAGGTCAATCAAACTAGTTGGGAGTGTATTGTATTCTTGGACAGGTTCTCTCAGGCTTTAGTTAGTTTTTCCAATTCTTCATGGAGCCCTGGAAAATGGTAAAGCCTGGGGTATTAACTCCTCCTGACTTTGCCTATGTGATCCATTGCTTCACTTATCTTCAAATTTTGGGAGGCAGAGGGAGAGGAGTGTTAGCAAAACTTTTCTGGATTTGTTTGATGCAAAATGTTAATTCACTATTGTTTCTGGTAAGTGGGAACAGGATTAGTAGACAAGCTCAATCTCTTTTCTTTCTTTTCTTTTAGATGCTTTTTTCAGACGAGACTGGGCGCATTCAGGATGGTTTGGCTGTAGACTAGATGCATTTTTTCAAAGTTTATAGCATATGCTTAAACTCTTGTTTGGTAACCCAGGGCTTTTCTTCTTGCTTTTCACATTGCTCGTTTGCCTGTTTTGTCTGTTGGAGAGCAGTTTAGCATGGTGGTTAAAGACATAAGCTCTGGATTTAGACTGCTTGGGATCATATCTCAGGTCTACCAATTATTAACTACAATCTGTGCTTCAGTTTCTACATCTGTAAAATGGGGATGATAATAGCATTGTTTTTCATAAAGACATTATATTATTAAATGATTTAATATGTAATAACTCCTTGGAATAATGCCTGGCACATATTAAGCACTATTTACATTTTAAATATTATTGATATACATTTTTGATTTTTGTTTTCTCAAATATTGGGATAGATGATTTTACTGTTTGGTTCACTCTGCCGTATTGACCTTCTGCTATACTATTTCTGAAGCGCTATAGTCATTCTTTCTTAGAAAATAAAGCTAAAAGGCTGATATTAAACTGTATCATTATCACTCATGCACAGTAGAAGAAGCAGAAAGAAAAAAGGGCATTAATATATTTAATATGTCAGTAAATTGTAAAGGGTTAGCCTTGGAATTCTGTTTATAAATGAAATTGATTCACTTTCAGCTCTGCGTAGCCTTGATCCATTCTGCTGGCCTGGCTCATGTGTGACTCGACTCGCTTCACACCATACACTTTCTGCTTCGTTTGGTCTGTTTGTTTCACATCGGGCTCTTCCAAATCCCCTCTCCTGACCTTGTCTTTGGCCACAAATGCATTTGCTCATCTTGTGCCACCTGGAATGATGTCAGCTCCACTCTTTCCATTATTTTCCATGTGAAGGAAGTCTTTGTATTCCTGGCTTTAAATGGCAGAGAGATTGGTTATTGCCTATCTATGTTTTCACCCAAAGTTTTAGGTGCAGACTTGGTCCTTCACTTACTTTGATTGTGGGGTTTAGAGTGAAAAGATCCTATCAAAATCACGGACATTTGTTCCTTAGAAATCTCTTGACTTATAAAGATGAATGGAACTTTTTCAACAGGTTTCACTGGGGACTTGGGATTTATGGATAGATCAGATTTTGCATAGATTTAATTTCCTACCCCAACATCCTCTCACAGTATGAGTTTTTAAATCTTGGAATTAAATTGCAGCAAAATTGAAATACACAATTCTATTTCAATAAAATCAGCATCTCTGGATGGGATATAGTTAAATTATTTTTTTTTGTAAAATGAAGATCAACTAGAAACCCATTTCATCTGTCTAATGTTGAATATGAGAAGATTAGCTTGACTCAGCGCTGACCCTAGGACTTAACCTGAAAATCAAAGAATATCTTTGATAATAGGTTGTTTCTGCTTTTTCCTAAAAATAGATTTTTTTCATGAAAGAAAACTTGTTTCTTGAGTTCTGATTAATTGAGGGTTTGATATTTTTCTCTTAGCTCTTGTTTATATGCTACCACAGAATGAGGTGTGATCATAATATTTGGTCAGTCTGAGTCACTGTGGTTCATGAGGTCAGTTACATAAGTTGAGGTCTAATATTTCCAAGTTTCTCTGTAGCCTGTCTACATGAGAACCAAATCTTTTAGTCATGTCTGGTTCTACCATATGGATATGAATATAACAAAAATTTGAAAGAATAATAGCATGCTTCTTTAAACAAATGAGGTAACGTTTCAAGTATTCAGTGTAATTCTGAAAATAATATAACAGACTCCCAGGTTATAACTACTCAGATTTAACACAGGATTTGAAGACTTTTAAATCCTTAAAAAGTTAAGTGTAAAAAGTGAAGGTCCCCCCACCTCTTGATACTCCTCCCTTCCCCCTCCCCTTAAAGGTCATTGTTCTAAAGATGGTGTATGCATCCCTTACCTATTGCTATGTAAAAAGATCACCCCAAAGACTTAGTGACTTAAAACAACAAGCATTTATTATTGCTCATGAGTCTATAGGTCAGATGGGTGGTTCTACTGATATGAAGTAGGCTGGGCTGATCTTAGCTGGAATTGCTCATGTGTTGTATGGTCAACTGGCAGGTCAGCTGAGAGCTGGCTTATCTTAGTATGGCCTTAATCATGTGTCAGGTGGTTAGCTGATTGTAGGCTGGGGCGATGGGGTTGTCTGGGCCATGAGTTACTCATTACTCAGCAGGCTAGCCCAGGCTTATTCACAAGGTAGCAGCAAGTTTCTAAGAAGGACAGTAGAAGGGAAGTGTGTAGGGCCTCTGGCAAAACATTTCTTCCACTGTATTCCGTTGGTCAAAATGAGTGTCACAAAGACACCAGATTCAAGGGATGGGAAAATAGACTTTGCTTCTTAGTAAAAGGAGTGGTCAAGTCAATGTGAAGGGGAGTGGATTTTAGGAGGGAGGAAAATTGTGGCCATTTCTGTAATCTGCAAAGCATATGTACTTTTTCCATGTATGTGTCTTATAATTTTAGTAGGTATATTTATATTTAGAAATAATATTTTGTATTATTATAAAAATTAGCATAATTAATATCCTATTCAATATATGGCTTTGCAAATTGTTTTTTTAAAAAATTCACAATTGTGTTTTTGAAATTTACTGTTATGATGAATTTAATGCATCTAATATCACAACTTATTTATACATTCTCTTGTTGATGGGCATTTAAATTATTTCCCATTAGTTTTTGCAATCATAAGCAAAGTTACAATGAACGTCTTGTACACAATTTTGTGTGCACACATGAGAGTTTCTCTAGGTACATTTTAAAAATGAACCTGTTAGGTTGTATGATACACACATTTTCAACTTTAGTGGATATTGCCAAATTGTTCTCCAAAGTAGTTAGACCTGTTCACATACCCCATCAGGGGGTATAGCAACTTTATTTCCCCTTTATCCTTGTGAATTACATTTTATATTATCAGACATTTTTATTTTTTGTGGAGCCATTTGGAGATATTCATTTAGTAAGGTTGAACATATTTTATATGTATACTGGCCAGATAAATTTCCTCTTCTGAGAATTAATTACCTTGTCATACATTTCAACATTTAAATTTTATTTTAAACATTAAAAGTGTTTTCAGTGAATTAGTTTTTTTTTTTATTAGTGGCAGTTAAAAAATGTGTAAATACTGGAAATCAGTCCTTTTTCAGTTATACGTATCATCTTCTAGATTGTGGCATATCTTTTAACTTGTTTTGTCGTGTCTTCTGTTATACAGATGCTTTTTAATATTAATATAGGCAAATATTTCAGTATTTTCCTCTATGGTTATGGATCTTTTATCTTGTTTATGGAAAATTTTCCTACCAAGATGTCATAAACATATTTTCCTATATTTTCTTCTAAGATTTTGAAAGTTTTTCTTTTTGTGTTTAGTTCCTTAATCCTTCTGGAATCTACTTTGTGTATGATGTAAAATAGGGATCTAATTTTATTTTTTTTCCAAATAGAAAGCCAATTGTCCTGGCATAAGTTATTAAATAATTTTTTCTTTCTCAATGATTTGTAGTGCTAACATGTCATATCCCAAGTTCCTGTGCAGACATGGGTTTATTTCTGGGCCCTTTATTCTGCTTGATTGGCCCTGCTTTTCCATTTCTGCACCATTCCTATACCCTTTTAATGACTGCAGTTTTACGGTAAGTTTCATATCTGGTGGAGGTAATATCTTTCCTCATTCTTCTTCAAAATTATCTTGGCCCTTTGCTTTTTCTTATTAAATTTAGGAGCAGCTTGCCAAGTTAAAGTGTGGAAAATTCCATGCAACAATAAAAAGTAGAACAAGGTAAGGGGGATTGAGAGTGCGGAGGGAAATTTGTGGTATTAAATAGGATGATGAAGTTAGGCCTCACTGAGAAGGAAAATTTGAGGAAAGACTTATGGGAGATACAGAAATTAGCCAGTTTTCTGAGGAAGAGTCTTGCGAGCAGAAGGCAGTCAGTGGTTCTGGTTCTGAGCCAGATGTATCTGAAGAACAAGAAGGCCAGGGAGACTGAAGCAGAGTGAACAAGAGGGAGAGTACTAGGAGTTGAGGTCAGAGTGCTTATGGGGACCAGTGAGCCCCTGTAAGGATATTGGCTTTTGTTCTGTGTGAGATGGGAAGTCCTTGCAGGGTTTTGAGTAGAGCTGTAACATAGCCTGACTTAAGTTTTAAAAGAATTACTCTGGCTCTGTATTGAGAATGGAATTTAAGAAGTAAGTATAGGAGCAGGAGCCCAGTGATGGGGCTATTGCTATAACCCAGGTGAGAGATATGGAGGCTTGGACCCAGGGAGAAGCAGTATAGGTATGAGAAGTAGCTGGATTCTGGATATATCTTACAGGTAGAGTCAATAGGATTTCTTCATAGGTTGGGTGTTGAGGTGTGAAGAAAGAGAGGAGACAAGGATGACTCCAAGGGTTTTGGCATGAGCAACTGGACTAAAGAATTGCTACTAACTGGTTAGGGAAGACCGTGGGAGGAGCAGTTTTAGGGGAAGATCAAAACTCGGTTTTGGGCATGCTAAGTTTGAGATGCCTATTAGAGATCTAAGAGGAGATGAATCTGGAGTTCAGGGGAGAGGTTCAGGGTGGGGATACAGATTTGGGAGTCCTCAGTATATACCTGGTATTAAAATGTGGAGACCAGATGAGATCATGTAGGAAGTGAGTTTAAAGAGAAGTGGTCCTGGGGCCGCCCGGTGGCGCAGCGGTTTAGTCCGCGCTTGGCAGCCTGGGGTTCACCGGTTCAGATCCCGGGCGCCTGCTGATGCACTGCTCATCAGCCACACCGTGGCGGCGTCCCATATAAAGTAGAGGAAGACGGGCACGGATGTTAGCCCAGGGCCAGTCTTCCTCAGCAAAAAAGAGGATTGGCGATGGATCGTTAGCTCAGGGCTGGTCTTCCTCGCGCACACACACACACACAAAATAAAAAATAAAGAGAAGTGGTCCAATGACTAAGCTCCTTGCTATGAAGTCAAAGAAACACACATGAGGGACCTTTTTGGGGTGATGGAAATGTTCTGCAACTGGATTCTAGCGTGGTTGTATGAATCTGTAAATTTACTAAAAATCATTGAATTGTACACCAAAAACATGCGAAGTTTATGGGATGTAAATTGTGTCTCAATTTAACAGCTTTAGCTGTTAAAAAAATTAATATATTGAAAAAAGAGAGTCCAAGAGATGAGGAGGAACTAGTAGAGGACATTTGAGAAGGAGTGGCCAGTGTAAAGGGGGAGAAACAAGAAATCATGGGGTTCTGGTAAAATTCGGTATAATTTTCATTCTTTTTATTTGTCCTTCCTTGGACCATTTCTCTACTGTATTTTTCATAGCTAAAAGTTAGATTGAAGAAATTAAAAATTGTATTACTTACACTTGCTTAAATATGTTCTTAATCCAGGTTAACATCCTTGATCTGCCAGCTTTTTTTGGTGCAAGCAAATAACTTTGAAGTTTTGCTGGACAGAATTCTCTCAGACTGAAAAAACTGATTAATACTGGAGAAAAAGGGTAATGAGAAGGGGAAAAGGTGACTTCACACAGAAGACTGCTAAGATGAGCTCTGCAGGTGCTGAAACAACCATAGAGGGTGGAGTCACCTGGATCCTAGTCCTAGAGCCCTGGGCATCCTCCATGGCGGTGGTGGGCGTCTTTGTAAGTAGAGAAGCAAAGTTTACGACAATTTAAAATGACATTAAACAAATGTAGAAAATCCCGTGGCAATGGTTTTTCCTGCTTTTATATAGAGTCTAAATATGTGGGTTGTGCTTTGTGACTTCAGGAACTGATAGAGTAAGAGGAACTGGCAGATGTCTATCTTCTAATGTAGGAACTCTGGAAGCATTATGCAGAGCAGCATGGGGTTTCACCACCCCACGGAAGCCTCCACTTTAAAGGGTGTGGTGTGTTGCAAGATGTGTGAAGTCATTGCTTAGATGCGGATTTAATAAGAGAGGATGAAAGAGAAGCAAATACAATTCTCAGGATCAGAGGAAGACCTTGTCAGCAAGCACATACTCTAATTATTCTTTTTTCCCCATGCTGAGAAATTATGCAAAAACCTGAGGCCCAAAAAGGGAAATTCAAAAATGAACTCAATATATTGAAACATAACATTCAACAGATGAGAAAGCAACGTATCATAGGTGGCAATGTAAGTCAGAACTAGATACTAGATAACGTGATTCAATATGTTTCTCTAAAGATGAAAATAAATGAGCGAAGGATCTAGAGCAGGATCGGGATAAAATATCTATATTTTGATAGATGGGAGTTTGCAGCATTTCTCTTTCACTGCTACATTAGCATGAAAGATAATATTTGTTTTAGCACATCTCATCCAAGATGCTCAAAACTAATATATGTGGATTATTTTGGTTAGAAAAAAACATTGATTGTTTTTCTAATAAATAATAGTTTATTATATGTGGCTAATCTACAAATCACAGAAACTTTCTAAAATTAATTTGACATATTGCCCTTTCATTTTATCCAGTGAAGAGTTCCTGCCATCAGCCAGGCATCAGAGAACAGGTTCACGGGCCTCTCGAGTGGTCTCCGTCCCGGTAGAGGGTGGTCAGGCAGGAATTCGAGGGTTTAAAATGCTCGAAGGTGTTTCTAATAGAATGGTGGTAGTTGAAGAGAGCGGGTTCTTTTTGAAGCACGGTGATTTCGTTCCTGTTCCTGAAGCCGTGGGAGGGACAGTGGCAAAGTGGCAGCCCAGGAACCAGGCCAGAGACTGGCTGCTTTGTTTCCTGGGGAAGAGGCTTTCCAGGGCACTTGACTCCTAAGCGAATTTCTCCTCTACGCCAAGCCATAGGGACAATAAGTAAACCCTCCTGTTGTGCAGGCTGCACCTGACCACGAGTGGGTTGTCGGAGATAGTCAGTAGGGTCAGGCAGCATGGAGTGGCCTGGTGGATAGGGGTAGCTATTCTCTCATCCATCCATTTAAAATGTGTTACTGACTGACGTCTCTGTGCCAAGAATAGTATTAGGAGCTAAAATACAATAATGAACCAAGTAGACATGGATCCAGCCTCCATTAGTTTAAGTAAACTAATATATAATTAGAACTTGTGCTAAATACTGTAAAGGAAAGGCACAGGAGTCTGTGAGAGCATAACTGGGTGGGGTGGGGCGGGGCAGGAGCCTAAGGAATAGGGTGGTCAGGGGTATAAAAGGGAAGAGAAAGGGAGCAGTGAAGTGTCCTTGCGACCTGGCAGTTATGGTGGCACTGACCCATTTTCCAGGAGGTGTGAGGCCTGCCCTGAGAGGAAGGGCCATTTTGAGAGTGAAGCTTGTCTGAGTCAGCAGCAGAAGGAGCATGGGGCTTAACCAGGGTCTGCGTCCCACAGCGAATGCATGAATTCATGGGGAGGAGGGATGCTGCCATCCATGCTGCCTAGTGGACATTCACCCCACCTCCATCCCCGGGGGAGGGAGTGTTAATTCTTTTAAAATCACAAAAATAGTTACATGTTTATTTGAAAAAATAAACAAAAACCTTTAAAACAATACATAAACATACATAAAGCAAGAAAGAGTTGCTATTTTTGAGTATTTGCTAATACTGTTTCAAGGATTAACAGGTGTTAACTCATTTAATTCTCATGACAATGGACGGATACCACTTCTCCAAATTGGGTGTCGAAGGAAGTGAGAGAGAAAGTAACCTTTCCAAGTGTACACAGAAAGTAAAAGTGCGAATTGATACTTGAACTTGGACAGTTTGTCCTGGTGACAGTTACACCAAATCGCCTATCCTCTTGTCCATTGTTGTACTCCAAATAAGAAATATGCTAAAAATACAGATTTCTGAGCCTCACTCCAGAGCTACTGAATCTGAACCTTTGGAAGTGGGTCCCAGGAATCTGTATTTTTAACTTGTTCCCTGGTAGTTTTTTCTATGTATTCTGCAGACTGGCATAGGGAAGTAGAGGATAGTAGGAACAGTTGAAAAAAATTTCCAGTTAGGGTAGTAAAGCTTCATAATTTAATGACTGGGTATTCAGTAAATTCAGTGGTCGTCTGGAAAGTGTCTGTGGATGGACATATGTTGTGTGTGTGTGTTGTATGTCACTATACACATACATGTGAGTATACAAATATGTATGTGAAAAGTGCCCCGAATCAGACAACAGATAAAGACATGAAGATAGATTAGATCTGAGATGCTACCTGTGGCCAATCTAATTCTGTAGGTGGTCAGAACTAAAATGACACTGGTATGGCATATCAGTAATTAGCTGAGATATTTATAGCTAATTGTGTAATAAATTTGGTTTTAATAAACTAATGTTTGCCTAGGGTGTGATTTAAAATGATATTATTGGGGCTGGCCCGGTGGCGCAGTGGTTTAATTCGCACTTTGGCATCCTGGGGTTCTCAGGTTCGGACCCCAGACGCCCGCCGCCACACTGCTTGTCAGCCATGCTGTGGCGGCATCCCATATAAAGTAGAGGAAGATGGGCATGGATGTTAGCCCAGGGCCAGTCCCCCTCAGCAAAAAAGAGGAGGATTGGCAATGGATGTTAGCTCAGGGCTGGTCTTCCTCTCAAAAAAAAAAATAAATAAATAAATAAAATGAAATTATTTAGGGTCTGTAATAAAAAAATCCATTTGGGGTCTGGCGAGGCATGGCTATGCATGACCCCTGGCAGGCACAGCTATAGAATTGCACAGGGACAGTCACAGCATGGCATTGATAGATGCAAAGGTTACTTCATTTTTGCTCCATTACAGTGGTCCAGGATCTTGTACTCAATTTTCCACCTTAAAAACAATCAATTTCATTGATTTACCCTAAGGTGAACCCCTAGGCAATGACTCAAAGTCCAGATAGAAATGAATCCCAGAGTCTCTCTCTCTCTCTGGACAATGCTGGGTAAACACAGATACATTCTTATTCTTTGGCTATCATTTTCTTTGACTCCTCGTGAACCACCACCTTTCCATTAGTTCAGTTACATTTACCACTAAAACAACCAAATACTGGCTTCGTGACTCTGTCAGGCAGTTTTTGAGTCAGAAGAAATGAGCAATAACTGGAAATCATTTATTTAAGAGAAAGAGATTGAAAGTTAAGGAACGAGAAAGGCCTGGAAAGGACATCTTCCACGTTTATGATGGTTTTACTTTTTGTTCCTCATTTAATTCAGCATGTTTCTATTTTTGAAATAAACTTCTAAGATTTTCTTAACATTGTCTTTTTAATTTTAACCCTTTCCCCCCTTTTTAACCTTTCTTCCCAATTTTAATTGACTGTTACCTTTATTTATGCCTTTGGGTTGAAAAACTCAATTGGGATGTTTTTTTCTTTATTATTTGAATATTGCACTGTGCTTCCATCTGTGTCTTATGTTCTCTCTCTTATTTTTTTTTATTATTTGTCTCAAATTCCTGTGATACTTCAGACCCTCAGTACCCTCACCCACCCTTCTTTCTTTTTACTTTTTGAATTATTGCATGAGATCTCACCACCCACTCCTTCTCCCTCCTCCACAGGGAGTTGTGGCAGCAGAGTAGAGTTTTTCATTACTGATTCAGGAGAATTCATAGGTGCTTGAGTGGTGGCCCTCTTGATGGAAAGTGGCCATCTTGTGCAGTTCTCATATTCCTAAGATTCCTAAGGTATCTCACATTCCTAATATCTTAGCTTCCTACAATGCAGGGTGAGGCCATAATTTTTCCCATATTTTATTGATGGATTCATTGAAGTGATGGGGATTAAATAGCTTTCCCAGGAACAAACAACGAGTCAATGATAAATGTTTTGCCAATTATCTATCCATTAGACGTTGACCCATTGGCAATGTTCTTCTTCTATAAGAAATCTCAAAAGTAAAAAATACTCTTTTAAACACAAATGACAACTTTGTGAGGGTCCCAATACAGGCTCTTGGGAAGGTCCCCTGTTTCGCTGCCCGCTAGTCCCCTGAAGCATCCTCTTTTTCTCAGCAGGCTCAAATGCTCAGCCCAACTGCTCTCCATTTGTTTCTCCCTTCTAAGCTGAGATCCTATGACCTACTTTCTCCTCCCCTTTAATAATGCAGGCATCAGACATCAGAGTTTCCCAAATATTACTGAGCATTTAATTTGTGTCTACACACTTTGCTGAAGGTCTCGGTTACTGTCTCCAGTTCACACTTGTTTAATACCATATGTTTAAGGCCAGTCTCAAATCCTGGAACTGTGTCTCTTGATTCTCCTGTTCAAACTTTTAGAATCCTATAGAATATGCCTTTCAGTTAATGTGTCCCTAGTTTAGATGTCTTGACTTTCTGATGGTGAAATAAGTGTGGTTATATCTGGACCCTGGGTATTTACGTGTGACAAGGTGGGAGTGTTGCCTAAGGGTTGGACAATGCCTTCTCCGCTACCATCTCTGGATGGTTCATTGCAGTAAATTTTCTGTCCTTTAACCCCAGGAAGTGTCACAGACATTTCCCTTCTCTGTTCACAATGCTGGATCTATTTTTGCCACATGGCAATGAGGTGGTTTTATAAGCTTAAAAATAGCCTCCTCCTTTTATTGCCATTCTTTTGTTACTCCAGCCCTCTGCTCATCTTATTCTCTTAGCAAATTATTGTATTTGCTGAAGGATATAGAAGTCCCACCACAGGGAGTGGAGAAGGGGGACTATAAATTGGAAGTACAGCGGCAAAATGGAGGGAGGTGAAGACAATGCTTTCCTCTAATTAAAAAAACAAAACTGTTGCAAGTTTGAGAAACTGATCAGATCGCCATGCTTATTAATCATCATCATGATACAAATAATAGTTAACAAAGTGCCATGTGCTTTACACGTACTAAATCCTATGAGATATGTTTAAAACATGTCCTTCCACTTTTGTACTCCATCTTATAGGTGAGAAAACAGGTTGGAGAGTTTATACAGCTTGCCCAAGGCCACACAGCCAAAAAATGGTACAGCAGGTTTCAAACCAAGGTGAGGATGATGCCCGAGCTCATGCTGTGCCATTTCTCCACCGGAGTAACTTGCATGTGGTCTGAGAGCTCCAGTGGGCAGAGCCTGTTGCTCTGAAATAAAACCAGGTATAATAAGTACACAAAATCTGTGCAATCTGATATCATATTGCACAATAAATGTGAACGGAAGCACACACAAATGATTCTAATTAGTATCACTCATGCAGTCACATCAATTTTTTACCGTTTCTTTCCTCAATTTGTTAGTTTTCAAATATCTGCAATCACTCTTAGAGTGAACACTTTCCCCAGATGCCTAGAAGGTCTTTCTTATCTCCCACAAGATATGCATGTGGTGACGAAGTCAACGGCTCTATGTTTGGGAGGTCCTGGCACTTCCTAGCTCATCATTTCCAAGATCAAACTGTAAATAATCACCATCCCAATCCAAATGTATTAGGTTTTTCATGCTACCAGATTCTTATAGTGCAGTGATTCAGAGGTTGAGCTTCGGCATTTCATAGGCCATTGTTCGCAATCCCCTCTCTGCCATTTTCTAGTTCTGTGACCTTGGCTATATGTTTTCTAAACTTCAGTTTTCCTGTCTATAAAGTGGGTATAATAATAGTACTTAGTATGGTGATTAGGGTTAAATGAGCTAAAGCTGAATATCCTTGATATACTAAGTGCTCAATAAATGTTAACTATTACTTCTAAGAGTAAAATACTAATCTTATACTTTTTTCTGTTATACAAGGAAGGAAGGCAAGAAATGGCTGAATGAATTCTCTGAATTGTGTAATATTAATTTAGATTTTTTCAGGGGCAACATTATGTTCTATAAATCTTTAATATAATAGGAAGTATCTATTCTGAATGGATCCTTCTGAATTAGGAGACAGAAAATATCAGCAAATAGCTCTCGGATAGACTCAATTCATTTTGTTTTCCCTCTTATTTATTTTATTTTTATTTATTTTTTCCCAGTTTTATTAATGTATAATTGACAAGTAAAATAGTATATATTTGAAATATACAACATGATGATTTTTTTACCTATATATTCACTTTTTGCTTTGTTGTGTTTTTTTCAGCTTTATTGAGGTATAATTGACAAATAAAATTGTAAGATATTTAAAGTGTACATTGTGATGATTTGATATACCTATACATTGTGGAAGGATTACCACAATCAGGTTAGTTAACATATCATCACCTCACATAGTTATCATATTTTTTTTTGTGATGAGAACACTTACTTAAGATTTACTCTTAGCAAATTTCAAGTATGCAATACAATGTTATTAACTATAGTCACCATACTGTACATTAGATCCCCAGAATTCATTGATCTTGTAAGTGAAGGCTTGTACCCTTTGACCAGTATGTCCCCTTTGACCAGTATGTCCCCATTTCCTCCACCCCTCTGTTAACTAGCATTCTACTCTCTGTTTCTGTAAGTTCAACTTTTTAATTTTTTTAGATTTCACATACAAATGAGGTCATACAGTATCTGTTTTTCTCTGTCTGGCTTGTTTCATTTAGCATAATGTCCTCTAGATTCATCCATGTTGTTACAAATGACAGGATTTCCTACCTTCTTATGACTGAATAATATTACATATATATATGTGTACATGCTACATTTTCTTTAGCCGTTCATCTGTTGATGAACACTTAAGCTGTTTCCATATGTTGGCTGTTGCGAATAATGCTGCAATGAATATGAGAGTGCACATATCTCTTCGAGATCCTGTTTTCATTTCCTGTGGATGTACACCCAGAAGCGGGTTTGTTGGATCATATGGCAGTTCTATGTCAAATTTTTTGAGGAACCTCTGTGCTGTTTTCCATAATGGCTGTACCTATTTACATTCTCACCAAGAGTGTACCATTGTTTTTGTGTGCGTGTGCATGCCAAGCATAGATATAAGAGGATTTCAAACTCAATAGTTAAATCTGGTTGAGCACTGCTCTTTCTTCCCAGAGTTTAGGGTTAACACGAGGAGAAACTGTATTCTCTATCCTGGATAGTTCTTTTTTGGAGATGTTTCCAGGACCTGTTTCTGTGTTTCAGAACCAGCCACAAATGTTGTCTTTCTGCCCTCACAAACCAGCAGACGTCATCTCCCAGGCCGCCTCTAAACAGGGAACTGGTGGACAATTTTGATGTAAAGCTTGGTTGAGGTTATTTATGAGAAGCATGTGGAAATACGCAGGAAGCTTTCAGGATGCTGTAGGAGGAACTTAACACACAAGACTTGGATGTCTAATGCAATCTGAAGGCTGTGCCTTAAGCAGAAAGGGGAAATCTCTCTTCTCAATGGCATGAATTGTTTTTTAGTGTTCTTTTAATTTTACCATCTCAGATATATTGTCTATAAGTTTTGCCAGTCTAATATCTGAAAACATTTGCTACAGGGATGTTTGTGTCTTGTTAAAAAAAAGAGTCCTTGAGATTAGTTGGCTGGAGGACATAACTTATGATAAATTGTTTTGAGATGTTTAGTCAGAGTTGAATTGACTATCTTAAAGTTGTTTTTTGAAGAGAATGTGGGCAAAAGTATTCTGTAAACTGTTTATTATACTCTTACAATAAACATATGAGGGACTTAGCCTTAAAGGAATGATTAAACTTATTTTGAATGGTCTTAAAGAGAATGCATAAGACTAATGGGAGAACAAAGCTAACATGGCAGAGGGAGGAACTTTCTAACCATCAGAGATGTTTTAGGGGAAGAGTGGGTTTTCTTGAGAACTAGTGAGTTTCCTGTCACTGGTCATGTTCAAGAGTGACCTGTGTGTCCACTTGTCATGTGTGTTGTAGAGAACCTTGATGAAATCAGTAACCGTTTTCACTCTCACTTTCTTATAAGGGTATAGTGAAGTTTTCCAGAAGCTGTATGATCTGTGATTTTACGAGTGATTAAATGCAGAAGTAGACATAAGAATCAGCTGTCTTCCATTAAACTAGACATTAAAAAGATTTGTAAAAATGTAAAATGATGCCATTCTTCTAACTAAATAATTTTTGTTTGGGAAAATTGTTACTTTTCATAAAAATGTTATGTTAACATGTATTATATTTAATACTGTTAATTTTAATGAATAATGCATAAATATTTTTAACACTTCTCAGTTTTAATTTCTAATAGGGTAAATATAAACAGTTATAATTCACATAAACACAAACAGAGATCCTCATATTTGTTATCTGTTGCTGTGTACAAAACATCCTAAAACTTAGTGGCTGAAAAACAACAAATAGTTATTATCTCCGTTTCTGTTGGTCTGGAATTGAGGAGCAGCTAAGCTGGGGGATTCCAGGTCTCATGCGGTTGCAATCAAGGTCTTGACCACAGCTGCCGTCATCTGAAGGCTTGACTGGGACTAGAGAATCTTCTTCCAAGAGGGCTCACTCACTGGCTGTAGACAAGAGGCCTCCGTGTGTCCTCCCAACTTGGCGGCTGGCTTCCCCCAGAATGAGTGACCCAACAGAGAGAGAATAAAATGGAAGCCATGACGTCTTTTATAACCTAGCCTCAGAAGTCACACTTCATCATTTTTTACATTGTGTTCATTGAAAGTGAGTCACTAAGTACAGACCACCCTCAAGGAAATGGGCATCAGTCTCCACTGAAGGGATGGGTATCCAAGAATTCGTGGACATATTTTATTTATTTTTTATTTATTTATTTGTGAGGAAGACCAGCCCTGAGCTAACATCCGTTGCCAATCCTCCCCTTTTTGCTGAGGAAGACTGGCCCTGGGCTAACATCCATGCCCATCTTCCTCTACTTTATATGGGACGCCACCACGGCGTGGCTGACAAGAGGTTGTTGGCCGGCTCCGGGTGTCAAACCCGCGAACCCCGGGCTGCCAAAGCGCAAAGTAAACCACCGCGCCAGCGGGCCGGCCCCTCATGGACATATTTTAAAACCACAACAGTCCTCTTTAAGGATTGCAGGACTAGATGATCTTAAAGAGTATTTTGTGTGTGTGCAAGTGAGGAATATTATCCATGAGCTAACATCTGGGCCCATCTTCCTCCATTTTGAATATGGGACGCGGCTGCAGCATGGCTTGACGAGCAGCGTGTAGGTCCACAGCCGGGATGTGAACCTGCAACCCCGGGGCCGCCCAAGTGGAGCACGCAAATTCAACCACTATGCCAGCTGACTGGCCCCTTAAAGGGTATTTTCAACCCCATGTTTCCATGGAGAAAGGAAATAAGGTCAATGGTTAGGTCAGAAAAATATCCAAGGGGACCTCTTGAAAGGATTTCCCTCATTACTTATGTGGCAAATTTCTACTAATTCTTTAAAACTAAGTTCAGAAAATCACTTCCCTCAGAAAATGTCTAGGCCCCTTCCTCTGTACTAGCTCCGTACTTGTATATACATCTGTTATTATGCTTTTCACACTGTCTTCCGATTACTTCGTTTCTTTTATTTTTAGGAAGATTGGCCCTGAGCTAACATCTATTGCCAATCTTCCTCCTTTTTTGCTTTTTTCTCCCCAAAGCCCCAGTAGATAGTTGTATGTCATAGCTGAGCATCCTTCTAGTTGCTCTATGTGGGACGCCGCCTCAGCATGGCTTGTGAGCGGTGTGTTAGTCTGTGCCCAGGATCCGTGCCAGCAAACCCAGGCTGCCAAAGCAGGTTGCGTGGACTTAACTGCTATGCCACCAGTCCAGCCCCCATGTTTTCTTTCTTGTTTAGACTGTGAGCTTTGGAGGTCAGGGATGTTATCTTCTTTCTCCAGTACCTAGTGCTACGTCACATTTACTCATCTTTCAGGGTCACATATACTCTATTCATTTATTCTTTCACACTGTTCTGTCATTAGTGTCATACATTGTGTTAAGCATTGGGACAAGATTCCTCCTCTCACGGTATATTTTAGTAGGAAGGCAGACAATAAACAAGTAAACAAACAAGATAATTTCAGAAAGCAATCCATGCTATGAAGAAAATAAACACAAACTGAATGATCTGGGTTGTGGTGTGGAGTGGTGGCTACTTTACATGGAGTGGTCAAGGAACACTCCTCTGAGAAGGTAACAGTTGACTTAAGACTTGACTGTTTTCAGTGACCTTTAGTAAGCACTATAAGTCTACATGTCTGGCACATCTGTCACTTGCCTGTGGCCATGTCCACAGACAGAGAGAGTGATAGTAAGGTTGATTGGGTAGAAATGTGAGCACAAGGGAGGCTGGGAATTACCCAGGGTCACCTAGAGCCCTCAGGAAGTAGTGGATTTGGGCCTTAAACCCAGGCCATGGGTTCAATACAATTGCATTATTGCTGTCTCCTCTAAACTCCAGGAACTTATTGGGGGCGAGATGAAGCATGCCTATTTTAAAGAACCAGACAGCACAGGCAGTGGGTGTCACTGCAGTGCATGTGGGACACGGAAATGCAAAGCAAGGCGTTGATGAGTGTGGGAGTGGCAGAGCTTGTTTAGGCCTTTCATGCTTGAACTTGTCCTGGCTTCTTTCCCGTCCCGTCCCTTCAGGCCCAGGTGTCCTTGTGCTCTTTTTCCCCCTATTGCAACCTGCTCTCAGGGAAAATTCCCTAGCCCAGGAAACCTTCAGTTGGCACATAATAAAGGTGTGGTCCAGCTGCTTCCTCACAGCAGAGGTGCTCTGTTCGGGGAATCTAGTTGGGGAAAGAGTCCCGAAGATTTTTCCTGACTTTTGAAAATATTTTCAAAACTAAGTTTTAATATCCTAGAAACAAGCAATTACCAAACAAGCCAAAAAAGCTCCCAAATCCTCAAATGCTGACTCCTCCATGAAAACTTCTCTCCCTTTTGTTGCCATAGCAATTTTGTATATATCTTTATTCAAGCCCTGATATTTTATGCAATTAATTGTTTACCAGTCTCTCTCTTTTGAGGGCAAGGACTGCCCTTTATTCACTTTTGGTATCTTTTACTTGGTTAAATACTCAATAAAGGAAAAAAGAAAAAAGGAATCTAAAACCCTGCACACTAAGGTGCAAGGAGCTGGCATCTTCTCAAGATATTGCCCCTTCTGCAGACAATATCAATGTACAGCAATAAGAGGGTGATTGAATGAACGATGGCATATCTTTCTTACAAAGAATTTCTAATAAGGGAAATGCTTATGTTATAATATTAAGTAATAATATAGCTGATTGAATTTAATGTAATATAGAATAATGCATTGTAGGAAGGTCTGGAAGGAAATGAACCAAAATGCTGAAATCACAATCTTTAATCGGTAGCATTATTGATGATTTTTATTTTCACCTCTCTAGTTTTCTGTAGTGTCTGAAGTGTCTAGAATAAGTATGTATTAATACATGTCAGATAAGGAAATTTGGTTTTCCCCCAAAAAATATCTCTCAGAAAAGAAGGAGTTGCCTTCCAGAGTCCTTTGCATTATGAGATTCTCTCTCTGACTATTTTTTATGAGGAAGGTTAGCCCTTAGCTAATATCTGTTGCCAATCCTCCTCTTTTGGCTGAGGAAGGCTGGCCCTGGGCTAACATCCGTCGCCAATCCTCCCCTTTTTGCTGAGGAAGACTGGCCCTGGGCTAACATCCGTGCCCATCTTCCTCTACTTTATATGGGACGCCACAGCATGGCTTGACAAGCAGGGTGTTGGTCTGCACCAGGGATCTGAACCTGCGAACCCTGGGCCACTGAAGCGGAGTGCACCAACTTAACCACCGCGCCACCAGGGGAGTCTAGTTGGGGAAAGATTCCCGAAGATTTTTCCTGACTTTTGAAAATATTTTGAACCACAAAGTACTATTTGGGGAAGACATACTAGCTTGAAATGATCTCAATAAATCATAAACTTTTAGGCGATTATGGAGATCTTCTAGCTGAAACAAAGGGAGCAAAGAAATTTAACATGAACTTAATGAATTCTCTCTTGGGGATTAGATCCCCAAGTTGTAAGCCATAGATGTCATTGTCAGCCAGCTTTCTGAAGGTCCCTTTACCAAGCAATCCTGTAAGTGGTTACACTGTGCAGGTTATGACTATATACTTATAGGATAAATGAAACAAGCAGTTGTCTTAGTGTTTTGTGAATTGGTACCTGACTTGGGATAAACATTCCAATAGCAACATCATAGTTAAAACAACAACAACAACAACAAATTAAATGGAGGAGAAGATGATGTCTAGACAACTGTCGGTTGACTCAAAAGCGTCTCTAGTGCCATGGGGGATACTTTGCCACCAAAGACACACATGGCAACTTTGAGGAAAATACCTTGATGGATGGAAGAGTAGAAGAAAGAACTATTTCTAAATTGAATGTTATTTTATATAATGTGATTTTCAATATATATGCTTAATTAAATTAATAAATTAAACATTGAAATTAAGTACATAACTATTTCATCTATGTCCCTAAAGGCTTATATTCAAGTTGATCGAAAGCATTAAAGTAAAATTTGTTTTCTCTTTGGGAACGTGACCTTATGTTAGGGTCACTTTCTATTCCTGTATACTTCTTTAATAAGAGCAAAATCCAAAAGCACAAACTTGTTGTCCCTTCCAGGGATTCTTAAAATTTAATAGCCATTTAGGCTTTTATGTAAGGAGTTAAACTTTAATGGTGAGATCTCAGGCATTAGCCGGTGGATGGGGAAGGTATTTAGGGAAGCATCTGGGACACTGTGCCCTTAGAATCACACAGGGCAGGGCATCAGCTTAGACTGGAGCGAGGCTGCCTTTGCAGGGGAACTTCCTGTCAGGGAAAATTTCTTGGAGGAGTGACTTTCGAGCTCAGTCTATGAGTAGGTGGTGGACAAATTATGAAAAAGGGAATAAAAAGTTGTGTTACTGATCTACTGCTGCATTACAAACCACCCCAAAACTTAACAGCTTAAAACAGCACCCATTTATTTGTCCCTATTCTTTGGCTTGGCAATCTGGGCGGAGCTCAGCTAGGACAGCTCATCTCAACTCTGCATTTGTTTGCAGTTGCTGGTGGGTCAGCTGGTCATGGACAGACTTACTCAGAGCTCACAGTCTGGGGCCTTGGTCAAGGATCTTGTAATGGCTGGACTGCTGGCCCTCTTTCTCCACATGGTCTCTCTCACTCTCACAGATGGGCTTGTTCACATGGCACCAGTGTTCAAGAGGGTGAAAGTGGAAGCTTCAGGACTTCTGGAATCCAAGGCTTGGAAATCATAGGATGTCACTCCTGCCACATCCTGTTAGTCAAAGCAAGTCACAGAGTCAGCCTAGATTCAAGGCAATGGGGAAATAGATTCCACTTTTTTGTGTGTGAGGAAGCCCAGCCCTGAGCTAACATCTGTTGCCAATCCTCCTTTTTTTTGCTGAGGAAGATTGGCCCTGGGCTAACATCCATGCCCGTCTTCCTCTGCTTAACATGGGACACCACCACAGCATGGCTTGACAAGCTGTACGATGGTTTGCACCCGGGATCCGGGCCTGCAAACCCCAGGCCGCTGAAGCGGAGCGTGCAAACTTAATCACTACGCCACCGGGCTAGGTGCCACTTTTTGATGGGAGTTACTATAAAGAATTTGTGGCCATATTTAACTTATTTTAAAGCGTATCAGATGGGGAGAACAGATTCTGGAAGGGAATAGAGACAACAAAATGTAAACCTACAAACCTACTACAACAAAGTGTAGTAGGAATTTTAAGGAGCATAGCCTGATTAAAATAGAGGAGGTCTGTTGGTGAGTAGCTTGAAACAACACCAAGTAGGCAGCCTGAGAAGCCCAAAGGCTGTGAGCTTAGAACCAGGGCTTTGATGTGACAGTTAGCAAACCTCAGTGCACGTGCCCCATCCACTGCCTCAAGGGAGTCCCTTTAATTCATCTTCACTATTGTTTTCACTTTTTAAAGAATTTTCAGAGATCTTACAAGACTCTGTATCATTAAAGTCCAAGGAATGGACTTTACCAACGCCTTTATGGACTTTCAGAAGACAAGAGAGCACAGAGACAATAAAGGATAGTGGTTAAGCACCCGAGCTCTGGTTCAAATCCCATCTTCACCACTTGGAAGCCATGTGACACTCGATTAGTCACTTAACCATTTTGAGCCTCAGTTTCCTCCAATATCATATGGAGCTAACATAGCACTTCCCTCACAGGATGGCTGTGAGGATTAGATAATACGGTCATGGATTTACCTGAGGGTCTTAAGCATTAAATATATACATGCTCAATTAATGTCAGCTGTAATTATTGCCTTTGGATTTTCATTCTTCATCTGTAAAATGAGATACTACTAGTGAAATTCCAGGGTCTTATTCTTAAAATAGCTAATGAAAGTGAAAATCAAGAAATTTGCAAATATAAAGGGCTATATGCCCATTCCCAAGAATAGTGTTTTTTCTTGTGATCTGCATCCAAAGAAGGTCTGCTTCAAAGCTAATTGCTTCTCTTCCCTGAAAGAAAACTGACCTCATGGAAAGCATATTTTATGCAGAGTTGATGCTTGAAGAATAAATGCATTTATTTTCTATTTGAATATATTATACAAGATGAATCAGGATGCTGGAGCCTGCTCACTTTTAACCACATGTCTTTTCTCTATTCGGCAAGTATTTTAAATGTCCTACTCTGTTGGAGATATAATGATGACTGAAATCAACATCATTGCTCTCAACAGCTGCTTTTTTTTTTTTTTGGTGAGGAAGATTAGCCCTGAGCTAACATCTGTTGCCAATTCTCCTCTTTTTGCTGAGGAAGACTGGCCCTGAACTAGCATCTGTGCCCATCTGCCTCTATTTTATGTGGGACACCTGCCACAGCATGGCTTGATGAGTGGTGCGTAGGTCTGCGCCTGGGATCCGAATGTGCCAACCCTGGGCTGTCAAAGTGGAGCATGCAAACTTAACCACTATCCAGGCTGGCCCCAACAGCTGCTTTTTATACTCTGCATTAGATAAAGCCTAAGTAAAAATATATATAATTTTTTTTCTCCAGGGAATATTGACAAATAGATTACTTAATTTTTTTTGTCCTCAATCCTGGGCCATTGTTCATATTACTTAATAAAAGAAATTTAATCTGTTTTGAAAAAACACAATTATTTTGATAGAAAACTCTAGAGCCAACTCTAAATCAGATGGTCCATCTGTCTGGCAAGTGGAGTGAAAACCACATTGGCTAATAGTTTAGGGATTCCCTGAGTGTCTCACCCAGGGAAAGAGAGGTTTTCCCAAGGTTGGCTGGATCCCCTCATAGTTTTGGTGGTACAGCAGCAGGTAAGAGAGACCTCTAACCACAGGTACATTCTACAAATATATTAATCTGCACTAATCTGAGTAGAATTAATGCTTCCCAG
The DNA here is from genome assembly GCA_031878705.1 of Tapirus indicus. Lineage (NCBI taxonomy): Eukaryota > Metazoa > Chordata > Mammalia > Perissodactyla > Tapiridae > Tapirus > Tapirus indicus. Next base: position 75,403,132 of record CM062922.1, on the reverse strand, counting down.
ATCATGTTATTTTGGAACTGACTTAGGCTTGGTTTATATTCATGTTTTTCACATCTCTACAAATGAATAACCCTATTGACTCAATAAATAGAAAGCATCATAGTCACATACAAAGGGGCCCAATTTAGGTCTTAGAGGACTTCAAACTCAAGCTAAGTTTCAATGAAACATAGACCATTTGATAGGTAATGGAACTAGGTTCAACAGAAAAATATGCCACGTTCTGCTTCATTTCTGTCACAGGAAAGGGGGTGCTACATAACTGAGGATGCATCTTGACCCCAAACTGGAGGTCACAACCAGGGAAACGTGCTCCACATCTTCCTGATTACTCCATTCAGAGCATCTGGATAAGACGTAAGAATGAGCCTGGCCTCCCCAGGATCCCACTATTGCCTAATCTTCCAAGGCTCTACCTGGAAGCATACTTCCCCACTCTTCATCTCTTTCTCCTACTCCTGAGTCACCCCTGTAATTTTCTGATCAACCATTTCCTAGGAAATATGAATCAGTCATGTCGTCTTATCTCGTATGCTTTAATTATAATCCCCAAAGTAGGAAATGGAAAGTATTGGCACACAGCTAATTATCAGACCAAAAAAGCAATGTTTCTTCAAGTGTGGTGAATAGAGTAGCTTGTAATCTATTGTCAATTAGCAATGAATGTGCTCGTCCCAGCTCTTTTAAAAAGAATCCCTCAAGAAAACTGAGAAATACATTTTTAATGAAGCCACCTGTGCCTTCAGGCCTTGAGAACTTTAACAAGAATTGGTCCATGAAAATAGTTGCTACAAGTATGTATAATAAATTAAACATGATTTTTAAATTATTCATTGAGTCTTCCTAAGGACTGAGATGCTGTAGGGATAATGAAAATGCAATGTTAAGAAGCCATCAGTAGTGATTTTAGAAAGGAGGTGAAAAAGAAGGGTCCATCTAAATTTTGCCTTTACTGAAGAAACACCTGAAAGGATAACTTCAAATTAGTAGTACTAATGAGTGTAAACTTGCAATGCAAGGATTACTTTATTTTATATATTAGTGCAATTTTATTGGTTTGTATTGTTACATGCTTAATCATAGAATAGAGCTGGGGGAGAAAATAATAATAAAAATGACAGATGCTATTTGTGAGTTACTTTGATTGGATTTTTTCATAAATTATCCTCAGTTGTATATAAGGCAACTGAATATAGAGAGATTAAATAACCCGGCCATGGTCATCGAGCTAGGATTTGAACACTGGTCTGTTGTGAGGCTAAAGCTTGTGTTTCCCCACTGTGTTGTTCTAAGCCAAACTATATTGCCTCCGGAAGGTGGATTGATGAAGAGAAGTAGCTCAGGACTCTGGAGTCAGAGTTCTTGGTTCAAATACCAGCTCTTTCTCCTACAAGCTGTATGACCTTGGATAGTTTCTTCCCATATAAAATAGAGATAATAATGTGAGGGTTAAGTGGGAAAATGTATACAAAGCAATGAACCCAATGCCTGCTGTGCAGCGAGCATTCAGTATGTGGCATAGTTACTGTTATTGCTATTATCATTGTTGTTACCGAAAGTAAACAAGAGGAAAAAGAATGGTGTATCTGCCTTAGACGGCAAAAAGCCCTGAAGTAGTATCGTATGTTCTTGCTGGGTCTGGGAGAACAACAGATTGCTCACTCTTTTGAGTCATCAAGCCTGGGTGATCCCAGCCTGTCTCTTGAGTGGCCTGCTGACCACAGTCCCTAATGCATTGAACTAAATGGTACCTCCCATCCTGCACCTTCTGGTGACAACATAGGAGACCCCTCAGCTTCCTTTGGGTAATGTCACAGCAGGTTCACGGTCAGGATGGTTTCTTTCCTCTGTTCATGTCCTCCTCCTTGAGCTAATCTCGGTGGGGAAATCTCCAATAGGTTTCTTCTTTTTGAAACATCTCTTCCATACTTTAGGTACTGGACCTTACCTCTTCAAAGAAAGCCAGATTTAATGTTCCTAGCTATAATCAAAGAACAACAGCTTTAGCCCTCTGTGGCTTTTGAAATTCCTTTTCAAAGATGGGAGGATAGTGTAATGGGTTGAATTTTGTCCCTCCAAAATTCATATGTTAAAGTCCTAACCCCCCAGTACCTCAGAATGTGACTGTATTTGGAGAAAGGGCCTTTAAAGAGGTAATTAAGGTAAAACGAGATCATATGAGTGAGCCTCAATGCAATATGACAGGTGTCCTTATAAGAAGAGGAGATTAGGACAGAGGGACAACCATATGAGGACATAGTGAGAAGACGGCCATCTGTAAGCCAAGGAGAGAGGTCTCAGAAGAAAACAAACCTACTGACACCTTGATCTTGGACTTCCAGCTTCCAGAATTGTGAGAAAACTAATTTCTGTTGTTTAAGCCACCCAGTGTTTGGTGTTGTATAGTGACAGCCCTAGGTAGAATGGTCCTCAATGGTCTTGAAACAGGAGAAACTACCCTCAAGGTGCTCTCTGGTGAAGCCTTAGTCAGAGGAAGAGCCCTCACTGCCAGGCCACTTAGGGTCTCAGGTTTGTAAGGGTCAGTGGAGGGACAAGAGTGCCAGGAACTTTGAAGTCATCCTCTTGAGAGGGTCTTCCGTCTTAATATCTTTCTCCACAGGTTTGAAATTACATCATTAGCAATTTATATGGAAGTCTTGATGTCTTTTTTTAGTGTTCAACAGTCTCACGATAAAATAAGAATATACCAGATGACTGGGAAGCTGTTGATGGACTGAGGATGCAGGATGTGGATTTGGGGAAGGACTCCAGGAAAGGAACAGTGATGGAGAGGATGGAAAGGCACACTTGGGCAGGTTCTTTCCCTCTCGGCTCTGCCCAGGGCCAGCCTAGAAGAGCCCCTAACTGGGCTTACAGGAAGAAGGGTGGAGTTTTGCTTCTTCCTTGGTGGTGCCTCCTTCCCGAAATGTGAGGATCTCCGGGGGCACAGGGCTGTGGTGATTGCTTCATGGTGTAATGGTTGAGACAGCTTTCCTTCAAGACCCTTCTTTTGACCTTTTAGGTGCTGCAACATTTTGATCAGAAATTTCTGCTTTAAGTGTAAAGGATGTGGTGCAATTGGGGAAGGAAGTGTGGAGAACAATCAAAACAAAACACCCTGGCCAGAGTTGAGTAAAACAGAACACATTCCTGTCCCCTGCCCTCCTCCAAAGTGTTTAACTTTTCCTTTTTTTTCTTACTTCTGACTCTAGTGTGGTGTAGTTTATAACTTTGGTCTTTTTATTTGTCACCATTTTGCCTTAAACATGAACACAAAGAAGACTTCAACAGTGGTAGAGTAAACTGAGTAGCACATAGAAATGCTTTTATATTTGAAGTCAGATTAAATTTGTCCTCCAACAAGGATTCTGCTCCTGCCCACCCCCCCTCCTTCCGGGCCTGGAATCCTTCCGCCAACACTGCAGCCTGTCCCCACGCCCTCAGGATGTTAGCAGTTTTTAGGGAACAGTATTTACTCCCTTCTTTTCACGAGATTGTTGAAGACTGAAAAAAATCTTTAAGATTCCCAAAAACGAATTTCTAAGAATATAATTTCTGAGCAGTAGGGCAGATTTTGTGAGGCAAGAGATCCTGCCAGTTTCTAGTAGGTTAGTCTCCGTAATCAATGAGAGTTCAGCATGTGAATGAAATAGAGGATGCTGAAGGGAGAAGCAGGATGGTTGCATATGAACGAATGGAAATATCTAGAGATAGCCTGCTAGAAAAATAAGAAATATGCATCACACTTTATTCTGGGTCAAATAGAATATTACATATTACAGGAAAGAAATAATCTAGGTAATTACTTTTAAACCATTTCATTTAAAAAGTTCCATTCTGGGGCCGGCCCAGTGGCGTAGTGGTTAAGTTCCATGTGCTCTGCTTTGGCAGCCCAGGGTTTGCAGGTTCGGATCCTGGGCATGGACCTTCACACTGCTCATCAAGCCATGCTGTGGCAGGCGTCCCACATACAAAAATAGAGGAAGATTGGCACAGATGTTAGCTCAGCGACAATGTTCCTCAAGCAAAAAGGCGAAGATTGGCAACAGATGTTAGCTCAGGGCCAAGCTTCCTCACCAAAAAAAGAAATAAAAAAAAAAGTTCCATTTTATTTGAATGATAGACATGTCTTTTTTTTTTTCTTTCTAAGTGTGGAAGTGGAATGTATATCAATGTATGGCCCCTAGAAGGGAGGTGGTCACATGGAAGGGTGTGAAAAATGCCTGTCCCAGCTTCACTGTGTGTGCTGGTGGGAGAGAAATAACCATTAACAACGTGGAGGAAAACAAATACGTTGACTAAATTTCATGTCGTTCCTTGTGATGTTGCAATTCTCTTTAAATAAGTAACTAGAACACTTCCCAAAAGAAACTGAATGTGTGTCTGTGAAGGATAATTAAGACTGTAGATCAAACACAAAAATGACACTTTGGGAGAAAATCTTTTTTAGAATCTGCACCATGCTCATTTCAGTCTCTGCCCAAATGATAAAGATGACTTTGTAAATGCATTCATGTGGGCCTATCTATTGGCAGTCAACTTGTTGGAGAGGCTGCCTGAATTGGATGGATACAATTAGAGAACTGCAAATTATATCCTTACAAGAGAGTACAAAGGTAAGTCTATCTTCAGGGGGATCTGGCCAAGGAAAGTCCATTGCATATTTTTACTTAGATACTTTCCTCTGTAGCATGTCTTGGACAGTATGATAAAGTAGATCAATGTGGAGTGGACTGTATTTTCTCTATAGAAACAATGTCAGAATTGAACTTCAAAACAAATAAGTCATTCATATGGTCAATAGTATGTTATAAAAGCAAACACATAATATTCAAATAAGTAAATGTATTTTCTAAATCTCAATAAAATGGATATAAGTATAGCATACATATTGATTGCAGAAAAGGATATCATATAAAGATATACTTTTATTGTATCAAAAATTTACTTGCTATGAGAATTAAACATTTTATTAAGAACTGAATTTGCTATCTAGAAATTTAGAAAGTCCCTTTTGGATGCTTTAGATCTCTTCAAAAATAACTACTAGCAATTTTCTGCAGAAAATGACTTTTTCCCTCTGCTTATTATACTCTGTAGCAAGCAAAAGCATTGAAACCATTCCAGTGGCCTTGGCATTACCCTTCAGTGATACTCAAAACACGCTGGTTGTCAGGAATGTTAGCCGTTTTTTGCCTACCAAAAGGTTTTTATTTTAAAGGTATATGACAAAACTAATACATATTCACAGCATATAATTTAAACATGCAAACAAACAGGAAAAAGAAAAGTAACACCTCATAATTTTACATCTCAGAGATAATCACTGTTTCCTAACATGTATCTTTACAGTTAACCATATAGCAACCAAATTTTCCTGTACCCATTAGCAGGAAAAAAAAATCTCATTGAGTATTCATAGCATCATTTAAAATAGACGTATATTATTTTGTTCTATACATCGTACCTTACTTAACCAACCCCCATTTCTAGACATTTCAGTTGCTTTCATTGTTTTTTCCATTATGCTTGTAGCACCCACACCTGTGGTTTCATAGAGCATTTGCTTCATTCAGGAAAAGGAGAAGGAGGTTGAGACTGGTTTACAGATGGCTCTGCTGACACCAGTTGGACATGGACTGCTGAGGTGCTGGCAGAGCCATCTGCCCTGGAGGTTGGAGGAGGAGGAAAATCCTCCCTTTGGGCAGTCCACCTTGTGGTCCATTTTGCCTGGAAGGAGTGAAGATGGCAAGGAGGTTTGGGAAGAGTCAAGAGGATGGTACTCTTGGAATGAGCTCTAGGGTGTGTCCCTCATGAGTGCAGACCAAAGAGCATCTACTCCAGAGGCGAATCTCCACAAAAGGGTGGGCATGGTGAACTGCTCTGTGGATGTCACTCAGCCTCCTCTACAGTTATGCCAGACCTTGCCCAGTGTTTTGTGAACAAAGTAGGAGTCAGAGCTGGAAGCTGTGCATGCGTTCAACAACAAACTTTCCCCTTACAAAGACTAGCTTGGTCATTGACCCCTTTGAGTGCCAAGTTTTCTAAGCAATGCCCAATCCTGAACATTTCATATAGTACCATATGTCAAGTGAGGCGTGGAGGGATTAGCCACCTGTTTGGACTTCTTATGTCCCAGCTACCCAGTGGAATACTGAACTACCAGGGCCTGTATCACTTTTTGGAAACAACAGCAGGGCTTAGTGAATGGAGTGGCTAGGCTTTCTAGAAGGAGTTACCTATTGCCCTGGTTAATTCTGCTCCAGAGAGCCATCCACAAAGCACTAGAGAACTTTGAAGAGTCCATGGTGGGTTCCAACACCATCCTCTAGGTCTTCTGCAGTAAATGAACTGGTGATAACCCTTGACTGGTAGGATTATGAGATGAGTATTCACCATCATCTCCAATGGGTTTCTATTCACTTGTGTCTAGGCCCACCTGTTCCTACAATGACCATGTCTTGCTATAGAGCATGGGTGACTAATTATAGAGATGTCTTATGCTATGCATATGCTCTCTCTCAAAGAACAGGCTTGGAGGGCAGAGAACCAGTTGGTTTCTATGGAAGACTTTGCTTTTCTTTAATACGCCCTACACGATGCTGGTTCCTTTGCACAATATTAACTTGTTAATCCAGGGAATGATTACGTATTCTGTGGCTTAAAATGTTTTTACTTATTAAATTATTTTTATTTTGGTTAAAATATATGTAACATAAAATTTACCATTTTAACAAATTTTAATTGTACAGTTCTGTGGCATTAATTCTGTGGCTTTTTGCCTCTAAACTTGAGCCCACTTCTATTTTCTATGGAAATCCCATTCTCTCCAATGCCATGACCATATTTCCTCCATGCCAAGATGCATTTAATTGTAAAACAAACCACTATATTAATAGCAATATTTTATTAAAAAGGATATTTTTGGCATTTCCTTAGACGTTAGTTACAAACCATATTACTATTTCAGAAATATTATGTAGAAAATGTGCATCAGAGAATTGAGGAAATGTAGCTTCTCTGTGTCCTGTGGCAATGGCAGGAATTTAAAAAAATATTTCTGAAGGGAGAGTCATTTTCTGCATCATGTCCGTGATGACCAAGCTGGAAATCTATAACTTATTGGACAGTCACAGGAGCACGGTGACACTGCCTATGCAGGAGATCTCTGAAATAAAATCTATGTTTAGGTTTGTAGAGAGTAACAGGGTGTCATGACAATCTCAGAAAATAATTTTATTAAAGACTAAATAGCCGCTGCCAAAGAAAAGGTTTTAATATTTGTTGAGCATCTACTATCTGCGGAGAAATTTACATACATTTCTCACTTTGACCTCAGTGCAATCTTGGGAGGTAGATATGGAGGAAGGTAGGTAGATTTTTACAGAGGAAGATAAGCAGGCTCAGAGTGTTTAAGTAATTGCCAAGATCTGATACCTGGCAAGTAGTGAAGCTGGGGTTTGACACTTGGTCTGTATAACTCCAATGCTTGCGTCTCTCTCCATCACACTAGTCACCTACTGTGCTTTAGCCACGCCGTGCCATGACAGAAACAACTGAATTCCTGAGTCTCCTTCTAGCCTTACAGTTTCAATATGATCTCCTTCTTCATTAAACCCTCATGGTCGCCATTACCTATAGAATCTTTTGTTGGCTGATCATGTACTACGTTGTGATGTGTTTCTATTTTTCAATCCATATTTAAAATTTTGTTATTTAATATTTTACATTTTTCTGTCCTTTCTCTTTAGTAGATTGTAAGCCCTGAGAGGGCACCATCTTTGACAGTTCTATCTCCACAGCATTCTATGAGTCATTGATGCTCAATTACTATCTATTAACTTGATTTTAATGAGTGTTAGGGAGACATTTTCTGAAATAGTTGAAATAAAAGTCATAGTCAAGATCATTTTAAGGCATTAAGCTATGGTTCATAGGACTTCTGACAATTCTTACACCCACATGTCAGAGATTCAGGGAGATGGATGAGGGAATAGATGGGATTTGAAAATTTGAGAATAGCTTTTTTGTTAAGGATTTCTCTAAAATATTTTCACCTCTTTAAATCTTTACTGTAAAAATCCCTTTAGATTTCCATCAGCATTCTCCTTATGTTTATGTTTTGTCCTCAGTCAGGTTACAGTCCACTTCCACCAGGGAGACCTCCCTTTCCACACAGACTTTCTTACTGTTTATACCTCTGAGCTTTACTTTTTTAAATATTTCAGAAGACTAATACTGAAAAATTTTCATGCAGAAATATCCATCAGGATCAAAAGGGGACAGGAAAACAAAAGCTAATTTCATTCAGAAGATTCTATCTTCTCTTGGCCTTGGTGGCTGTTTCATGCTTGAGTCACTTACCCTGAAAGGGTAACACTGGACAGCAGCCTCGAGTGCCAGTGAGAATCGTCTCAATGAACAACAGAAGATATAAGCAAACTTCCGTTCAGTTCACGGTAGTGCTTATTTCGCATTGGAAAGCGTGTGTAATTCACACTACTATGATTCCCGTTCTGATGCCAAATGTAATCCTGGAGGAGGCTATTGCTGGCATGAGGTCTGGAGTTTGTACTGCACCAAAGCCAGTAGTGTGTTTTTCCATCTGGGCTGGGCACAGAACTTGCAAGCTTTTTTTTTCTGAGTTACTCATTCTCTGGTAAATTCCAGTCTTGGGCTACTGTTGGACATAAGCAAGGCTTTGCCCCGAGAGTTGGAAATGTAATATGGCTCTTGTTTAAAAATGTTTTGCTACTGGAAGTACAACTAGTTCTACTGAGGTTTGTGTTGGCCACCTCAGGCTTGTGGGTTTGGTTCAAAGTTTTGATTCAGTTCTACAAGGTTTTATGGCTTGGCTACCTGAGGGACTAACCCTCACACTATTCTTTCCTCCCAGCTGGGAAGATCTGCTGGAATACTTGGCTAAAGATTTCCACATTTTACTTTGGAATAGTCTTGATGATGGTTTAAGTGTTCTTGGAGGGGGTTCGTATTTGGAACTTCCCCATCTGGTCTGATGTGGCTCCAGTTGTTGGCTTTCCTGATGGGTAGATGTTTAAGTACTCCGTCTTAAGAATGCACTGAGTTTTTGTTGCGCTGAATTGATTTATATTGGTTTTCTTTAAGTTTGGAGTCTGTATTAGTTTCCTGTTACTGCTGCAACAAATTCTAGAAATGCAAAACAATGCAAATTGATTTTCTTGCAGTTCTGGAGGTCAGAAGTGCAAAAGAAGTATTAAGAGGCTAAAATCTAGGTATCAGCAGGGCTGGTTCTTTCTGAAAGCTACAGAGGAGAATCCATTCCTTACCTCTTTGACTTCTAGAGAACCCTGGCAGTCTTTTGAGGCATCACTCCAATCTCTGCTTTCATGGTCCCACTGCTTCCTCCTCTACTGTAGTCAAAATCTCTCTGCCTCTCTCCTACAAGGACTCTGTGATTACATTTAGGGCCCACCCAGACAATCTAGGATGAAGTCCCCATCGCAAGATCCTTAATCACATCTGCAAAGTCGCATTTGCTGTATAAGGTGATATTCACAGGTTCTGGGAGTTAGAACATAGACATCTTGGGGGGCCATTATTCAGCCTACTACAGAACATAGTGCATCTGAATTTGAATCCCAGCTCTAGCAATGTTTTATACTTTCTTGACCTTAGATTGCTCATGTCTAAATGGTGATAATAATGCTTATCTTGCACTAGGAAGATTTGGTGTAAGATTTTGATAGGTAAAATATGTAAAGCATCAAGGACCCCATAGGTGTTCAGTTAATGTTAGTTTTTTTTCCTGTCTCTTTTTATAATATCTGAAAAATTAAATATTTCATTTGAAGGCAAGTGAGTCTTTGAGCTTTGCAAATATTTCAGTACAAATACAAAATACTAAAAATACTTCTGCTGAAGTGATTATGACACAAAATACTGGTTAATGTCCAGTTAGGGGTCCAAGTCAGTATGAAACTATAATGTCATGCAAGAGAGAATGTATTATTGTGTTTAGAGATGTGGGTATTGTGATATGAATGGAATTAGAAGCTTTCCAACTTAAATATGATATTGAGGATTTTCTGCTTTCAATATCTACTCTGATTTGTTTCAACAAATCAGACCACTATGTGTTTGGGGGAAAGGGATTGAGAGAGGGAGGCATATCATTCTTCAAATACTAATATGGCTTTTATTTAAGTATGGAATAAGTTAAAGTGGTGATAATTTGTTTAACAAATATTAACTGAGAATCCCTGATATGTCAGATAGTGGCCAAGATGTTGACAACATAAAGATGAAAAGCCTATCTTTAAATGGTTTGTAATCTAATGGAGAGATAATAGATAATAAATAGATAAATAATAATAATAATAAATAATAAATAAATAGATAATTCCCCAAACTTAGAATAAGAATTGTAATAGTTATAATGGAAGCATTGGGGAAGAAGTACTTAAGTCTGCTGGGAGAATTGGGTAAGATTGTGTGGAGGAGAAGTGATCATTCTTGGGCCAGCTCTTGAGGGAGGGGAAGGCAGTTTCTAGGTGAATGTGGGGATAGGGTAATCAAGGCAGAGGAAGCTGCATCTGGAAATGTATGAAGGACCACGGAACCATGACTAGTTTAATGTAGTAGGAGCGGACAGGCATAGAAATTTATCTTGGGAAACAAGCATCCCTGACATTGAATTCAAGGATGAATTCAGGTTGATTTTGTATAAAGAGTCCTCGATAACATAACGCCCGGTTCATTTACTCAACAAATATTTCTTGGGCAGTACTGTGTGCAGGAGAGAGCACAGGGCTCTGGGGACAGAGTTCAGAGGAGTCAGTTCTTGCACTCCAAATCCTTAGAGTCCAGTGTAAGAGCTTATGATCAATGTGTTCAAACTCTAGAAATATGAAGAGTTTGCAGTTAAATGCAAGTAGGTATTTCTTGTGCTGAACCTTTATGAAAGTTGAGAGCCATGAAAATTGGAGTTAAAACAGAACTTAAGTCCGATTTATTTTATTATCCAATGGCAGTAGTGATGACTGGCTCTTCACCAAAGATTTGCACTCCCCTTCCACAGTGAGGAGTAATTACTGGGCAGTGGTTTCTTGGCAGTGGCCAAGGACCACATTTCTTAATTCCCCTTACACTTCAGTGGGGACATATGACTAGCTCTCGTTAATGGAATCTGGCACACATAACTTGTTGGCTCAGATGGTTAAGAAATAGGTCCCTTTTCCATCTTCCCTTTCTTCTGGCTGTGTTAAAAATAAACAAACCCTCCATAGTTCTGAGGCTGGTGGAGGCACAAGATAGAAGGAAGCTGGGTCCTTGAATCACCTTGTGCAGGAAAGCTACCAGTCAATTAGAAATACTCTCCTTGATTGATACAGGAGTGAGACATAATATTATACTGTTTAATGCTACTGAACATTTGGTATTTATTTGTTTTAGCAGCCTGTGGTACCCAAGTTACTGCATAATGAGGCTTCCCTTATGCAACATACCATGCTTCTTGGGATTGGGTCTTCATTGTATCGTGAAGGGCCAATGTTTTTATTTGACAAATCTAATTGTTAGACATACCTCCCTTTTATTAAGCTAAAATCTGATTAAATCCTTTCAGTTTTAGCCATTGATCTCTGGAGCAAGGCCAGGTAAGAAAATGTGTATGTGTTTGTGGTATGGAGGGGCTTCCTTATTATGGCATCATAGAGGGAAGAGGCAAGTTTTAGATGCCAAGTCAAAGGTAGGCATGGTTACCTGGAAAGGAATTTAAGAAAACACCATGCTGAAGATAATGTGATCAGAGGCAGAGATGGTCTTGGGAGGGCCTTTCTAGAAGCTCAAGTAGAGACTATAATGGTCAAGAAGATCCTTGTGTGATAAAGATCATGAGGACTGAGAATTCAACATCTAAATTCAAGAATAGGCATGAGGGGACCAGAGAGATGGTGGGGAGTTTGTTCCCTAAAGGAATCAAGGTAGATGAGACAGGAGCAAGAGAAAATAATTTACCCCTTTCTTTGTGTCCGTCATAAGTTTTATCTTCTCCAACCTAAGCAAACCTTTCTTTCTCGGTTTATAGACTTTATAAAATTCTTTTCACTTTCCTCTGGATTCTTTTTAAGTTGTGCAGACTTGAATATAGTACTTCATATGTGGCCAGTTTATTGCAGAGCTCATGAGGCAATTATTCTACTATTTGAATGACATACATAGGGTAGAGCATTAGGCGGCTGGACTTTGAAATGAAATAGATTGAGTTTGACTTCCCAGTTTGACCTACAACCTGGGTGATTTTGGGTAAAATACTTCTTTGAGCTTCAATTTCTACATTTATAAAATAAAAAAATCATGCTGTATCATATGGCTATTGCTGTGTTAACAAACGACCCCAAAACTTAATGACAGTAAGTTTTGTCATTAAAACAATAACCGTATAGTATTTCTCCAGAGACTAAGAGAGAGTTGGCTGAACTTGGCTGGACTTTGTTATGTATCTGAAGTCAGTACGTTGACTGGGAGCTGGTCTGATTTAGGATGACTTCAGCTGTGATGACTTAAATGGTCTCTCATCTAGCGGGCTAGTTTATAATTCTTCATATGGTGACTAGCAGGGTTCCAAGAGAGGGTGAGTGGAAGCACACAGGCCTGTGAGACCTGGATTCAGAACTGGTGCAATGTTACTCTGGTTGCATTCTTTTGACCAAAGCAAATCCAGGCAAAATTCAAGGGGTGAAGATTCCATATCTTGGTGGGGGGAGAGGGGGAGTTATAAAGTCACACTGCAATGGAGGTGGGTAGAGGCAAGCCATTGAAACCAATAATGCTACCAATCTACCACAAATACCCACCTCCAGGAGGTGTAATCAAGAGTAAATAAGATATTATATAAAGTACTTAGCACCCAGTAGGCAATCAAAAAATTCTAGTTCTTTTTCCTTTCACTTCTCTGTCTTATTTCTTTCCTACTAATGAAATCTGGAAGTTTATTAGCTTTCTTGGCTGCTATTATTATTCTTGGACTTGAAATAAATCCCAATTTTTTATATGAATCTGTCTCTCCTATTCTATATTTATATAACATGTTATATTTTCTGGTCCTAGATTTAGGATTTAAAATTTATCTTTAAATAAATTAAAATTTATTATGTGTATAATAATGGTCCATATATTGTGCATAATAGTGAGGAGGTTAGGGATACCCAGCCTGCAAACAGACTTCCTGGGCTTGAATCCCTTGGGCAAGTCACCTAATCTGTCCTTTGTAAAGAGGGAATAATAACAGTATCTCATATCATGTGATTGTTAGGAGAATCAAACGATTCAATGTTTTGAAGTGCTTAGAAAGTTGCTTAGCACATAGGAAACTCTATATGAGTAGTTAGGAAATAAATAAGTGAATAAATAAACATATCTCTCCCATCACCTTCAGGTTATCAGTTTACTGTGTGATCTCAACTCCAGACATTGTTGAATGATTTCAGCACTCTTTCCCCTTCAGTACATAGGAAACCTGTGTAAATTGTTATTAAATAAATGAATGAGTAAATAAGTAAATCCCTAACTTCAAGATATCACAGCCTCCTTGTATGGAGGTAACCTCCAGATGTTGTTGATTGACTTCAACACTCTTCTCCCAGAGCCCCGTGTGCCTTTACAATTCCTCTCAGCACAGTATTCCAACAGCTTTTACAAATCATTCCAAGCAGATACTCAAGAAACAAACTATTTTTCCTATCCAGTCTCCCGGGTTGGTTCTGACCCTGCATTCCAACTTGACAAGATACTTTTGAGTCTTGAATCTTTTGTTTTTTCTATTATCTTTCAGCTTGAGGCCTCCACAAACTTGAAAATTGTGTCATCATCTTATTTTTGAATAAAAATATTTTAAGACAGACCACTAACCAAGCTCCTTGCATGTTGGCACAGTTGTGTCTTAACTATCCTGACTGTTTGAATTGTTCAACAAATTTATAATCCACTTAGGTTTACTTTCACCGTCTTATCTGCCAGGATGTTATGAAAAACTCCAAATGCTTTGCAGAAATCTACTTACACAATGTCTATAGCATTTTTTAGAATCATCAACTTGGCAGTTCTATCTGTAAAAACAATGAAGTTAGTCTGCAATCACTCATAGTAAAATATTTGCTATTGATTATTATTCTATTACAGTCCAAATTTTCACAAAACGTGTTTAAAATTTTTCTCTAGACATTTGTTGGGAGCCTCTTTTATAGGCTCTAACCAGTTATTCTTTTTCTCCATAATATTTTAATTGATTGGAATATTTTGGACAACATATTTTTCCTTTAAAAATAGCTTCAAAATTACTATAGTTATGCATATACACTGTAATAAATACAGATAATATTAAAAAGCAAAACAATATTCAAAAAATTACCATATATATGCATACACACAATGGAATATTATTGAACCATAGTAAAGAAGGAAATCCTGCTATTTGTGACAACATGGATGAAACTTGAGGGCATAATGCTAAGTGAAATAAGTAAGACAGAGAAAGACAAATACTGTATGGTCTCACTTACATGTGGAATCTAAAAAAGTTGAATTCATAGAAACAGCAAATTGGTGGTTGCCAGCGGCTAGGGGATAGGGGAAATGAGGACATGTTGGTCAAAGGGTACAAACTTTCAGTTATAAGATGAGTAAGTTCTGGGGATCTAATGTACAGCATGGTGACCATAGTTAATAATATGGTATTGTATACTTGAAAGTTGTTAAGAGAGTGAATCTTAAATGTTCTCACCACACATACACAGAAAGGTAACTATGTGAGGTGATGGATGTGTTAACCAACCTTTTTGTGGTAATCATTTCACAATGTATACGTATATCAAATCATGACATTGTATACCTTAAACTTACACAGTTATATATCATTCATATTTCAATAAAGCTGGAAAAAAAACCACCCAAATTTCTACTAGTAAACTACTATTAATATATTGGTGTATTCTCTTCCCTTCCTTCCTTCCTTCTTCCTTCTCTCCTTCCCTCCCTCTGTACCTCCCTCTTTCCCTTCCTTCCTTCCTTCTTTCTTTCCTTCCTTTATGGAAGAATGCTATCCATACTGTTTTATAGCTTTTTTAAAACTTAATAATCAATTATTAATATATTTCTATGCTATTAAATATTTTCCCACAACATCATCTGCATACAGTTTTGTTGTATGAATGCAACATAATCTAATTAGCAATCTTCTATTCTGGGGCACTTGTTTCCAATTTTTTATATTATAAATATTGCCATTTTGAACATTTTTATGGATAAAACTTTGTGCACAATCATGATTATTTTATCAGAATATATTACTAAAAATAAATTTGTTGAGTTATAAGACAACATTTTTAACCTTTTAACAAAGTTATCAAACCTCCCCCAACCCAAAGAATTGTTGCCTTTATATTTTATCATTGTCCGTTCTGGGTATTAGTATTTAAAACAATTTTTTTTAGTGAATTTGATAGATACAGTGTTATCTAATTGCTTTAATTTGCATTTATTTGAGTAGTGGTGAGGTTTAACTTTTACAGAATAAATATCGGCTCTTTTAATTTTCTCTTTTGTAAATTTCCTATTTATTTCCTTTGTCTTCTATTACTGTGACCATTTTTTCTTATTTATTTATAAGAGCACTTTATATTCTAGTGTCAACAATTCATTGTCTGTCATATATGTTATGAAAGCTGTTTTTTAGTTTGCCATTTATCTTTTTTTCTGTGGGGAAGACCAGCCCTGAGCTAACATCTGTTCCAATCCTCCCCTTTTGGCTTAGGAAGACTGGCCCTGGGCTAACATCCGTGCCCATCTTCCTCTACTTTATATGGGACGCCACCACGGCATGGCTTGACAAGCAAAGCGTCCGGTCTGCTCTTGGGATCCTAACCTGTGAACCCTGGGACACCGAAGCAGAGCAGGGGAACTTAACTGCTAGGCCACTGGGCCAGCCCCTGCCATTTGTCTTTAATTTAGATTTTGTTGATATACATACAATTTAAAATTGTGTGTAGCCAAATCTATCTCTGACTTGAAAAAATAAAATTGTTGGTTTGGTGTTGTGTTCCAGTAAATTTTGTACAATCAAATATGTAAACCTCCTAGAATTCATTTTTGTGTATTATTCAAGCCAGGATCTTCCTTAATGGGTTTCTATTCCTATCCTTTCACATTCATGTCAATGAGAAGAGTCTTGCTCAGGGCAGAAGCCTGAGTTGGAAATACCATTGTTTTGACTAGTATGGCATTTACCATGTACTTATAAGTGAAGCCAGAGGAACATTTTGTTAGAATTCGTGTTTGTTCTGTTCTCATCTTATTTTCTTCTGCATTCTCATTGTCACTGTTTTTTTCAGTTGAGATAACCACTTCCTTCCCTTTGTTCTGGAGCATGTGCTTTAGTGAACTCAGTGGGTGACACAAAATGACAAAATCTAGTTAAAAAAACTAGCTGGGCCCTCAGGCATTACTTTCTTTTATAAAGTCTTTAATATTCTTATTATTGTAGCTCAACAGCATTTGTAAGCTATGAGTTCTAGCCATGAAATGGGTCACCGGATGGAGACAGCATTATCATTGAGTACCAAAGCCTGAGAAATCCTTTTGTCTCTAAAGAGGCAACATATAGGCGAATACTCTACTAAATACCTAAGCAAACCAGTAAGCAATTGTGATAGGATGGAATAAGCTACTGATTCCCGATGTAAACCTGTTCAAGAGAAAGGAATGAACATTTATTAGGAACAGGTACTGTACACACATTTACATCATTAAATCCAAACTACAGTTTTGCTGAGGTTGCATATTAGCACTCTGATTTTCAGAAGAGGAAATTGAAGCTAAGAAATTAATCAGTTTGCCTAAAGTCACACAACTGGTACAAGGTGGAGTTGAGATTGAAATACAGGTCTGCCAGGCCTCAAAACATTTAGGCCATTCAGGATCATTCCTGCCCTTATAATAGTTTACTAATCAATTGAACTCTTGGCTCAAGAGTATGCCTTAAATGCCAAGATCAACTAGCAAATAGCTGTGGTATTGCATAGTCTAAGTCTACGTCCTCTGAGCTCCTAAGGTACCCAAAGTTGGAACACAGTTGTTTTGTGGTTCCTTCGTATGTACCTAGTTTAACGATGGTCGGGAAGACTCAGGAATCTGACTGTTCCAGTACTTCTTTCTTACGTAGTCTCAGAATTTCTAATAAAAATGAATTAATACTTACTAGCCACAGATTTATAGTCCTAGAACCACTGACCTGAACAGATCATCTAATAATCTCACTCTTAATTTTTAACACACATACCACATTAATGGGAAAAAAAATAGACTTCACTAGAATTCATTACAAGGCATACTTCTTGACGAGACAGTAATGAGGCAACGTCTGGTTCTTATTAAAGGTCATAAATAAATGATTCATAAGCCAAACAAAAGTATAGACTTTGTCATAAACATCATAACTACCCAATGCATTGTCGGTGGAACATGCTTTGAGAAACATGAAATGAGACCTTTCTTCATACCTTATTTTAGTTTAGTTGTCACATATCTTTCCTGACAGTTTAGAATCCAACCTATTTTAAAATGGCTAGAGAAGGAGGTACATTACTCAAATTTGGAAAGAGTTGCAAAAGAAATTTATCCAAAGCTTACACCAGGAAACGACCACCATCTTGTTTGTTTTGTTCACAGGTACATAGCTTTGTCTCCATAGAGGTCTGAATTTCATGCACAGGATTAAAAGTAGTAAAGTGCCAGGAAACATCAGCGTCTTTGGAAAAGCTGTGTAAGATTTTAAATCTAAACCTTGCAAACATTACTCCTCTCTTCATCGTTTGACTTAATCTGTTTTCCCTTACTATGGAAACTAGCTTTTGTTTTGAAATCTGACATAGTAATAGATTGCTGCAAAGGAAAACAAGAGAAAAGCAATATGGGGTGTTTTTGGTGGTGTTTATTCTCACTAGTATAAAGTGTTTATTATTTTTAAGTCAAGCTTTTTGTTTTACTTGTTCGGAAAAATAAACTTCTTTATGTCACAGTGCATTGCCTGATAGTATTTTATGGAGCCATATATGGATGGTCAATTATTTTGGGGGAGGGATGGATGGAGAAAAAGAATCTCATGCAAAAGACATATACAGAGTAGCATAAAATGAAACTCATCTCTAAGTAAGGGTCTAAAGGGCAACCTGACATAGCAGAAAAAGTCCTGGATGCAGAGTCAGGAGATCTGTGTAAGTGAGAGGTACTTGTGGGAGATTTCACTTTGAAATATTCTGTGACAGGAAGTGGACTTGGGAGAGAAAGGAAGAGTGACTTCAAGAGAGTTGTAGTGGGACCATGAAGATTAAACAAAAAGGATGGCTCTGGGTAAGTCTGTGTGTGCCCTCTTCCGGGGAAAGACCACCAACTGGGGAGAAGTGGGTATGTCAATGAACCTCAGGATGTGACTTTGGAAGCTTGTCTGCTTTTAGTGGGACTATGCTTGGTTGAATGCAATCAATTTCTGCCTGAAATCATCTTTGCTTGTTTCTTTAAAGACTATGAGGCCTAGTCAGGGGTCTGTACTCTGCTGGTGGAAGTGACTGTAACTAAAGACTCAAGTGAGATCACCTGGGAAATAAATGTTGGTAGAGAAAAAGAGAGAATCTCAGAAAGCTCCAAAGTACAGAGGTTGGGTAGAAAAAGAGGAGCTTATGAGTGAAAAAGAAAAGGCCAGTGAGGTAAGAGGAAAATTAGGAAAGTGGGTGACACTGAGGCCAAGAGAAGAAAGTGTTTCAGGAAATAGAGCGCAGCCAATAATGCTAAATGTTGCTAAGAAGTTCAATAGGATGAAGGCACAGATGTATCTATTAGATTTAGCAACGACAGGTTATTGGTGACCTTGACAAGAAAATAGAAGGGTCAGAAGCTTGATTGAAGTGGTCAAGATGAGATTGGGAGGTAAGAAAGTGAAGACAGGAGATACAGTTACTTTTCTGAGGTTTTTCCTGTAAAGAGAAGGAAAGAAATGGAGTGAAAACTTGAGGGTACTGTCAGCAACTAGGTGCCCCGAGGAACTCAAGGGTGGGTTTGGAAGCATTTAACTGTTTTTCCAAAAATCTTTTTCCCTTTTTGTTATGTTAAGAAGATGCAACCGCCAACCACCCTGAACCAGACCAAGCCTCACCACAAGAGCTATGCCCATGACCTTTGCCTTAGTTTTGATGCTAAGATCTCTCCAGGAGGAGATTAGGTCTTATCCCCATAACCTGCAGTGGATATGAAAGCATGTTTTCCAACTGAGCCTGTGCAAGTGAATACCCGCCTCTCCCTTTTGAATATTCATTCCCCATCCACAATAAAAGGTCTTTGCTTCCCTTTGTTAGGAACACCATGACTTTGGAAATGATTCCTCGTGGCCTCCTATTTGCAGCAAAGACACTTTACTTTGTGAGACAACTTCCATTGATGTAGAGTCTTATTTAACTCGCCAGGAGGCAAACCCACTTGGTTTGATAACAGTACTTTGGGTCAAGGGAGAGTGATTTTTAACATTAGAAAAACTAGATCAGATGAGACTGATTCATAAGAGTGGGAGAAACAGATGATGTAAGAGAGAGAGGGCATAACTGTAGGGTAATGAAAAGACATGGATCAGGAGATCCCAGTGGAACGGGTAGGCTTTTTTAGAAGAAGGGATACATCTACCTTAGAAACTACAGAAAGGAAGGTAGAAAGAATAGGTACAGAAGAAAGTAGATACATAGAAAGATATGGGAACCTCATTTAAATTGCTTCTAATTTCTCAGGAAAATATTAGGTTAGGTCACGGGCTAAGGTGAGACAGGGGTGTGTGACAAGAGCGGAGAAGCTATGAAGTATTTGTCTATGAGAGTTGGAAAACAGATGTATTGGAGAAGAATACGTAGGGTTGTTGGGAAGTGTCAGGTATCCATTTATGACTTTGAGTCATGAATTTATGGTGGAACTATTTAGCAGTCTGAAGGTTTTCTTTATCAAACTTTCAGTTACTAGCATATGGCCAGAGTCTAGTTTAATTAGGTTTGGAAGGCAGGAAGGAGAGAGATGGGGAAAGTAATTAAAGGGGTTTGCATGTGATTGATTTTTCTGGGTGGGGGGGATAGTGAAGACGTTAAGGGTGATGGACCGGGAAAAAAGTCATCAGTAAGTGGGGGAGTGATCAGGAGGTTGATATATGTGATCCACAAGGAGGCAGAAGTGAGTGAATTATACTCTGACGGTATGGGCTTCACATTGGCTGGATATTTAAAGAAGGAAAGGCAAATGAAAGCTTCGAAAGTAGCAGTGGGGGCTAGGAGGACATCAACCGGGCTCTGAAGTTCACGGGACATTCATGAAGGAAAAAGCAACCTTTGCTTGCGTCCTTAGGAAGAACAAGCTTCCAGTTAAGCAAAGAAGGTGAAAGAATCATTCAGAGAAGGTGAAGACAGACGGGTTTTTCCATATGGTCCAGAAAGGAGAGGACAGAGGAGGATGGATAGAGGAGGATAGGACTATTGGATCCACACTGGAGGGAGACGGATGGGTGAACGATAGGGTCTTAGAGTTCTAAGAGTGATTGAGGAAAAAGAGATAGAAGGCATGAGAGGTTTGTCTTGATGGCCTCTTAACAGAAGGCTCAGCAGTTCAGATCTCAGTCTTATAACTGGAAGGAACAGGGATCTGCAGACAGAAGGTGCTGTGTGTGCTTCATTGGGTTTCTGAACTCAGAGTTCTTATTGTTGCTAACTAGCTGCATGTCCTTGGGCAACTTCTCATCTAGCTCTCACTTTCCTCATGTATAAAGTGAGTCACTTCAGTGCTCATGCTCTGCTTTCATTCTCCGACATGGCCCCTACCTCCTTGCCAGCCTGTTGAAATCCTAGCCATTCTTGAAGAATCTCCTCAGAAGCCGTCTTTACCATTAGGCTTTTCTCAGTTCAATCACCCATTCCAACCAGATGTGACACTTCTGTTTTCAGAATCACTGTAACACTGTCTGAACCACCCTGGTGGCAGTTATCAGTTTTCCAGGTGATACAGTTATTTGTTTTTCATTTTTGTCAAAAACTCCACGAGAATAGGAAATGTGATACACTCTTTTTGCTCAAGTAGATGCTCAGTAAGTGACTTTCGAATGAACCGCTAAAGTATACTTCTGGAGGACAAAGTAGTAATGAAGTAGCAGAGACTATTAGAAAGAAAAAGTGAAAAATACCTTGTATTAGACTTCAGATTTGCATGGGACGTTTAGCAAAGTAGAAAATGGATTTCATTAGCTCTAAGAGGTGTTTGTATGGCTCTTGCTACAAACTTGAAGAAGTTGTATATAAAATAAAGCTATTAGCAGAGTCTTAAGGAATCCTGTCATGTTAAATGGAAAGTAGCAGAGGAAGAAAGGAGGAGGTGGAAATTCGTATATTTGAAAATACAAGGAAAGCAAACTGTAAGAAATAATATAATTCCTAGGCTTTAAAAAATGCAAATGTAGAATTTCTACTAAATACTTGGGGTGAAGAATTTCTCTAGGCTAATTGTTGCCTAAAAAATGTATCTCTATTGGGAGGTGCATTAGTTATTGGGCTGTGAAATTTGCATGACATGGTTTGGAATGTGATGTTGCTTTGTCTGTTAAGTGGAGTATTTTAGTAGCTGCATTTTTTGAATCAAGCGTTGAGTCACGTGATCTGATAAGAACGAATGTACTTATTGGGATCAATGGGACTGAAAATTGGAAACTGGAATAGTGTTGGAAAATTCCAGAAGTTTATGTTATGTAACAATAGCACCACCACCAATAACAACAACAACAACAAAAAATAGTTACAAAAACTTTCTGAGCCCTAACTGTGTGTCAGTCTCTATGCCACAGCTTTACATGTTATATAAGTGAGGGTTCAACCAGAGACACAAAACCAGTAGGTGACATATATTAAGAGATTTATTGCAAGGAATTGGCATATGTGATTGTGGGGGTCCATAGGCTAGGTTGATAGGAAGGACAAGCTGGAACTCTTGGGTTTGAGATGAAGTTTCAGTCCACAAACAGAATTTCTTCTTCCTCTGGGAAGCCTCATCTCTGCTCTTAAGGCCTTTCAACAGATTGGATCAGGCCCATCCAAAGTATCAAGGATAATCTCACTTTCTTAAAATCACTTGATTATGGACTTTAATCATGTCTACAAAATACATTCAAAGCAACACTTAGATTAATGTTTACTTGAATAACTGGGGACTATAGCCTAGCCAATCCCCGAGAGGCAATTCACACAAATGATAAATCTTGGGGCGGGAGTTTGAACCCAGGTGGTCTGACGAGGGACCCAGGGATCATGCACCGGGCAGGAGTGCATTGTAGGAGAGAAACTAAAGCCAAACATAGTTTCTCGTCTGAAATGTCTTCTGGGATAGGCCCCTCATATTTCCTAGAGAGCAATCAGTCCCTTATAACCAGGACTGGTGGCTGCTCTCAGGCGTCACATGGAGGATATTATCCAGTACTCAAATTATAGTGGTGAAAAGAACTTAAAATCATTAGCCCTCTGGAAAATTGCTTAGTCTCCTTGGTTTCATTCAAAGGGTATAAGGGAAACAAAGCAGTTTGTCTCTGTTATCCTGTTCACCCCCTTATCTGCAGTTTCACTTTCTGAGGTTTCAGTTACGTGAGGTCAACTGTGGTCTGAAAATATGAAATGAAAAGCTCCAGAAATAAACAATTCATAAGTTTTAAATCGTGTGCCATTCTGAGTAGCTTGATGAAATCATCCGATTTCCTGCCACATCTCGCCTGGCATGTGAATCATCCCTTTGTCCAGGTATCCACACTGCATATGCTACCTGCCCATTAGTTACTTAGTAGCCGTTTGGGTTATCTGATCGACTGTCTTGGTATCCCAGTGATTGCATTTATGTAACCCTTATTTTACTTAATAATGGCCCCAAAGCGCAAGAGTCGTGATGCTGGCAATTCAGATTTGCCAGAGAAGCCCTAAAGTGCTTCCTTGAAGTGAAAAGTTCTTGACTTAATAAGAAAAAAATTATAATTTGAGGTTGCTAAAATCTACAGTAAGAACGAATCTTCTACCCATGAAATGGAGAAGAAGGAAAAAGAAATTTGTGCTAGTTTTGCTGTCAAACCTCAAATAGATACATATAGAAAAAAAATTTAGTATATATAGGGTTCAGTACTATCTGTGGTTTCAGGCATCCACTGGGGGTCTTGGAATGTATCCCCCCTGGGTAAGGGGGAACAACTGCACATTTTACTAAGACCACAAATGTAAAAATTGGTATTGAGACAAGTGTTAAGCTCAAGTTAAAATTTAGGTGATGCCTATAGAGGGTTTATTTTAATCTAAATCGTTAGCTATAATAAGAGAGAGCAGACCATCTGGTGGAAAGAGTAGAATGAGATGAAAATGCAAACAGAGTTGTGAACGGAAAAGGCAATCCAGTAACTATAACTGCTGGTGGGGGGGTGGTGTGTGGATGGTGTGTTTTCGTGACTGTCTCTGCTTGAGTCTGACTACATGTGAGTCCTGGGGGTCCTGGTGGGGAGGCTAAGATCAGCTGGTGTCAGGGTGGACCCCACAAAAGCCATAAGTAGGTGAAAGTACTGTTGTTTCCCAGCCCAATGTCCTGCTGAGCCTGGGATCTGTGATCCCTTGGTTATCCCTTGGCTTCCTTGGTGACCACAGGGTCTCTTCCAGATCTCCTGCTGATTGGATTTTACCTCTCAGTAAGTGTATTCTCCTTCAGGGTCTCTGTTAGGCACTCTGATAAAAATAAGGACAACAAAAACACAAACCCTTTGTTCCTGTGTCCGTGGCAGATTCTGCGTCCCTTACTTTGACTGCAAGCTTTCTTGAAGACTACTCTCCACAAAAGGGGAGAACTGAGGGAGCAGGCTGGCTATTGGCCCCCAAAGGTAGCAGATCCTAATCTCTGGAACCTGTAAATGTTACCATATATGAAAAAAGGGTCCTTGTAAATGTGTTTAAGTAAATGGGAGATTATGCTGGATTATCTGGGTGGGCCCTAAATCCAATCAGAAGTGTCCTTATAAGAGAGAGGGAGGTTTATCACAGACAGAAAAGGAGAAGGCTGTGTGAACACAGAGACAGATGGGGGTGATGCAGTCCCAAGCCAAGGAATGCCAGCAGCCACCAGAAGCTGGAAGAAGCAAGAATAGATTCTTCTCTAGAGCCCCTGGAGGGCTCTAGGGAAGGTTTTGGTCAAGTGATACTACTTTTGGACTTTTGGCCTCCAGAACTGTGAGAGAATAAATTTCTGTTGTTTTGAACTGCCAATCTGTGGTCCTTTGTAACAGCAGTCACAGAGAACTAATACAGCTTCCTAACTTTTCCTTCATGTGACTCCTAACATCTCATTGTCTCCAGTAATTTCTCCCTGAAAAGATAAAGGATCCCTCAGAGCAGTTCTTTACCTCATCCAGTGTTCTATTTACTCGATCTTCAGGAGAAAAACCAAATGTTTATCGGTTTCTTGTATTATATTTACTCTTAGTTTGTTATAAGCTAAAAAGTGGAAGGGAATTGTTCATTCACTTTGTGAAATATGCAACATAATACTCTATAGGTGCTGTTTTAATGATAAAGAACATATAGAAAACTTTAAAAGAGACAGAATTATGAGAATAATGATGTTTGGCTTTCAAACCAGCACCTGGATTCATTACTAGGACTCAAAGGCCATCTGTCTCCTTTTCTTATTGTTGCTGCTGATTCCTAGCTCTGCTATTTATGTAATGGAAAAGGCTTCTATTGTTCATCAATTATTATAGCTCTTTTAGATTAATGGCTCATTTAGTATTACAATTCTCTATATTGGAGGCCTTGAATCAGGTTTTAGGCCAATGACCCAATGACAATAACAACAACAATAATAGTATAAAAGCGGGCTTTATGAGTTTTATGTCATTTATCCCCACAATAACTCTGTAGAGGAAATACTCCTGTAGATGAAAAAACTAAGGTCCAAAGAATTTAAGTAACTTATCCAAGGTCAGAGCAAGTGAAGGGCATAACTGTGTGCTTAACTATGACAGGATGCAGTCTCTTAATCTTAAATCATTCAGTCTCCCTGAATGATCAAAAGTCAGTATCTCAGAAACAGCCTAGGCACATCAACTCTCTCCACCTTGAAGTACGGACCCTGGTCTCACTTTCCATCCCCACTTTCCAGAAAGGCTGAGGCAGACTTCTTTGCCTCTCTGAGTCCTAAGGAAAAAAAAAAAAAAAAAATATATATATATATATATATATATAGAAGACTTCAAAAGAGAAAGAATTATGAGAATAGCCAGTTAAAAAAAAAATCCCTCCTCTTCCATTAAGCATGGATCAGGATCAGGATGGCTTGCTGGTCCAGTTGCTAAGGTAAATTAAAGCGGGAAATGCAAAGTAAGCAAGTTATGCTTTTAGTGCAGGAAGGAGAAGAAATGGATAGTGTATTATATCAATTCTTATTCTATGATGTTCAGAGTTTTCTGATTATCAATACAATCTTTCTTGTTGATAAATGCATTTTAGCATTTTATTACAACATTTAGAGTTTACTTATATCCTTTTAATGATCAAGTCTATCTTAAACTCTTGTGCATTTTTTAGGATACAGATCTTTGGGAATAACTGATTCGTACACCAAAAATTTGGTTAGAGTTAATTCCTAGAGAAGATAGGTTTGTTTGAAATTCCAATTTAGGATGTAATTTCATCTTTTTTTGTTTAAAATGTTTTAATTGGTAAAATTTATGATAATTTGGCTTTTTGTACTCTTAAATCAAAGAATTTAGAAGAGAAGGAAAGTCAAAGAATATGTGTTCAATATACCAGACAATATTAAAAATCAGCTTATTTTTATGGCAACATTGAGAATTTATAGTATCAGCAAATAGGACGTGTTATTTTTCTCAAATCTGGGTTTGATAAATGACTTGACCACATCCGTTACTCTGCATGAACAACCCCCTAGCGTGAATTCTAAGTCTTATAGGGAGCCACTGGTTTATTGGACATTTAGAGTGGCTTTACCATGTGTACAAAAAGTCTTATATAAAAGAATGTTAGCTGCAAATGCTAGGAAACAGCACAAGTGCTCATTAATAAGAAACTGGTTAAATATATTATAAATCCATAAAATGGAACATTTCACATCCATTAAAAATGCAGTATCTGTACTTATATGGAATGATCCTCATGACATTTATATATATTTTTTAAATTTTATTGAAGTCATATTGGTTTATAACATTGTGTAAATTTCGGGTGTACATTATTATATTTCAGTTTCTGTATAGACTGCATTGTGTTCACCACCAATAGTCTAGTTTTTATCCGTCACCATATATGTGCCACTTTACCCCTTTGCCTTCCCCCTCACTCCCTTCTCCTGTGGTAACCACTGATCTGTTCCCCTTATCCATGTGTTTGCTTATTTTTCACATATGAGTGAAATAATGTGGTATTTGTCTTTCTCTGTCTGACTTATTTCGCTTAGCATAATACCCCCAAGGCCCATCCATGTTGTCGCAAATGGCACGATTTTGTCTTTTTTATGACTGAGTAGTATTCCATTGTATATATATATATATATACCACATCTCCTTTATCCATTCATCTGATGATGGGCGCTTGGGTTGCTTCCACAATCCAGACACATTTTTAAGTGAGAAATGAAAGATGAAGAATAGTATGTACAGAACACTACTATTTTTGTTTTTATTTTAAAAAAATTTACTTTTCATTTTGAAATAATTTTACATTTACAAACAGTTGTAAAAATGATACAAAGAATTCCTGTTATCCTTCACCAAGTTTCCCCAAAAGTTAATTCCTTACGTAACTGCAGTGTAATGATCAAAACTAGGAAATTAACATTGATGCAATTCTGTTAACTAATCTACAGACTTTTTTCAATCATCCCACTAATGTCTTTTGTGTGCTTTAATCTGGGGCAACACCTCCAATTCATCAGTCTTTTCCTTTCATGACTTTGACACTTTTGAAGAATATTCACCAGAAATTTTGTAAAATGTCCCTCAGCTGGGTCTTTCCAATGTTTCCTTATGATTAGATTCAGGTTATAATGTTTTTTGGCAAGAATACCATAGAAGTGGTGCTGTGCCCTTCACAGTACATATCAGGAGACACATGGTGTTGACATGTTTCATTGCTGGTGATGTCAACTTGATCACTTGGTTAAGGCAATGTCTGCCAGGGTTCTCCATGATCAAGTTATTATATTTTCCTCTTTTAGTTAGTAAAAAAGGGGGGGTTAATTTGAGACTGTGTGAATATCCTGTTACTCATCATACTGTTTTGTCTACTAATTTGAGCATCCATTGATGATTTTGCCTGAAACAATTATTACTGTGTTGTTTCCATTTGTGGTTCAAAAAATGACATACATACCTATGCCTCTATCTGCATAGAATAGCTTGGGAATGATACATCAGAAACTGCAAAAAGTGATTAGTTCTGGGGAAGAGAATTAGGGAAGAGGGTGGCTAGACAGCCAAGTCAGGGAGATGTCTCACCAAGTAACCTTTTATGCAGTGTGAATTTACCAGGTTCATATCTTATGATTCGGTGAGGGATAGAGGTGGGATCAAATCTGTTGATTTAAAATGTAAAATCATCTTTTCAAGTGACACAAGAAAATCTTTTGCTATCACATTAATAAATTTGTGATAAAAAATACTGGGAGAGGAGAGAAGCTAATTCCACTTAAAAAGGATTTTGCTGTTTCTTTAAATACAAATCAGGGACCATTTCCTTATATTATCTGAAAGCACAACTACTTGGGTTTGTGATCCAGAACTGAAGCTAGCTGGTTCATTTTATCTTTAAAATATAAACAGAATTAAAATTTTACTTGTGGCAACTTGTGATAGATTTTTAAACAAGGTCTGCATTTTATAATCTGTCTTTTGGCATAAATATTAATTCTACAGAAACATCAGTTCAGCAACAGAATATGGCACTCCTACTATTGAAAGAAGCCATGTTGAGTGAGTGTACTAGAATTTTATTAGGAACATTATATCTCTTTTCACAACTAAGAAAAAATATTTGCTTTAAAAATTCCAGGTCATACGCAACTGTGATTTCTTGTCACAAATATATTTTTATCACAAAACAGAGAGATTTTAGAACCGTTCAGAATGTTCTGGAAGCACTGACTTCCTGAGTTCTACTTCTCAAATATGATATGTCTATGTTGCTTGTGTAGCTGATGGGATGCCAGTCTTCCCAGCTTGTGAGCACAATGGGTCATATTTATATTTGTGACATGGATGTCTATCCCTTTCTTCATTAGAGGGTCCCTCCTTTAACATGTGAAATTAAAGTTGATCTTACAGATCTCTTGAGTTGTCCACACAGGAGTCTTTTCAATGCCTTGTGGGATTTTTCCATCACTTCCATTTCCTCCGTGACCCCCGGTGGTGATATTTTTGACCCGTGTTCTGTTTCTCTCCTGTCATCCGTGGGTGAAATAATGCTCCCTTCACTAGAACCACAGGAGAGACGATGAGGGTAAAATTTGTGTGTATGTGTCTTTTTAAACTGGTTTATTTCTTTAGCCTCCCTGAGACTTGTGTAGTGGTTAAAATAGCACTGTCAAATAGAACTTTCTGCAGTGATGGAAATGTTTTATAATTGGCACCATCTGATACAGCAGTCACTAGCCATATGTGGCTATTGAACACTTGAAATGTTGCCAGTGCACCTGGGAAACTGAATTTTTAACTTTATTCCATTTTAATTAAAATTTAAATGGTCACATGTGGCTAGTGGTTACTGTATTGGACAGTACAGGTTGAAAGTGGTTTCTGGAATGTGATTCTCATTAGCTGTGATCTTAGGTAAGTCCCTTAATTGCTCTAAGCCTAATTTTTCTCATCTGTTGGATGGAGATAATTATATACCTACTTCATACGCTTGGTTTGAGGATTAAATGAAATATGCAGAACACAATACACAAGCCCTTTATGAAAAGGGCTCAATAACTCTTAGTTGCTGTTTATTATACAAATTATACTGGCCTCAATCCACTTGATTAGCAGGAGTGTCTCATCTTTTTTGGAGATTACCTCCTCTAAATATTTCGAACGTTCCCTTTAACGTACACTGTGGCTATGAATTTATGCTTTTTGATGCTTCTTTGCAACCACCTTGCAGGTGGGGGTGGGACAGGAAGTTAGTCAAGGTTTCTTAGTGAACTGGCCCACCTGCAGGTCTTGAGACCTCTTTGCTTCCATGGTTCCCTCAGACCCTAGTGTAGACTTTGCCCAGCTGCATGTGGTGAGGAGGTCATATACCCCCTCGACATTATGCTCAGTCAGAAGAATCCCCAAACAATCGGATGGGGGCCCCAATAGAACTTTAATAGAACAGCTCTTTTAGTTTATACACACTGGTGCTTTCGCCAAGGCTCCCCATATGTAGGGTAACTTTTGACAAGTTCTGGCATCTGCTGCATACTGTGCCCATCCCAGTGCTGCCCACTGACTATGAAACCCTTGACCACCATGGTGAATTTCCACTTGGAAGATCTGTTGTCCTGTCTTCCCCTTGATGTCCTGGCATCACTTGGGGGCAAGCCCTGTGACTTTGGGTCCTGGGCTTTTTACTCCGATGAGACTTCTCATCCCTAAATAATTTAGAGCAAGATGGATGAGCGGGAGGAGGGACTACACCTGATTCTACCTGGTAGCATCTGAGGTCCAAATGCAAATGCTTCTATTTTGGAAAGATGGGGAGCCTTAGACTCCTCCTATCCTCTAACAATAGACCTTTCCTAACTTAGTCCCTGAAAATTCAAGCCCCATTCTTTTGTGATTCCTCCATAAGCAATGAACTTTCCCAACAATCACCAAAATATGAGAGTATTGATATCATAGTAAATTTTTCCTAATCTAAGAGTTTGTTGGTATCTAAAGAGATTTCAAGGCCATCCCAGAGAGAATATTTGTTTTACAGGACAATTGTGAACTGTTACATATGACTCACTGTGCTAGTAATAGGAATTATGTCTGTTCAGGAGAGAGAGGTATATATGTTTCAATCAATTTTTAAAAAAGTGGTGGCATGTGTATTTCCACCTATTTTTTCCTGAGGCTCTTCACTACAAATTCTTATTTAAACAAAGAAATAATCAGTAGCTATTATTTTGTATAGGAGGATTAAAAAATTCAATCCTTTGTGATATGCCATAGGGAGAAGCATTCTGAAACTCGTATTAGTTTCAATATAATGAATATATAATAAGAATTAGTCATTGAATTTAAACCTGTGGGTTATGTGTACATGTTTAAATGCTACTTCAACAATAAAATAAGAAACTCAAGAAAATTCTGCTTGCAAAAGACCCATAATAATGCAAAAGTGAAGTATACCAAAGGAATAATAATATAAAACATCCTTCCACACTCATTTACTTTGTAATTATTAGTTAATGATCCCATAATTTTTGGCTTGACTTTCTTTTGAAATTTCCTTTATGTATTTTGATTTTTTGATTTCACGTGTAGTATTCACAGTTCTTGGGTACATGAGGAGGAAGATTATATGAATAAAAGTTAATATTACTGTTTCAAGCGAGAAGAAACATGATTAAATTTAAAAAATATTGCTTAACTGAAATTTGCCTTTAATTATAGAGGAATATATGGTCAAAGCCAGAACATGGATGGTAGAATATTTCCTGTTATAAACCTACTGAAACCTGGGGATTCTTAATTAATTGTGATTAGTTGACATAACTTCAGAAAGTTGTAGCCTCTGGTGTGTGACAACACCGTGCTCATTGTTCTGTAAGACACTGATCTTCATTGCAATACTTGTCAAGCTCAAAAGCAAAATTGGCAATATCATTTTGTCTGTTATTTCAATAGAATATATTGTTCCATGTGAGTAAATTTTCTAGATAAGTAAAGTTCACCACCTCAAGCACTGATATTTTCTTTAGTAAGAGTGTAAGCTCCTTAAGGACATGGACCAAGAGTTACTTATTTAAAATATACTTCCTGGTGCAAGAACTACAGCATTAGGCATAGGCACTTAAAATATACCTTTTGACTTTTACAGAATTTATTTTTCACAGCCTCATTAAAAGCGGCAGGGTGGGGTGGAAGGAATCCTACCTGCATACCCTGGTACAATTATTTGTTTATGTGTTTTCATCCTCTCGTAGACTCTTAGCTTTCTGTTTAGTTCATCTCTATATCCTCGTTAACCATCACGGTGACAGCCCAGTGGCTCTCACTAAGTGTCAAATGGCTTGACCTGAACTGCTTTGGAGTTAGATTCTCTGAGTGTGTGTTTTCACTTTACCAATTACTAGCTGAGTGACCTTTTGCCAATTATTTTCCTTGAGTCTCAGTTTCCTCATCTGTAAAACTGGGAAATGAATGCAAAGTTGTTATGAGACTTGTATAAGGTGGTTCCTGGTTGTGCACCTAACCCAGTGTCTGGCATAAACCAGGCACCTGATAAATGTCTTCCCTTCCCTCCCTTTGTTTCTTTGCAGGGTGGATAGTCTTCTCCCTCATTTTATAGATGAAGTCATTAAGGTATAGAAAAGTTATGTAACTTACCAAAGTTCACTTTCACATTTAGAAAAAGCACCAGAATTAGACTCTATCTCTTGACCTCCTGCTCATGTTTCTGCCACCTCACGTTTGTTTAACAAAGTCCATAGATAGTTATTGGATTTGAGGGCTCAAGCTTAAATGAAGAAATAAATAAGAGAACAAATTTCAGATTAAAAGACAATGAGAATTGTATTAATTTATGCAACAAATGTTCCTTCATTGTAGACTTGATAAAAAGCACTAAGTTTGGACTTATGTAAGGTTTAAGTTGAATGTGGCAAAATTATTGCCTTAAAGAATCTACAAGTGGAAGAAATAAAAACATGAATCCAAAGGATGATAATCCAATGCAGTGCATAATAAAAGCCTCACGAGTGGTATAAAGTGCCAAGGGAATTCAGAGAGGTGGGAGGGGTCACTTCCAGAATGTAGCATGTTTGGGCAGCTATAAGGATCCCCCCTCCATCACAGTGGTGTAGGGCTTAAGGGGACTTGAGTACTGCTCATTCTCAAGTTCTTCTGCCAATGTCACTTATTCTTTGTTTTGGGTACTGTCATCATAGGAAAACACCTGGATTTGGATTCAAATACAAAGCTGTTTTTAAAACCAGTTGCGAGATTACTTTTGCTGCCTTGTCCCTATCTGTAACAGCTGTTCTGGAAAGTATTGCAGTTGCTTTCCACATTTAATTAGTCACTAATGACCAACATGGGCTATAAATGAGTTCTTTGCTCATTGTTGATGATTCAGGTCAAGCACGGCAGATGGTTCCTTATGCTGAATTCTCCAACAAGCATTTATTACAAGAAGATGGATGCATCAAGTTCAACGGAACCTCCAAGAGCAAACAGTTTGCAGATGGCCAGGTGCCTAGCGTGGGGATATTTCACCACAGGATGCTTCACCCCGAAGTTCAGCCTTCCTTTTGAAGCAGACTTTCCTTTCTGCTTCCTTCGTACTCCTTCCTTCCTCCCTGTCTCTTTCCTTCCTTTCTTTTTTTTCTCTTTTCATTGCTTATGTTCCTACCCAAGGGAAGTATACAACAAAACAAAACAATAGAAACTGATTTCTTCCCAGGTGAAATTGACAATAATTTTAGGGAGATAAAAGCTGAAACATACAATGACATGTGAATATATATAAGTATAGGGTGAGGCAGCCAAACATATATACTTAATGGTAAAGAAAATTCACAGTAAATAAATGATCCATTTGAGGTGAGGTTTGCCAAGAAAGTTTCTTGAAGCCAGTTTGCTTACTTTCTTTCCTGCTTGCTCCAAAGCAAGTTACTTCAGGTTCTAGTCATTTGATTCCATACGCATTTTGTTCTTTATCCACATCATCAGCATGTCTACATTTTTTTTGGTGAGGAAGGTTAGCCCTGAGCTAACATCTGTTGCTAAGCCTCCTCTTTTGCTAACATCTGTGCCCATCTTCCTCTACTTTATATGTGGGATGCCTGCCACAGCATGCCTTAATAAGCAGTGTGTAGGTCCGTGCCTGGGATCCGAACCTGTGAACCCTGGGCTACCGAAGCAGAGCATGTGAACTTAACCACTATGCCACCAGGCCGGCCCCAGCATGTCTACATTTTTGAGACATTTTGAGGGGTTTGTTTTATCATCCAATCCAAGCTGACTGATGCCTAACTTTCTTATTTTGTTTCCCAATGTTTATATAGTGTTAAAACCGAAGGCTAATCTG
The DNA here is from genome assembly GCA_031878705.1 of Tapirus indicus. NCBI lineage: Eukaryota > Metazoa > Chordata > Mammalia > Perissodactyla > Tapiridae > Tapirus > Tapirus indicus. The sequence continues at coordinate 75,369,794 of CM062922.1, read as the reverse complement.
TGATTGGTCTTTTTTTCCTCCATATATCCTTACATTGGTGTGACTATAGCTTCCAGTGAGATTGCCATGGTGATTGACAGGTGATGGTGATAATGAGAGGCCTTGTTTGGACCACCATTTGATTCCTTACTCCAAATTAAAACTTCCCATTGGCCCAATAAAGCAAGGGAAATCCTTGAGAGGGTAAAGGCACAGAACCAATATTTACTGAGCACACGGTATGCTGGATACTGTGTGTGATACAACTGGTATATGATGGAGCTAGGATTCAAACCTAGGTCTCTCTCACTCCCAAATCTATACCTTTTCCACTATACTAAAGAGCTTACTTAATATAGGGCTGGTGAAGTATTCCCAGATGCTGGGACTGCAACAGAATCCCAGACAGGTCGCTGCCACCAAAACCACTGCCCCTTGTGGGAAGAACTGGAATCGAGGGCTCCTGGGTGCTCCAGGAAATGCTATGGAATCCGAGTGATGTGTGTGAGGAGAGGGGCTGGGGAAGAGCGGAAGGTAAGTGTGTAAAAGATGTTCCTCTATCATCAGTTTTAGGTTCAGCTACAAACATTCTGCACTAAAAATGTGTTCTTAAAGTTACAGCTCTGTAGTGACATTGGTCTCTCAGTCTGCCTACTTGTTCATAGCTACTTTGAGGAGAGTACCAAGTGGTGAGTCTAGCTGGTGTCATTCACCTTGTGGATCAAGAACCAATGTCTCCTTTGATCATCTTAGGGCAGAGACCAGCCATCTGGTTCAGTCTCTTTCAACCGTTATGGCGTCTTTTTCCCTTAAGAGTCTCATTGCCCTTTTTGGCATCTAGCCTTGGACCAAGCCAATGCAGTCCATCCTATCAGCTTTTATAATTTTAAATATCTGGGGAAATACAGAGTAATCTTGATTCCTTTTCCTTAGAAGGCTTTGGGATCTTTATGTAAATTTTACATCCCATTTCCAGAAACCTCCACACTCACTTCTCAATGGTATGAGAGAGGGATGGCTTGCCCTGATCTGCTAAATCCTGGAGCCTGGTCTCTAATTCACTCTGTTTAATCTCAGAAGCCGAGTAACTAATACACGCTCCTGTCTGAACAAGACAACAGTACTTTCTGTGGCCATGTGCTCCTCGAGCTCAGCCCCAGTCTTGCATCTCCTAACTTGCCCATCCTGTTGCCATCCATGAACCAAAGCTGACTGGAGGACAAAGAAAGGCAATAGCAGGAAATCCCATTTAGAACAAAATACAGACACACAAAAGCTGAAGGAGGGGATGCACGAGAAGGGGATGGAAGTGAGTTTTCATTACAGAAGAGTTTTGATTTTGACAGGGACTGATATACCATTGAAGCTAATGAAGCTTAATTAAGCTTCAGGTCTCTCTCTTGCATGGGTCTCTTCCAAGGCCCTGGGAGAGACTCCACAAATTTTTATCTATAATTTTACACTCTTTTTCTTAAAGAGAATTCCCCTCCCCCAAATTGCATAAGCTTCAGGCTCTACAAAACCTGGATCCATTTCTGCCCTTTTAGAACAGTTCTTGTTAACACAGAGACAAATCCTAGCTTGGCCAGTCAAGAGTTAAGGCTGAATTGGTGATTGGAAACCCTTGGCTGAGGGGACTGGCTTAGTAGAAAGAGGCAAGCATTAGCTCCTGGCAGCCCACTTTGTTTGGGCCGGGGATGCTAAATAAGTTTCATTTCATGTGTTAATTATAGCCATAGTAGTGGCTGTATTGAGAAGGATTCATGAGCGTCGAGAACAATTAGTGATGGCCGCCATGGATACCCACCCAATACTAGCTCTCATTTGTATTTAGACTCTGTATCTCTTGCCCAGGCTGGAAGCTGTAGTATTACGAACGTGGTTAGAAAAAATAAAGAGCAAAGGGATGCCTTTTCCTGTGGTAAACGTCTTTCAGAAAACACAAAGCAATTCTTTTTATCTGGCTTCATGAATTATGCAAAATGTTGAGACATTTGGTAAAGAAAGATTCTCCATAAGACATATACTGAGCCTGGCTAATGACTGTCTCCTGAATGCAGAGCTGGATGCTGAACAGAAAGGGGGCTGGACCCCAGTGCCTCTGAGACTTTCTGTCTCTGTTGGCGGGTCACACAAAGACCTAGTGGTCATTCTTCATATGTGGAGTGAGGATGTCAAACGCTATATTCTGGGCTTAGCACATTCTTGATGTTGAAAGAATCAAAAATCATGGTTCATGAGACAGTTAACAGGTGAGAACAGATTTATGCCATGTACTTTTCCTGAATAGTGTGTGTTATGGGCTGAATTATGCCCCCCAGATTCATTTAGTATCTCAGACTATGACCGTATTTGGAGAGGTCTTTAAAGAGGTAGTTAAATATAAATGAGGTCTTTAGGGTAGGCCCTAATCCGTTATGACTGGTGTTCTTATAAGAAGAGGAGATTAGGACAGAGACACACATAGAAGGAGAATGCCATGTGAACATGAAGATGGCCCTCGACAAGCCAAGAAGAGAGGCCTCAGAAGAAACCAAACCTGCTGATACCTTGATCTCAGATTTCTAGCTTCTCTGAAGCAATAAGAAACAAATTTTTGTTGTTTAAGCCACCTGGTCTGTGGTATGTGGTTATGGCAGCCCCAGAAAACTAATATAGTGTGTTTACAACATTCCTCTGGAATTTTGTTGTTGTCCATATATTGTGAAGTTTCACATATTTTCTGGTTTCTGTTTTATTCATATTTATTGAAAAATTCTCTCTTCATTTTTCTGTTTTTTTTTTTCTTTTACCATTCGAGCTCTGGGCAGAACATTTAACAGTAGTGTTTTCTTGCCACAAGCCAGCCTGACTTGATGATATTTTTATTTAAACTGTCAGTAAGATTTATTGAGAAGCTGGTGAAAAAGGAGGACAACCTAAATTAATTTCACTGAAATGTACTGGAGGATGTAAATTACCCTTGGTTTGAAAATCTGGTTAACAGTCCTGTCAGTCCAGAAAAATGTTGCTGGAGAGAGAATAGCAGGGAAGCCTATAAAAGTGCAGGCTTATCATGCCAGTGGATGTTTTGATCTATATTTTGAATAACGTGGTTGAGGTTAGTAATTTGTTTATTTCAGAAACAAGATGATAAATTTCAGTGATTATTTGGTGTGTATCATAATCAGCTGTAGAGTCAGCAAATGATGTACACTGTAGCCCTCAGAGGCTGGGATCACAGAAAAAAAAAAAACGCATCTTGATTAACAATTATTCATTAAGCAGAGTTCATTTGCAATCTGCTCTTAGGAGAAAAATGTGTGATAACAAAAAACAAACATGTAATGCATTAAAAAAAAAGTAAAATTTCTAGAGTATATCCTAGGATTTAGTATAAATTCAGGCCAATCTTATGCATCATGTAAATGTATATCCAAAAGTCTGTTTAATATGAATTATTGGTAAGAATTAGGATACTGAAGTAATGCAAATCTTCCATCATTGAGAAGTGAGTTAATTTAATTTTGTTTACTATACAGCATTTACTAAGGCAAGGAAGTGAGCTGATTATGTTAAGAAAGTATTTTCCATGGCAAGGGTAGAAACAAATGAGAATTCTTACTTAATTGTCATTTAAGCAGAAACTTCAGTGAATAAACTTCAGTCCTTAAAAATAGAGGTATTGTCATGTTTCTAATTTCACTAGCAATAGCCCTTCACACCAGTCTTCCACTTGTAAACGTTGACTTGTTGGCTTTCAAAACTTTCCGATACTTTTATTAAAGATAATAAATATTAAAAAAAGGCTTTCTCCAAGAAAATATGACCGTCAACTTCTGGGACCTAGGCCAGAACTGCTGGGTGGGCAGCATCTGCAGGGAGTCTTTTTATATGGATGCTGCAACCCCTGTTCTGAGCCTCCATCCTCTCTTGCCTGGACCACTGCAAGAGCTTCCTATAGGGTCTATCTGTTTCTCCCCTTGATTCTCTGTAGTCTGTGCTCGACACAACAGCCAGTGTGATAATTTAAAATATATGTGTCATTTCATGGTTCTCCTTAGTTCAATGCCCCCATGACTTCCGATCTGTCTCTGAGTAAAAACCAAAGTCCTACCAATGGCCTCCAAGGCCCTCCGGGATCTGCCCTGCCCCTTGGTCCCTCCCGTCCCTGGCTCCACTCCTCCTACTCAGCACCTCTATTCTAGTTGCTCTGGCCTCTTTGCTGCTTCTCAATCCTACCAAGCCCGTTCCCGCTGTCTGGAATGCTCTTTCTACCATTGTTTGTATGGCTTCTTCCCTCACACCTTTTGAGTTTTTGCTCAAATGTCACTGTCTCAGAGAGACTTTTCTCTCTCCTTCAAACTGCCCTTCCCATTCCTGCTCCCTGATGTGTTTTTCTCTACCACTACCTGTCACCGTAGGACTCGTCTCTTCTTATATGTTTGTCCTTTTTCCTCCATTGGGATACAAACTCCATGCAGGCAAGATTTTAGTCTGTTTTGTTCACTGCTGAGAATCCTGTTTGGCTCACAGGAGGGCCAATAAATATTGGTTTAATGAATGGATGACTGATGAGGACTTCCCTCAGTAACTTATTTACCTATTAGTCAAAGGGGCCAGCAAGAGAACTCAGAAAGAAGCTAAATAAATTCTAACGGTGAGTTAGAGCTCTCAACGAAACGGATGGAACAGAGAGAAACAGCAGAGCATTCTCATGCCATCCTGCATTCTGTGGGATTTGACAATAACATATAAAAGCCAAAAAGATAGACTGATATTTCCATAGTAACGTCTCTTTCTATATATCAAGACCATAAAAGAAGCAAGAAGGCTACAAAACATTCTCTTTCAAGGTAATGATATTTCTTTCTTTTCATATTTTGTTTATTTGTTTACTTAATAATTTATGTTATAAAAATTAATGACAGTCCCTTTAGAGACAGGCCATTTTCCAGAGGTTTGATAAGTAAAACTCCGCTGACGTCTTTTTCGTTGTTGCGGTCGAACAGATTTTTAAATGAAGAAGTTTAATTACTTGAGTTTTGTCATCACAGGCATCTGCTGATTACAGCTCTTCCTAGGAAGTGGATTAGAATATAATTTTTTTCTTTCTCCTCAAATCAAAACCTGACATAAAAATAGCCATTGCTAATTTGAAGATGATGATTTCAGCATTTCACCATTTTATCTCCCAATTATTTAGAGTCTTACAGAGGAGCACTTGCTTGTCTGCTCATTGGCAAAGATAAGTGAGGCATTTAACCAGTGTAAAATGATGGGGTAAGATTTACATATGCTGTCAAAGGAATAACCTACTTCCTAGGTGAGGACAACTTTCATAATGGTTATTGGGTACCGAAATATATGATTCCTCCTTCAGATAGTGATATAGAATACCTGAGTTTCCTCACAGTGTGTATTCTTATTTCCCTCTCATCCCTCCCTCTCCCCTACACCAGCTCTAGCGTCTATCAAAAGCCTGGCTGGGAGAAGCAATATTTCAAGACATCTAGGGGAAGGGAAGGAGAAGGCAATGAGTATTTGTGCATTAATCATTTTTTCTCCCTGACACAAAGCACAATCTCTTACAAATTGTGTCCCCTTTTTGCTGTGGCTGACGGGATGTACCAAGCCACATTTATTAATAATTATAGTAACAAAATTAGCACTTGGGGCTAGCATGTTTATTTCTTCCAGATATTCATGCTTTTCCGTTTACATTTTAATTGCATGGTTGTGTATTACATTTTAATTGCATGGTTGTGTATGTCTATGGCGAGCACCTTCACATCTTTTTGTAAAAGATATGGATTATAAAAAAAATAGACCCTTATTTTAGTCCTAATGGCTTCTTTGTCCCCTTTCCCCCTTTCTTCCTACCCCAATTTCAGCAGCCTGATAAAAATTTGACATAATGAAAAATAGTCAAGTTGCTTTGTTTAGAGTGCATTATGGTCTAGGCCTATGTGACTAACAGTACTGACAATATTTGGAGGCCTTTTATTAATTGGATTATTGTATTGAATTACTGAATTATGAAGACAGCTGAAACAACCAAATTGATGTTTTTACAGTCTGGAGGGAATTATTAAAACAAAAATAAAACAATAACAGCAGATTGCAGGAATACTGTGTCCTCATGTCTGTGAATTAGAAGATCAAATACTGGAATGTGAGCCCAATGGGCTTGTTAAAGGGGCTTGTCTGTTTTGGTCAGTTTATCCCCAGTGTCTGAAAATAGTAGGGGCTCAATGAATGTTTGTTGAATGACTGTTGAATGAATACAATTTACCATGTAGGATGTGTATATAAATTGTACATATAGAATTACACCTCATCTCAGTCATATTTCTAAGTGGGATATGGGCTGAGTGGTGAAGGGAGAGAGGAAATAATGGAGCAGTTTCTCTCTAGAACCCACAGAGTTACCACTTTTGGTGCCCTTCATTCCTTTGATAGATCTAGATTTCCATTTGGTATTATTTTTCTTCTGCCTGAACAATTTCCCTTAACATTACTTGTAGGACAGTTTTGCTGTTGATAAATTCTTTCCACTTTTGTATGTCTGAAAAAGTGTTTAATTCACCTTCATTTTTGAAAGCTATTTTTAGAGCTCATAGAACCCTAGGTTGACAGTTTCATCTTTCAGTACTTTAAAGATGTTGCTCCATTGTCTCTTGGTTTTGTTGTTTACAAGAAGAAGTCTGCTGTCATTCTTATCTTTGTTCCTCTGTACTTAATATATCTTTTTTCACTGGCTTCTTTTTAAATTTTTTTCTTTGTCATTGGTTGTAAGCAATTTGATAATGATGTAACTTGGTGTAGTTCTATTTATTTTTCTTGTACTTGGAGTTTGTTGAGCTTCTTGGTCCTGTAGTTTTAGTTTTCATCAAACTTGGAAATTTTCAGCTATTATTTCTTCAAATAAATTTTTGGTCCCTCACCCTTCCTTTGGCACTTTATTTGCATAGATATTAGGCTGCTTGAAGTTGTCCCACAGCTCACTGATGTTCTACTTATTTCTTTCTCAGTCTTTTTTTCTCTGCATTTCATTTTTGACAATTTCTATTGCTATGTTTTCAAGTTCACTAATTATTACCTCTGCAGTGTTTAATCTGCTATTAATTGCTTCCAGTGTGTTTTTCACCTCACACATTATATTTCTATATCTCTCGAAGTTTCATTTGAGTCCTTTTATATCTTCCAAGTTTCTACATAACATTAATCATACCCCTTTTCTCTAACTGCTTGAACAAGTGGAATACAGTTTTAATAATTGTTCTAGTGTCTTTGTCAAATACTGACTCTATCATTCATATCATTTCATGGTTTCAATTGGTTGATTTTTCCCAAGATGGGGCATATTTTCCTGTTTATTTGCATGCTTGGTGTTACAGTGAATTGTGTTCCCTCCAAAACTCATATGTTGAAGTCTTAGTCCTCGGTACCTCAGAATGTGGGCTTATTTGGAGGCAGGGTCAATACAGAGTTGATCAAGTTAAAATGTGGTCATTGGGTGGGCCATGATCTAGTATGACTGGTGTCCTTATAAAAAGGGAAAATTCAGACACACACACACACACACACACACACACACACATACACACAGAGTTAGCCATGTGAAGAGACACAGGGAGAAGATGGCCATTTGTAAGCCAAGGAAAAAGACCTGGAACAGATCCTTCCCTCAAGGCCTCCATTCCTTAGAAGGCATCAACCCTTCCAATACCCTGATCTCAGACTTGTAGCCTCCAGAACTGTGAGAAAATAAATTTTTGTTATTTAAGTCACCCAGTTTGTGGTTCTTTATTACAGCAGCCCTAGCAAACTATATTCTTGATAAGTTTTGATTGGATGCCAAAATGATGAATTTTATCTTTTTGGGAACTGGATATTTCTGTATTTCTATAAATATACTTGAGATTTGTTCTGGAATCCAGTTAAGTTACTTGGAAACAGTTTGATCCTTTTAGTCTTTCTTTTAAGTTTTGCTAGGTGGGAGCAGAGCAGTATTTTGTCTAGGGAGGATTTTGCCCCCTAGGTAGGACAAATCCTTCTGATCGTTCAATCTGATGCTTCATTAATTATGAGTTTTTCCACTCTAGCTGGTGGAAACAGGAACTATTTCTGGCTCTGTCTGAGCTCTGGGAATTGTTCTTTTTAATCCTTTGGGAGGTTGTTTCTCAGACTTTGGGTAGTTCCCTCACACATGTGCTGATCATTACTTAGCTGAAGACTCAAAGGTGACCCTTTGCAGATCTCCAAAGCTCTCTTCTCTCTGGTATTTTGTCCTGCAAATTCTAGCTGCTTTAGCCTTCCTGGACTCCCCACTCTAGCTTCTTAACTCAGGGAAACTGCCAGTTCCAGCTGGAAAGTCTTGGGTCTCCTCCATGTGTCTCTTAAATCCACCCATCAGGCTAACCTGGGCATGTTCTCCTGGTTATGGCAAAGGAGCATGATTGGAAAGAGAGCAAGCTAATTGGTCAAAGCAAATTACACGAGTGAGCCCGGAATCATGAGATGGAAAAATGAAGATTAGAACTATTACTGTAATTAATTTGCACAACCAGTTTTATGGTCCTTAATACATGTCAAATTATTCTTTAGAAAGAATATACAATGTTACCAGCAATATATAGGTATACCTATTTTTCACATTGTCTTTTCAGTTTTGAGTTTTACACTTTTTATTTATATTTTCAGCACTTGGTTATATACTTGGTTTTTCTTGAGAAAACTGGTTCTGAGTCATTTATTTCATATTACTGTTTTCTGACTCTTGTAAATCTATATAGTATAATTTCTTTATTGATTATCTTTGCAAATAATCATCTAAACTCCAGAAATATTGGTTACTGTAAAGTTTTTTCTCTCCAATTAATGGAATTATATTAATGCATTAGGAGGTATAACTAGTACTGGCCTTTATTTTAGTGGGAAATTTCCATATGACAAAGTCAGTTTAATTAGAGACAAGTATAATTGAGAAAGAATGTGGATGTTAAAATTGGACTTAGAAGCAAAGACATTTAGAACTGCAAAGGACTAGAGATTATCGGGTACAATGCCCTTCTTTGTAGAGATATGTACAAATAAGAAAACTGGGGCATAGAACAATTTCATTACTTATTCAAAGTGAAAAACCTATTAGTTATGCAGGGTCTGGTACATAATAGGTATGTAATAAGCATTTCTGAGTGAATAAATAAATACAGGACTGGAATTTAGTTCTCCTATGGTTGGCACTCTTAATTATGTCATTGTAGAGGTATAATGTCTCTAGGATTTAAAACTAATCTAGGGGCCACCCGGTGGCGCAGTGGTTTAGTTCGCGCTTGGCAGCCCGGGGTTCGTGAGTTCGGATCCCGGGCGCCTGCGGACGCACTGCCTATTAGCCATGCCGTGGCGGCGTCCCATATAAAGTGGAGGAAGATGGGCACGGATGTTAGCCCAGGGCCAGTCTTCCTCAGCAAAAAGGGGAGGATTGGCAACAGATGTTAGCTCAGGGCTGGTCTTCCCCACAAAAAAATAAATAAATAAATAAAAAACAACAAAAAATAAAAATAAAACTAATCTAAGCTACAGGACAGAAAGAAGCAAATTGGATCAATTTAGGGAAGCACAAACTTTGAGGATATTTAAAAGAAGATCTTCAATAAGAGATTGTGATGGCTTTTGGCAAACGTACAATAGAGGAGATCGTACCATTCTCCAGAAGTTTGTGGACCAATGGGTGAAGATGGGAGTGAGGGAGAATATCACACCCTAATATCAGCAAGGTGATACCAATGAGGCAGCACCCCAAAGTCTTGGGACTGTGGAGGCTTAGACTGGGTTAGGGAAAAACAGTCTAAGACAATGGGGCAGTTCAGGCCCTATGAATTCATCTGTGTGAATAATGCATGGATTGAATGCAAAGAAAGTGTATCCATTCCCATTGTGAAGATGTAATTTTCACTAACATGGAAAATGGTCTATTTTTAGCTTTACTTTAACCTTATAATGCTTTTTAAACCTAGGATATAGGCTTATCAGGAACGTCTAGGAAAGATTATCTTTTTGTAAATTATCTCTTTATCAAGTTAAGTCTTAGAACTTTTACTAAATGACTTATATGGTACCAGGGTCAAGCCTGAGGGTCTTAGTGGTATTTCAACACAAAGCAACAAGAAAGACAATCCTCAGTTGTTAACTACTGACTTCTCACACATTGAGACAGGTTGTCACTCAACACAGCTCTCAGGCCCCTGGGGACAAGGTGAGATGGAAGGAGGGACTGGGCAAGGTGGCGGTTATGAAGGAATGAATGGCTTGGCTTCCCATGATCTGGGCTAAATCTCCCGCAGCCTTATTTAGTAAGAATTTTATGGCTGGCTGACTTGCAAAATCTGTTTTCCATGGTCTATTGGTGTTAATCATCAACAGGTGTTACTGGGTGACAGTGGCTGGCCCTGATAGGAATCATCTAGAGAGAACCAAGACACAATAGTCCTGAGAATTTGACAACTGCGGTGATAAGAGGGATAGAAACTCACCTTCTAGATACGATTTGCATTCTTTAGTCCACAACAATCAAGGTTGTTAGGATTTATGTATAAAGTTTATAAAGTCATGAAGAAGCATACACAATGGTGAACTTTCCAAGGGCATGGGTACCTTGGTCTTGTTCCCACCTGAAGACTTTGCATTCACTATAGTCTTTGCGTGGAATGTGCACGCTTGCGTCTTGGTATTCAGGTCTTAGCTAAATGTCACCTCCTCAGAGAAGCCTTCCTTGATAACCTAATCTAAACTAATTTCCCCGGTACCCACTTCACTCTTCCTCTCCTCATCCTGTCTGATTTTCTTCACAGCACTCATCATTATCTGCAATTAAGTGCTTATTTGTTTATTGTCTGTGTCCCATGCCGGTGATTAAGCATGATGAGAGAGGAATATTGTCCTTCTTGCTCACTATGGTATCCCAGAGCTCAATAAATATTTGTTGAATGATTAAATGGAGCAAACATGGTTTTTTTGGTGAGCCACAGAGTCATGTCAGAAATAGAAGATACATCTTGACACTAAAAGTTAGTTTCCATGTTCAGTAGAGATAGAGAAAATCTGTAGAAATTTCTACCTTGATAGTATTAATTGGCACACAAGGGCATGAAATTTTAGTGAGGGATAGATCCGTTAAAATTCTTCAAAAAGCAGTAAGGATTGTGGCGTGCAGCTTTAGACGTCTTTTACAAAATGACCTTTTTTTTTTTTTTTCCTGTCAGAAAGCAGAGTCGTTTGTGGTCCAATCCAGAATAATATTTTTTTATTTTTCTGTATCACATCTTCCCTGGTGACCTCAGAGAGAAGGCACGTCTCTCAGCTGGAGATGGGATACTGCAGGGGAGACTCTGGGATATGACATGGAGGCATTTTTCTTCTATCTGGGAATCTACCCAATTGTGGTGACAACTTGGGGCTCTTATCAAGCAACATTTATTTGATATCAGACAGTGGAAAGAAGAAGGGGGAGGTGGGGGAGAGGGAGAGGGTAAGCGAGAAGGAAACAGGCAGTGATTTCACAGGATTTGTTTCACCTGAAAACACATTTTATACGAAACCAAAAATAGACACTCTATGTGGCCTGAGGTTGCAGTTTGAGCAAGGAGTGGAAGAAATTTAGCTAGTGTTGGCTGCTGGAACCACACAGCACCCAAGTTTGAATCCTAACTCAGAAAGCCTCGGTTTCCTCACTGTAAAATGGGGAACCTCCTGATTTTGTTGTGAGTGTTAAATGAGTTAACACATTTGGAATGCTTCGAATGGAATGGGGCTTGGCACATAAATGTTAATTTTTGTTTTTTAAATAGAAGTAGCCAAGGGTATAGGAACTGGAGGTGAAGGAGTCCAGTGTTCAATGGCACGGACAAGGGTATTAGGAAAGAGAGGTAAGGGGAAAGCAGAATAGGGCTAGAGTTATTGTTCATGAAGCCCGAGGAAGCTAACGGAGGAGGCTGAAAAAAGGTCAATTTCCAGACTATGGAACTGCAGCCTCGGGTGGTTGGGGGTTAAGAAGCCTTTGGGGATGAGGTTATCCTGGACTCAGGAAATCCACATGGACCTGAGTACTGGGAAGCGGGATTATGGAATGCCTACTTGGCGATACACAGTGGTTTATTAGAGTTCTCTAAAGCTTTCTTCCTCTCTAGGTGCTACCCTGTTTTGGAGACCACGTTGGAACTTGAGACTCGGAGTGGACAGCACTGAGCCATAAGGTCAGATAGGCATCGAGCGCTTGATGCAGGTTAAACACCCCTTTGGGCAGTATGTGGATTATTTGCCTCAAAGCCAAATGAAGTTATAAGTAGCTTTAGAAATTACAGGGCAGGAAATTCTTTAGAAGTTTTCTAATGAGCTAGGAGGGGTAAATGGAAAATAATACTGCGGTGGTCATAATTGCTAATCTGAGAGGTCTAAATGTCATTGGTATTGTTTTTATCTAGCAAATTGGGTTATGGTTTCATTTTACTGAACTTAAAACAGTTCAGGTTTCATGATGCCTTCAATTCCCTAATTCCATTTTCTCCATAATGTCTAAAGTTTCCAGCTACAGATTTTCTTCCCGTAGAGGCATGCAGAGACTGAAGAAGTGTTCCTGTGCTATCGCAGAGATGGGTCCTAAGTGAGTAAGCTGAGAGGTTTCTCAGAAAAGCGGGGATTTAAGCTGGGTCTTAGGAAAGGAAAGACACTAGCATTTATTGTACACTGACTGGGTACCTGACATCAAAGCATACTGGGAACATTATACATGTCTCAGTTTTCCCTCACAATGACATTATATATTGGGAGGAGTTATTCTCATTTTACAAAGGAGAAACTGGAGGTCATAGACATTAAGTGACTTCATAAGGGGATATTGTCAGGGTTCGAGTCAGAGATGTCTAATTCCAGAATCCTTGTTCTTCCTTCTAACCCATCTTCCTTCAAATATTGCTTTAACAGATGGATATAATGAGAGGGGTGGGCAGGATTTGTAGTGGGAGAGGAAGGAAAGGGAGACATGGAAACAGCATTTGACATAGAGGGAACAACTTGGTAAAATGAATAGAAGTAGAAAAACTCACCCATTCACAAATTTCAGGGAGCTCTTATGTGCAAAACACTACATAAAAGTTATTTGATTGGTGAGAGAATATTTGGGGAATGTTGACTATATGGCTAGAGGGCAACCGATGAGAGGATGGGAGACTGTTTAGGGAGCTATAGCCTGGAAAGGTAGGTAAGAAGGTACATTTTGAGGGCCTTGGGAGTGCAGAGAACTCCAGCTATGCCCTGGGTTGCTTCTGGAATTGACTTGGTCTTTTGCTTTTCTGATCAAAGGCAAGCTGGAGTCACATGAGCCTCTCTGGGTTATTTTGGGTGAGTTTGAATCCCCTAAGCTCAAACTGGGGTTGACCCACATTTTGAAGGTATGTAGGTGGGTTGCCTGGAGATGGTGAAGTTTGTGCTACTCTTTGCTTTTTTAAAATCTTTTTGGGTCTTATAACCAATCGATGAATCCATCACTAAGTAAAATTCCTGATAGAAAAATAAGTGGTTTTAAAGAAAGCAATTGAAGTATGAAGAGGTGGCAGTAACCGCACTTTGCTGTTAGAACCGCTGATGTCCCTTCTAGCAGTCCGGCATTTGCCAGAATGACTAATACTCTTTGCTTCTCTTGAACCTACCGTACTCTCCTTCTACTTTTATTATAGCCCTCGTGGCAGTTAGAAAAATTTTCTCTTACATGTTTGTCTCCACCACTCGATTGTTAGTTCCTGGGTGGCAAGGTGAGTTTACCTCTGCCCTAGCTCAGTGCTTGCAACAGAGTAGGTGCCTAATAAGTGTTTGTTAAGTTAATAAAAAAGAATTACAAACCTCTCAGAGATGGTTTACTCATAATAGTGCGTAGCAGGGCAGCCTAAGCTTCTACTACAACTAAGTCTGCTTTAAGTCCCAAGTGGCAAAATATACACATTGTTTTATCAGGCAAATGCTTATTATCACCTGCTGCACCACCCTGCTCCTGTTAGATAGTCCCCAAATGTGGACTTATCACTTAATCAGGCTAGTATGCTGGTATGGTAGTATCATTTTTACTGTTAGTGGAATTTTCCGTTTAATGAAAGGATACCTACGAGCCTTGGAACAGGTGTTTTCGCCACTGGGTATCTCGTGCAGGGAACCGGAACCTGTTTTGAACTATTACATGCATCCCCAACTTTGTAAACCAGTCAACTGAATAAATGCACAAAGTCCTCTGACGTTGCCTCTAGAAAATCATCTTTCTCAAAGTTCAAACTTGATTATTTTTTGTCTCAAAAATCTTGTCTAAGGGAGTCAGCTACATGTATCCTTTTATTATGACTAGAAATTTTGCTTCCAATTTCTGACCATCAATCTTTTGAAAATTTACTGCCCCAGGCCCCAGCATGTGTCTCTTTTCAAGTGGCAATTGGAGAGAATCCTCCTTTACTTTGGAAAAATTTCAGAGGTACTGGAGATTTAGGTGTCAGCAGCATTTCCACAAAGAGGATAAATGTTTGACCCATAGCCTGAATTATTCTTGAAGTAAAAATGGTTTGAGTATCATGCTGACCCAACTATTTGAACACTTAAGTCCAAATTTGTCATGTTCATAGAGCAGAAACTGCCTGGATAATTTCTCATCAGAGTGGATCACTACATAGATCCATTTGAAGGGACACCAAGAAAATTTAGTCTTTTCCATTTCTCCCTTGAAAATGGTCAAGAACATTGATGACCAGGTAGTTTGGGGTGGTAATTTTGTTCTTTTCTTCTTACTTACACCATGTTACTAAGCAATTAATAAACAGCAAGCATTTGCTCTGGCAAAGTACTGTGCTGGGAAGAAGCGCAGGGACAATTGCACGCTGCTCTTAAGGAACTATTCACCACAGAGATCACAAAAGTTGACAAGGTGCATATGTGACAACTGTTTGAAGAGTGAAAAGAGCTTTATAAATGTAAGATTTTAAGGCAAGACATGATGAATTACCAAGTTGTCCCTTGAAGAAAGGGTTGGACAAGAGGACAAGGTGGGAAGAATATTCTTGTGTGGCCTCTGGTGAGGACACAGAAAAGCACAATGTGACTGTGCTTAGAAAAGCAGTCAGTTTGCCTGTTTTATAGCAAAGGTCCTGTCTGGAAAGACGTCCTTGGAATATTAATTCATCAGCTCAGGACCTTCACTTTTGAACCATCCCATTATCTTTCCCCTAACTTTCCATCTGGCTGAGCTTTCTCGTGTTCGGGTTCCATCTTACACCTTACTTTCTCTCACCAGTATTCCTCTGATAGCTTACATTAAGTGGTTCTCTTAAACTGTTAACCAACACTAACTTTCTTTAAGTTTCAAATGTCCTTTCTCCTCAACTAGATTGTAAATTCTAATGATAGGCCATGTGTTCCCAGGGCCCCAAATATATGTCCCTTTGTATTGTAATTGGCTATTGACTCATCTCTATGCCCCCAAAGACTCTAATCAGTCTGAGAGTGGGGCCAAGTGTGTTTTCTTGATTGTTTTCAGCCCTAGACTAACCACAGCATCTGACACTGACCAGAGGTGCAATAGCTTGCTGTCAAGTAAATTAAACCACGAATGAACAACTGAAGAGACTTAGCCGACTGAAGGGGTGACTATTGCTAGTATAAAGGGAATAAAGGGACTTTACATTTCTGCAAACTTTAACAAAAATTTTGGGGGCCAAGGATTAGGGAAATGTGGGATGGGGGAACAGGGAGGAGAAATGATTAGAGGGGGAGTGTGAGGATAAGGAAGGAGGAAGGATATTGTGTTACAACTTGGTTTCTAGTCACTTATCTTCCTAAGTTTCATTGAGATGACAGCTCATTTCTATCAGTCGTCTTCCAGCCATTGATTATCTGGACACTGATTTTGAGTTAAATTGTATTGAATGTCTAACACTCAAAGCTTATTTATACCTTGTTTATTCTTGCAGTTGAATTTTCTTCCCTCTCTTCTTTTCATCCATTGATTCTCACTCACTGATTAACTCATTTAATGAATATTTGAGGACTCGTTCTACGCAAAGTTCATAAAAATTTTAGTAACTGGATATATCTCGTGAAATGCTGTAATCCAAATTTCACGCGCTTAAATTTTCTCTCTTTGCAATTTGAATCCAATCGATTGATTTTACCCCTTAGGTTTTCTTAGCAGGGCATAAGGATTTAGATGGAAAGTCCTAGCTGTCGTGAATATTTTAGTAATGGTAATTTGAGTAAGGTCCTTTAAAGTTTTGCATACTAGGTTAAAGGTGATTTTTTTTTTTTTATCTTGGTCAAATTCTCCCCTACCTCCGCCTCCTTTAGTTATCACCAGAGAGTAAATGGCTAAGAATTCAAAGTACAAAAGATTGCCTTCACATTACACTAATCTCTAACAATTTTTAAACAGGAAGAGTAAAGGCAAGGTAGATAAAGGAACTTTTTCTAACCTTGTCGTTTTCCAGTTCTATATTAGACAGAGACAAGCAAAGATTTTTACTCTTAAATCTAGGCCATTTCAGATGCTTCTCTTAGCATTATATGATACACAGTGTGGGTGGGGGCTGCCACAAACCCTCCTGTGGTCTAAGTTGGTGTCATGTATGAGGCTGAACCCAAATAAATGACTAGGATGATGGCATCGGCTCTTTCCTAAGTTCACTGATAAGCCTCAAGAAATGATACTAAATGTTACAATAGTAACAGAACTTGTTCTAGGAAATGTGGTATATGTGAGACCTAGGAAGCCACTAGTAAAATCCAGTCAGTGACTATTGGATGATGGTCAATGTTTCAAACCATCAGACATAAAGTTGGGATAATTCAAAAGAGTGGTTTACCTGTTAAGTGTGAGCACACTGATGGAAAGAAACCTCGAGAGAGATGCTTAAAATGATTAAGACGTGCCTGATATACTTCCCGCAGTCCCTCCTGCTCTGACCCTGGAGCACTCCCTCACATTCTCTTCTGGCTAATTCTGGTGGCTAATTCTGGTGTCGTAAGGTCTCAGTTTGTGAACAACTTCTGCTGAGAAGTCTTCCCTGACTCTCTTACATATATATGTCCACTGCTTCTTATGTGTACATCTGTTTTTAATTCCAATTGCACTGCATTGCTCCCTGTAGATTTCCTTCCTTCCTCCCTTCCCTCCGTTCTTCTACCTCCTTTTTTCTCCTTCTCTCGTAGAAACTTCCATCATGTTGAGAAGAATATGGTTCTGGTTGGGGGAATACTGGTGAGAGCAGTCATGACAATTAATTTTTCCTACTCCTTCTAGAGGTTAACTCAGGTTCCACTGGTTTTCTTTGCTGTGATAGCTGAAATATGTTAACACACGATTATCTGGCCATTTAGGAAATGTACAAAAAGTTTTTTGAGTATATTCAGATTTCCTAAGTCAATAAAGCATAAATATACCATCTCTCTAAATATAATATGAATGTTCATTGATTTAGTTTTCTTCTGTTCACTACTTTTAGAACTAACCATTTAATGGCCAAGTAAAATGGCCTTTTTCTATGTTCTCATTTTATTTGACCACTTGCTGGTAGTCCTTGGTCTCAAGTTGACCTTCCCATCTAATCTGTTTTCCTGGTTCTCTCATTAACTCTGACAACACTTTTTTGTTTGTTTGTTTCCTTCATTACCCTCTGAATGTGGTATCAGCTAGGATTGTGTTTGGCTGTATATATTGAAAACCTTACAACAGCGCTTAATAGATTGGAGTTTATTTATACCAAGTGACAAGGAGTCCTGGGGCACTTCTTTTCCACCTAGCAAGGATCTACCTTAATTTTTTAAACCTCTCCCCCCCGCCAAATATAACGTATGTAGAGAAAAGTGCATAAAATATATAAATCTGAAGGTTACTGAATTATAAAACGAACACTTGTGTAACCATCACCCAAGTCAAGAAATAAAACATGTTAACATGCCCCAGAGATATTCCATATAACCCATTCCAATCCCTACCCCCTTTCTCCACCCCCAAGATCAACACTCCTAGTTTTTATGGTAGTTGCTTCCTTGTATTTCCTTCAGGTTCTACCACCTGTGTAGTATTCCAAAGTATACTGACTACAGTTGAGTTCTGCCCATTTCTGACCCTTTTATATAGAACCATAAAAAAATGTGTTCTTGTGAATTTGGTTACTTTTGTTCAACAAGGATTTGTAAAATTCATCCATATTGTTATATACGGTATTCATTGCTATATGAATTCTATTGCATGAATATGCCAAAATTTATTAATCTATTGTACTTTTGATGAACATTTGGGTGGTTTCTAATTTTTGGATATTATGAATAAAGCTGATGTGAACATTGTCATCTGTCTCCTGAGGTACATGTGCATGCATTTCTGTGGATATGTACATAGGAGTGGAATTGCTGGGCTTCATTTTTTTATTTGAAAAGAAAAGTCCTTTCCAGTGATGTGACAGAACCAAGTGGAGCACACCCAGTAGGACCCAGAGAGTCACATCCCAAACTGACTCAGTGTCAGAGCAAGAGAGTCAAAGTGAGGCTGACCTACATGTAGGTGGGCTTATAGTTATCTGGCTCATTTGGTTGTTGAGAAAAGCAGCTGATCAGAAAGTGAGGAGAGGGTCAGTTAGATGCTAGTGAAGGAATGCCTGTGCCCCTTGGGGATGCTGGGGATGGAAGGAGAGGCTCAGACTTGGCTCTATGTGGAGACCTCTTAGTTGTTTATCCATGACTAAGTAAGCAACAGTGGTAATTTAGAATCAGAATTTGGGCAGGTGGTCATGGAAAACTTCTCTCAGAAGGTAACATTTGAAGAGAAATCTGAATCAGGAGAAAGATCTCATTAGTTTGGGGAAGAACATTCCAGTGAGGGAAGAGCATGTACAAAGGCCCTGAAGTGAGGACACATTTGGAGATGTTAAGAAACCACCAGATGACCAGTGAGGCTGGTGTGCAGTGGGCAGGAGGGAAGTGGGGCATAATGCAAGATGGGGGAGGTAGACCAGAGGCAGGGCTCATAGGGCTTGTGGCTCATGGTAGGGAGTTAGTGGACCTCAGTATAATGGAAGGAGTATTAATCTGGACAGTGAACTGATCTTGTTCATGTTTCAAAGAGATTACTCTGGCTGGATTGTAACTGTAGCAAGAGTGGCAGCAGGAAGACCAGTGGGAGGCTATGTCTTGGGGAGAGATGATGATGGCTTGGACCAGAGTGGTAATGGTAAAGGCAAAGGGATAGGTTAGAGCTGAAGGGATTGAATGTAGAAGAGAAGTGGACCATGTTTTTGTGGCTTCCACAATCAAGTGGGTGGTAGTATCATTGACTTAGAAGGGGAGGGTGAGGGGTAGGAATGATTTGGGGCAAGAGGAAGGAGAGGCAGTTGCATAAAAAAAAGTTCTGTTTGGTCATGTCAAGTCTGAGGAGCCTATTTGATATTTCAAGGAAGCGTTCAGATACATGAATGTGGAGCTGAGAAGAGTGTTCTTTATAGATTGTGAGCAAATCTTTATGTCTCTGGGCCTGTCACAGGGCCTGGTACATGGTAGGCACTAAATACAAGTTTGATGAATGAATTTATTCAACAAATATTTATGGAGCTCTTACCCTGTGCCAGGCACTGTTCTAGGAGTTGGGGATACAGCAGTGAGCAAAACAGATAAAAATTCCTGCCTTCCTAGAACTTAAAATGAATGCATGCATGAATGAAATGTGTATCCAGAACTAGATATTTAATAAAACATTTCTTATTTTATTTTTTCTCTACGTCTTAAAAAATCTTTGAAAATATTAATTAAAAATGGAACTCTTCAGCAGGATTAATTATAAGAATATTGTCTAGAGAGACTTCATTATAATAACCCATTTTGCTTTCTCTTTCCCTTATTAGCTTGATTTTCATTATCTTGACGTGCCTGAGACCCGTGCACCAGTTGGTGGTAGAGTAATTGTGGTAGATGAGTGTTATTTACAGTTACTTTGGAGTTGATTTCTAATTTCCCCTTGAAAAATGTTATTTATAGACATACTCTTTTCGCTAGCAGGTGTGAAATGGCTTTGCACTACATGGAGAAGGAGGAAAATGTCACTTCTGAGGTTTGTGATAAGATTTCTTGATAGATTCTTCTGGTGGAGTGAGAGGCCTTTCTCACAGCTGTGACACTCTGCTGCCAAGGTGGGGAAGCCGAAGGGAAGGTTCATGTGCTTTAGACAGGGGTGCCTGTGGTCCCACCACTGTGCTGAATACGGTTCTGAGAAGTTTTGCATTAGTTAATATTCCGTAAATGGAATTAGCGTCTTTGGAGCTTTCGGGGAGTTTGTACATTAGAACAACCTGCAGTGATTCTTTTTGCCCAGCGAGTTATCTATTAGATAATACTAATAATTAGTTTCAATGAATCATCTTTATGTATTTGGATTCTTATGTATTAAATATCAGTGTTAATTCCCAGAACAGATTACTCAGTTTCTGCACTAAGCCCTACTTGGCATGATGCTAAAAAATGTTTTTGTTTTTTCTGGATCCAGGTTTTCATTGATAACAAAGGGGAAGCACAGTAGCAGGTCAGTCATCTCTTGCTTCATCAGCAAGGTGGATATTTCTTAGAAAGTTCATTTTCAATCAGGATTTTCACTTTTGATTGCCTTAATCAGGGAAAAGACAGCCTATCTAAATGAAATACCCCCAATCTCACCAGAATTAGGCAAGGCAAATACTTTAAATTTGAAAAGGCTCGAACTTAAAAAGAAGATAGTTAAAACGTTTACATATTGAAGGATGTGTTCCTTAATCTACTATATGTGCTTGCAAGAGAATTTATAGATGCTGAATTGGGAGAGCTCGAGGAGAACTTTCACAAATGCACCTTTTATGATTTAATACATGCTCTCTGCTTTTTTCCCCTGGTCCAGTGTATCCCCATTTGAATCTTTTGACTCCTGTACCAAGTCCTCTCTAGATTAGGACTAGAAGGCTGGTTCAGAGTCATCATAATCTGCAAAAAGGACTCTGCCAGTGCAGCAAGCATCCCTTTCCTTCTTCCAGTACACCACATAGTGGATGGGAAAAGATGAGCTTTCAAAGGTAGGTAGGTTATGAAGGGCATTCTAGTCCATGCTAAATATTTTGACTCATTTCCTGTAGGTGATGACAAATATTTGGAGGATTTTAGCAGAGGAGGAAAAGAATCAGACTCATCTTTTAGAAATCTGATTGGAGATAGTGGGGAGGAGGTGGATGGGCATGAATCTGGGAGCAGGAGACTAGTCAGGAAGCTATTGCAGGAATTGACTATTTTCCACTCCCATCCCAGCTTTGTGTTGAGTGTTCTCTGGACATAGACTTAAATCTCTGCTCTAGGAAATAGTTTGGAGTACAAAGAAGTTGCAACAGTTGACAGAAATAAAGCCAATTCATCATCTTCACTCTTTCTTGCAGCCCTGGCCCCATTCCCCCTCAAGGTTTGTGGGGAGAAAATCTTTACTAGTATTGCCTTTCTCTATGTTCTTTCCAGGATCAGTTATCTTCCACCATTACAAAATTTAGTGCCTTTTTTATTTTTATTTTTTTTTATAATCAATAACATTGGGAAATCTTACTTTGGGAGACAGTTTGGCCCTTGTTCATACCTGTTCTTCCAAGCAGACTTGATTTGCTTATTAAAATAGGCATGATGAAGCTCTTCTTTGAAGCTTCCTTTTCCATCTGAAGTGTACGAAAGGTTTCAAGAACGCGGTTGTGCTCGTCCCACCCTGGTCCACAGCTGTTGGTGCCATCACAGGCTCTCTGAGGAAGACCTTGAGAGGCTTGGCCTGATACCTAGGATGTTGAGTCTTCCCTGGGGTCCACTGGCTCTTTTCTTGGGATGAAAAAGAAATGAAATTCTTGGTGTATGCAATTCTTAAGCATGTCTGTATCACTGGGGATTTGTCTTCCTATTTTAGGATTAAGGCTAATTTCAATGTAAGTGTGAGGGGGGAGATAATATTTCAAGCCAGATTTCCTCCCTAATTGATGCGTCAAATAGGAAGGAAATTGGGCTGGGAGCCTAGACAGCTAAGTTTTAAATGTACTCCATTACTAATTTTAATAAAAATTAAATAACAGTTTATAGTACATGATTTTTATACTAATTTTTGCAGCTGATTTCACTTATTTGATTTCTCCTTTGATTCTAATGTAGAGACATATCTCAGAGAATCTTCCTATCAACCTATCCATATCCATCTATCTTTCTCTCCCCACAACGTCTCTAGCTTAAATGTCCTCAAGCTTTCTTTGACCATTCTATTTAAAAAATGGCTTGAGATTTCATCTCACACACTGAAAGAACTCCAGCACTGTCCCATACCTCTGAGGGGATAGAAGGTGGGTATGTCAGTGAGTCTACCTTACAGCCAATAGTCTACATTAATGTAATGTAATTAATGTAGACTGCTCCGGACTTTGGAGCCAGACTGCCTGGGATTGAACCCTGATTCTGCCACTTCTTGTGCGAGCTTGGTCAAGTTATTTAATTTCTCTGTTCCTCACTTTCCTCATCTTCAAAATAGAATAATTATTGTATCTGCCTCATGGGCTTGTTTTGAGGATTAAATGAGTCAATAACTTAAAGGGTTGTGAGGAAGATTGAGTAAATTAATATATATAAAATCCTTAGCACAGCGCCTGGCATATAGCAAACATTATATAGGTGTTTATTACTCTTTTCACAGCTCATTTTTCCACTGCTCACTGGCTCTGACCCTCTACAGTCTATTCTGCTGTCTCTGCCATGCCTTTTTCTGCACAGTTTTGCCTCAAGCCAAACACCAGACTTCTTCCTTCTTTCTCCTGGAGGAGTTGCCCATAAAGGCTATTGTGAGTAATAATAACAATAATAACAGCTAACATTTACTGAGTGCTGCCAGCACTGTTAACAGTACTTAACATCTATTAGCTCATTTAATCCTCATACCACCTCTCTGAGACAAATGTGATCATTATCCTCTTTTTACAGATGAAGAAACTGAGGCACAAATAGGTTAAATAACTTGTCCACGGTTACCCAGCTCGTAAAGAATGAAGCTAGGTTCTCAAACATCATTTACTTACCATTCTCCTGGCCCTTGTACATACAGGGAAGTATCTTTTATTTCTTCCCATGATTGATGACACGATACTATTCTTCTCATTTGGCAGGTCAAATTCCTTATCAATGCTAAAGGGGGGGTGCGCAGAAGGAAGGAGAGGGATGCTCAGCATGTGATGATGAGCCTAAGGAAATGTCTGGAATATACTGAGCACCAACTGTGTGCGGTGTTGCCTGAGGCCCTCCACATACCTTCTCTCAGGGAATTCTCGCAACCACATTCACTTAGTATTATCATCATTTTCCAGAGGAGGAAACCGAGTTTCAGGAGGGAAAGGTCTTGCCCTCAGGTTACACTGCTCATGAATTGTGAAGACGATTTTAAACCCAGCTCCATCTGGCTCCAGAGTATTCCAGAGCATGCTGTCTTCACCATACCACCCTGTCTTCCTCAGAGCCAGTCCCAAGCCTGTATGCCTTCAAGCACTCCATGCCAGGAATTAGTTCAATCCAGTGACGTTTCTTTTGGTAGTCCTCTTCCTCCCTTTTTCACTCTCTCCGATTTAGCTCTTCTTTTAAACTGCTTCATGTCGTGTGAACAAATCTTCGAGTGTCTGTGATGTTAACGTTAGGTAGGAGGAGCTAAATGGGTTAAGGATGCTTATTGAAATATTTAACCTTATTTTTCCAAGAGGCCATAAATGTGAAGCCAGTAATCATCACTAAACTTTGTTCACCTCAATAACAGTTGGTTTTATAGCAGTATAAGATGTTAAAGCACAGTTTGTGCCCTTGAGATGGTCACCCGGGGTGGGAGGGGGGTGTGTGTGTGTGTGTCGAGTACCATTTCTCATGAAGTCCTCCATGGAGTATGACTATTAAGACCCTCTTTAGGTCAACTCAAAGCAGCCACCCTGTCAGCTGTTTTGCCTGCTATCCCAGATTATTCTGGGAATGTGTTTTAAGGGTTTGTTTTAGACTGTTTGAGACAGGCTTGAATTTCTTTGCATAGCTGATCAGCTTAATTGCAAGGCAGTTGTTGGATATGTGTTCATAATGTTGGTGATGGAGTGTTACTGGAGAACTCCGGATTGTCTACCTTTACGCCATGTATACTCACCTGTTGGGTTTCCAGAACTTGCTGGTTGGGAATGGTCAGCTTCTAGAAACTGATGGATTGTAGTCATTACTTTTATGTTAATAAGCCCTAAAGAGTGACTTCCTTTAAGCTTCTTGATTATTATGTGGGGAAAAAAGTGTCAAGACAAACTGCTGTGTAAGAAATTACCACAAATTTTGTGGCTTAAAACAACACCCAATCATTATCTCACAATCTTACTTCAGAAGTCTGAGCAGGCTTGACTGGGTTCTGTGCTCAGGGTCTCACAAGGCTGAAATCAAGGTGTCATGAGAGATGGTACATGAGAAATATTTTCATCTCTCTTAGCTGCAGATTATATGACCATTCTAAGGACAATCCCCTATGACTTGCTACTCACATCAGACAATTGAGCTGTAGAGATTTGAGAGGATGAACATTTTGAGATTCCATTTAATCTGATACAACTGGGCTTCAGTATTTATTCAAGCAACATAATTTCTTCTCTTAATCAACCAGCGACCGTATTTTCCCTGACATTTATATATAGTGTGGATATGTTTTAGTTTGACTTAAAGCACTGTATTGAGAGTCAACATATCCGAATTGAACTTTCAGTTCTGCCACTTGAGCAAATGATTTTTCTTTGTCTCCATTTCTCCCTCTAAATATGATATTGATACTGCTTTTTACTCCTTAAGTATATTTCATTTTGCAAAACACATGCTCAGCAGAGGCCCAGCAGGTGGTACAGAGCTTCTTGATCTCACTTTCTTCCTTCCGAAGCCAATGTTCTTCTTAGATCTTCATGCTGGGAGGAGTAACGTCTTTGCAAGGTGGCTGTGCATGGCTCACCCCTTCCTTCCCTCAGCCCCTTGGTTACCTGGTGCAATAATATGTATATTTGTATCACACTTTACAGTTCACAGAGGTCACATGACCTATTCAGTGTTTGCAATGGATTGGCTTATGTCCCCCCAAATTTATGTGTTGAAATCCTAACCCCCAAGGTGATGGCATTAGGAGGTGGGGTCTTTGGGAGGTGATTAGGCAATTAGATTAGGTGATTAGGAATTAGTGCCCTTATAAAAGAGACCCCAGAGAGATCCCTCCCCCCCTTCTGCCATGTGAAATTACAGTGAGAAGACTGCCGTGACTGAAGAAGCAGGTTCTCACCAGACACAGAATCTATAGGAGCCGTGATCCTGGACTTCCCAGCCTCCAGAACTGTGAGAAATAAATTTCTGTTGTTTGTAAGCCACGCAGTCTATGGTATTTTGTCATAGCAGCCCAGATGGACTAAGATAGTACCTTATTTAATTCTTTCCAAAATTCCGTGAAGTCGATATTATAATTACTTCTATTTTACAGATGGGATGAGTAAGAGTCAGGAAATTAAGTGACTTGTTCAAGTTCACATAAGACACAGAGCCAGGACTGGCACTCAAGTTTCCGACTTCATATCCAGTGCTATTTCTTTCTCACCTCAGCTAAGAAATAAGAGGACACAGAAGCATATAAAGACTCAGCTGCTCATGAAAACGTTTCAGATATGAGGAATGACTTCAATTTCTGGTCATTCTTTTTTCTTCTGCTGTTTCAGCTCTAATTTTTGGCTCTTTTGATTTTTCTTCCCATACACGTTTTTCCAGAATCCCAATCAGCATATTGACATTGTCCTGCATGACTGTCAATATCCACCCTGGGGCACAGCTGTGTTTGGCATGGAAGGGAGTGACTGAGGGCAAGGGACTATCTGTAATGTTGCCTCAGTGTCAAAAGGAGTTGCACCATTTCCATGTTGGCCTCAAATATTTATAATTCACATGTTTGAACTGAAGTCTGAAAAGGGAGGGAATTTTATCGTAGGAGATTCTCCGGTATATGGAGTTCTCTAGGATTTATGTCTTTTAAGACTTCACGAATCCCCTTCACAGAAAAATTAGCATAAGAAATTATGCACAAAATACAAATCAAGGAATTTGCTCGTCTTTAGTGTTGTCTCTTAGTCCCATACCTAATGCAATTATTCATGTATCCATTAATTCTATAACTAGTAAATTGAGTAGCAATGTAGAATAGTGGATAGCAGGTAGGACTCTGAAGCCAGGCTGCCTGAGTTAAAATCCAGACCTTGCCACTTACTAGCTGGGTGACCTTGGCAAATAACTTAATCTCTTTGTGCCTCATTTATTTAATGAAGATGATAATAGAACCTCCCTCTTAGGGTTGCTGTGAACATTGGTGAATTATTAAATGTAAAACACTTGGAACAATGTCTACCTGTGGTAGGTAGGATTTCTCAAAAGGCCCTCAAAGATGTCCTGCCCTAAACCCCAGAATCTGTGCTTATGATGAGACATCACTCCCAGGATCATGTTATGTAGGCACTTGGTGACCTAAGATAGGGAGATTATCTGGTGGGCCTAATCTAATCACACAGGCCTCTTCAAAAGCAGAGAGATTTCTCCAGCCGATGGAGGAAGAGAAGTCAGAGAGATTCCGTGTGTGAGAAGGACTTGATGTGCCATTAGTAGCTTTGATGATGGAGCAGGCCAAAAGAGAAGGAATGTGAGCAGCCTTAAGGAGCTAATAGAGGCCCCTGGCTGACAGCCGGCAAGGAAATGGGGACCTCAGTCCCACAGCTACAGGGAATTAAATTCCACCATAACGTGAATGAGCTTAGAAGTGGATTCTTCCAAGAACCTCCCAGTAAGAGCCCAGTTGGCTGATATCTTGACTTCAGCCTTGGGAGACCCTGTGCAGAGAACCCAGTCAAGCCTGCCTGGACTTCTGAACTACAGAATTGTGAGATAATGAATGGTTGTTGTTTTTAGCCACTAAGCTTGTGGTGGTCAGTTATGCAGCAATAGGAAACTAACACAGTTACATAGAAGTGCTTAGTAAACTTTAGCTAACATTATTACATTTATTATGAAACATCTTCAGTGAATGCCGTACTGCATGAGGCACTAGGGAAACAGTGTTGAAAAATGTATGGTGCTGGCCCTCAAGGAGTTTATAGTCAAGAGGATAAACCATTTCGTTTTTTTCTAACATCCAGGCTCTATGAAGATCAACTGTCGTTGCATCCTCTACACATTTCTTCTTTCCTTCCTTGCTTTGATTCATTTCTTTTATCATAAATATTCATTTTTGGGGCCCGCTTGGTGGTGTAGCAGTTAAGTTTGTGCGCTCTGCTTTGGCAGCCTGGGGTTCTCAGGTTCAGATCCTGGGCACGGACTGATACACCGCTTGTCAAGCCATGCTGTGGTGGCATCCCATGTAAAATAGAGGAAGATGGGCACAGATGTTAGCCCAGGGCCAGTCTTCCTCAGCAAAAAGAGAAGGATTGGCAACGGATGTTAGCTCAGAGCTAGTCTTCCTCACATTAAAAAAAAAATCATTTTTTAGTTTCTTTCACTTTTAGCCAGTGGCTAGACTATGTTTAGTCATTAGCAGCAACTGTTTGCCAGGGGAGAGCTGGGACCAGGATTTATTGGTCGTCTCCCGTGCATGGCCGTTAGGAGGTCTGGGAAGCATTTCTGCTCGAATATTGTAAGTCATTACAATGTGGACGTCAGTTTCTAACAAAGGATCTGTATAATCCTTTATCTCCAGAATCCACCACCTGGTGTTCTCAACAGCCCTGGGCATAGAACAATTCCCAGTTTAATCAAACTGGAATACAAAAGGAGCAATGGGGGCCGCAGTGTGCCATCCCCTTGAAGTTGTTCCAAGGGAAAGGGACCTTTTGTTACGGAGACAGCTCATTTTAGAGTTCAGTGGCCTGTGACACTTCCCCAGCTGGCAGCTCAGCAGGGACCTTCTGATGCTTTCCTACACTCAAAAGCCATTTTTGGTGGGCAGAACAGTGAAACTGTCATTAAGGGCTACTTAAGGGAGGGTGGTGGGGGAAGAAGAAGAACAATAAGAGAACAGTGGTATTAATGAATGTGCCTGCAGTGATTTTATGATTTTTTTCTTCAAATACGAGCTGTCTTCATTTTCCAAGTCTTTGCTTTATGATCCGGTTAGTGGGTGTTTGTATATATTTACTGCAGGGAGTGATGATAATATCATTGGATTTTTTTTTTTTTTACATTCATTTTAAAGGTCCTTGGATTGGAGCTGGAGTAGGGAGGGAGAAAACGTGTTTGTTGCCCATAATAATTTTGAAGCACCGAACCCCCCTTCCTGAACTGGAAACTAGTGCCTTCCTACTGAGATTTTTTTTAGAGGAAAGACATGAAAAATTCCCAAAGCCATTCCCATATCAAAATAAATTTTATAGAAACCTAGGGTTGTAAAGCTAGGAAGTATCTCAGAGTCATCTGGTCTCACCCAGCCAAACTGCCCCCGTGGGCAGGAGTCTCCATGACCATTTCCCGGGGGAAGATCATCCAGGTTTTGAACTGCAAGTCACTCTCAAGGGCAGGAGCCTGGGGGCAGGCAGTTGTTTTTAAATCATCACTCTGCTACTTCCTGGCTATGTGATTTTGAGCAAATTATTTAGCTTGCTTAAATCTCAGTTTCCTTACCGGATAATGGGGATAATAGTATCTAACCTTCAGTCTAATTGTGAAGATTAAAATAAATAACCAATGTAAAGTGGCTTCTAGTAATTTCCATCCAGTAACATGTTCAAAATTTCCGTGGTCTAAGTTGTCACAGGAAATGACTTGGGCAGATCTAGGTCTAGTCTGGAGAAGCTGAAGGAGAGGGAAGAAGGAGGAGGTTGGACTAAGTCCCTGAACTCTAGGCGCTTAAGTCCAACTTTTTACTTGATATCTGCTTCCAGGTGCCTGACAGGCATTTCAGACTGAACATATCCCAAACCAATATCCTAATCTTTGCCCCCAAACCTGCTCTTACTCTTCCCATCTCAATTAATGGCAACTCCTTCCAGTTGCAGTGGCCTGAAACGTTGATGGCGTCCTTGACTCCTCTCTTTCTCTTACCCATCCAACCTGTCAGGAAATTCTATTCACTCCACTTTCAAAATACGTCTAGAATCCAACCACTTCACACCGTCTCTGCTGTTTCTGACTTTGGTCCAAGTCATCATCCTTTTCAATGTAGGAGTCAGAGTGATTCTGTTAAATATGTCTGACCAGACCATAATTAGGCTCAAAACTCTGCAATGGGCTCCCTATGTTACTAAGAGTCAAAGACTTTATAATGGACTACAACAGTGCTGCTGAGGTATGGTACATGGACCCGTGTCTGTCTGCAAACTGTTTGTCACTAGTCCATGAGAAGGTTAGGAGCTTGTGCCAGAATGTAAATCAACTGTGTCACTAAACACACTGTTTAATTTGCCTGACACTTTGTTCTGACAAGATTTTCTCAGTGAAGGAAGCAGGGCATTGATTTACATTCTGGTGCAAACTCCTCATCTGCCCGTCTCATTCTTTCTCTGACCTCATCTCCCGTTACTGGAGTCCTCCTCTTTGCTCTCTTCTTAGTCATGTGGCCTACTTATTATTCTTCAGACTCACCAGCTGTGTTCCTGCCTCTGCACAAGCTACTCTCTCTGCCCGGAATGCTTTCGTCCAGATGTCCTCACCACCTTCAGGTCTTCACTCAAATATCGCTTCCTCCGTGAAGTCTTCCCTGTCCACCCTGACATTCACTATCCCGCCTGTCTGCTTTATTTTTCTCTGTAGCCCTTATCACCTTTCAAAATGCTAATAGAATTTACCAATTCATTTTTAAATTATCATTATTGCTCCCCTGGAATGTAGACTCCACGAAATAAGGGAGTTTTTAGTATGTTTTGTTTTCTGTTTTACTGTCAGATATTTATACGTTTTTATCTTTAAGGTTTACATATTCAAACTTTTCAAATTTTATTTAGTTGAATATGTTGGTCTTTTACATTTTTAATATCTCCCGTCACTTTTGGGTTTAGAATTCAACCTTCCTTCAGACTTTTAATTTCTATTTTTTGACTTTTATTTTGAAATGCTTTTTGATTTACATAAAAGTTGCAAATACAGTATAAAGAGTTCCCGTCTACTGTTCACCCAGCTTCTACAAATGGGAACATCCCGCGCCACCATAGTACAATTGTCAAAGCTAAAAAAGTAACCTTGGTGAAACACTATTAACTAAACTATTAACTCTGTCTGTATTTCATCAGTTTTCCACCAGTGTTCTGTTTCTGTTCCAGAATCTAATTGATGACCCCACATCTCAGCTCATTTAGTTGTCTTGTCTCCTGACTCTCATCTGTTCTGTAGCAGTTCCTCAGTCTTTCCTTGTCTTTCATAATGTTGATACTTTCAAAGAGAACTGATCAGTTATTTTGTAGACTGTCCCTCTGTTTGGTTTGTCTGAAGTTTTCTCTCAAGCAGATTGAGGTTAGGAGTTGTTGGTAAGAACACACCAGAAGTAATGTCAGTGCCCTTCTCAGTGCATCATAACACGGGAGTCATGATGTCAGTATGTCTTCTTAGCGGTGATGTTAACCGTGATCACTTGGTTACGGTGATGTCTGCTGCGTTTCTCTTCTGCAAAGTTACTCTTTTTTCCTCTGTAATTAATAAATATCTTGGGGGAGATATTTTGAGACTTTGCAAATATTCTATTTTTCCTCAAACTTCTGTCCACTAATTTTAGCATCCATCTGTGGATCTTGTCTGCAGCAATTATCACTGTGGTGTTCTAATGGTGATTTCCTATTTCTCTTGTTTCTTCTACTTTCATTAATTGGAATTCTTCTGTGAGGAAGAGCTGTCTCTTCTCCTCAACTTATTTATTTATTCATTTCAGTGTGGACTCATGGATAGTTATTTTATTCTATGTGTTATAATCCAGTATGATGATTATTTGTTTTGCTGCTCAAATGGTTCTAGCTCAGTACCATTGGCTTATCTCTACATGCCTTCACCCTTTAAAAAAATTTTTATTTTATTTTTTTTCCTTCCTCTAATTTTACTCTAAAAGTGCACCCTTTTCTGTTGGGTAGGTGGATGGAGATGGATGTAGCGTTGGAAAGGTCTCATGGAGGCTGAAGTGTCCTGTTGGGTCTGTGGCCTTCCAGGACTTCCTTGGGGTGGAAGGAGCCTTGGCCACAGGGACGCTGGGTGCCCTGAGTAAATCATTTGCTGTGAGCAGGGTCCTAAGTGTGGCCTTGATTCCAGTCTTGTACAACAACAGGCATAACACATGTCACCTCAGTGATTCTGGAACTAATACTTGATAGAAGAGATAGGAATCCCAGCTTCTCATTTCCAGTCCAGGACTATTTCTGTGTTCTTGAGAAAGCTTAAGGCTGACTGTGGCACTTCTGAGGATATACCATCTGGTTGTCTCTCAGCTCTGTGGATTTTGAAACACAAGGAAAGAAGGAAAGAGTGGTAGCTTCCTGGGCGTGTGTAAACTTTATTAAAGTGATAATTTCATTCCTATTCTCACTGGGGAAGGCAGTGATGCTGCCAAATAATGAGTGCTCCATGCCTCGGATAAAGTGGGTGTTTGCGTTAAGAATCTCGGTGTTGGATTGTCCTCTTGGCATCCCCGCCCTCAGCTGCCTTCTTCTAGTTGTCACCTGATACATCCAACTGAACAACTTCTAATCCCTGTGCTCTTGTCCGTGACTAACCAGTGTTTCTCTTGCTGGATTAGTCTTCAGGGATCACAGGACAGCTTGGCTTCTTCCTTCCTCAAGCAACGTACTGTTGATGCCAGCCACGGGGGACTTGGTGTAATACAATACAGACACTTGGAATCGCTGAGTCACTTCACAGTGACGTCCATTCCCATGAATGTGAGTGAGCAGCGAGGAAGTAAAACAGTCTTTAAGGACATTACTAGACTTTTTAGACACTCTAGTTTTTCCCACATTTCTGTTAAATGTTTTTTCCATTTTCCACGTAATGAATTCAGGTTAAGCCAAAAAGAATTTTCTGCTACTAACCATTGAGATAAGTGCATGAGATATTACCCATGTGATTATAGTTGTGAAAGTAGCTTAGATCAAATGAATAGCGCTTCAGTTCTTTTTTGCTATATAGATTCTTCTCTTTATTATTTTCTGTTTTGGCAGTCTATCCATAATTTGACAGATAAATCTAATTGTTCAGTAGTTTTAGATGGATATGCTATCAGTTTGAACCAGTGACAAACAGTTCCAAATCTGACAGTTTAGACCCTCCCTCATAACTAAATGTGCAAGGCTGAGAGAAGCTCTGATGCCCTTGGCAGGCAGAGAGCATGGAGTGCTGGACAGATGAACTGCTGAACTCCCTTGTCTCTAGTTGTTTATCCTTGGTTCCTCTTTTTCTAAAAAGAAGAATCCTAGACTTAAATCCCAATTGTCTAGAAAAATTTATTCTTTCAAAATATATTTACTAAGCTAGTTACTACGTGCCAGGCTCTATGCTAATGTAGCTGGGAAAACATTCATGAACAGGACAGCCTTGACCACATGGAGCTGAAGGTCTGCAACAGTGCTGCCCAATAGAAACGTAATGTGTGCACATGTTGTAACCTGGTGTTTTCTAGTAGCTGCATTAAAAAAAAGTAAAAAGGGGCCGGCCTGGTGGCATAGTGGTTGTGTTCGTGCACTCCACTTTGGCATCCTAGGGTTCCCAGGTTTGGACCCCAGGTGTAGACCTATTCCACTCACCAGCCATGCTGTGGCAGCATCTCACATACAAAATGGAGGAAGATGGGCATGGATGTTGGCTCAGGGACAATCTTCCTCAAACAAAAAGAGGAGGATTGGCAACACATGTTAGTTCAGGGCCAATCTTCATCACTGAAAAAAAAAAAGTAGGGGCTGGCTCAGTGGCACAGCGGTTTAGTTCGTGCTTTGGCAGCCCAGGGTTCGCAGGTTCGGATCCTGGGCACCCGCCGACGCACTGCTTGTCAGCCATGCCGTGGCGGCGTCCCATATAAAGTGGAGGAAGATGGGCACGGATGTTAGCCCAGGGCCAGTCTTCCTCAGCAAAAAGAGAAGGATTGGCAATGGATATTAGCTCAGGGCTGGTCTACCTCACAAAAAAGAAAAAAAAAGAAAAGTAAAAAAAGCAGGTAAAATTAATAATATATTTCACTTAATTTTTCTAGAATATTATCATGTCAACATATAACCAACAAAAGATTATATTGATTTATTTAAAATTCTTTTTATTGTACTAAGTCTTCAAAATTTGCTATGTATTTTACACTTACAGTACATCTCAATTTGGACTAGCCACATGTTAAATGCTTAACAGCCTCATATGGCTGGTGGCTACTGGACTGGGCAATGCAGGTTTATCGACACCCTATACATCATCACACAAGTAAATATTTAGGTTATAATGGTAACAAGCACTTGGGAAGAGTTTGGGAATTCTGAAGGAGAGACCTGAGGGATGAGTTAGAGTTAGCCAGGTATGAAGGAAGAACATTCCAGGCAAAGGGAACAGTCTGTGTGTTTGAGTTGAAAAGGAGGTCAGTAGGCTCACATCTGAGTGAGGGGGAAAAATGATGGAACTAAGAACAGAAAGAGAGAAATCTAGTTTTAGAAGAAAGATAAATTTGACTTTAAGATGTTGACTTTCAGGTGCCAAAGATAGATATGGGATAGGAAAATGAGAGAGGGGAAGGACTGGAGATTTAGCCTTCAGAGTTGATGGAGCTGGCAAGTTACATCTTTTGTTCAAGTCCTAATATCTGGACTTCTTTTCAGGGGTCACTCGTTAGGTGGGCTGGAGACAACAACGGGGGAGGGAGTGGGGTAAGCTGGTTAAATAGATCAGGAGGGGGAAGAAGTAGAGAGTGAGCATAGACTCAGTCCTAGAGAGGGCCAAAGGTCATGAAGGGGAGATCAAATTCAGTGATGAATTCTTGGGGCCAGTAGGAAATGGAATGGAAGATGAAGTCAAAGGTGTGGAAGCCTGGGAGAGGTGAAATGGAGTTAGAGAGCAGAAATAAAAGGGGAAGAAATCAAAGTCAGAAGGTCAAAAGTGATCGATGAACAGTAGCTTTCTTTTGTTGGCTGCCAGCAGCATGGTGAGTGCTGGGTAGGCCAGGTTTAAAGTAAAGGGGATGGGTCCAATAGACACTTTAAACAACTATCATGTTACCAATACTTCTACTCACTGGCTGTTTCAGAGGAAGTGACCCAGAGACTGAAGAGGAGCCCTCGAACGTGGGCCGATCCTTCTGAGGGCCACGATACACTTCTAAGCCTGCAGAGTAAGCTTACTTGTTGGTTACTCTGGGAAACTCGCTCCAACTGTTACTTCCCACGCTCTTACAATCTGGCAAGCAAGGTGCCTGAGGCTCTCAGCAAATCTTAAAGAGATGGTGATGATGTGGTCTGTCCTCTACCATCACCAGGAGAAGGCATGCCACTCCTAGATTGCCAGGCCTCTGGTCAAGAATCACTAATTTTAAAGCTTGAACTCCATCGTGATTCGCTTAAAGCTCGCGGCATCCATGCTGAGATCCCACGAAGAAGCCTGATTCCTAAGCTCCCAGAATTTGTGTTTTCCACCCTCTCACCTGGAATGCTGAAACAGCAAAGTGTTGTCTTGGCAGCCACGAGAGAACGCAGCAGTTGGTAAGATGGGCAATGAGCCTGTTTGAAGACCCAGTTGCGAGCTGGGCACCGACTGCAAACGCTGCAATTAAAAACAAAACAAAACAAAACCATCCTACAGACCAAATGCCTTTTAGCAGGGAAAAAGCTGTGCTGTGTTAAAATAATGTGATGGTGTGGTGCTGTGGAGGTGACCCTGGTCCTCAAAGACAGGCATTTTGCTCAGTGATATTTGTGGAAATGTTAACATCTACTCTCCAGGTCTTAGCTCTGACAGTACTCTTCCCTCTTAATCATCAAAAGTTAAGAATGATAGGTGCGTGAATAATAAGGGGTGACAATGTATGGGATAGAGTAATCAGAAACGAAGACTGGAAAAGTAATTTTTAATCTAGGCTTGTCAAAATAACTGTGTCTACATTTATTTTGTTGATTAAACAATGATTAAGAGCTGTGTTAAATCATTCTGGAACAATGCAGACAAAAAAATTTTAGTAAATTAAGAAAAACTGTGATCAGGTCTTTGATTGTGAGCCATCCTCTTAGATGACAGTGCATTCAGGGCTTCTGTGGCTGGGAAGGGAGAGAGAAAGGAGAGGTGGTCGAGGAGGTTGGAAGCTGCATAGGACCAGATCATTCAGGGATCGGAGGTCATGACAAGGAGTTGGGATTTTATTCGAAGAATAAGAAGAAGCTGGGGGAGTGTATTACACAAGGGAGTGTTCACAAGATCTGATTTGTGTTTTTAGAAGCTTACTCTGGCTGCCTTGGGTACAGCCATATCAGATCCAGAGGGAGAGTGAAGATCCCATTCTAATTCTGGTCAGGTAGCTGGTGAAAGGCCTGATTCCCGAGTGACACTGGTAACAAATGGAAACAACTCAGAGGCATGAAAGGAGCAGGACAGCACTGTAGCAAGAGGTTTCCACCGCCCACATTTCTTATTGGCTTGCTAAAGCAGCCAGAATCAAAGGAAATATAACATATAAAAGACTTCTTTGAAGTTTTGTTTAAAGAGAAGTCACGCTTAGGAGCAGGTTTGAAAAACTTGAAAATGTGATGACAAATGTCAGACTTGCCACGCTCAGGCAGCTGGCACACGAGTCTGCTGAACAGACTCACCAGAGCAGGCCCCAAACAAGCTTCCCTTGCAGGCTTCTCAATACTGCCTCTCTAGGCTAACCCCACCCTGAAGAGGAGTCGAAGGGGGTTTGCCTCCAGAAAGACCATCTGGGGTTTGAAGTCCACCTCTTTCCCTCCTTACTGAGACAGACTTCCTCTACCTCTGGGCCATTCTCCCTTCATCCAGCGGCTCAGCATCTGTTCCCCTGTAGCTGGGCCTCTTCGAGGCTTGGGTGCACTGTGCCCTCTTGCAGTTTACCCTGTTGACGGCAGACAGACAGCTCGTCTTTGCCAGCCGATTTTAGTGCAAAAGTTCTTTATTACTGAGAGGAGATTTCAGGGTACAGATTACATGCAATCCCTCTTATCCTCTTTTGTTTGGAGTCAGTTAATGATTAAGAAGCCCCTCATGTTGCCCCTCCACCTTAGCAGAAGGAAGCCAGGGTACACTCTGGTAACCCCTCTGCATACATGTACCTGACTGAACTCTTCCTTTCTGTTCCATCCTGGCTCCCGCCCTCCAGAGCTCGACTGGACTGGTTCTGCTGACCTGTTTCTCTTTGCTTCTGGGGCTTCTGGAGAAGTAAAGTCCACGTAGGTGTGGGCATAGGCTTATCTCTTCAGCTGCCGGTTGGGGTGGCGTTGCTTGAAGCCGCGTGAGCCCCTAGGCCGTTAGCATCTCTGGATTTTGCCCTCGGACCTTGTCACACTCACTTTTTCCTTGCCACAGTCTCCCTGGCCTGCTCCGCTCTGCAGGAGTTGAGTCTCCTGTCTCAGTGTGCACAACCTCTTCTCTAGCAAAGCCTTAGAATTCTAGCCTGCCTTTCTCTGTCGAACCTCTTCTCTCTTTCCAAGGCTTACCATGCAACCTTCCAGACACTGGTTAGCATGCCCCTTCCTGTCATCTTTTACACCTTGAGCCCTGGGACCTGATAAATATGAGACAAACTTATTCTCATGTCACATCCCAGGGCCTCTATGCAATAAATTTAACAACCTTAACAGATTTTGAAAACTCAACTCAGTTATTTTAAAGGTCACCTCTGTGGAGTTTTATTAGTTAGATTTCTTTTAAAGTTTTTCTAAAAGTTATTATTTTTATTTCAAAATGTCACTCTCTACATGCAATTTTCTAAGTGTCTGGACCCCCCTGAATTTAATAATATATCTCTCTAAATATCTACTGTTTTTCTTAAAGAATATTATGCTATATATCTAAAGTTAAATGGTTTTTATAAAAAGCACTCAGAATATTTTTAAATGTATATTTTGAACTTTAAATTGGGATGTGTCAAGTCTTTTTGCAGTTAAAAATTATTTTAGCTCTAATTTTTAAAAGAGATAAACTCTAATAATGTTCTGTGTGCGTTAGTAAAAACAGATATTTCTATTATTACAGAACAAAGGTTCATTCGAATTGCCCTTTTGCCCAGCATTCTGGCTTGGTTGCAAGGGCACGAAGAAGGATTAAGGTAGTGGGGAACAGTTTGTACCTTAAGTGTTTCACAAATGCAGGCTTAATGGGCCAGATAGGGGAAGAAATAGCATTTGCCTTGAATCTTGCTTGGGTCAAGCTTTGGGAGTTATAATGATTTCTCAGAACTTAGGGCAACTCACTGACCATTCTTGGATCTTTTTTTCCCAGTTATAAATTCCCTTGTGGCTTAATTATATATGAAAATGTAAACATACAAGGGTCATTAAGTAGCCTATGACGAGGTCAAATTGCCTGTGAATTCTCTACGTGCCTTTTGTTAGATTACACATTAGTATTTCCTGGTAGTGGACAATGAACTAGGTGTTTAGAACCTTTCAGGACTCAAACAGAAAAGTGTTTGCATAAAATCCAATATTAATTGGCTTCAAAGTGGGCCCATATGGACATCCCCCTCCTTCTCCTCCCTACTCCTGACTTAGAGAAGCAGCTGCCTTTACAGTGATCTTTGAGTCTTTATGGAATTCCGCATCCGCACTCTTTGCTTCACCTTAATCTATGGCTTTTAACTACTTATGCATCAATGGAGCCTATTACGGGAATCTTTTCTTTTTAAAAAATTAAGAACAAAAGGAAATACAGTTTAGAGATATAATCTTTTTTCCTTCTCTCTATTCATATTCTTCCCACCTGTCACTGTTTCCATGAAGATGATTTTTTAAATTTATATAAGCACTCCATATTCACTGTGGAAAAATCAGGAAATACAGAATAGCAAAAGGAAAAAAATTTACCCCAAATTCCACCACATGGCGGTGACCAACTGAGTTTATAGCAATGTTCTATTGGGATGCACACCAGTTTCTGTGAACCCTTCACGGGGGTGCTGTCTACCATGGATCTCTGGATAAAATCTACTCTTACTAGAACCATGGAGAGACAAACTGTTCCTGAGACTAAGTGTAGCAGGATAATGAGAAAGTGGTAACACCACAGTGTAATGTGCAACTAGTGCCAAGGAAAGGTGGCACCGGTTGCGTGTTTGCCATCCCGTGGAATCACTTGGTTTTGTGAGGACAGAGGAGGTCCCTGCAGGACAGTAAACAGTTTGGCTCGAATAGACTCAAACTGCAGCATGACAGACTGAATAGTATGGGATTACTGTGGGATTGCTTAGTGCAGTTTTTTAAAAAAAGTCTTTGAATTCTTTTAAATGTCTGGCTTCATTTATGATTAAAGAAATATTTTTGAAACAACTCTGAGCACCACTCCTACTTATTAAATTAGCAAAAAAGTAATGACAATGGCAAAATCCAATGCTGATGGAGGTGTGGGAGAACAGATACATTCGTATGTCGCTAGTGACATTTATATTGCTCCCGTGATTCTGGAGTGCACTTTGTCCAATTATTATAAGAGCAATAAAACGAATTTTGTGCCCTTTTACTCACTTATTACTGACATTATGGGATATAGCTTGAGGACATAATCCAAAAAAAGAAAGGAATTTATATAAAGATAGTTATAAATTATAGGTAATCAGGAAAATCATTGTCAAGAGACTCCCTTCTATTTATTATCATCAGAAATGTGTTTTATCCACTTAGAAGAGCTCTTCTAAGTACTGAAGTTGTTGAATGGTGCCCAAGCTTACGGTTGTAGGAGAGAAGCCCCTTTTGTCTGAGTGAAAGCCTCTCTCGTGAAGTGGATTGTATGGGTAGGCTATACAACTGGTGACTTTCTGCACAGAAGAAGCTGCTTGTGGACCTCCTTTATTCCTGCGAAATATTCCCAATATGTACGCTAATGTTGATTGGGAAGATAATGGAATACAGAATTAACAGGAATCTTAGAGGACACTAGCTGAGACAGGTACCGCCTCTAAGTATATAAACAGATGTCTGGTCATTGCTTGATCAACTAATTACCTGTCGGGGCAATTTGGTGGAAGCTCCATGATTTAGAACGTTCTTCCTTATGTTAAAACAAAAATCAATCCACTTGCTACTTCCACCTGTTAATTCCATTTCAGCATTCTGAGGACATGTAGAATCAGACTGGTTTCCCTCTAAGTCTTTGTTTTTTCTCCCCAGGCTGAAAGCCCTTAGCTCTTTTAGAATTTCCTCAGATGTTCAACATATGGTTATTTTTCTTTGGAAGCATACCAATTTGTTGATGTTCTCCTTAAAGGATTGCAGAGGAAACGACAATACTTTGGGTGTAGTAATATCGCAATGAAGGCCTAGTAGGAGTGTTCATTCTTGACACCACACTTTTGTGATTGTTAAGAACTTGTTAGCTTTTATTCATGCCATTTACCCATACTGTGTGTGTATACAACTGAAACTCATTAGTATTTTCATTTGTGTGGCTGTGAGTTCTTCTCCTTTATCTGGTGGAATTGCTTATTTGAATCAAAGTACAGTTCTTCATTTATTCATATATATATATATAATCTCTTTGATGAAGAATAATTTAGATACAGTAACAAGCATTAATCTGAATTTTTGCATATATAATTGCCCATTTAATCACCACCCAGATCAACATTTAGAATTTTTCCAGCACCCCAGAAGGTTCTCTCATGCCCCCTCACAGTCAACAGCTCCCCAATGTAACCACCACTCTGACCTCTATTACCATAGATTAATTTTGCCTGTTTGAACTTCATATAAATGAAATTGTGCAATTCCAATTCTCACATTGGTGTCTGTGAGATTTATTTATATTGTTGAGTGAGGCAGAAGCTCACATTTTTTTTATTGCTGCGTAGCCTTCCGCAGGATGAATTGTACCACAATTTATTTGTCTGTTTAATAGTTTGACTGTTTTGAACAAAGCTATTGTAATAATTCTAGTACACATCTTTTGGAAGGTGTAAGTGCTCATATCTGTTGGAGATCTACTCAGGAGTAGAATTGCTGGGTCAGGGGTATATGCAAGTTTTGCTTGGTGCATATTGCCAAACAATTTTCCAAAGTGGTTGTATCAATTTAAATCCTCCCCAGTGATGTATAGAGTTCCGGTTCTCCATATCTTCTCCAATGCTGGTTATTGTCTTTCTAATTTTAGTCATTTTTAAGAGGTATATGGTGGTATCTCTTTGTTTTAATTTGCATTTTCCTAATGACTGATTATCTACAAAATTTTCATGTAAAATTAATTGCATGATTTTGGGTCTGTTGAATTCGTCTTGGATAGCTACTTTGTTATCTCATGAATTCGCTATTCCACCTAGCTTCTTGTAACCTACTCATTTTATTAATATATCATTTATCCTCCAAGTCCCATAATACAAGGATGTAGACAGAATATGGTATCAAGCCCCTCTAAGTTGATATCAACGTTTTGATTGGCATGCTTGGGTAGGCCATTCCACCAGTTATGAAATCCGCTTAACTGCATGATTATCACCTTTCACCACGCTCTCAGTGAAGTTATCCAGAAATATTGAAATTCAGATCCTCTCACACCTATAGTATTCTTCTGATCTATCAATTTAGTTGATACTCATATCAAAAAATGAAATTTAAGTTGGTATTCTTTGTAAATTCAGGATGGCTCCTATTAATCATTTATTCCCTCTCTATGAGCTCACAAATCATTCTTTTGATAACCTGTTCTAACATTTTTCCTAGTGATATATCTTCCATTTTATAAATGTAGGACAGCATTTGCAACTTACTTGAAACAAAAATATGGTTTAGAATGGTCTCCTTGTTTCATTCAATTGCTATGTTTAAGTTGATGTTCTTTTTTTATAAATCAAATCTTTCCTTAAAGATTTTAAGATAGCTCATGAGTTGGCAATCATATAAGAAGCATTTTTTTTTGGAGGAAGTGAATTAAGAAGTCTTTTACAATGCAAATGATCATTCACTAATTTATCTCTAAACTTGAATTTCTAATTATCTGATTTTCCTAATCACACATACAGGAAAGTAATGTTTTATTTTGCAAATGGGCAGAATGATAGGAAAGATGGGTAGTGGGAAAAATTTTTTAAATTTTTAAATTTAAATTTAAATTTAAATTTTAATTTTAAATTTTTAAATTTAAAAAGGAGGATAACTCAAAAACTATAAATCACTGTAGATCATTTAATAAAATTATCTTGGTCTATTAAATAGGATCTCAATGGGCTTGAAGAGATTGTCAACTTTTTTTTTTGGTGAGGAAGACCAGCCCTGAACTAACATCTGTTGCTAATCCTCCTCTTTTTGCTGAGGAAGACTGGCCCTGGGCTAACATCGTGCCTATCTTCCTCTACTTTATATGGGACGCCGCCACGGCATGGCTGACGGGCAGTGCGTCCGCGGGCGCCCGGGATCCGAACCCGCGAACCCCGGGCTGCCAAGCGCAGACGAAACCGCTGCGCCACCGAGCCGGCCCCAGATTGTCAACTTTTGAAGTGTCTTAGGCACTAAGAGAATCTGCTTTAGCCTTGAGAAATCTAGACACAATAATAGAAATAACCAATCTATATTACAGAGCTAGAGTTGTTTATATTTCTTTGTGGTTTAAGTAGGAAAAGTAAGGGTTTCATGGAATATATCCAATTAGCTAGAGCAGCTGCCCTAATTGATTAAAGATTTTTGGCCACCACAAACTCCAATGAGCCTTCTCTTTTATGCTTCTCATTATATTGCATAAATAATAAAATATTTGAATCAAAGAGAAACAGAGAGATTATCTAGTTCAATGTTTAAAATTTATCTATGAGGAAACCAAGGCCCAATAAAGCTAAATACTTGCTTAAGTTTCACCACTCAATTAGTGGTTGAAGAAGCAGATGGACAATATTTCTGCTCTCACGAAGATCACATTTTAGTTGGAAGGGGACAGGGAAGAAGCAAAACACAAATACTTGAAGAACAAAAGTATTAGAGAGTGACTAAGTGTTAGACAGAGAGACTGGGATACATTATATTGAGTGGCCAGATCCTTCGCAATTTAGTTCTCGTTTTGCTTTACCAAAATGCTTCCAACCAACTGTTTCAAAGAAATAGAGGAGTTAAATGAGACAGTACTTTGTGGGCTTCATTGTTGAGGGTCAAAATATATATTGAAGGTCAAAAATATAAATTTACTTCCTTTCAACCAACTTATTCCCATTTGTTCTTTAAGGAAAAAAAGTTAGACAGTATTTCCAGATTGAAGATATATGTAAATGCAAAATATACTCAAGAAGATCAAAGAGTCCAGCAGTGTTGCTTAGGGCAAATGAATCATATATTTTCATCTTTGAAACGATTTTTTTCAGATATATTTATTAAAGAGAATTTTTTCTTCTCAGGGATTTGATGAAATGATATTAGAGCATGACTAATCTAGAGAATATTTCTGTAGCTTTTCTAAGGAAGATTGGAAAGACGTTCTTAGAGTCCTACTGCAATCCTGGTTTTGTCATTGAAGCTCCCAGTTTATGTATCACCTAATTAGGCTGACCTTTAGCTTTCCCGCCACCAAACAGGGAAAATATTTAGCATCAAGCACTGTATATTCCACTTGAGGGAAATAAAAAAATGTTTGAGATAGGACCCTAGCCCTCAGGGATCCCAGACTCTAATTAAAGAGAAAAGATAACAGTAGCAGGAGGTAAGAGTGTTGAGCAAGTGGTACAGATAAGAGGCTTGATGGCTATCTGGAGGAGGGAGATGTGCCTTTCTGCAGGAGTCAGGAGGTCTCTTTGGAGGGGGTATAGGTTGGGCTGGACTCTGGAGGATGCGTGCTTTGGAAAAGGGAGTGCTGTAATTATAGCAATACTTATGGAAGATTTTCCAAATAAAGCTTCTGTGGGAACCAGGGGCAGAGGTTATTACAGTTCCCCAGAGACAGAGGTCTGAAGTCCATTGGTGACCAACAAACCTGGGTGACTGGATGGGGTGAAGGTAGGGTAGGGTAGGGTAGAGCAAAGGAGGAAGTGAAAGCTGATTTTGCAGTCTCAGTCTGGGTGACAGATGGCTTTATTCATAGGATTGAGGAATTCTGAAGGGAGAGCTGTTTTGGCGGTAAGGTGACATTTAATTGTAGGCATATCAAGGTGTTGGCAGCAAATCTGACTCAAAATGTCCATCAGATAGTAGGAGTGAAGGACTGAGGGGCTAAGAGTGAGGTGATGATAGAGTTGAGGAGTCACCTGCGTAAGGCTGGGACAGTGAGAGGGGAGGATGTGGAACTCTAAAGTGAGAGAGCCACTGACTCTTTCCCCTGGGGCATTTCTAAATTGATCTCTTAGAGTTAAATGATTCCTTGGCAACTGAAGGGAGCTGACAATTATTGACCCAGTATTCATCTCACTCAGTGTTTGATGCTAATGACAGTGAGTGGGATAATCTAAATTAGTATCCATGTAGCCTCACTCCTGCTTATTGGTAGGATAAAATATATATGTTACGTGATATTGACATATACGTTTATATATCTATATGTATATATATGTCTGTCTGTCTATCTATCTATCCACCTATCTATCTATCATCTATCTC
This sequence comes from Tapirus indicus, assembly GCA_031878705.1. NCBI lineage: Eukaryota > Metazoa > Chordata > Mammalia > Perissodactyla > Tapiridae > Tapirus > Tapirus indicus. The sequence goes on along the minus strand of CM062922.1, from coordinate 75,326,046 downwards.
ATATGCTTTGTGATCCAGACCAAGGCATACCTGGGGGTGAAAGGAGGGCACAATGAAATCACACCAGGACAACATGTGTAAACCAGGACTTCCCCATGTAAAGTGGTAAATATGGGCATCGTACTTATTGAGGAAGTATAACATAATGGTAAAGAGCATAAGGTAAAAAGGAATAGCCTTTAATGTTTTATTAGCTGTGTGATCCAGAACAAACCAATCAACCTTTCGAAGTCTTGGTTTTCTCATCTGTAAAATTTAAGATAATACCCTTATCCCTCTACGGTTCTTTTCAACACAGCAGCCAGAGTGATCCATCCAAAAAGTACACCAGTTCTGAGGGCATGGGTGATTTTGGAGGAAGTCTAAGGGGTTCACCTTTGGAAATGTTAAGTCTGTGATGTCTATTAAACATCCAAATAGAGACGTTGAGTAGGACGTTAAAGTCTGTAGTTTAGGAGAGAATTTGAGCTGGAGATGTACGTTTGGAAGTCATCAGATGGGAGACATGAGACCGAACGACACCCCCAAGAGAGTGATGGTAGATAGAGAAGAGGAGGGGTCCAAGGACGGGACATTCTGGAGGAAAGAGAAGGTAAAAGGGAAGGAAGGAAGAGGCAAAGGATGTTGAGAAGGAGCAGCTGAAGTGGTAGGAGAAAAACCAAAGTGTCTTGGGAGAAAACCAAGGAATACTGATTAATGGGAAGGGAAGGTCATATACTGCTGATAGATCTAGTCAGACGGGGACTTAGAATTGATCCTTGGGTTTAGCAATAAGGAGGTCACTGGGGAGTGGTGGGGGCAAAAGCCTGAAGTGGAAGTGCTTAAGAGGGGATGGGAGGAGAGGAATTGGAGACAGCAAACTCTTCTGAGAATGTTTAACAGGGAGATGAGAAATGAAGCGATAGCTGGAAGGAGTCAAGAGTGTTTATTTAATTATTTTTTTTACTTTTATTTTTTCTCTCAGAATGGGCAATGATCAAGTAGAAAAGAAAAAATTGAAAATACAGCAGCAAGAAATGAGATTTGTGGAGTAACGTCAGGAAGGGATCGGGCTAGTGCACAAATTGGAGGGGCTGGTCTTTGCTTGTAACTGGGGCAGTTCATCTATAGTAACAAGAGCACGTGTCAGTAGGTAGATGTGGGGGTTGAACAAAGGGGTGTCAGTCCCTGGTTTGTTCTGAGGGTGAGCCTGGTCCTTCCTCAAGTGAGCTAATGTGTACCCAGTGGCATTGTGACAGAGCTGCATGTCCACTGCAGACCTTTCAATAAGTCTAGATTATTAGACTCACTGAAGTCTAGTATATTAACGTGAGTTTGATGTTTTCAGTGTGTGAGACATTGGAAGTCTGAGGTTTTATCTCAGTTCCATGTGAATTTCCCAAAGTTGTTTCTTGTCTCAACTTCAGTTTCTTCATCTGTTGAGAGAGAGAGAATAATGTTAGCTTTTCTTCTCTCCTTTGTTTTGTGTGTGTGGGGGGGACTTTATTACTTCCCAATTCCATGCTTCAGTCATTCTGCTTCATTAAATTTCTCCATCCCTCACTTTTTCAATTCCCTTTGTTCAAAAGGCAAAGTTAAATCACTTCTGAAAAATTTCTTTTCTGTTCTGTGGCAGTGTACTTTTATGATTACCCAATGACGCTTTGCATCGGAGGAGCATTTTATGGCTCACGAGTACTTTCTTATAAATTATATCATGTCGATGGACAAGAAAGTATCAATTTAATGTTTTACATATGACGATTTTGGGGCACAGAGAGGTTAAATGATGAGGGCAAGGTCACACAGCTAATAAGTGGTAGACATGGGACAGAAATCAAGGTATTTTTCTAATAATAAGGTGACTGCCTTTCACAATATTAAATTGCAATGTTAGAATGGAGGCTTTCACTTGAAGATAAAATGCAAAGAAGCTAAATAAAGAAAAGATCCAACATATATTCCACCATGTCTCTCTTGTTAAAAAATAAATCATTTTCATTATACAAGTAATAGAAGAGTATATTCTTGTTTTAAAGAATTCTAATGGTACAGGCAAAGCAAATTCCCATTTACTCACCCATCTCACTGCCCTTCATAGAGGTGACTCCTGTTAACAATTTGGTGTGTCTCTCTCTCTCTTAAAAAGTGGCCTCTGGTGTTGTTTTTATCTGGTTAGAAAAGCAATATGTTGTCATTATAGGAGAAAAAAAAAGAAAATCAACCACTCCTTATCTCACTACACAGAGATAACTATTTTAGTATATTTCCTACTATCTACTGTATTTCTTTTATCTATGCATATACTTATAATCATATATATTTTGCGTAATTGTAATTTTTTGCATGTACAGTTGCCTGTCTTTTAAAAAATTTTAACATGAACATTTTCCCATGTCACCAACATTTTTTTGGAAACATTTTTAACTAAATATTTTAGTTAGAGGTAGTCTCATAATTTAGTTAGCCATTCTCTATGATATTGGAAATTTCCAATGTTTTGTAATTATAAATAATGTTGAGATAAATTATCTCTTTTATAAGGTGAGAATGTTTCTTTTTCTAATAGTGTGCATCTTTCTTTACTGACCCCATTCAGTGTTTTTTCAGGAAGAGAGACCAGGTACCACATTAATTATTGAATCTCATCATATGAGTAAGCACCTCACATCTACTGGGCCATTTATATCAAAGGAGTATGGTGGGGACAATAATAATGAACGTGCGTCTTTGGTTACTCATTAATGCCATCTGCTCTGTAAAACATTAATGAGCTTACACTTCTGGCTTAGGAAAATTGCTTTTAATTACAGTTCTTTTCTTTGTCTCTTTGCTGTTTGTTTCTACCAGACTGCTGGATTCTTTGAACATACTGGCCATTGGAGTAGCAAATGAGTGCTTTAGTTTTGAGCTGACTTAAACATGATGGTAGAAAAACAATTATTAAAAACAAATATTCCTCTAAATTTTGGATGTTGCACTAAATATAGAATGAATGTTAGAGGGGTTAAAAGTTCCCATAGTCTGTTTGATTAATAGACAAGTCACAAAAAATTTGAGTCACAGAAAATTGCTCAAGGATTACAAATGAAAACAAAAACATAAAAATGATCCACTTACATAAACAAATTAAAATAATTACTAAAATAATATCACCTTTTAAACCTGTAAAATTAGCAAAGATTTAAAAAATGGAATATCCAATTTTGTCAAGGATATAGAGAAATAAGCTTTCATGAAAAGCTTATCAGCCAGTGAGGCTGTAAATTGATTCCATTTGCTCAATTTGGAAATAAATATTAATGCCTTAAAATCTGCCTTCTTTTTGAACCAATATTTATACTTAGAGAAATGTATCCTAAAGAAATAGTTATTACTATAGGATTAGCAACAAAAATATTCATTCAGCACATTTTATGCTAAGAAATATATATAGTTTCAGTATTAATTTATTCAGTCAATAAATATTTATTTATTGCTATATGCCAAATTCCATCATCCTTCAGAATCTTTGGGTACAATGGTGAACAAGGCATGTTTTCTCCTATCAAATACCTATGGCCCAGATGGTACATCCATTTAATAGAACTCTAGGCACCCATTAAAAATGATGCTGCAGATTTCTGCTTCCAGCCAAGATGAAGCAACAGAGTTTGGATTTACCATACTTCTTTAAACAACAAAATTCCAGAGAAATTACACAAAATGATGGTTTTCAGGCATTGGCCAACAGTCCGTGTAGGACTGTAATCTCTGAGAGAAAGGAAATAAACAAGATGAGCACTAAGATTGCACCCTATTACTATCTAGAGGAGATTTGATTTGGGGGGGTGTCTCTGTTAGTCTTGCTGAATTGAAGGTATGGAGACCAGAGTTTGGGGAAGTCAAGTCTGCTAGAATTTTCAGAGTGGAGTGCTGGGGAGAAAGGACTCCACAAAAAAAGAACTCCAGAAGTCTGTATGGGAATCCCCTTGAGTTTTTGACTGAGTGGATCTGTACATGTGAGAGGAAACTATCAGGGGCCAGGGAAATAACTGCTAAAAAGAGTGCATAAAACAATAGCTGGATCACGCAGAATTGGGAGATATTCATGTTTCCACTAGCCAGAGTGCAGAGCTTTCATGGAATAGAATCTTAGAAAATTACCATTTTAATAATGGAGATAAATTGGCCTAGACTAAAGGCTGCTCCGGACTTGCCCTTAAAAAGCTTAAAAACAAGACTCAAAAGGATACAACTGATTGCAGTTACACCAGAATAAAATTTAATGCTGTCTAAAGAAATTTAACAAAATCCAACAACCGATGATGTAAAATTCACTCTTTCTGGTAATCAATCAAAAATTACCAGTTATGCAAAGAAGTACGAATATACAACTCATAATCAGGAGAAAAATCAGTTAATAGAAAGAGATTCAGAATTGACAGAGATGGAGAAACTAGCAGAAAGAGGAGTCAACACAGCTTTTATAAATATATTTGATATGTTTAAAAATGTAGAGGAAACATGGTGATGAGAGAAATTGAAGACATAAAGAACACCTAAAGGAGACTTTTAGAGATGAAAAATAAAATATCAGAAATGACAAAATAAAATATCAGAAAAATAAAATGTCAGAAATATCAGAAATAAAATATTGGATGAGATTAAGAGCATGTTAGACACTGAAGAAGAAGAGATCAGTCAATTTGATGATATAGCGACAGAAACTATCCAAAATGAAGCAAAGATATAAAAATACTTAAAAGGAACAAAGCATCAGTGATGTGTGAGCCAATGTGAGGCACTCTAACACATGTGTTACTGGAGTTCTAGAAAATGATGGGTGGAAAGAACAGAAAAAAATTATTTGTGGAAATAATGGGCAAAAGTTGGGAAGTTGATTGATTGCAAAAGGGGAGAAGGTAACTTTTTGGACGATGGAGATATTCTATATTTTGTGATGGTGATTATGCAACTTTATTCATATGTCAAAACTTATCAAACTGTACTTAAAATGGGTAAATTTTATCTTATGTAAATTTTACCTATATAAAAATTATGATTCCCTTCCAAAAAATGGTGTGAAGTGTGAAAAGATGTTTTAGAGATACTAAGTTTAAAAAAGCTTATAAAATACATTTACATTAAGATTCTATTTTTTGAAAAATGTAGAAAAAGACTGAAGGAATATATAAAAAAACATTAGCAATGCTAATTGGAAAAAGTAAAAACGTAAATTAATTTTTCTTTTTACTTCTCTTTATTTTAATTTTTTCCATCAAAAACATGTATTATTGATATAAAAAAGAAAAAATTGTCAAATCTTATTTACTTCAAGAAACCTCAGAGTTTGGGTGATGGTCAGCACAGGCACCTGCTAATGCCTCCTGAGAGAGAGAAAAACATCAATAGTGTCCTCCAGAAATGTAAAAGACAGCAGCATCTTTGTAGTACTTCTGTTCCCTAAATTAGCTGAGTACAATAATCCTGCATCCTGGCTGTATAAAATAGTACTTTTTGGTAATAGGTTTTAGGAAACCAATTCAACCAGTTAAATCTGAAAAAAGAATTTATTGGCTTCTATACCTGAAAAACCTGGACTTCAGGCATAGCTGGATCTAGGGATTCAAGTGTCATGACTTTTCTTCTATCCCCACAACTTTCAGCTCTGTTTTCCTCTTTGATGACTTTGTTCACAGGCAAGTCCTCTTCACATAATAAGATATATGGCTCCCAGCTGCTCTAGACTTACTTAGCCTTAGTACTTGAATCAATCAAGATTCTTAGTTGTAATAAACAAAAGTAAACTCTTATTAAATGAAATAGAAAAGGAATTATTAAAAGATAACAGGGTATCCACATAATTTCTAAGATTGCTGTAGAGTCAGCAGGAATAATACCCCAAATCTCTGAACCCAAATGCCACAGCTCCCACTACCACCTACACTGGATACTGTATGCTGCTGCCATTAGGAGTGCGGCCACTTTTGACTTGGAAATGAATGTCATGCTGCCACTGCCATCATCCTTGACAGAATAGACTCCGTGTTGCCCATGCTTCTTGGCCTCACCAGCCTCCAGTCAAAGTCTGGGGTGAACATGTCTGATTGTCAGAGTCTGGGTCATCTAACTGCAAAGAAGGCAGAAAAAGCAAGCATCTGGCATTTTCAGCCTCAGAAAATATGGCTTCCAGGAGCTCCAGAATTTCATAGTACCTGTATTGGGCAGAAAATGATGTGTGTGACCTAGAGTGGGAAGTGAGCTTTGTCTCTAAGGTAAGAGACAACACATGCATCATAGGGAGTTCAGATTCTGGGAAGCCAAAAAGAATGGCATATGTCCGCTACAGTCTACCTTTTTGGCTACCTGACATCAACATACCCCATTCTTATAGTTCCTAGCGTATCTGAAAATAGTCGTTCCTACCTAACATAATGCAATGATTCCTCGTACAACATAAAACACTCTCATCATACAACTTAAAACACTCTCTTCTCCTGCCCACAAATAGTCATCCTACAACCTCAAAAGTTATGGCATCCAGTTCAAAGCCCAAGATCTCTGGCCATGGCAATATTAGGTGGCATCTCAGGCAGTTCCCTGGAATTCTCTCTGTGGCAGCAATTCTGTTTCTTTTTGTAGTTAGGATTAATCATACTAGCCAACAAAATTGTCATCCTTTTTTGTTGTTGTTGCTGTTGCCCACCACTTGAGTGGCCTGAAATGTCAAAGTGGCAGTTTTAGCTTCCAACTTGGTGGGATGGTTGTTGTATTCCCTGGTGGAAGCCTTCAGTCCTTGGGTATTAAGATTCCTAAACCAGAAGAGCCCACAGCTGTGGAGACGGGAAGCAAAAACTTTGCAAAGGGTCATTAAGTGTGATCTCAAGAGGTGCCCCTTTCATTTCACTACTTAGGAGAAATAATACCAAATATTTAGTCACCCAAACATATATAAAAATCGTCTAGGACTGAATCCCAAATTTACGATGTATTTGCTGAGACCGTAACTGAGTCTTGAGAAGGTCATCCATCCATTTTTTTAAGGCTAGATCTTCTTTTAAGGCCAGTACCTCTCACAGTTATCAGCATGATATCTTCCATTTGTTTTTATTTTTCTGTGAAGTGAGTTCCTTGATTAGAAGCAACGTTGTGAGGGTTACAGAGGTGGTGCCCAAGACATTAGGTTAGATGACAAATTTGCAGAAGTGTGGTATGTAGGAAAAGAAAATTAAGATCCAGAGTACATGATCTTGTCAACAAGGGCATCACCGCATCCTTTGTGTGGGAAGGTATCCAGTGCAGTCAAACGGCTACCAGGCGCCTGTGTGGTTCTCCAGGTGTGGTGTCCTTTGCTGCTAAGAGTTGTTTCTTGCTTCAGAAATTGGGTACTGGTTTGGGTAGTTGCCAGGCAGCCTTGATAAGTATAAGTTCACGTTGCTGAGTCCATGTATAGTTTTCATTTCTGCACACATTGCTACATCGCTCATGAACTTAATCAGCCAACACTGGGATGGCAGTGGGAGGAGGTAGCCTGTCATCTTGTACACTTCCTCAATGGGATCTTTTGGTGAGCATTCCTGTGGGCCACAGGTATTCTGATGGTCTGAGTCTATTCAGAGAGTTATATACTTTTCTTCAAACCTCACTTTCAATCCTCCAATCTCATTCCTCCCAAATATCTAAACATCTTACTAAGCCATTGGTACATTCCAATGAATCTGTATAGATCTAACTTCAAGTCATCACTACTTACAAGCAAACTGGAGAATGGATCTGAAGTTTCCAGCCACAGGGAGGTTTTCCTTCTTCATCGTCCCTCAGGGTCACCCCTAAATGGGAGTGAAACATTTCAGCAAACCTGTCAGCTGGTGCCACAATATCATGCAAAGCCTTCTCTAAATCCGGTTCAAGATTTTTTCTTTGTAGTCAGTTATTCACAGGCTGCTCTCCTGAAGTCCTAAGTGTGGGCTGAAGAGGGCTGGCATTAGGCTACAAGTAGGCAGGCATGGTGGAAGTATGAATCACTTGCTCACATAATTGACACTTTCAGAATGTGTTCGTGCTTCGAAGCCTGTAGAAAAGCTCTTCCACTTGATGACGATATGCTACAGGGGGTACTCGACTTACGGTGAGGCAGATAAGATAACCCACTCACAATGGTGAGCTGGCGACCCATGATCTGACGGTTAGTCTATGTCAGAGTTCAGCAGCAAGGTGTTTCTCACAAGGGGACTAATGACTTGCCGAAAAGGGCATGGCCTTGATCCAAAACCCTTGGGGCCACCACATGACTCTTGTATTGGGACTTGCCATTGGCTCTCTTCAGCATCGTTATTCACCTCACTTGATATTTTAAGCACTATTAGATCTGATGGGTCATAAAGGCCAAGTAGCAGAGCTGCTTGAACTATGGTTCATACCACGTAGAAAGCCATTTATTGATTTGTGCCCCACTCAAAGTGAGCAGCTTTTTAGGTCATACAGTAAATGAGTCAGAGAAGCACACGTATGGCAATGTTGCCTCCCATATCCAAAAGAGGGCCATCAAATCTTTGGCTTCTTTTTCAGTGAGAAAGGGTGAAAAGTTAGCAACTTTACCTCCACTTTGGGGTGCTATCTCAACTTGTCCTAAATCAGTGGACCCCAGAAACGTTACTGAAGTTGCAGATCCTGGTATTGGGTTTTTTTCCCCTTCTTCTTATATACATTTTCTTACCAACGTATCTAGTGTAACATACATCTTTTTGTCATATAGAGGATCAGTGAGATATGAGATGGTGTTATTAAGGGATCCATTAACTCGATTTTAGCACAGAACGAAGAAGTTGACATAACTGAGGAAATATGATGATGGTAGGGATTTTGGTATCTACACACTGAAGAAAATTAAAAAAGATTTTCCTGATTAATAGCCATGTATCAGGTACTAAGGACTGTGTTGGTTTGCTTAAGCAAAGTATCTACCTCTAGCATAGCAGGTACAATTAGAAATGCTACTTGATTAAGCTTATGATAATCCACCGTTATGCTGTAAGACCTATCTTCCTGCTACACTGATCAAAAGGTAAGGTAAATGGAGATTGATAAGAATTACCATCCATGTGTCTTTCAAAGTCTTTGATGGTGGAACTAGTCTTTGCATTAGCATTGGGAGTTCAAAGAGTTTTCACTTGTTCATTTCTATCATAATACTCCACAGCTCAGGGAACTAATGTGCAGATTCTGCCCAATTCTGGGTATACCTATTCCAGCTATACACTCAAAACTGGGGATATAATCACATGATAGGTTTATGGTCATCCTGGGCTTGTGAGTAGGTGGACTTATCTGATATTATAATCCCTGACCATGAATGGTATACCATGGGCTGGGTCTCCACAATTTAGCACATTTAGAGCCAATGTCAATAAAGATTCAAAGGAGTGGATATTTCCCTTTCTCCAATGCGTAATTATCTTGTCAAATGGCCATACTTCCCATAGTTTCCATAGGAAAAGCTAGAAGGAGGATGTACAAAATCTGCTTTAATGTGATTGCAGGTTTCTTCCTCAAAAGTGTCTTTTCTTTCCTTCCAGGTCTATGAAATGATTCAGATCAGAGAATTGGATGAGGAGAGTGGCTTCCTACTATAGTGGCTCAGATCAGCCCTTTGTTTGCCAGACCTAAAGTCTTTGGTTATATAAATCAAGTAGGACTTTAGTGGGCTACCCACTATTTCAACCTGAGAGGCCCCACAATCAATTAGCCACCAAAAAGGATCATTGAAAGTCATACAGTTCTGCCTATTCTGTAATCTTGCATTTTTCTACTTTATGTTTGATTGTTCAATATTAATACTTAGCTTCTGTGACCCTAGAATCCTGGTGCTTTCAACGAAATCGGTGGAGCCCATTTCCAGAGCAACATCTCTGGCTTGCAGAAAATAGCCAGGTGAAGTCTTATGAGACCTTTAAGCAAGGCAGGAACATTTTATTAAAAGGAGGATTTGAGGCTTTTGGCAATAGACTACTGAATAGGCAATGAGTCCACTGGCAAAAGACTCAGTGGTGGTAGAACTCGACATAGTCAGTCATCTGAATCTTCCCATATGTCTTTATTCCAAATCTTGGGATTCTAGTCTTTTATTATTGCTGCCCCTAGTTTCACCTAGGAGAGCTGCCTAGGCTATAAATTTAACTGACATTGCAAATTGGCAACATCTGATATCAATCTTTGAGTTTGTTTTTTGGACTATTATAGGCCTGTAGGAGCAAGAGAGAGGAGATTAATATAGAATCATTATAGAAATCCCTGATTATTGATCTGCATTTTTAGCAATAATTTTTAGCTTTGAGCATATCCTCTTTCTTTAAGCTGTCAAATGCCATTAACAATCAGCACCCCACCCTCACTGTCCTTGCATTTCTTCATTCCTTTTATACAGCAGTTGTATGGTGCTGGCTCTTCCAAAGCCTTGCTTCAAATGAGCTCTTCATTCCAGGTGACCACAGGTAATGATTTGATTACTCATTTGCCCCTGGCTGCCATGGGCTACCAAAATTTCATCCATTAACACCAAATGGATTTTTACCGTATTCAGCCACAATCAGATCAGATGATAGTTTCTAGATTGCCCTTGTTTCCTTAAGCATCTGTTGCTTGTAAGCATACCTGATACAAACACCTGCACTATTTGGGTTCTGTGATAGGCAGAACAATGCCTCCAAAAATGTCCACGTCCAAATCCCTGGAACCTGTGAATTTGTTAAGTTACACAGCAAACAATTAAAAGGGTGCAGACAGAATTAATGTTGCTAATCAGCTGACCTTCAAAGAGGGAGGTTATCCTGAATTACCCGGTTGGATTCAATGTAATCACAAGTGTCCTTAAAAGTGGAAGAGGAAGGTAGAAGAAGGGGGAATCAGAGAAGGTGTGACAAGGGAAGAATGGTCAGAGAGGTGCAACGTTACTGGTTTTGAAGATGGAAGAAAGAAGCCTCTAGAAGCTGGGAAGAGCAAGGAAATGGATTCTTCTCTAGAGCCTCCAGAAAGGAGTGCGGCCCTACTGACATCTTGATTTTAGGGTTTCTGACTTCCAGAACTATAAGAGAATAATTTTGTGTTGTCTTGAGCCACAAAGTTTGTGGTAACTTATTACAGCAGTGATCGAAAACTAAAGCAGATTCTTAGTTTCAAGCATAAGAAACTAAATGGCTATTTTAGAAGAGATTTATTAAAAAAGAGATTTGTCAGGTAGCTCACAGAATCTGGATCCAGGAGGACTGGAGGGGAAGTCCCGGAGTCTCCCTGTTGGAAGCCACACCGCGATCTTCCTGCAGACGTGATTCACTGACCTGCCACAGCCCCCTTGAAAGCATAGCCACTGAGCTTGGACTGTTGATGGCCACACTGGACACTGAGCCTCAAACACTGTTGCTAGAACTGCAGCCTCTCTCTGGAAACTGGATGTAGATGCTGCCACATTTCATCCTCTCTAGAAATAGCTTCTGTGCAGTCTCCACTTCTTTGGGTCATTAACTTCTAATCCAAACCCAGAGTCTTTATGTCTGACTCTCCTCGCTTGACTTTTATGCTTGCACCATAGCTGCAAGGGAGGTTGAGAAAGTGAATATCTGGCTCTGCTCTGCTCCCAGGGTGGTGAGTTCCTCACCTAAGAAGGTGATTCAGATGCTGGTTAACAAAAAGAATGACTAACATCTACCACAGTACCTGCAATCCCAGAAGAGGAGAGATTCTGTCTCCCAGGGTCTATTTCAGTCTCTGAGAAGGATTCTGATTGGCCTTGCTTGGGTCCTTTGCTGGCCCCTGTAACCAATTATTGTTTAGGGTGAGTAGAGTTTCCCTGGTTAGCTGGTTTTCGTGGGGATCCTTGACTGACAGCCTTTTATGGAAATGTGCAGGTCCCCACAGGAAAAGTGGCTGTTATCAGAAGAAGGGGAAAAGGAAAGAAGCCATAGTTTGGTGAAAAGAGCTTATGACTGTAGCTAAACCCGTCTGAGTTAAAGCCTAGCTGTATTGCTTACCAGTTTGCCAAGTCAAATGTATTCAAGTGTTCCTGCAGTTTACCAGAGGAGTGAAGAGTCCTGATTCTGATGCCAGGTTGCCTGGTGTGTATCCAGGCTCTGTCACCTACCGGGTGTGTGATTTTGGGTTCCAATTTCCTCATTTGTAGAATGAGTATCAACATAGTACCGACTTCATAGAATAGTTGTGATTAATACGTGAATTAATAACTGCAATAAGCTTAGGATAGTGCCTGGTACATAACAATAGCCATCATTAATTATTGTTATTTTAATATAACTCAGACACACAAAGAAAGGAATTTAAAATTGTTTTCATATAACTGATCTAATCTAATTTTCAAACGCTTATTTCTGCTAATTGTGGTAGGGGTGTGGGATGTGGGAAGGGACCTGAAAATTGCTAGTATGAGATAATTTAAATAGCATCTTTTGGATATAAATGCAATCAGTTTAAAATTCAAACGCCTTGTGAAGCTGTCTCCCTCTCCTCTCTCGTGAGGTCCCACCCCCCACCCCCCTTTCCTTCTCTGATGTGAACTGGATGCAGGGAGAAAGCGTAGATCCTCGTGGTGGCGGGATGGTGCTTGGGCTGTCTTCTGTCTTCTCAGATCTCTGATTGGTGTGGCTGGTCAGATTTTGTCTCTGGGTGTCTTGAGCTGGTGGCCATTGAAGTATGGCTGGTCCTGCCTGGTTTTTAGCATCAAACTGTTATCTTCCCCTGAAGAATGTGGGTCCTGCCATAGCCTCTAGACACAAAGTCCCAGTTCATTGTGGCCTTTCATCGTGATTTTAGGCTGCTTGGCTTTGATTTTCCTAGGATGCCCAGGATGTCCATCTGTTTTCTCTTTACATATTATGGTGTGAGGTACCACGTTCCACCGTTCCTACGCTACTACCCTGCACCATGCTGAAAGGCTGAAAGTGGCGTGTAAAATGCTAGTCTTCTTTAAGGAGTTTGCATTTTTTAAAGGCTATTCTTTTGAGAAATAAGGAATAAGTCCCTCTGTACTTGGCTTCCTCTTGGCCTATTTGGGTGTTTCTAGTCCCCCTTCCATGCCCATCTAAGGGTTTTGACCCTTAGAGGACAGCCAGGATGCCTGAATCTGAACTCCTTCCTTTTTTTCTCACTCTCTCCTCTCATTTCCAGCTCCCGCAGTGACTGAGAGGTTTTTTTCTTCCTTCCTCTGAGTTGGGAGTTATATCATATCCTGAGTTCTTTCTGGCTTCATTTCCCTGCTTTCTTTAAGGCTCTGTTATTAGTATTTCAAGGAAAGCCTTTAGAGTTTGTAAAATTCCATTCCTTCTGCACAAAACGTGGTGATCCAAACCAGAAATGGAACTGACAAATACAATTTGCAAGTTAAAGCTGAGCAATAACTTCTTTGTTCTTTATCCCTCCTCTGAAAGTGTTAAATGCTCTTAACCTTACTGGGTGGGGAGCAGCAAGGCGAGTATACCAGTCTAATATTTTCAAAATATTATCCCTGTTCTACCAGCTATGCAGCAGATACTTGATAACAAGCTATTCTTGTTATTTTGTGTAAATATACTTGTTCAAATGAAACCAACAAATAATGCTTAGTTTTATGCATAAATATTGGAGTTGCTCAGCAATATACTGGAGCCTTACACCATTCATTCACTCAACAAATATATATTGATAGCCTGCTGTACGGTAGGACTTGCTCTAAGTGTTCCATACTTCTTTTTTAGAATTTCGGCCAAATAGGTGACATTGCTTTTAACAGTGAAATTTTCTACAAAGCATCCCCAGGTTCTTTAGTAACCAAGATGGACCAAGTATATACCAAATCCACCTGTTAACAAATAATAATTTTTGAATGTAGTGTCCCAGTTCAGTGAGGTTAAATTGCTCCCCTGGTCCCCCACTCAGGATTAGCTAAGTGTGGAATGAATTACCAAGTTGTTGTTGGGAGTGGCACTGCAGATCTTTCTGACTGCCGAAACCCAGCCCACACTATTGGCAGGTTCATGATCTCCTTTTTGGCTCAACTCTGGCCATAATCTCTGACACTGGTCGTGGCAGTACAGGGAGAGTTAATGGCATGACAAGTCGTACTGAATTCAAGGAGAGGTGGCACTTACCTCACTGATTTTTTGGAATGGAAAGCCATTGGTGGGATTGGTGTCTGTCTGTTACTGAGGAGAAAAGGTGTTGTTCCACATAGCAGAGTTGTGACTACATCTTTTTGACTGTTTTCTATTTTTATGTAAATCGTGGTATGATTAGACTTTAAATAGTGAGATGGTCATTAAGAGAGCAGGTAATTGGAAACATCTTAGTTATACTGTTCATACTTGGTTATACTTATTTCATGTGTAAGTCGTATTTACCAAAGCTAGTTAAGATAAAATGTAGGACTCAAATAAACTTATGTAACTTAATTTTACCAGTTCTGAGTGATGATAAAAATATAACCAATTTTCAAGAGGTCACATGACTTTTTTGTAAGTGTGAGGGAGACGAAGTCTTTTGCTATATGTGAAATGGCAATTTTTCATGTGCAAAAGCAGCTTTCAGAAAAATAGCAGTAGATATGTCAAGATAAAACTGAAGATGCTTGCCCATCCAGGAAAATGTCATATGTAACCAGATTGGCTTGTAAATGCAAAAGCTTCTTCTTATAGCTCTTTTGATCCTCCTCTGAAATATGTTTTTTCCCTGTGTGCTAAGAAAACTCACATAGGTAGCTCATCAGTTGTGACATGCCTACTGTGAGGTCTATTTCCTTGGAAAATAATCTCCAGTTACCAATACTTCCGGGACTATTAAGTCAAATGCCTGAGAGATTCTTTGGAACCAAGATGACTGAGACATTTTCCAATCTTTCAGCTGATTCTATGTAGCATTTATGTTCCTAAAAAGCTATTTTAAACAATGCATTTGTAAATCTAATCATTTTCAGTGTACTAAGGGATCTTATTCTTTAGAGAAACTGGCAAGCAAGTATCCAGAGCAAAAATTATCTTGCACTCTGACTAATCACAGCCTAATTGAGATATTTTATAATTTTTTTCTTAAAAGCAGGGGATATCTGTTTTATATTTCACATAAAATAAGGTATTTGAAAATGCTAGATTTTTATTTATGTATAAAGTGCACAGATCTTAACTGTACATTTTGATGGGTTTTGACAATTGTATGTACCTCTGTGACCAACATCCCAATAAAAATGTAGAACATTTCTGCAACTTGTAAAATTTCCTTATGTGCCTTTACAGTCAATCCCTCCCTTCCTCCCAACCATTGTTCTGAGTTCTATTACCGTAGTTTAGTTTAGCCTATTCTTGAATTTTCTATAAATGGAGTACTCTTTTACGTCTGGATTCCTTTGCTCAACAAAATGATTTTGAGATTTTTGAGATTCATTCACGTTGTTATGGGTGTCACTAGTTCATTCCTTTTTATTGCTGTGCAGCATTCCGTTTTATGATTATGCCACAATTTGTTTAATCATTCTCCTGTTGATGGATGACCTAGTTTCCAGTTTCGGGCTATTATGAATAAAGCTGTTATGAACATTCTTATAATAGTCTTTGTGTGGACATATTTTCATTTGTCCTGGGCAATTTCCTAGAAGAGGAATTATTGGGTCATAGAGTAGGGATATGTATCATTTATAAAGAACCAACAAACGGTTTCCGAAGTGGTTGCTGCATTTTTCTCTCCCATCAGTAATATGAGAATTCCAACTGCTTCACAACCTTGCCAATATTTATATTGTCAGTTTTTAAATTTTAGCCATTTGAGTGGTATGTAGTAGTATCTCATTGTGGTTCTAATTTGAATTTCCCTGATGACTAATGATGTTGAACACCTCTTCATGTGCTTCTTGGCCGTTTTTATGTCTTGTGTTTCCTCTTTTTTTAAGTATGTTTTCAGGTTTTGCCCATTTAAAAATTGTGTTGTCTTTATTCTTGACTTGTGGTAGTTGTTTATATACTCTGGATACAAGTCCTTTTCCAGATATATGTGTCACAAATATTTTCTCAGTTTGTGGAGTGTTTATTCATTTTCTTAATGTGCTTTTGATGTGTAAAAGTTTTTAATTTTGGTGAAATCCATTTGATCATTTTTCATTCACAATTAGGACTTTTTTATCTTGTCTACAAAAGTTTTGTCTATCCTAAGGTCATAAAGATAGTCTCTTAAATTTTCTTCTAGAGGCTTTATAGTTTTAAGTTTTCTGATCAATCTCTACTGTTTTATATGATGTGAGATAGAAGTTCAGACCTTGTTCTTTTCTACAAGGATATACATGTTTTCTAGCACCATTTTCAAAAAGACATTTTTCTCCCATTCAATTGCATTGACATCTTTGTCAACAATCAGTTTTCTATCTAGCATGGATCTGTTTTTGGACTCTCTATCCTATTCCACTGATCTATGTGAATATCTCTACACTAATATTACACCATCTTAGTTACTGTAGCTTATAGCAATGCTTGAAATCGGGTAGTGTAAATACTTTAATTTTGTTTTTCTTTTTAAAGATTGTTTTGACTATTTTCAGTCCTTTTCATTTTTATGTAAGTTTTTAGAAATAGATTAATTCCTATTTTAAAAATATCTTGTGGGCTTTTGAATGTCATTACTTTAAATCCATAGATAAATTTGGGGAAAAATTGCCATATTAACAAAATTGAGTCTTCCAGTCCATGAACATTCTACATCTCTCCATTTATTTAGGCTTTTAAGTTCTCTCAGCAATATTTTTTCATTGTCACTATAGAAGTTTTTCACATTTTGTTAAATTTATTCCTAAATATTTTGTTTTTTATGATATTATAAATGGTATTTAAATTTTTCAATTGTTTGCTGCTAGCATATAGAAATAGAACTGATTTTGTTATATGGAGTTTGTAACCTGAAACCTTGCAAAACCATCTATTAGTTATATTCACTTCTTTATAGATTTCTTAGGATTTTCTATGTACAAAATCATGTCGTCTACAAATAAAGACAATAAAAATTTTTCTTTTCTAATATTTATGCCTTTTATTTATTTTTTCTTTCTTTCTTTCTTTTTTTTGGTGAGGAAGATTAGCCCTGAGCTAACATCTGTTGCCAATCCTCCTCTTTTTGCTGAGGAAGATTGGCCCTGGGCTAACATCCATGCCCATCTTCCTCTACTTTATATGTGGGATGCCTGCCACAGCATGGCTTGATTAGCAGTGTGTAGGTCCATGCCTGGGTCCAAACCTGCAAACCCTGGGTCACTGAAGTGGAGCGCATGAACTTAACTACATCACCGGGACCAGCCCTATGCCTTTTATTTTCTTCTTGCCTTATTGCACTGGCTGAGACTTCCAGTTCGAAATTACATAGAATAGCCATTCTTAGGAGAAATTTTTCCTGATATTAGGAGAAATATGTTAGTATTTCACCAGTAAGTGTAATGTTGCTGTGTTTTTTACAGATGCCCTACAAAATAAGATATATGTTATCTTGTATCATCTGCCACTGATTCTTCACATGTAGTTCTTAAAACCTTTGTAATCTCCTGAGTGATAGGGATGCTAGGAGCATCTTTTGTTCTAATATTTGCTTGTTGACCCCAGTTCCTGACACAGAGCTCCTACATCTCTTGGAATATCCTGGGTGATAGGAGTGTCTTTTTTTCTAAGGAGGCAACTCTTGGTGGGCTCATTATCATCTGGATAATCATCCAGATAACTTCAGGATGGGGACTGGTTACCAGAAAGGACAAGCCATGATTAGAAGCTTGGAACTTTTAAGCCTCTTCTCCCATCCTTCGGGGAGGGGAGAGGGGTTAGAGATTGAATTAATAGTCCATTATGCCTACCTGATGAAGCCTCCATGAAAATCTCTAAAGTACAGTGTTTGGAGAACTTCTGGTTTGGTGAGCACATCCACGTGCCAGGAGGGTGGTGCATCCCAATTCCTCAGGGACAGATGCCCCTATGCTGAGGACACTTTCAGACCTCATCCTATGTACCTCTTCATCTGTGTCCTTTATCATATCCTTTATTATATAAACTGGTAAATGTAAGTAGGTGCTTCCCTGAGTTCTGTGAGCCACTCTAGAAAATTATTGATCCTAAGGAGGGGGTTGTGGGAATCTTCAACTTATGGCTGGTCAGTTAGAAGTACTGGAGGCCTGGAGTTGCATTTTGCATCTGAAGTAGGTGCAGTCTGTGGGACTGAGCCCTTAACTTGTGGGATCTAACACTAACTCCAGGTAGATAGTATCAGAATTGACTTGTAGGACACCCAACTTGTATCAGAATTAATTGGTGTGGGGAAAAAAACCCCACATATTTGGTGTCAGAAGAGTTGGTGAGAGCAGAGGAAAGAAGACAGTAGTTTACTTTTATGCTCTTTATCAAATTTAAGACATTCTTTTTCTATTCCTAGTTTTCCAAATTAATGGATTTGAATTTTGTCATATTTTTATGCTTTTATGGGATGCTGTTATGATGAATTACACTGAATGACTAATCTTGCATTCACAGGAAAGAGCCTATTAGTCATGATACATTATGTTCTTTATATATTACTGGATTTGATTTATTAATATTTTGTTAAGAATTTTTGCATTTATATTCAATAGAGTCATTGGTGTGTACTTTTCTTGTAATGTGCTTGTCAGGTTTAGTATCCGGTTTATCCTGGCCTCAAAAAACACATTGGGAAGTTTCCTTCTCCCTTTATTTTGAGTTCGTATAAAATTGGTATTAGTTCTTCCTTACATGTTTGATAGAAATCACCAATGAAACCATCTAAGCCTTGAGGTTGCTTTGTGGGAAAGTTTAAATGTTCCCACAAAGTTAAATATTTTTAACAGTTATAGGGCTGTTCAGATTTTTAAAAATATTTTTTGTGTCAGTTTTCATAATTTGTGTTTATAATGGACTTTTTCCATTTCATCTAAATTGGAAAATTTATTGGCATAAAGTTTTTCATGATATTCCCTTATTTTTGAGATCTATAAGGTCTGTAGTCGTATCCTTATTCCATTCCTGATAGTGGTAATCATGATTTTTCTTTCTCCCTTTCTATTTCTTGATCAATCTTGACAGAGTTTATCACTTTAAAAATATTTTCAGAGCTCTAACTTTTGGCTTTTTAATTTTATCTATTGTCTATCATTTCACTGTTTTCCATTCTTTTATGTTTTCTTTCTTCTAATTAATTTGACTTTAATTAGCTTATCTTTTTCCAGCTTCTTTATGTAGAAGCTTAGATCATTATTTTTAAATGTTTCTTCTTTCTAATATAATCATTCAAAGCTAGAAATTGCCCTCTAAGCACAATTTTAGCTTCATCCCACAAATCTTGACTTCATTACCATTGTTTGAGGTATTTTCTAATTTACATTTAAATTGTTTCTTTGACTTATGGATTATGTAGAAGTAGGTGCATTAATTTCCAAATTCTGGGTTTTTTTCCATATATTGGTAACTGATTTCTAATTTAATTATGTTGTGGTCCAAGAAATACTCTATGTTTAAGTTCCTTGAAATTTTTGAGATTTGATTTATGCCCCATCATATGGTCCTTCTAGATATTTGTTCAATGTGCATTTGAAAAGAAGTATTTTATGCAGTTGTTGGTTGTTGTGTTTTATAAATATCAAGTAGACCAAGTTGGTTGACAGGGTTGAACAAATCTTCAACGTCCTGATTGATTTTCTCTAGTTGGTACATTAATATAATGACTGAAAGAAGAATGTGTATTCCAATTCTGTCTGTAGATTTGTTTCTTTTTCCCTTCAGTTCTGTCAATTTTTGCTTCATGTATTTTGAAGCTCTGTTATTAGGTGCATACACATTGAAGATTGCCATATGTTTTTAACCAATGAACCCTTTTTTCATTAAGGAGTATCCTTCTTGATCTCTGTATTGAAGTCTACTTTTTCTGATATTAATGTAACCAATAAGAAAATGATAGACTTTAAAATGCCTTATGTTCGTTTCTCTCATCTGCCAACCTACTGTCTCTCCTGCTGTCCTTTGCCAGGCAGCGTTAGTACATCGGTGGGGTACAGATGGTATCAGGTACTTACCGTCATTGCAGTTTTCTTAAAATTGGGTGTTATTGAGACCAAGGCAGGGCAGCAGCACAAGCAGTTTGTTGGTCTCAGGCTGTAGGAATAAGATGACTCAGCTTTGTCTGCCTTTGGAAACATTTTTGATCTCTGCTTTCACCAAGCTAGTAGAGGTATTATTTTGCTTGAGAAAGATTAAAACTGAAAAAGTATTTTCAGGTAGGGTCAGCTTGCTAAGAATTGTGGAGTTTATTTTTCTTCAATTGTCTTTATTTTCAATATTCTTACATAGTAGAGGAATTCTATGGCATTTTGATTTGAAAAGAAGTTTGAGACTCATTGAATTGAAAGTTTCAGTCTGGGAGCCAGGAGAATGGTATTTGTTATGTTTTGTCTGAAATTCCAAATGTATGACTTAAGGCAAGTCCTTTAAAATCTATCTGGAAAAAAACAAAGGTAGTGATGTTTATCCTAACCTACAATTCATGGAATTTTATAATTGGGTATTACCTTAGAGATTATCTGCTCCTACCTGGTAATTTCATGTGTAAAGAGACTGAAGCTTTGAGAGGCTCAATGATTTGCCTGAAGGCATTCAGCTTGTTCAGAGCAGAGCTGGAATTTGAACCCTGGACTCTTGTTACCAGTCAAATGTGATTTTTTCCTCAAATATGGTGAATTTAGAGAGCATTTATAAAGACTCCAAGATTCCAAAATAATGAATCTATGCAAATCTCAACTAATACAAAGTGTTAAATGATTTAAAACTTTAAAAAAAATGCTGTTACATGAGTTTCAAATAGCAGCGTTTACTTTCTATAGCTGAGTTTAAATTCAAGTAAATATGTGAGAAGAGCCCTGTAAATCCTTGTCAAGTACCAAATAATCTGATTTAAAGAGGATATCATTCTCTCCTTTATTATTGACGTAACAAGAGCAATTTGTATAGCTTTTAAAGATTACAAATGTTTCATTTGATCCTCACAAACAGCTCTATAAAAATAATAGCTAATATTTACTGAGTGCTTACTATGTGCCAGGGACTCTTCTACGTGCTTTATATTTATTAACTTTACCCTTAGAACAGCTCTAGTTACTATTATTTGTCCTCATTTTATAGATGAAGAAACCAAGACACAGAGAGTTAAAGTAACTTGCTCAAGGTCACACAGCCTAGAGGCAGAGCTGGAAATGACCCTAAAATGGATCCCTTTAGTCACTTGGTATAGAGCTTCTTAGGTGGGCAGGGCAAAGGCATAGATTCTTCCTTATCTTTTCCTTGTGAGTTTTTTTTTCAGTGCTGCTATTTACAGAACACTTTACCCAAGTACCCCTTCCAAGGCCATTTGATATATTATACAACTTGGCCCTGACCATGTCTAGGCATTAGGGAGAACAATTCTCAAGGTATTAAGAAAAATCATGATAATTTTTCTTATAACTTAATGAAATAAAATCTTTAGTTTTTAACTTTGCTATATTTGAGTCTTCAAATTATAGCAATTAAACCCTCAGACAATACATCTTGTTTTCTCCTTCACCTTTTATTGCAAATAGGTCTTTCTTCTGTTACACTATTCAATTTGCCAGAATTTATTTTGGGAAAAAAATTTACAATTTCATATAATTTTTTTTCATATGCTAAAAAAAGAAGGAAATCAAGAGTATGAGAAGACAAGCCACAGACTTAGAAAAAATATTTGCAAAAGACACATCTGATAAAGAATTGTTATACAAAATATACAAAAAACTCTTCAAACTCAACAATAAGAAAACAAACAACCCAATAAAAAATGAGCCAAAGACTTGAATTGGCATCTTAACAAAGAAGATATACAGATGACAGATAACCATATGAAAAGATGCTCCATGTCATACGTCATCAGAGAAGTGCAAATTAAGACCATAATGAGATCACAACACATCTATTAGAATGGCCCAAATCTGGAACACTGACAACACCCAGTGCTAAGGAGGATGTAGAGCCACAGGAACTCTCATTCATTGCTGGTGAAAATGCAAAATAGTACCGCCACTTTGGAAGACAGTTTGGCAGTTTCTTAGAAAGCCAAACATACTCTCACCATATGATCCACCAGTCACATTCCTTGGTATTCACCCAAAGGAGCTGAAAACTTACATCCACACGAAAACCTGTACATGGATGTTTACAGCATCTTTATTCATAATTGCTATAACTTGGAAGTAACCAAGTTGTCCTTCATTAGGTAAATGGATAAATGAACTGAGATACATCCAGACAATGGAATATTATTCAGTGCTAAAAAGAAATGAGCTATGAAGCCATGAAAACACATGAAGGAAACTTAAATGCATATTACTAAGGGAATGAAACCAATCTGAAAAGTCTGTATACCGTATGATTGTAACTATATGACATTCTGGAAAAGGCAAAACCAGGGACAGAGTAAAAAGATCAGTGGTTCCTAGAGGAAGAGATGAATAGGTGAAGCATAGAGGATTTTTAGGGTAGTGAAAATACTTTTCATGATGCTATAATGGTGGATACATGTCATTATACATTTGTCCAAACACGTAGGGTGTACAACCACAAGAGTGAACTGTAAACTATGGACTTTGGGTGATTATGGTTTGTCCATGTAGATTCATCAGTTGTAACAAAGCTACCACTCTGATGGGGGGTGTTGATAATGGGAGAGGCTATACATGTCTGGGGACTGGTAGTATATGGGAAATCTCTATACCTTCCTCTAAGTTTTGCTATGAATCTAAAGTTGCTATAGAAAAATAAAGTCTTAAAAAAGATAGAACAGAGATGAACAGAACTAAGTGACCCATTGGATGTAATGGAGATGGAAAGAATGAGTTTAGGAGGATGGGACTGGGTAAGAGATACAGACTTGTAGGTAGAGATAATGGATTCAGTTTTACATTTTATAGTGTTTATTTATGGATCACTTACCATATTCCAGGTTCTCTGTGAACATTTTATAAGTTAATTCTCACAACCACCTTATAAAGCAGATACCATATTATTCCCATCCTATAGATGTGGAAACTGAAGCTTAAAGAGGAATCAGCATCCAAAAGAAGTCTCATTACAAGTGAGAGACAGAGCTGGGACTTGAATCCAGATCTATCTGGCTCTAAGGGATGTGCTCCTAACCATCCCACTATACTGCCTGTGAGATGCTTGTGGGACCATCTTGTAAAGATGTCTACCAGGCAGCTTAAAATAAAAGTCTGGAATCCAGGATTAGAAATGAAAGCATAGGTAACTGTAGAATGGAAGTGGCTACTGAAGTGGAGATTAACTGAAAAGAAGGCAAAGGAGGTGACTTGCCACTTTGGATGAATTTAGGTGAGAGATACTCTTCATGATAGACAAGGCGAGGAAATGCTGCAACATCCTGGGTGGACGGACCCAGGAATGTGTTAGCCATCTGTTATGGGCGACTTTATTGCAGTCCTTTCTTGAGTCAGGGGATAAACTGTTGTTGATTAGATGCACAATTTAGGCCTTTTGGGAATGAACGTAAGGCAAATCATCAGCATCAGTCATCAGTTAAGATTCATGACATGAAGTAGTGGTATTCAGAATACCCTTAACAAGCTACTCCCTTGAAGAAAGCCAATTTTGAAGACTTATCTTACTCTTTAATCAGGTCTTTATGATAATTGTAACAACCAAAGAAATGGCTCTATTTAGGAAGACTTCATTGGATCCAATAAACTCGGACATACCTATAAACCTATTCATCTCCAATCCGATGACCCACACTAAGACAACCATAACAGATAGGATTGTTTTTCTCTTCTATTTACAGTTGTTCATATTACCGCTGCCTTGTACACAGTGAACCCTTAATGATCCTCCAAGCCATCTTCTCTCATTTGGGGATAATGCTGTGGAAACATACTATGGACCCTGTAGTTTGAATGTGGACAAGTACTCACTGTTCACCAGTGCTGTATAGAAAATACAGCATCGTAGTCTGGGCCTGCTGAAAGCTCAGACCCTATCCCCAGCTGGGATTAGGGCTCTATAGCCTTGATGTTAAGATGGATAAAATGAAATGTGAAAATAAAGAATGCATCTTTCACCTAGTTATGTCCTCTTACTTTAAAACTATTTAGTCTTGAATGTCAGTGAAGCCCCAAGTGATTTTTCAGCTCCCCACCTCCCAATAAAGTAATCCAGGTAGTTTTCTTCATGTCTCTATACTGTCATCTTCGTACACAGAGATTCAAGACGTTAATCAAAAGCAGCACCCAAATCATATTTTTTCATCTATCCTATTTTTAACTCTCCTTAAGAAAATTTTTATATCCAAAAGCATGTGAATTTTCTGTTTCCAAGAAACAACCTGAAATGAGGACTTAGGACTTCTTTCTTTCCACTTTTCTTGGGAAGAGCTGCTTTGGGTCAGACAGTCCTAGGTTTCGTTGTAGTTCCATCAAGGACTAGCAGTGTGACAATGGGCAAAGTACTCAGATACACTGATCCTCACTCTTGTGACGTGGGGATAACACCTAATGCTTTAGATTGTGAAGATGCAATGAGATATGTCTTCCATGTCTAGCATGTTTCCTGGTCTACAGTAGGCATCCGATGCATGCTTGTATCTCTCTTGTCCTCTCTCCTTCTCTTTATAACTTCTCTTTCTTTTCCTTTCCGTTGGAAGGGAGAGGACTGAGAGCAATCATTTTGTGTCAAGGTAGGTCTTCGGTGGAGCATGGGAAAGATTTTCCTTTGATTCTGTCTCTTACACATTTTCTTTGCTCTCCATTGCAGCCTGTCCTGGCTAAGCCTCCTGATTTGAGGTTGTGCTCTACTGTGTTATTTGCACATTTCTCTCAAATCCTCCTTTCTGTTGCTTCCCCCATTTCTCTACTTTTTAGAGCAGGCTCAAGGATTGCTTCATCTAAGAAGGAAAAACAACAAATAAAGAGAGTGGTGGTGGGGGGGATAAAATTGTCCCTTGAAACCCCCTACTGCAGTTCTGCATGTGTCTAGAAACTGGGAAGTACATAGGTATATCACACAATCTTTGCCTGGCAAAGTAGTTCTGTAGAGTGGAGGTCTTCAACCTTCTTTGTACTGGGATGCACATCTGAATGACATTCTCATGCTCAACATACTTTCTTGGAGGCAGAGGTAAAACGGATTACAGGTTACAGACAAATCTTACATCCTCTAGCTGTATCTCTCTCCATCTCCAACCTTCTCTCCTACACAAGAAATGCAAGTGAGATGATTATGGACACAACCTTTCATCTATCCTCGTGTGTAAGAAAAGGGAATCATCCTCACTGTTTAGTACTTTTTATTAATAACAGTTTACTGCCTCATCCTTCACAACTGGTTGCACCCCGGGTCCCCAAACTGCAGTAGGTTGCAAATTGCTGCTCTGGAAAGATTTCTTAATCATCTATAAAGTAAGATGGTTGAATTTGGTGATTTCCAAGGTTGCTTTGAGCTTTAATATTCTGTTTTCCTCACATTGTTCCACAAGGTCCCAGATCATACTGGTAATGCATGGCCAGGTCACTTCTGAAAGACCTGGTGTTGAGGGTTGAGTTGTATCCCCCCAAAAGATATGTTCCAGTCCTTATGCCCAGTACCCGTGAGTGTAATCCTATTTAGAAACATGGTGTTTTTTCAGATGTAATGAAGTTAAAATGAGGTCCTCTTGGATTAGGGTGGAACCTAATCCAGTGACTGGTGTTCTTGGAAGAAGAGAGAAATTTGGACACAGACACATTTGACATGTGACAGTGGAGGCAGAGATTGGAGTGATGCATCTACAATCCAGGGAACACCAAAGATTGCTGGCAACCTCCAGAAGCCAGGAAAGAGGCATTGACTGGATTCTCCCTCAGAACCTCCAGAAGGAACCAACCCTACTGAGACATTGATTTCAGACTTCTAGTCTCCAGACTGTGAGACAATAAATTTCTGCTGTTTTAAGCTGCCCAGTTTGTGGTAATTTGTTACGGCGGCTCTAGGAAACTAATATATACCTGGCAAATTTCAACTTTAGTTGATCCTGACCTGCGTTTAAAGTTTTGTGTTCAGTCATCCCTTTCATGTGCTCTGTGACAAGCCGTGTCTCTCCAGCAGGAATGTGCATGAGAACCTGGACTGGAGGTTTCTTCTCCTGGCCTCTCCATATGGGAAGCCTGTAGTCTTTCTGGTCTTTATAAGCCACTTGCTTTTCAGTTTACCTGGCAGTTGATTCCCATGGATTCTCTTGACCAGCTCCTACAGTGGTCCTTTTCTGGGAGTGACTTCAAACCTTGACTGGAACTGAAAAGAGATTTTAGAAAACAGTTCTTAGCTTCCTGTAACTGATGTAATTTTAATTTATAATTTTCATGTCAGGGTGATCACCAGGAAATTGCTAAAAAAAAAAGACATTATCCAACAATCTCATGACAGTGTCATTTTATGCTGATGGGCTAATTTGTCCCTTTAGAAAGAGCTATTTCTTGACTAATTATTTTGGGTACTAAGTGACAGGCTCAGACTATTTTAGGACTCTATGGCCTTGTCTCATAAAGTGCATTTACCTTGAGGATAATGCATGTGGCAGGTATTGCCTCTGACTCATTTCTCTTCCAGCAGTTTGCTGCACCGTTCATGCCTTTAGCAGAGAGCAGCATATGACAAGGATGGCATGGAATATTTGCTGCCAATGTGATCCTTATGTAAGACTGGCATAAAAAATTGTCCTTGTTCCTTACTAAGCATCTTTTCACTCAGACTAGACTTTTTGGGGACAGCCCAAGAAATTCACTAGATGTGAGGAAATATGTGATAGCCAAGTATTACATTTGATAGTTTTATATATGTCTTCCAATTTGAAGCTGCTTCACTTAAACTTAACAAGGGTTTATATAAAGTTATCTTCAATTATGTTGCCTAAAATGCAGACTTAACAAACTATATATTAATTTGTAGTAAAAGGGGTAAAGAGACATGGACTATTCAAATTTATTTTAAAATATTTAGAAAAACCCTTCCAAAATCTACAAAACACAACACATTTTCAGGGTGATGACAAATGTGTTAAAATAGCATTCACATCTTCCAACTTTCATCTTGCCCCACCTTCGCTTACAGTGACCAACATTAAGAATCTGTTGTGTATCCCATCTCACCTTTTTGTGGCCTGGTTGTAATTATAGATTTTCCACAGATTCTCTGTTTCAAACCCATAGCTAATCTCTGAGTGCCAAAGTTTTCCTATGCTTAAGAGATGGAAACTCTAGTTTAGTAATATTACCTTTTTGGGGAGGGGGGTGCAGGAAGACCAGCCCTGAGCTAACATCCGTTGCCAATTCTCCTCTTTTTTTCCTGAGGAAGACTGGCCCTGGGCTAACATCTGTGCCCGTCTTCCTCTACTTTATATGGGAGGCCGCCACAGCATGGCTGACAAGCAGTGCGTCGGCCCGTGCTCGGGATCTGAACATGAGAATCTTGGGCTGCCAAAGCGTGAACTTAACCGCTATGCCACTGGGCCGGCCCCAGTAATATTACCTTTTGAATATCCAAAGCTTTATGAAGACAAGGGGAAAATGTCCATTGTTTATTGTGCCCAACAAGGGTGCGAGTGTTCAGATTTACAAGATGATTCTTATTGTCTCCATTTTATATATGAAGAAATTGAGATTCAAATAGGTTCAATTACTTGCTCCCAAATTTATAAAACAGCAGCAAAACAGGAACATTGTTCTGCTCCAAAGGCCTCCTGACTTCGTATCAAGAGTTTGAGAACGGCTCTTACAAAAATATTTGGACAAAATCATAGAATGTAATGCAATCCTACTAATTAATGGATTTTATTTATCTTGGCCTCTATACAATTTAATTACTTTAGTAGCTATTAGCTACTAACTTTTTAGCTCCTTAGAGGATTTTAAAATGTGAAGAAAACCTCAAGCCAAAGACCCAAAGCAAAACACAATTTTTTCCTGATAATGACATTTTCCAG
Organism: Tapirus indicus; assembly: GCA_031878705.1. Classification (NCBI taxonomy): domain Eukaryota; kingdom Metazoa; phylum Chordata; class Mammalia; order Perissodactyla; family Tapiridae; genus Tapirus; species Tapirus indicus. The sequence goes on along the minus strand of CM062922.1, from coordinate 75,298,047 downwards.
ACATGGCTTTTCCTGCTGTCAGAGTGTGATAAAAGGCTTGGGTTTATAACTTGACCTAAGCCTCACCTGGTCTTGCCTGTCAGAAATATGTGTTTCACTAAATTAACAACAGATCCCAAAGCAGAAAGAAGAATCAAACTAATCCCCAAAGTCAGTATTTTGTCCCTATAACTTGAAGGTACATGAGGACCACAGAAATCAGCTTAAAATATTTTTTCCATTTTTCTCTGTTCAACTTCTGACTCGGGAACTGCTGGTTTCCATTTGTCTGGGGATTTCATCTTGCAGAGCCAAGCATCTTAGTGGCTACAAGGAAAACTCTGAAGATGAAGTTTGTTGATTCATGGCTACATTCATATAAAGCACTAATGGAATTTTGAATGGCAGGAAATATTAGAACGATGTTTCTTACATTCAAAAAATGAGAATTTGTGTATAATGAAAATAACAGTGCCTAATATTAGAATCATACTTTTCACTTCATAAAGTGCTTTCATTTCATTCCTACAATAATTCTATAAGGTAGCTGAGTTGTTGAGTTACAGTGGCACCCAACATACATACATACACACACACAAACATATACACACAGAGACATACATATATATGTTCAGTTCTCTCGGATATAAAGAATACCCCAACACTACTGTCTCCTCAAACTGTTACCCCTATCTCACACTTTATTAATTTCTAAAATTCTTGAAAAGGTGAAAGTGTTTCGATAACTGTCTCCAACTCCTTACTACCATTCCATGAAATCTGGTTTAATCATTACCATTATAAAAACGTCTTAGTTATTAATGACTTTCTTGCTGCCAAATCTAGTGGATTTTCTCCATATTTATCATCCAAAGCTCTCTGCAGTTTTGGATTCTGTTGATCAACTCCATCTTTTCCCCATTTAGTCTTTTAAGTGTTTCTTACCGTGACTTCTGCGGCAATGCAGTTTTCTTCCCACTTCTATGGCCATTCTCTCTCAAATGTCTGTGCTGGTTCCTCCTTCCTTTCTTCTGGAAAAGGTGTACATTCCCTAAGACTGTGCCTGTGATCCTTTCTCTTTTCTTTCTGGCTCTCCCCTCTCAGTCAATGCCTTGGAAGTCCCTTCTGGAGCAATAATTTTACCTGTTTCTGTTCATCCTCCTTGCTCACTTTCTACAACAGCCACCCTGACTACTTTCCTCTCAGTTGATGGTTGTGCCTTTCCTATGATGAGAAAGCAAGTTTATAGGGTGTGAATCCCCTTGGCTTTCTGTCCACAAGTTGACCTCCAAATGCACTCACTCTTACCTCCTCTCCTCCGGTTTATGAGGAAGAGGTGTGTCTTTTCCTGTTCAAGACCAATCCTTGTTCATGATCCTAACTCCTTCTGTCCTTTCTGGACATTGAACCTTGTTCTATGGATTATTTCCTCTCTATCTGATAGCTTCAGCTGATCCCTCTTTGTTGTCTGGAGCCCATACACATGCTCTGGGCTCTCCAATCCTTAAAAATGCCTGCCTCTACCCAGAGTCCTCTATAATTACCATCGTATCTTTCTCTTTCCCAGCAAGGCCAACCTTCAGTAAGGAAGAGTCTACAGAGGTTCTATTTCCTCTCTTTTAACTCTTTCTTCAATTCAGGCTGTAAGGTCAGCCTTCTGCCCTTATTGAGGTTTCCAGGGACATTTCATTGCCTCACATCACCAGTGTTACTTAATTTCTCAGCAGCAATTGACACTACCCACCACACCCTGTTTTTCAAGATTTTGCTCCCTTAATTTGCATGTGCCACTCTCTTCTGTTTTCTGATTGTTCATTCTTTGGTTCCTTTGGGCTTTCCTCCTCCTTTCTCATTCCTCAAATTGTTGTTTTCTTCCTCCTCCTTCACCACTACCCTCGGTCCTTCTCCATCTTCCCCTCCTCCTCCTTTTTTCTCCTTCCCCATTGATTCCTCCCTTTTGGCTACAAGTTTGAATCTCATTTTTACGCCATGGTACAAATGACAGATATTGTTCACATGCCACACCTCCTGTGGGAGTGTCCACATCACTGGCCTTAATGTCGTCTTTCTTGCTCATTCAGTAACATGCATTAGTAGGCAGTATTAGAAGGCAGAGTGAGAGTGGTTATTATAGAGGTCACCTTGAATCAGTTTTAATTCCTGAAAGTAAATAATTTGCAAACTTCAGTACTTTAACCTTTATTAGTGACAGATTATTGGAGACACACCTCACAATTGATTGGAACACACTTGTGTATCATGAAAATGTGATTGGGAAAGGCTGATATGTTAGGTGTTCAAATGATTGTTGAATTGATTTGGATTTCATGTTAGTAATCTAATAGTTACTTCCTGGAGAATTTCAAAACAAAAAAATTAAATTTTTAATCTTTCAAAAGACTTATTATTTACCTATTTATCTTACAAATAGGTGAAAATTCCTATTCTGTAAATATGCTGGATTGGAGGGCCCCTGTCCTCAAATTCTTAGGATTGAGCAATGAGAAAAATCATTTGCCTGGGTCTTAATGGTTTTCAGTATCCAAGAGTCCTATATTACAAAGAAGAGCTTCTAAGGGAACTAAGATATCATTCAGGTATTAAATAAACCCTTCAAGGATAAGGTCCCTGGGAAAGTAAGTTTCTGGGAGCAGGAAAGAATAAACTGAATGGAATGCCATGCATTACCTTGAGTTGCTCTGTTACAAAATCTTGAAACTTCGATAGGAAAGGATTAGAGATTTATGTGAATCAGGGCAGCTTAAGTCCTGACATATTACATATCTTCTTTTAGGATAACTTTGAATTTTATGACCTCAGTGAGCATAAAATCTGAATGAAGGGATAATATAGTGTTCTCTAAAGATTTATAGCAAACATATATTTTTTCTTATTTTTATAATAGTTTCAAGTAAATACTTCAGTCATGATGAACTATTAAATCTGCTTTTTCCTTTAATATTTAAGGCTCTGAAGGCCAAAATTTAACCTAAAATTCACATTGACCCAGTTCATATTTACTAATACTAGTTTTTTCCCCTCTGGCTATCCTTATGTACTTCTGTTTTTAGTTTACTTCAGTAAAAGTATGCAACAATCCTCCTGTATCGAACATGCCAATTTACCTCAGTGATGTTAGATTAGAAGCTTTTTAAAAGGCAGGAGCCGTGTCATATAAAAGAAATAAGAGAAATACGAGAGATAGAAGATCTCAAGTACTTTGTACACAATTGATGTGTAATAAATAATTTTAAAAAGTTTTCATCCCAACAGTTAGTAAAACATTTATAGGAAATATAGATTTTTTTAAAGAAAAATAACTTATTCTATCATCTGAAGATAATTACTATCAACAGTTTAGTATAAACCAGAGGTTGGCAAACTTTTTCTGTAAACAGACAATTAGTAACTATTGGAGGTTCTCTGGCCTTGCAGTCTCTGTCACAACCACTCTACTCTGCTGTTATGGTGCGAAAGCAGCCATAGGCCATAGGAGATGTATGTGTGGCTGTGTTCCAATAAAACTTTACTGACAAAAACAGGCAGGTTGGAATTGGCCTGCAGGCTATAGTTTGCTGACCCCTGTATAAACTATCCTTTAAGCCCAAATATATATGTAATATGTATAATAACATACATATGTAATATATATAATGTTACATACATAATGGTTTTAAAAAAATAATATCAGGGATTGGCCTGGTGGCCCACTGATATTAAAAACTAATATCAGTGATTAAGTTCACGCACTCTGCTTCGGTGGCCCAGGATTTGTGGGTTCGGATCCCGGACGTGGACCTACACCACTCATCAAGTCATGCTGTAGTGGTGTCCCACATACAAAATAGAGGTAGATTGGCACAGATGTTAGCTCAGGGTGAATCTTCCTCAAGCAAAAAGAGGAAGATTGGCAATGGATGTTAGCTCAGAGCCAATCTTCCTCACCAAAAGAAAATAATAATAATTTAAAAAATCATATCATAATGAGATTACTAGATGGCCTTTCAATGGAATATTAGAGTCTCTGGGGATTATCTGTCCCATAGGGCCCAGATTCTCAATGGCTCCAAAGGGGGCAAAAATTTGTTATTTAGGGGTGGAGAAGAAATCTTAGCTATGACAATAGTTTGTGGCTCTCCAAATTTTAACTCTACCCAACAAAATCTTATTCATTAGTATTTAATTTGGGTGGGGGTCTCCTTAGGAAGTTAAAAAGTCTCCTTAGGAAGGTAATAATGAAAAAGAGATTGAGGAACACTGCTGTAGGGATATGAAATTTTGCCTTTGATTAGGCTATTTTTCCACTCTATAGTTTGTAGATAACTGACAAATTATTGCAAATGCAAATAATTCTTGTCTATAGACTTGTAAATGACTTCTGTACAATAGAGAGACACCCCACCCTCCACTGACCATCAGCAGGAAAAAGCCAGTTTTGTGTCCATTTGTAAATTTATTTCAACATTCACTTACTCCATGTACGTTTGTGGTTCTTTAATTTCTCCTTTGAATTGGTTGAAACACTTGTCTGGTTTCCTGATTTAATAATTAATGAGTTAAATAAAAACTTTGACAAATGATTATTTTAAATCTGTATGAGAGTCATGGTTTTACCTTTTCAAAAAACGTAATTTAACAATTTTCATTGGCTTGTTAACAGTTCTTTTTTACTTGACAATATATCAAAAATCTTTCATATCATACATATTTTAAAGATTATAAATATTCTATTAAATCAATATATCATTTTAAAAAAAATTATCTTTTACTGCTGGAAAACAATGAATAATTTTTATAAACAAGCATAGATTCCTTCCTTAAAAACATGCAGAGTGTGAAAAGTCGTAGTGTGTCAAAAGCCTGTTACTTAATTTTTTTGGCATCGTGCTTGTTTGCTTTTAGTTCCATGTTGACTTTTTTGAGGACATGGGCCAGTGGACATAAAGGCCAATGCTATTTTCATGGCTCTATTTGTTGACAAAATGTTGCATGTGTTGCTACTATGACTCTAAGATCATTTTGGGGGAAGCACTGTGCCCTGGCCTCATCAGAGGTACACGTGAGGTGTGGGACACTGTGTATGCTTTGATACTTTACTTGGCTCAAAGGACCTGGTCAAGATTCTGGCTTGGCTTGCAATTTATTTCAGGAATATGGAACAGTCACTGTCTGAGTTTTACACTTATGTTGCCAACTCCTCCTAACCTTCTCTCTACCCTCTTAGTGCACTGTCTCTAACTTCTAGCCCCTACAGAAATGTTTTATATTCTTTAAAAAGTTTAAAATTTAAGCCAAAATTTTAGAAATGTATTTTCTCAGATTTTACCTATCCTGAAAATTGTGTTTAACTCTCTTGTCAAGCCTCCCTCCCTCCATTCCTTCCTCTCTCTCGCTCTCTCCCTCTCTACAATTGCCAAGTGAATGACTTTCTGCAGCAAGTGCCAATTCTCAGAATAATGTTTTTAATTTCCTTTCAGGAAACCAAATAAAGAAATATTTCATTCACAGGGGGGAAGGCAAGAGATAAAGTGAATTTTTCAAAGTGGATACTAGTTATCAGATCTGAGTAATGACGTGGAAGTCACCTCACCCAATATCCTATAAGACAAGCCCACTGTTATAAATCTGCAATGGTGGTGTATCCAATCTGCTAATGCTTTTTTCTCATTCTGTTACAAAAATATATATAAGGCAACAATTTCAAGAACAACCAGCACTTTATAAAGTGATGTTAAATTACATCCAGAGACAACAAAGATGATCTAGATCTCTGATTTTTAAATTGAAGAACATTCTAAGTTTTCGCTTTTGGTAAAATCTATTTAACACTTGGGGAAGCAATTCCTTAGTAAGTGTCTGCAGTTTCTTCAGTAATCTCTCTGCTTAAAACAACATCTAATTAAGCACTTGCTTTTTAAAAATATGATAATGGACTTTATCTTTATTATATAAATGCATCTTGAAAATTAATAACAAAATGGCAATTCCAATAAAAACGTAATCAAAGAAACTAACTCTAAAGTCAAAATGAATAATATTACAAGCATACCCAACCTTGCTAACAATCAAAAAATTGCAGATTAAAGTGTGTGTATGTGTTTTAACATCTTAACCATTTTTAGGTGTATAGTTTAGTGGCATTAAATACCTTCACATTATTGTGCAACCATCACCACCATCCGTATTCAGAACTCTTTCATCCTCTCCATAGCCCCCGGTAACCACCATTCTACTTTCTGTCTCATGAATTTGACTACTCTAAGTACCTAATATAATGGAAATCATGCAATATTTGTCCTTTTGTGACTGGCTTATATCACTTAGCATGATTTTCTCAAGATTCATCCATGTGGTAGCATGTGTCAGAATTTCCCTCCTTTTTAAGGCTGAATAATATTTATTGTATGTATATACCACATTTTGCTTATCCATTTCTCTGTTGATGGACACTTGAGTTGCTTCCACCTTTTGGCTATTGTGAATAATGCTGCTATGAACATGGGTGTACAAATACCTATTCAAGTCCCTGATTTCAATGATTTTGGGTATATATCCAAAAGTGGAATTGCTGGATCATATGGTAATTCTATTTTTAATTTTTTGAGGAACTGCTATCCTATTTTCTATAGTGGCTGCACCATTTTACATTTTACAAAGAACACACAAGGGGTCCAATTTCTCCACACCATTGCCAACACTTGTTCTTTTCTTTTCTTTCTTTTTTTTTTTTTTGATAGTAGCTATCCCAATGGATGTAAGGTGGTATCTCAATGTAGTTTTAATTTGCACTTCCCTACTGATTAATGATGTTGAGCATCTTTCCATGCACTTATTGACCATTTGTATTTCTTCTTTGGAGAAATATCTGTTCAAGTCCTTTGCCCATTTTTTAATCAGATTTTTTTTTTTGTTGAGTTTAAGCACTTACATTTCAATGTACATGTGGAAGATTAAGTTCAATGAACTGGTGGCCATAGGAATTTTTTTTCACACATGATTTCAGTAAAATCATGGTTTTCCTGTATCCAGGTCTCTAGGGCTTAAGGTGAACCAAGGCATCCAGTGGGGAGCCCATATTCCCCTGGAGGCCTCTGTCTAGTGTGTCTTTTCCTACCTCCTTCCCTTGAGCCTGAAGAATAATTTTCTAGTTCTAGAGTGGAGATAATTTGCTCTCATTCAGCCCAGCTCTTTTCTCTATAGCATGAGTTCTTTCACTTCTACAAGAGTGTAAATTTTTGAAAGTCAAAAAACCAGAAGGAAGCTACTTTTTCCCTTTTCTCTCTGCTGACACATACTTTTCCTTAGACAAAGCACACAGACCAGCCTAGCTGACTGAAGAGGGGAAATGGTGAAGGAGGGTGGGGATAAAACACTGGGGGAAAAATAATCAATGTTCAAAAATTTATCTCACTATACTAACTTCAACCCTTTTACATTTGATCAGATTGTTCTTACTAGAACATTCTTCTTCTTTTTCACCTATTCTGTTCTACTTTCCCTTCAAGCTTTGGCTTAAATCTTCCCTCCTCAATGTACTTGCTTGTTTTCCTTTACTATAGCCCTTATAATTTGTACCACCCACTTTAATGTTGAATGTCTTATAGTAACTTCTGTAGAACTGAAAGAAAAGTCACCTAGTCCAAAGTCTCATTCCAGGCTAGGATGTTAAGGTGTCTCCACCAAGTCTGTTTAAACCGGTAGTCCACAAAGTGATTCCCTGGGCCAGCAGTATCAGCATCAAGTGGGAACTTGTTAACAATGCAAATTTTCAAGTCTCTCTCTAGATCTACTGAATCAGAAACTCTGAGGTTGGGTCCAGAATCTGCTTTAACAAGCCATCCAGGGGATTCTGATACACACTCTAGTTTGAGAACTACTAATTTAACCTATGTTGGTTGATGGAAGGAGAAGCTAACTAAAAGAAGTGATTTCAATGTTTGAATGCCTGTTGTCTGTGCCTGAGTCCCTCTAAGTGATGGGGCACTCATAACCTTATAAAGCATCCCACACATTTTTGGAAAACTTTGACTTATATTGGTCTGAACTCTAACTCTGATTTCTTGTAACTATTGCTCATATTTAGCTTCCTGGGGCCATGGGGAAGGAGTCAGATCTCCCTTCCACATGACAATGTTTAAAGTATCTCAATATTATGATCATATGCCTCTCCCTTCTCTTCTCTTATACAGGTCAAAAGGGGCATGACTTTTGAGTCCCTCACTGTCTTGTTCGCACACTACTGAGCCCATTTGTTTATAACTCTATTTAACAAGCTCTGCACAGAACTGAATGCTGTAGATCAGGGTCTGACAAGCTAGAGTAGAGTGGTTATCAATTCCTTGCTTCTAGATACTATACTCTCATTAATGTGGGCTAATATGGTCTTAGTTGGTTTTTTGGTGGCCACATTGTTAATTCATGCAAACCATATTGTCAATTGAAATTCTTTGCTACTTTCCACCCCCATCTGGCCCCCTTTTACAGGTACTAGTGCTATGTCATATCTCCTCTATTCTATACCTATAGGGGGCAGTTCCTTGGATGCAAATGTGGAATTATGTCTATTATCATATGTTTTCTGTTTAGTTCCTTTACTATCTGATGATTAATTGACATAATTCACTTTTTGGGGTGAATATATATCTCCTGTCCCTTGAAGTGTGTCCCAGATGGCATAGTAAGGACTCAATAAATACATAAGAAATTTTTTATTGATGCAGTAATAGAAATTTTCAATTCAACAAAAGGTCATCTTTTTTTCTTGAGTTCTATAAAAGATGTTAACTGCCACTAGAGTTATTGCTTCAGGGCCTACAAGTTGTGACTAAATATAAAGTAAAAACACGACTTGTTTTTAGTAGCAAACATCCAGAATCTACATACATTGCTCTTCAAAGTTGTCTCATTGGATGATTATATTCTCAGTCTGTAATCTGTCAAAATAATTTTGTAGTTTCTTTAGAATTGCTTCCAGAAGCTACTTTATGAATCACACAAGAGAAATTTCTCATTTTATAATGGTGGCAACCCATTTTAAAAAATCCAAATTGGAATTTTTCATATTAACACTCATCTGAGACCCTAAGATCATATTCCAAATGGCTTTTGGTTCTACATATATACTCTCATTGAAGGTAGTACTTGGCAGAAATTCCAACAAAGGCTTTTCAAAAAGGTGTCCAACAATGGCAATGTTTTTGAGAGGTGTGGGTAACACATAATTGGGCATATACCTTTGTGTGTTTTCTTTTTATGGTGACTTGCCTCACATATTTATTGCATCAAATATCTCCACCCTAATAGAAAAAAACCCACAAAAATAGATTTGACCACATAAAACAGAATCCAAATGTTTGTGGATCAAAGTCACTGCATTCCCTAAAATATTAGAAAGTAAAAATATATTCAGTAAATATTATAAAATGTACACAAATTGAGAATACTAAAAACTCAATCATTAAATGAGAAAAGGCATGAGCTTATTTATTCAACAAAAGGTATAGAGCTTCTTATATATAATGTGTGAGAAGAGAATATTTATTTGTTTCCTGGAATATTCCAGTCCTTTTACATAGAATCCCCATGAAGTAGAACTGACATCCCATTTTACAGTAGAGAAAACTGAGGCTCCGAGAGGATAGGTTGCCCAAGGTCACAAATCAAATAAGTAGCAAAATAGTTACTTGAACCAAAGCCTTTCAGGCTCCAAGCCCTGTTTTTTTTCTACTGTAGTATATGAGGAATACTAAGAACCAAAAGATATAGTTTTTCTCCTCCCTAGGAACTCAGTGTACTTCATAGAAAAATAAACAAATGTATGGATTTTTCATTCTCTGTACAAATCAAAGAAAGCTAAGTTAAAATAAAAAATGAGTTAATTGAATAAAAAATAATTTTGAGATGACATTTAACAAGAGTTAATGAGTTGAGTAAAATCAGACCGTTTCGGTAAATTGGTTAAAATTTATTTTGAGGGGGCCAGCCCGGTGGCGCAGCGGTTTAGTCCGCGCTTGGCAGCCTGGGGTTCGCCGGTTCGGATCCCGGGCGCCCACCGACACACTGCCTGTCAGCCATGCCGTGGCGGCGTCCCATATAAAGTAGAGGAAGATGGGCACGGATGTTAGCCCAGGGCCAGTCTTCCTCAGCAAAAAGAGGAGGATTGGTGACAGACGTTAGCTCAGGGCTGGTCATCCTCACACACACACACACAAAATTTATTTTGAAAGAAATTTAGCAACATAGATCAAGAATCACAAAAGTATTTATACCCTTTCTTGTACTCTTTATTCTTAGTCCATTTCTGGAACCTTAGCCTAAGACAATATTCTAAGTGTTGAACAACCGCATAAAGGTATTACTAGCTGAGTTGGAAAAACACTCCTGTGTTCCCCTTTGCTCTCACACTACCACACTCACAATGCTTCATTTCACTTCTGACACCAGATGTGTGGATTTTCCACACATCAAACAATTCTCCCTGACACCAGCTGGGTGTCATAGGGTTCAGTCCAATTCTGACATATCTACCTGGAGTTAGCGTCAGATCCCACAGGTTAAGGGCTCAGTCCCAGAAGACTGCCCCCACTTCAGATGCCAATCTCAAGTCATAGTTTGTCATCCGTACTTCTGGCTGATCAGCTATAAATCAAGGTTCCCACGTCCCACTCCTAGGGTTTGATAATTTGCTACAGCGGCTCACAGAACTCAGGGAAACACTTACTGGTTTATTATAAAGGCTATAAGTAGGGTATGAATGAACAGCCAGATGAAGAGATACATAGGACAAGGTTTGGAAGGGTCCTGAGGCCAGGAGCTTCTGTCCCCATGGAGCTGGTGTGTGCCACCCTCCTAACATGTAGATATGTTCACCAACCCAGAAGTTCTCCGAACCCCATACTTTTGGAGTTTTTATGGAGGGCTCATCCCGTAGGTGTGACATATCATAACTCAATCTCCAGCCCCTCACCCATTATATGGAGAGGAGGGTGGGGCTGAAAGTTCCAAGCTTCTCATCATGGCTTTGTCTTTCTGGTGACCAGCCCCCATCCAGGAGCCCACCAAGAGTTGTCTCATTACAACAAAAGACACTTCTATAACTCAGGAAATTCCAAGGGATTTAGGAGCTCTGTGTCACGTACCAGGGTCAAAGACCAAACCAAAACACCAAGATTCTTCTAGTGCTCTTATCACTAAGGAAATTATAAAAGTTTTAGGAGCTCCATGCCAGGAACTGGGGGCAGAGACCAGTAAATATTTTTTCTTTTATTTCACACTAGCAGTATTAATTTAAAAATAGGAAAGAATTAGAAACAACCTACATATCCAATTTATTACCTAAATGGTTAGGTAAAACAGTTTGGTCACTCTGTGGATTATAAATGATTATATATGATTATAAAGACTATGTAGCATTATAAAAATGCTTACATTGTAAAAAACAAAAAATTTACATCTGAGTATACAACAAATCAAATACTTATGATTTATGTTATAAGTAAAATATATCATAAAGATGAAGAAAATACATGAAATACTGATGTACTGTGGTGGTGGGTTAGTTTTGAAAATCGCTTCTGTTTTTTTTTTTTTCAAATTTTCTATTAATCTCCATTTATCAATTTTATAATAAAGGAAAAAAATCTCCAAGCTTCCCTGGTATTCTTTGCTGTTGTAAGACATGTCATACTTTTTTTTTTAAACTTATACTTTAGTGCCAGTAGGACTAAGTTTTTGGAAAGAGTTTTGTTTACGGGATAAGTTTTAACTGAATATTTCTAGCCCAATAGTCAATAATTCTCAGTAAGGGAAATACAACACATTTGACGCTTAAATATATTATAACTGTCCCAGCCTCCCCATTCATTGTGAATCTGTACAATTAAAAATTTGAAGACATTATGGCTCCTGGCACTAGTGGTTGAGATTGGAGATACAAGGTCAGTCTCTTGGTTTCAAGGAAAGTACTTCCTTTCGTTGTGCTCTGGGTGTGTCTACACTGTGGGATGGAGAACAGGGATTTAGAAAGCTTGCTGTTGAGATGTGAATTTTCTTTGGCTCAGACAAAGGCTGTTGGGACTTCCTTACACACTTTTGAAAGAAGAATGGGTTCCTTTGCTCTGCTGAGGCCTCATCTTGGGACTTGGTGGGTCTCTGGCTGTCGTATAGCAAGGTGGGGAGCTGAGTCAGCATGGATGGGACAGGAGCGAGGAGCTCATGTCAGATATGAGCAGGCATGAGCCCAAGGCCTGGAGAAAGAATGAGTGGGATGTGGGGTTGGTGGAGGTGGGTGGGGAGGGGAGGGGCTGGGTGCTAGAGATGGGAGAAGTAGGAGCTGGGAACAAAGGCAAGGCCAGGGGAGAGCTCCATCCAGGGAACTTGATAGCTTCTGACCAAATGCCAGGTGGGTTTCTGCATAAGATATCTCAACAAGCATCCTCCTTAAGACACCACCATGCTCCAATGTCTGTAGCCTGGACTTTAGTCCTCCTGACTGCTGGGAAGCCCTTTCTTTCAAGAAGTATGGCTTATTGAGAAAATATGGTCTCTGTCATAACTGCCCAGATAAGTGGTGCAGAGTTCAAGTACTTCCAGTGCTATCATTGGTGAAGCGTTTGTCATTTTAGACTATCAGCGGTAGATTCTCTGAGCTTTACAGATGATTTTTAATCTTGGATATATGTCCATACACGCACACATCTCATTCCTCATGGAAATATTTATAGTATGCACATTTATATGTGTGTAAATACATACATATATATTTATATATCTATACCTATATGGTGTACATATAAATACACATGTATATACATATATCGTCTTTTTTGGCTTGAAAATTTTTATTTTTTATTGAAATATAACATTATAAATAAAACATCAATAACATTTTATTGAAATATAAATATTCACATGTAACACTGTACACATTTAAGGTGTACAACATGTCGATATGATACATTTATATATTTAATATAATTGTCATTGTAGCGACACCTTTATTGCATCACATAATTATCATTTCTTTTTTGTGGTGGGAATAATTAAGATCTAGTCTTTTAGCAAGTTTGATGATTATAATACAATATTGCTGTCTCCAGTCACTATATTGTGCATTAGATCTCCAGGACTTATTTATCTACTAGTTGCAAGGTTGCACCCTTAAACAACAGATTCCCAATTCCCCCAGCCCCTGGTAACCAACATTTCACTCTGTTTTTGTAAGTTTGGCTTTTTTAGATTCCAGATATAAGTGATATCATACAGTATTTGTCTTTCTTTGTCTGATTTATCCCACTTAGCAGAATGTCCTCAAGATACATCCATGTTGTTGCAAATGGTAGGATTTTGTGTGTGTGTGTGTAAGTGTATACATACACCACACCTTCTTTATCCATTTGCCTATCTTTTAAAATTTTTCTTATAAGACATTAGAGCCTCTTAGGTAAGGTAATTTTGACAATTTTTGTATTTTATACATGTCTTTCAGCTTGTCACTAGATGTAACATAGACTAGAACATGGCATGTCTCATGGAAGGTTTTCATGGACTCTGCCATTCCATGGTCTCAGCCAACACCGGACTGAATTGTCAGTGGGAGCACAAAGTCAGGGCTCTAACCATGCAGGCAGCCCAACAGCTCTATTTCTCCTGCAGCCCATAGACACTGGCAGGTGTGGCCCGCTACACAGAGCTTCCTTGGGCTCTCACTCTAGGTCCTCTCTGCCACGAAGCAGTTATTGAGCTTCAGTCACTGGCTGAGTCTTGACCAAGACTCTCTCCTTGACCAAACTCTAGTCAGGCTCCTTTAAGCCCTCTAGGCCTTGACCTTGGTGTCTGTCCTTGTTGGACCTGCATCACCCAGTTGTAGCAAGAATGTTGCTAAGTCAGAGAGAACTCCCTACCCTTGATATCTGATCATCCTCAATATCTGAGAAAATTCCTCATCCCACAGCATCCTTGGGATATCTGATCACCCTGGCCTGCCTTCAGCCAGAATTCTGTCAAGTCAGTTCAGATGGAAATCCCCCCTTACCTCTGTAAAAAATGTAAGTAATCCTCTCAGTAATTTTCCATCCACTGACCCCACCCTTGACTATAAATCTCCACCTGTCCGTGCTGTATTTGGAACTGAGCCCAGTTCTATACTGGGATCTCTTTTGCTTTATTGCAATTGTTTCTGAATAAAATCTATTTTTACTGCTTTAAGTACTGTCCCGCTCTGATTTTCTTTAACAGTCTTAGGTTTAAAACTTTCTGCCACAATTGCTTTTAAAGCCATTTGGCTTTAATTGGGTGCAGAATTCTATAAATTAAGATAATATAGGCGTGAATTACAGAATCATATAAACCTGTTTTGAATCCTGGCTCTGTTGTCTGCTAAGTGAGTGACATTTTTCAGAATGCTTGACCCCATTGCACCTCAATTTCCTTATTTGAAAAATGGGCATAACAGTATTGACCTAATAAGGTTCTGAGGAATAAATGAAGTAACACTTGCAGAAATGTTTAGAACATAATAGTAACATAATAAATGATATTATAATTTTGGTAGGTTTGCCCAATGAGAAGAAATGTTGGGATATTTTATAGCAAGATTAACTGCTATTTAAAAGTGTGTTTTGGGTGTTGGAGATATCTGGTCAGCTTGGACCAGACCTTCCTTTTCTAGGAAGAACCACTCATTGGCTCTTCTTAGAAATGTGAATGAGGGCCGGCCTAGTGGTGCAGCAGTTTAGGTCATGCTTTGGCAGCCTGGGGTTCGCCCGTTCGGATCCCAGGCGCCGGCCAACATAGTGCTTGTCAGCCATGCTGTGGCGGTGTCCCATAAAAAGTAGAGGAAGATGGGCACGGGTGTTAGCCCAAGGCCAGTCTTCCTCAGCAAAAAAGAGGATTGGCAACAGATGTTAGCTTAGGGCTGATCTTCCTCACACACACAAAAAATAAAAATTAAAAAAAAGAAATGTGAATGAATAGTAACAAGCATACTTGTTCATGTAGCAATATGAAAATGCTTACATTGTAATCAACAAAAAGAAGAAACAACTGAGTATTCAATAGGACCAAATACTTATGATTCATGTTATAAGAAAGGTATAGTATAAAGATGAAGAAAATACATAAAATACAGATGTATTATGGTGGTGGGATAGGATTTTATTTGGCCAGACATTGATAGCCCCTCTCTATGCTCTTGGTATATAGTGGTTGCTGGTTGGTGTGTGTGGGGTGGGGAGCATGCAAGCATATTTCCAAGCGGTGCCAAGAAACTTTTATGAATAAAAGGGATTGAGATCTTCATCTCTTCCTTTCTGAGGTTCAATACTGTTAGAACATGTCTGACCTGATGGACTGAGGCAGTTCCAGCTGAAGTCATCGGTTGGGAAGGGAGACCAGATTTCTCCCACCCAAGAAGTCACAGTGAAAGAGGGGAGGATCTAGGCTTGTGACAATGTCCCAGACCAGGGCCTAGATGGTGATAGGGGAAGGCTAGTTCAGAGTTGCTCATCTAACCTTCACAAAACCCTAAAAGGTAAGTGTTTTTCCCGTTACAAAACTTAGGCTTAGAGAAGTTAAGAAATTTGCCCACAGAAAGAGTGCTAGGAGGTAACTAAGAGGTGGGACTTGAACCCCATCTCTCTCTAGGATCCTTGCATCTCATCACTACACTCTACCTGATATCTGAGACCTTTATCTGGCTTTTCTCCTCTTCAGTTGACAAGATAAAGAACTGCAAGTTGGGGTTAAGGATGAGGACAAATACTTCAGTGAGGAAGGTACTGGTAATTAGAGGAAGAGAACCTAAAAGGGCCTGGAGGTTTCCTGGCCTCCTGCAGGAGGGTGATGATTATGTGATATAATCTACATTCTTGCCTGACTTCTGGAAATAAAAAACAAGAATTTTCAAGATGATTGCCTAAGACTAAAGGTCGTTCTGTGGCCATGTAGAGTTGTTTTTTTTCTGTGCAAACTTGATCTTTCCGGACCTTAATGATCTCATCTGTAAAATAACAGGGTTGTGCTAAGGCATTGTTAAGGTTCTTTTTATGCTTTAATGTTTGTGAGTCCAGGAATTTATAAGCTTTTTCTGGTAATAAACCTTTGACCTTAGACTCTTTAGCCCTATGTTCAAAACTAATCAACTCAATTTAAATTTTAGGGACAGGTGAGGAAGCCAGGACAAAGGAAGGTTTACGAAGCAGGCAGTATGGCAGCAAAAGACTTTACAGCTATATATTAAGTGGAGTTGAAAGGAAAGAATTCAGGATCTCAGAAACAAGTGGGTAAAGCTGAAAAAACTGAAGCACAGAAAAGACCTTTGGAGGGATTACATAGAGAGATGGATAAGAGTTGGTTGTGCCCTAGATGTTAGCAGGCTGTAATGAGATTGGCTAGTGTGAGTTAGAGGAAAGGATTAGCTGTCTCAGGGTTACATGTAATGGGATGGCTGTCTGGCTCCCCCAGGTCACAGCTCCAGCCACATTCTCTCTGGAGCTGGTGTGGGCTACCGACACCATCACCAATAAGTCTACTCTCAACTACACAGAGCTTTCTGAGTCTTAGTTCAGGTGAACCAAAGAACTGACACGAATTAAGAGAAAAGTAAACAGAGCAAAACAAAACAAAACACAAAAACATAGATGTTAGCAAACTTTGCAGAATATGTTTCTGATTCTTGTTTGAGAGTGTAGCCACTTCTTTGTCCTCCTCTTCCTTCTTCTCATCTTCCTTCTTCTTTTTGCTCATCTGCCCACTTCTTTCTTCTGCCTTTCTCTCCAGTTCCTTTTCCTCATCTCTTCATTCTTTCCTCCCCCTTCCCTGGCACTGACTGAACACCATGTTTAAAAGTCCATGCCGGGCACTGTGGCCAACACAAGATAAAAAAGACAGTTCCAGCTTGTCAAGTTGCTCTCAAGCTAGCAATGGAAACAGACCCAGACAAGGCAATGTGTAAAGCAGATTTATAAGACAATCCTCTCTCAGGTTCCTCTTCCTCACCTTCGCTCTGTCTGTGCAGCCCCATCCGCAAATCCACTGACGTTCTCTCCTCTTCCGCCCTTCTCATCCCTGCTCTAAGAATTAGATGCTGAATGGCTAATGATTTTCCCTATATTGGGGGAGAACATCTCTTAAGGTTCACTGTGTCATATCAAGCAAATTTCAAACATATGATCACTCACCAGCTGGGGCTTCCTTCTCTTTTTATTAAGGCAGATTAACAGAGGGTTTTAAAAAATGAGCTTGAGCATATGCTCTTTTTATTGGGTAATAATGGTATTTCCAGGACTTTATTGAGTGCTCATCACGTATTAGGTACTTATATGTTGTCTTTAATCCTGTACTATCACTCCCCATACCATCAATTCAGATGAGATAACTCAGAAAAGTTAAGTGACTAGTCTAAGGTAAAACAGCTAAGGGTGGAATTTGAATATAAGTCTGTCTAACTCAAAAACCCAAGCTCTTTACACTACCTCTGTGCTTTAATGACAAAGGGCAGGAACCAGATAGTCTTTTTATCCCTCTCCAGAGGAATTCTACTTCCAAGTGCTGTTTTTGTTTGATTTCTTAAACTTAATCATGAGGTAAAGCATGTGCTAAAACTAGGCTACTAGCTTTGAGATACAATTTGAGGTACAACACTTCTAGGTTATATAATGAGTATCTGATCTGTTTTTGTTATCAATTATAACAATTATTATAACCTCAATTAAAAATTTAATTATTCAATTAAAAATTTAACTATTAGAAAAAGTCCCTGAGTGGCGTGATTTTTTAAAGTTAAGACTATTTCCTCTTAAAAACTAATTAGTGCTTATCTGTAAAAGCGCATGTAGTCTTATATGCATGTTCATTGTACAAAACACATGTGGGTCTACAGGCATTAACAAAAGCAAAAGGCAATTGTAAGTGTTCTTACTGGTTGGTATCATACACAAATTTAACGTATATTCACTGGACTTGTAGAAGCCCGCAGACAAAAATCTCACTTTAATATTATAAAGCTTAAAAATAACATTGTGAATTTTATAGCCAATTTAGTTCAGACGACTATAAGAGAAACCTAACGGATTGTTAATTTTTTGTGTCTCAGCATTGATTATATCATTCTTGCTGCATTAATATTAATTTGCCATGAGAATGTTATGCCAATGTGCTTCTCTTGATACAAGATAATAATCAATAGGGCAACATTTAGCATTGAATTGAAATGAATTTTAATAGATTGTGACATTAATTTGTGCTCATCCTATCATGATGGAATTTGTATTGAATTGTTGAACTGATGCAAGTCAAGCCTATATTACAATATTATGTCATGCCATGTCTACATGGTGCACGGATATGAGTGGCAGTATTTAAACAGTGGTCCCTTTAACCTTCCTCAGTGTCAACCCTTTCATCTGTACGTACAGATTATATTGCATCAAAAGAGCACCCGGCACATAGCTAACATTTAGCGTGGGTTTACTATCATCACTTATGGACCCTATTTTAAGAGTAAGTAAATTATTAGTAATGTTGCCCATGGCAACTGCGATCGAAGCTAAACTCACCAGTGGTCAGAGATATTAAAGCTGTTTATATGTGGACCTCCAGTCCCTTACCTAATATAGTTTATAATCCATGGGGGAGGTTTGGAGAAAAGGACTCTGGCACACTTGAGGGATGGGATCTTCTAATAGGGGAGAGCTGGGAACCACATTCAGATGTCAGTCATCAGTTAAGCTCCTAATTTTCAAGTTTTTCCAAACTGTGACTCCAGGGCACTCTCATGGAGAAACATCAGTCCTTCATTCAAATAAGCTTTAAAAACACTACATAACATACTCTCTTCTTGGAGATTCACAATACTCATTTACGTAGCAAAGGCTTAGAGATACCATGCCAAAAAGAAGCCTGTTTTAACTTAATTTCACCCAATTTTTCTCAAACTTATTTGATAATAGAATCCTTTTAAAATATACCACCCCTAAATAGCCTGTATAATTAGACTTCCATGGAATACATCTAGAGAAATAGTGATTTAGAGAAAACTCAAAACTCAGTTACTTTTCCCTTTTTAAAATTCTTGGGGTTAAAATTGTGCTGACAAATAGCCTCCCAATTCCGTGTGGTAGGAATTCATCAAACCTAGGTGAGGATATCAGAAGCCATGTACACGTCAGATATGTCTCTATTTAATCGATTTAAGAAAAAACATTTTAAGACTCTGTAACTATGTTTATATTCCCATTCCAATTTTTTGAGGACAACAAAGGTGAATCTGGGGAAAATTAGCATAGGGGAAAAATCACATGTTATACCAGGATAAATTTCCATCCAACAATCTAGGCTTTGGTGTTACTAAGTCTTATTCAAATATTGTTTAGTGCTTTGGTCTAACAGTGCTAGGTATGCTCTAGAAACACCTGTCATGCACTTTATAATTTGTGTTTTAAAGCTAACTCTTTTTCCACATTATATTAGGTATCTATTGCTGCATAACAGATTACCCCCAAATTTAGCAGCTTGAACAGCAAATACTTATTATCTAAGATTTTGGGGGGCCAGGCTACAACCAAGGTGCTGACTGGGTCTGCAGTTATCTTGAAACTGCTTCCAAGCTCACACGTTTGGTCATCGGCAGGGTTTCGTTCCTCATGAGCTGCTGGACTGAGGGCCTCAGCCACTCCCTGGCTGTTAGCTGGAGGTCTCCCTCAGTTCCTCGCCATGAGTGCCTTTCCGTAGGACAGTGTACAGAATGGCAGCTGGCTCTCATCAGATGAGAAAGTGAGAGAACAAGAGAGGGTGAGCAAGATAGAAGCCAGAGTCTTTTTGTGACTTCATCTCAGAAGTGACATCCCATCACTTTGTCACATTCTGTTTGTCAGAAGCAAGTCAACTAGGTCCAGTCCACCCTCAAGGGGAGGGGATTGTACAAGGGCGTGAATACCAGGAAGTGGGGATCCTTGAGAGCCATTTTAGAAGCCACCCATCAGACACATTAAAAATTGGTGGCATGAGGGTGTTGTTCCACTAAATGGGTCTGGTACTTTAGGATATGTTGATATCAGTCTGATGCAGAGGTTATAGATCCATGCGTTGAAATCCATTAAGATATGGAACAATGAGATGGAGAAAGTTGTATTTACCTCAATTCCTACTAAAGACAACACTGTATTTATTTGGAAAGAATGCCTTGACAATCCCTGGTCAGGTGGAAGCAGAGGTCCAGAAGGTTAGAGTCAGTACTTCATGTCCAGGATAATGCCACAGAGTGGAGTTCAGGGTTCACAGCTGTGGAACCCACTGGGCTCTGAGTAGAGTCAGTTAGATCTAGATGTCCAAAAGATAGTTGTTGCCACTGTTGTCTGGGTTATACTTGTTTACAATATAAGTTAAAAATAACCTTGGAACTTTAAGTTTTTATTTAGACCCTGATGGTCAAAGTACACACTTGTATTAGTTACCTATTGCTGAGGAACGAATTACGCCCAAACTTAGCAGCTTAAAACAACAAACATTTTTAGCCCATAATATCTGTGGGTCTGAATTTGGGAGTGGCTTAACTAGATGGTTCTGGCTCAGGATTTCTCGTGAGGTTTACTTAAGATGTCAGCAAGGGCTGCAGTCATCTGAAGACATGACTGGGACTGGAGGATCTTCCTCCAAGATGGCTTCCTCACAGGGCTGTTGGCAGGAGTTCCTCATCAGGTGGACGTCTCCACAGGACTGCTTGATTATCCTCATGCCAAGTTACCTGGCTTCCCCCTAGAATGAGTGATCCAACACCAAGAAGGAAGGAGGAAGCCACACTTTTATTATCAAGTTTGGGAAGATATACACCATCACTTTCGCCATATGCTATTCATTAGATGCGAGTTATTAAGGCCAGCCCACACTCTGGGCGGGGGTGAGGGGGTGGGGGGAGTGGAATTAAGCTTCACACCTTAGAGAGGAGTATCAAAGAATTTGTGGACATATTTTAAAACCATCACAACACTCTAGATACTTTTCTTAGCAAAATAAACCATCAAAAACACGGCAAAACGAAACAAAAAAACAAATGAACTTTCAAAATATTAAGTCCTTGTTATTCATTAGAAGAATACGTTTAGGAACAAATTTATCTACGTCTCCTTTTGTTGACAAATAAATTATTCACAAATACTCAAAATAAATACATGTCTGAGAGTTTGAGTTTAAGGATATTACATTTGAAGGTCGACTATCAAAAGAGCAGATTTTAGCTTACTAACTCTGGAAAAATTGAGGAAAGGACACATAAAATAGAACTCCTAATTCAGCGGCATTTCTAATAAGGAGTTAGCTCTTAAGAATTAAGTGAATCAAAGTCATTTACAATTTCGTATTTTAAAAGTGTGGATCCTAAAACTTTTTCTTCAACTCCAAAGCATCACTCTGTTACACTGTTTTGCCACAGAGCTTATAAGAATCACTACAAATAAACAGAGGTAGGAAAAAAGCAAATACAAATCTCAAACAGAATTTACGCTAATCTGCCATCCCACTACTTTTCAGGAGTTCCTAGCCTGAAAGCTGGTGTCTTTTTTTCGCTCTTTCTGTCAATTCCTGAGATGGAGCACAAAGGCAGAATGAATAAGAAATGTTAAGAAATGCTGAATAACTTTAAAATTAAAACCCTTCCTTTCTTTTAGGGTCAACCTCTATTAAGACTGCTTCTGAACTCTGAATTTGGGACACCTTCCCAGATGGGGGAGTCCATATCTTGCACAGAAATCTTCTCTTCTTCATCCAAGCACTTTGATGACATCTCCCATCCCAGAGAGGTTTAGAAATGTGGAGAGATGTTTTTATCACCGTTTACTAGGAGCTGTTCTTGGCTTTTAGTGGTAATGTACAGGATGGTCTCACACAAATAATTGTCCGGCCTCAAGTGCTGATAGTGCCTCCAGGTAGGAAATGTTCCCCCACCTCTCTCCAGTCCTGCCTCCAGGTTAGGTTGTAAACTCTGGGAGAGACGGGATGTGGTGGACCCTGTTCACTGCCCTAACCTCAGTGACTAGAAGAGCACCTTACATGTAGTGAGTGCTCAGTAAATATAAGTGCCACTTATAAAGGCAATGATTGATTGTTGGACGATAAGATAGATATAATAAAAACCTGCTGACCAAAGCTCAATTTCTTTAGGCCTTAAATTGAATTACCTGGTTTGGGTATTGATAAATAAAATGGCAAGCAATAGGATATATTGGAGTATATGAGGAAGCCATTTGGTGTAAAACTAATTTGGCCTGACCTTGTTTTTCCAAAAGGGACTGACCGCCTTTGAACATTCATTGTGTATCTGCTTTGAGCCTTTACCACGTCCCAGAGACAAGAACAAATGCCCTTAAGATAAGGATGCAACTTCCCCCATACTGGCCTTTCCTTAAGGATAAGCATTTCTCCCTAGGTTAGGATTTGATTGCTGTGCTCATCCTGTGACCACCTGTGGACCATCCTGTGACAACTCGAGACAACAGAACTGCTACCTGCTGTGCCCATCGAGACAGCAGACCTGCTACCTCCTGTGCCCATCAATCTCTGTGCCAACAGGACAATCTTGTGACTATTGTAAAAAGGACATTGCATTCATATGTGATATATGCTCTTTGATGGTGTATAACCACTCTGTACACCCCACTTCTTTGATGCCCTTCCTTCCTTGGGGAAGGAAGGCCCTGGGCTATATTGTCCTCAAATTTGGCTCATAATAAACTCACCCCAATTTTGATTTATAGATTGGCTATGGATTATTTGCATCGACAGTATCCTGGGTACACTTGCTTTTCAAGTAAAGTCTCTGTTAGATCTTTGTGAATGTCAGCTTTGGGGTATCATTTTGGGGGATAGTTGCCTGTGTGCTACAGTTTACTGTGATTATGGGATGTAAATATAATCTTAGAGGGCTGTGAGGACCCATGAGTTTAATTTTATTTGCTTATTTGTATTTAGAGGAAGTTAAAATATAGTATATATTTTTTTGGTAACAGTTTAACACCAAATTTATAAAGATATTAATTTGAAAATATAGTTCCCTAGATTTCCTGGAAAAGTTTGAAAATCTTATAATTAAGCTCTTGAGTCATGGAGTCTGTTTTCAGTCTGTAAAGTGTGATATTCAAGGTTAAAAGGGTAAAAGCAAGTTGTGAGGCTTTAGGTGGATGTAATTCTTCCTTCCAGTAAGACTTTCCAAAAGGCAAATTGGCCAAACACACGTGACTATGTTTCCTAAAAATATACAAAAATTTATCAATTATCAGAAAAATTAAGTGTAATTTGTATTTTATAGAAATGGCATTAGACTTTTTCCTCCATATTTCAAGGAAAAATTTTCAAGTTTACTTCATTTATCCTTTCTCTTCTTTCTTCTCAATGTTAATTTTCATATATGAAAATTGCTCAGTAGATTAGCATTTAAAAAGTCTGTTCTCTGGGGATGTCTTTGTTTTGCACTTTTAGTTATTTATACCATCAAGAAACAACTTTTTGAAAAAAGCATTAGCTTTATCACCAAACAAATATTTACAAATTATTTTTCTGATGGCATCTAGTGTTCATGTTACCTTCCCACCTCCTCTGTATTTATAGTATATTAGCACATTGAGTATTTAACATTCTTTCATGATTCCACAACAGAATTTCTTTTTTCTCCCCAAATATCAAATTAGTGTTTTCTGTCACAACAGCATATTTTTTTGAACTAAATTAATTAATTAATTTATTTTGTGTGAGGAAGACCAGCCCTGAGCTAACATCTGTGGTCAATCTTCCTCTTTTTGCTGAGGAAGACTGGCCCTGGGCTAATATCCGTGCCCATCTTCCTCCACTTTATATGGGACGCTGCCACGGCATGGCGGACAAGCAGTGCCTCAGCGGGTGCCCGGTATCCGAACCCGCGAACCCTGGGCTACCAAAGCGCAAACTAAACCACTGTGCCACCAGGCCAGCCCCACAACAGCATATTTTTTTGTGGCATAAAATTGCACACTTTTTTTTATACTGAAAGGAGTGTTTTAACGGAAGAAATTGACTGACTTTGTGGACCTATCTTCAAGGCTGGGTTCATAGCAGCTATTTCCATAATGGTCCCTGATCATTTCTAGCTTGTAATTTATTTTTTAAATATAATACCAAGTCTCTTGGAAAATAATGGTAGCCAAATAAAGGAAACCATTCCTCCTACAGAAGCACCACTGGCTTGGGAGTAACTGCCATTATTTATGGGCTGGTGTTTGTCTGATTAAGTTGTTTTTGCCAGTGCACACAGCAGCAAATCTCATCAGAATCTGTTCTCCTAGGCATTTCTTCTACTTGATATGTAGAATCATTTCCTTTTAGTAAATATTTGGATGTTCCAAAGTGAGCTCATTCAATGGTGCTTTATTTTTGAGTTGGGGAGAGTTGAGGAGTGTTGTGTATATGTGTGGTTTGGTTTTCTGCCTTTTCCTTTCCTCTGAAATCACCTTTTTGAAACAAACCTTAAAGAGGGAGAGAACTTGGAGGAGGAAGATGTATTCTCCAGAAAAAATTTTAACCAGAAAAAAATTTTCAAGGCAGAACCTGTCGTGGGAAAACAGAAGATGATTCTGAGAAATGGCCATGGGAGAGCTTTGAGTTGGAAGATGTTCTAGCTGAGATGGCCATTGGCATATCTGTGCAACTCTTCACAAAGGATTTTTCTGATTTTATAGGAAAGAAACAATACTGACCAAAATTAAACATCTAGACTCCTGTCCCTTCATATCACAGAGCCCTGAGAAATTGGAAATATGAGATTTGTTTTAAATTTTTTTTCTCAGCTAGAGTTATTTCAGAAACGAAGATTAGAGTGGAACCCTCTCTTCCCTGCTCTCTAACTGAGGGGCTATGGATGAGCCCCTGGGAATAGGAGGAGTTACTGGCCTGTCCACTGTTCCTCCTCTGTCTGAATTGCTTCTTTGTGCCCCTCTGCACCTAACTATTTCCCTGCCTTCTGTCCTCATTGCTTCAGGGCCAGGGTGCTTCTTCATCAGGGGTTGAGGAGTGTTCATGGCAGGAGAAACACAAGCCTCCAGGCCTCAGTGATTGGTCCAAGTGGCAAATCTTCTTCATTAGAATGATCAGAATAAATGCACCTTAGCTCTAATCTACCAGCCTGCGGGTGAAGGAAAGAAGCAGAGGGGCTAGGAATAAATTGATAAAATGAAAGAGCAGTAAGACATAAAAGGTCCTTTATCTGACCTCTGCTTACATGTTCAGTTGAGTTTCTTGTCACTCCAGTGACACTGAGAAGTGAAGCTCCTGCAGTCATCCTGCTGTCTTTCGTGTCTGTGCTGTTCCAGGGCACTTCCTCTAGGGAGCCATTGCTGAATCTCCTTCATTCAATGTCTCCAGATTTTCTCCTTTTTATTTCCATTAGTATCCAGAGCATATCTCTATCACTGTGCTGTAACACTGTTTTATTATCTTTTATGCCTACCTCTTACTCATACTCATCCCTGAGAGCAGGGGCTCTGTCCAAGTCATAGATATATTCCCAGGGCCTCGATGGTACTTTACAGGCATTTAATGTTTGTTGAGTGAATGAATAAGACAGAAAGGATATATAAGCAGAAATGACCAACAAATGAGTTGGTCAGAGAATGCCCCTTCAGGACAAAGGCTGTTAGCAAGTGTGTAACCCACTTGAGGCCTAAGAATTCAAAAGAAAATTTCCTTGGGTCTCACCAGTGCCTGTATCTCGTGAACTTCAAGTCAAGTTGCAGACAATTCAAGTCTCTTGAGTTTCCCTGAACAAAGTACCATTGTACTAATTGTTGTTGTATTTTTTTGAAGCTTTTGGAGGCAATTATTTCATGTTCAGAGTGATCAAGACCTTTGCTTTAGCAGATAAGATATGGTTTACTTGATTGTTTTATTTCCACAGTGTTTGATCTACCTTTATTGCCTATATGAGGGAACTTTCTTTAGTTCTCCCTCTCTCTCTCTTTTTTTTTTTTTTTTTTGCTACCTTTACATTCTATTATCTGGGGATGCTAAAGTAAACTCTTATTGTTTTTCCATTTTTTCTTTTTCATATGCTCCTATGATTTTAAGATTTGATTTTTATTTAACTTTTTCTCTCTACCCTTCAAAAAGCAAGTCTCTTTATCAGGCAAGAACAAAGCCACTCTTGTGGTTTCAAATACCACATGCAATAATAATACTGATAACATTTATTGAGCACTTACTGTATACTCTGCACTGTACTAAATAATTTACAAGTTTTAGCTCATCTAAAGCTTCCTCACTATGAGATGAATACACAAATGACTCTGAAACCTAAACCCGCCTTTTTATACTTTTAGCTGCCTGCTAAAAACCTCTGTGCAGATACCCCTCAGGTGCCTCCAAGCTCCGCACACTTGAGAAGCACAGGCTCTAGAGCAGCACAGCTGAAGTTTCAGTCTCAGCTCTGTCAACGGCTAGTTGGTGATCTGGGGGGAAATTTTTGGTGTCTCATTTTCTTCATATACAAAGTGGAGCTGATAATAGTACCTTGACTGTTGTGATGTTTAAAAGAGTTGAGACGTATAGGTTGGTGTATTAGTTTTCTGTGGCTGCCATAACACATTACTACAAACTGAGTGGCTTAAAACAATAGAAATTTATTCTCTTACAGTTCTGCAAGCCGGAAGTCTAAATCCAAGTTTCCACAGGGCCGCACTCCCTTTGAAAACTCTGGGAGAGAATTCCTCCTTGCGTCATGCAGCTTCTGGTGGCTCTGGGGGTTCCTCGGCTCGTGGCAGCAGAATTCCAATCTCTGCCTCTCTCTTTTCATGGCTTTTCTCCTCTTCTTTCTCCTCCTCTATCTGTGTCAAATCTACCTCTGCCTTTCTATCATAAGGATACTTGTCATTCGATACCCACTTGGATCCACCAGGATGATCTTGTCGTGAAATCTTTGATTTAATTACAACTGCAAACTCCTCTTTCCAAATAAGGTCACGTTCACAGGATCTGGGGGTTAGGACGTGGACATACTTTTGTGGGTTACCATCCAACCCACTACAGATGGCTTAGAACAGTTCCTGGTCTACATCAAACACTCAGGAAATGGTAGCTGTTATTATTTTTCTCCCTGAAAGAGAGCCTGCTCTTCTGTAACTGCTAGTCTATAGTACCTTTATGCACACAAGCTTGACACCTCAGTTATCCTTGACTATCTTCCCCACTCCTCTCAAAGACTTGTATGGCAAGCCTGTTGATTCTACTTTCAAAGGACTCCCTGCTCTCTGTGCCTACTGTCAGTTCTTTAGTTCGAGTTTTCATCAAGACTAGAGGTATTCTTTCCTCCAATTGTTTGCATTTCCAAGTCATACTCTGCATTGCCTTTAGATATGTGTTTCTCATGTACATTTTCTGTTTAAAAAATTCCAGTGGTTTTCTGTCGCACACAATAATAGTAGTAACAGTCAAAACTAGCCTTTGCATCACTCCCATTTCACTGATGGGCAAACTAAGGTTCAGAGAAGATTAAATAGATATAGCCAAAACCATACAGCTTTGTAATTAGCAGGCCCGGGTCTTCTGAATCCATGCTCTGAAGTCCAGAGCTTAGCTTGTCATTTGAAGCCTTCGCAATACTTCAAAGTCAACCTTTTCCACGTTATTCCTGACATTCCTTGGCATTCATCCATCATTCCACCTATAACTCACTACGCTCTGCAATGATTCCAGGCCTTTGCATTTTAATTGTTTCTACTAAGAAGAGTCATCCCTTCATTTTTTTTCCTGACCCCTTTTTCTATTTTTTTTTCATGATTCAGCAAAAAAAAGCTCACTCTGTTAAGTGTCCCGAGATCCCATGAGCAGAGTTAGATGCTCACTTCCCAAAGTTCTCATGGCACTTTACACACATTTCCATTACTGCACTTACCACGTCATCTTGTTATTGTTCACTAGTCTCTCTGGACGAAACATCTCATTGATTTATCTCCAGTGCCCACCTCATCAGAGATGATCAATTTCAACTAAGTTTAGAGAACTAAAAGAAATTATTTGTTTAGTTTGTTAAAAATCAGCTTATTATCAGTCACTCAAAAAAATTAAGAAATGTAATTAGTAGGTTGGGAGGCAGGGCTTTGAGTGGGATAATGGGAATCTTGAAATCTGCTCTGCAATAGCTCCTTTATTGTAGTCAGATTAACTTGTCCCCATCCCTTGAACTAATGGTGACTATTTCCAACTCTGTTCCTTTACCGAAGCTGTTCTCATCCCACAGATGTCCTCCCCACTACCCTACATTTTCCCAAATCCTACCCATCATCAAGGCTAAGTCCTAACTCATAGCTCCATGGAGGAGCTCTATCTAACCCACCATACTCACCTCTAACTCTACTGTCCCAAGTACTCACCTGGACAGTTTGTAAGACTTTATTGATATTGCCT
This sequence comes from Tapirus indicus, assembly GCA_031878705.1. NCBI lineage: Eukaryota > Metazoa > Chordata > Mammalia > Perissodactyla > Tapiridae > Tapirus > Tapirus indicus. The sequence goes on along the minus strand of CM062922.1, from coordinate 75,269,652 downwards.
GTAGACCCTGCCTGTGAAAGAACTAAATGTTTATCTGGTAATAAAGGAAGTCTACACACAAGTCTATTTTTAATCTTGAAAAAAATTAAGTGTGATGAAGAGGGAACTTTGTTTTAGAGAAGTACACTGATGTTTACAACACGAAACTTTTGATAACAGGCAGGAGTCCGAGTCCAGTAGTTGTTCTGCAATATTCACTCCTTTCTACTTCCACAGTAATAGAACTTTCAGGTGAGCATACCATTGCCCAGAGTAAAGACGACGCTTCCCATGCTTCCTTGCAGCCATGTGGCCACTTGACTAAGTTCTGGACCATAAGATGGAAGTGGATTGTAGTGTGATAGCTTTTGGGAGCCTTTATTAAGAGACAGTGTTTATGCACATTTTGCTTTCTTCTTCATCTTTTCTTTCCAGAATATGAATGCTTTCTGGAATATGAATGCCACCGTCTTGGAAAGTGAGGCAAGAAATCAATAAAAGAAGCCTGCGGTTTCTGCTGGAAATCTAGAGTTGCCAGATTTAGCAAATAAAAATACAGGAGGCCCAATCTTATTAAAATGTTATTTAATGTTTATCTGAAATTCAAATTTAACTTGGTATCTTGTTTTTTTATCTGGCCACCATACCTGGCTGTCTGTCACCATGAAATGCTATGCTAGCTGTGGGAAGTCTCCTAGGACTTTTATACGTGACAGAACTAAAACATTATCATTATATGTTTCTGTCACCTGCAGCCAAACCTAATTTAACAAATTCATAGCAGAAAGAGAAGGTTAACCTATATCTTCTCAAAATCTCATGCTTTAAACATTTTACAGCAATGCCCCTTTGGTGAGATGATTATAGATCTTCTAAATTCTTGAGGGTCATCAGTAACTACAATACGTTACATTTTGTATACTCGTTTACATTTTCTGAATAACTTTCATATAATTGATCTTATTTAATATTCACAGTGATCTCATTCTTAATTTTGCAGATGAGGTTTAGTGATTTGCCCAAGTTTATATAGCTGGTAAGAAGTGGATGTGGCATATTCATTTCAGCATTATTCACAATAGCCAAGATATGAAAGCAACCTAAAGGTCCATTGATGGATGAATGGATCAAAAAAATAAGGTATAGACATACAATGGAATATTATTTAGCCTTAAAAATGAAGGAAACCCTACTATTTTTGACAGCATGGATAAACCTGGAGGACATTATGCTAAGTGAAATAAGCCAGACACAGAAGGACAAATACTATATGATAGTACGATATGAGCCAAACTCATAGAAGCAGAGAGTGAAATGGTTGCCAGGGGCTGGGAAGGAGGGAGATGGAAGATATTAGTGAAAGAGTACAAAGTTTCAGTTATGCAAGATGAATAAGTCCTCTTATGGTGGGCCATTCACTAGGAATGAAATGGTAGAGAAAATGCCCCTCGGTTATAGGGATTTTTTGGAAGAAAGGAGAGGCCCGGCTCTACCTTATATCCCAAGTGCTACAGGTACAGCAGGTGAGTCCCCTGAGATTAATGGAGGGCGGATGGATCAAGGTGACGATGATTTTTGGTGGTAACCAATGGAGCCTTAAGTCTCTCACAGTACTGCATGACAATGGAAGTTACCTGGATCATATTAATGTTCTAACCTGTTACTAAAAGCTCTACTGACTTTTTGGTGGCTTTGAGTGAGGGTTCTTTTTGCCATGCCTCTCTAGAAGTTTGGGTCCAATCTCTAGGTTTCAAATTGTGGCTTCTGGATAGGTGCTTCAGGGGCTCTGTAAACATTTGACTCAAATATTATTTCCATATTTACCTTAATCGTTATATTAGTAAGGACAAATAATGCTAGCTGCCATAACAAAGTCCCAAATCTTAATTGGTTAACACAGTAAAAGCAATTCTTGCTATTCCAAATCTAGTAAGGATGTTGCTGGCCTTCTACATGGTCCTTTGGCAACCCAGTCTCCTTCCAGCTTGTGGCCTTGTCCTCCTCTCTGGATCCTCAGAGTCCTTTCCAGCCAGGACTGTTGAGGAAAGGGTTGGAGGGTTGACTGTGGCAGGGTGGCAGGTGCCAGGTCTGGGAGTGGTGCGTATCAGTTCTGCTCATATTGCATTGGCTACGTCGCAGACAAATGGCTACAAAAAAGGTTGGCAAATTGGTTGAGCTGTCCACCCAGGCAGAAAAGGGCAAAGAGCTGATTTTTGTTAAGAACACAGCTAGCTGTCTTTACCATAATCATTTAAGAGAATTAAAAAAAGATCTTTTAACTCTTTGGAGACCGCAGCTTCTTAATATGTTGCCGATGTTAACTTGTTTTAGTGTAGACTTCGGAATTAAACTTCTTTTGCTCTATTTAATTAAAGAACATCCTAAGGTTGCAAGAAAAGTTGTTATAAAAACATCTATCAACGTTTGCGGTGATTTATCTGCAGAAATCACCGTCATCATCCTCAAAAATAGTTTCTACGAAAATAAATTAGATTCTAAAACTGATGTAAGTCTGCAAGTCATCGATAAATCCTGAGCTCATTCATCCAAAAAACCTTCCTTGTTCTCAGTGACTGACTTTATAGCATTTAAGAGAAATGCGAACTTACAAAATAAATTTATATCAATAAAATAAAATACTTCTTTCATCTGTTCTAGATATACTGAGGTTGCATATAAGATTTACCTAAAAAAAAAAGGATTCCGTTGCTTAACAAATTAAAATCTGTGCTATATAGAGTCTCTTCCAGCTCTAACCTTTATAATGCTTTTTATTTGTATATGCCATTGAAAGGAAGACAAACTCTTGATTGCATGTAAATGGTGCAATTCCAATTACTTAAATTGTTTTCCTTAGTAGATAAGTTGCTATAGGAAAACCTTTGCACAAAACCATTGCACAATTGCTTCTCCAACTTGTCTTCAATCAATTATTTTAGGAAATCTTAGAGGCTTGAAATCTCTAGAGGTGACTATGAGCTGATAATTTATGCTAATACTTTCCACAGTTTATTTGAAGTTTTGCAGTTGAAACATGCTTTTGCTTGTTCATAACCAAACTCATCTCTCTTGCATTAACTGTAATGTCAAGTCAGGGGTCTGTTTAATTAAAGAGCCACAGGCCTGCCAAAGACCATTGATTCTTTCCACCCTCGGATTTCTTCTTCATTAGGTTTGGACATCTGCTTTGGGACTTATGGGCTCCCTGCTGTCCCTTTAATGGCATAGCCCTCTGCCTACCTCACTCAGGGGATGCCTTGGGCCTGAAATATATAGCCAGGCAACTCAGCCATAAATTAGATGTTGCTGAGGCTGGAGGTGCTTTGGCTTTTGTTTTCAGGGTTGCAGTCTGAGGCAAAGGTCGTAATTCCTGTTCCCATGACAGCTGGCAGCAGCTGCAGGGTTGCTAAGGGAGCAGCCACAGACCAGAGTGTGATGGGAGAAATGAACTCAGGTGACCCCGCCTGCCTTACATAGATGAAGCCATATTGAGCTGTTTCTCCACAGGGGAGTCCTTGCATAGGACAAGGCTCCTAGATCTATGACTGCCCTCTACTGGATCAGCATAGTGTTCTAGATGCAGAGTGGGGAGCTTTTGATGAACAGAGTGTTAGTTTTACAGAACTGAGCTCTGAGGAAGTGGAGACCACAAAACTTACTCCTAATTTCACCTGCATGCAGTTAGCAACTATGGTTTGCTTGGTTTGACATCTGCTTGTACTGAAACTAGTCACATCTGTAAGATCTGCTAGATGTGGGTTCTACTTGATTTGGTACACTTGCAAAAATTACCATTTTGGGTTTGAAAGCAGATGCATTTAGATCAGAGACAAGAAAAGACAAAATGGTTTCAGAATGTTGAAAAAGGCCTTGGCAACTCTGAAATGGTGTTTCCCTTCAGGGCTGATTGTGTATGTCAAAGCAGACCCAGGAAAGTCCCTGAAAAATTCCCTTAAAAATTACTACTATTTCTATTACTGTTAGTCTTTAATGTGTAGAACAGTGTGGAGCTGGGACAGTGACACTCATAGGCCTATCTTCTTTAGCCACCAAGTGTGTCCTTTGTATTCACCAAATCACTCCTCATGTTAGTCTTTCCATAATTTCTCACTTTCCCTCCTGTTTATTTTCAGTCTTTTTTTGACCCACACCCCTATTTTATTTTTCATCCAACCCACTGCAAAGAATGACAAATAAGGAATGCCACAGGAGAAAAAAAATAAAGCTATGAAATACATGTGCTGCATTCTCCTTGGAGAAAATATAGAAAATTCAAATAAGAAAAAAAAGGAAAACTAAATCCCTCTGTTTGTTCCTCTAGATCCGTCCTTCTTTACCCTGTTGAGGGCCTGGGAGGCTGACTTGCATCCAAAAGCCACCCTGCCTTCTGACTTCCCCCTGAGTTTTGCCAGCGGGAGTGAGGTGGGGCTATTTATTTCTCCAGCTTCCTCCCTGTGGGGTTGCTGCCAGCTGGCTGTGTGCCCTGACTGAAGGGCACAGCTCCTGTCAAGAAGCCCTTTCAACCTAGTTCTCTCTGTACAGTTCAGAAAGTCACTCCCTTCCCCAGCCCCTACTGGCCTAGACTAGTCATGGGGTCCACCCAGGTAACCTGGACCATCCTTCACCCATATCTTACAAATAGTCCCTTAATACGCTCTCCTTAAATTACTGTTCCATCTTTTCTGCTGAAACCCTGGATAGCAAAATTATAATTGCTACCCAGGGATCAGCACTGATAAGCATTTTGATGTATTTTGTATTTTCAGATAAGCACTGATAAGGATTTTGGTGTATTTTGTATTTCCTTAGCTGCCTTTATTTATTTATGATCCTATGGTACGGGTAACAGATTTAGCATTATTCTCTGTATGCATCTTTATACCTTATTTTTTCCTCACTTATAATTACTTATGAGAGTGATCCCCTATTAGTAAAATCTCCCATACTCCAAATCATGATTTTTATTGACTACATTTTGTTCCACTGTACGGGTATAACTTGAATTTATTTTAGGATTCAAGAGCAGCTTTATGATTTGTCTTCTTTTCATCCCCTAAAATTTGGTTCCTGCCTATTTCTTATGTATGTTTATTTCACAGTTACATCTCCAAAATAAAAGATTTGACTGGGTCCGTGTGTTACCACCATTCAGAGGCACCCCTATTGGACACAGTCTTGAGGCAAGTTTCCTCATGGACAGTTAAACCTCTTTATGTTCAGTCTTCACTCGCCTCAATGGTTGGGTGACTTCTCCAAGGTTTCATCCTACTAAATTGCAGAGCTAGAACTTGAACCCATCACTGCTGTCTCTAAATCCAAGGCTTACCTACTCCAATATGTTGTGTTTACCAATTTGTAAAACTCAAACTCTAGCTCTAACCACGGAAACCACAGTTCTAAGTTAAAGAAGAATGTCAACTTACAAAAAATGTGTGGTCCTAAAGAAATGAGCTATCAAGCCAGGAAAAGGCCTGGAGGAGACTGAAATGCATAATACAAAGTGAAAGAAGCCAATCTGAAAAGGCTGCATCCTACATGAGTCCAACTATATGACATTCTGGGAAAAGGCAAAACTGTGGAGACGGTAAAAGGATCAGTGGTTGCCGGGGGTTGGGAGGGATGGATAGGTGGAGCACAGGAGATTTTTAAGCCAGTGAAACCACTCTGTATGATACTGCAATGGTGGATACGTGTCGTTGTACATTTGTTCAAACCCATAGAATGTACAACACCAAGAATGAACCATACCGTAAACTATGGACTTTGGGTGATAATGATGTGTCAGTGTGGGTTCATCAGTGGCAACAAATGTATCACTCTGTTGTGAGGTGGTGGGGGAGATTGCCAATGTATAGGGGCAGGAAGTATATGGGAACTCTCTCATTTTTAGGTTTTTAGAGGAAAAAACTACTCTAACATGTAACGTTTATTCAAAGAAATGTGTTTCCTTTTAAACAGACATAGTATTAATTCTTGGTGCTAACAGGTCTGCCATGTCTGAGTCTAGTTTTCCTTAAAGAAAAATGACCAGCTTTGTTTTATCACAAATGTCTGCAATAAATTGACATTCCATCTCTGGGGCTTTTTTACTGGAAACCAATTTTCCTATTGTTATTTTAAAGCAGCATCAGCATTGGCCTCCTGTATTCAGATAATGTGGACACATAATCAATTATAAAATACATCTAGTTCTGAGGATGTTTTCCTGCTGAAGAGTTTCATACCCGAGTCTTGTAGTGAAGTTATAAGAGATCATTTTTATTTAAAGCCCTGGAGATTTAAAGGAATAAACTAGAAGCTTAACTTGAGACTTTCAAAATCCTAAAATCTTTCCAGGCATTCATTATACATGACAGAATGATTATATTGCTTTCAGAATTAGATGCACAACTCTATATATGCTGCATCGAGTTAATCTGACACTCAATTCCAATGTACACTGTGTATATCTTTTCTTCAATATATCAAGTACAGAAACTTAAAGGTCAGAGCTTTGAAATGCCTATGCATTAATTTCTTTTTGTTTAAATGGTATAAGGAAATAGTCTCCATTAGAAAGGATCACAGTGAACATATGTGAATAGGTTGCCCTATTGGTTGCTCAAAAACTGAGACCAGCATGTAGACAAGAGTCTCTATGTGCACACATTTTCTGAGATTGGGTGATGTGAGAAATGCATGATGTATAATTTGTGATGTATGAGTCCTATTGTGTGTATTGACCATTCATGCTTCCAGAATCTCCTTCCTGTTGATCAGGGTTATGGCAATGATGTTTTGGAAATTTGGTCACCTCCCGGTTTGTAAAATTGGGCCTCCCTGGACACAGAGTTTTGTTTTTTCCTCTGTCTCCTGAGATAGATTCATAGGCAGCTCTTGTTATCTACACAAAAGGGTGAGGAGAGAGATGTAGATGTGAGAAAATTGGATCATCCCAAAATAATGTCTATTTGGGTTTAGAATTCATTGTTTATGTTTAGATAGCAGATATACTTTCTTAACCTTATTTTCTTTGGACCAATCTTAAAAATTATATTACTTGAGCAGAGAGTGGTAAAAGGCAGCAGAGGCATTTCCAAAACATGCAGGGTGACAGGGGAAGAATGTGAGATTTAAATTTTGCTATGGATATGGCCATGTTGCTCATACACAGTTACATAACTTAGTCCTGTGATATTTGCTCACGATGCTGTCTTTTAAAAAGTTTTATACCAGATAAGGAATAAAATAAATAAGATTCTGGTTCTGCCATCAATTTGCTATATGACCAATGTGGGTTTAGAGTAAAATGACCAACTGTTCCTGTTTGTCTGGGACTGAGGAGTTTCCAGGGATGTGAGATTTTCAGTGTTAAAACCAGGATGAATTGTTTGCTTTAGCTCAGGGGAGTAGCGGTGGACAGGGGGAGGGTGAGTTCTCCTGGTGGCCTGGGCCAGGTACATATTGCAAAGTGTAGAACCCTGGGGACAGTAAGCAAAAATATTGGGTCGAGGAAAGAGCCAGAGCAGAGTTAAGAAGAGAGGCTCAAATTAGCAGCCAAGTCAAAGTTTTAGAGATTTAGGGGGTGTCCTTGTGTGGAGCCAAATGAAGTTAGAACAAGCTAGGCCCATTCTAGGTGGATAATGAGGAGTGGTTTCCCCAGGAATTCCAGAAGAGCTGTCTGCTGTGAGGGTCTTCTCATTTGGTTCCTTCAGCTGCAGGAATGTACCCGCCCAGGCACTTACAGAGCCAGCAGAGGAAGCCAGCAATGTCCTTCAAGACAGTAGGCTGTTTCCATCCTATACAAGGGACAAAGTAAACATTTCATCCTACTAATGAACTCTAGTTTCTTATTTTCATTTTCAAAAAGTGCTGAGTATTTTATTTTATGAATGTACTGAATTTGAGTGGTTTTACATGACACTCCGAAATGCATACCTTAAAAGTTACCCTCCAGTGGATGAGGTGGTCTGAAGGTGGTGGTGATGCATTGCTTGACTGTGCTCTTTCTCTGTGAGGAGAAGAGAGGCTCAAATTCCTTTCTGGATCTAAATGGGTAGGATTCTTGTCCCACCCCAATGTGGTGGGCTTGCCTGTCTCCATCTGTGGGCAGGAGAAGTGCTGCCCTGAACTCATGGTACGTTTACTCAGTGTACTACATTCAAAAATTTGAAAAGTGGGAATATTTGAATGCACAGAAAATAGGGATAGGGAAAGAATGATGAATCCAGGAATGAGTCCACAAAATGCATGCTGAGAGGTTCTATATGATGGATGGACAAGGGCCACAAGTTGGCTACACGTCCAGAAAGAAACACGGTCTATTGCATGAGTCAGTGTCCATAAGGTAAGAACAAACCAGTGACAGAAAAGAAGCACAACGCTTCTTTGTACAAGGCAAGAGGGCAATTTTTCCACTGGGTCTTCTTAAGGAGGGTACTTTGAAATATAATGAATAACATTCTCAATAGTACCTTGATAGAAGTTTCACAGAAGTGTTTCCCACAACATTCCTCAAATAAAAGCCAACGGTGTAGCGCCACAGCTCAATTCAACAAAAATTCCTGTCTTAAACTTTTTAGATATATAGTGAAATATAGATATAGACATTTTAAAACAAAAATAAATGTCATCAAAAGACGGGAGGAACTAAATGAGACAGTCTAGATATGAAGCTCTGTACTGGCCTAGAGCAATCCAAGGATAGATTTTAGAGTATGCAGAGGAATGTCTGCATTTTCTATCCTTCAGGCAATTCTCCATAATGATGTTTCCCAAGCAAGCATTTGAAGTATTGAAAGCAATGAGTTTGATGAGATTCTGCCTGACAAATAACTCCTGGAATTCACTCTGCTATGTGGCCAGTTATGTCCAGAACCCATCAGATAGAATTCCTCTGGCAGTGTAGAGAATTCAAACATGGCTGCCACCTGAGTAGGGGCCTTTTATTGGGGGTGGGCCAAGGAATGGTTGTGGCAGTGCCAAAACTCTCCTTACAATTCCATTTCTGTTTCAACATATGGATGAATGCAAGAGCCCAACATTCTATATCTGTAGAGCAGTGTGGTAAGAATTTAAGTATGTGAAAAAAGTTAAGCTCTTTTTAAGTTATGTTGGTCCACAGAGAACTGAGGTCCTTTTATGACTAGGCCTCGCATACATCTCTTTGCCTTCATTTTGACACTGTTCTCAAAATCACCTCAGAACGGTACCTGGGATCTCTGCTTAACTCCTTTGACTTTTACTTTGGTTCTCAGAACAGTGCTGAATGTCCCCAACACTGAGCAGCTTGACCTATGTTTTTTCCAGATGTCTCTCTTTATTTTCTTTCTTTTTCTCCCTCCCTCTTTCCTTCCCTCCTTCTCTCCAGCCATCCTTCTATTCCTTCCTTCCTGCCTCCTTCGACCCCACCCTTTAATTCATAACTAAATTCACAGACCCTCTCAGAACTTTTAAGTAAAACTTGATCTGTCTTCTGCACCTGTTGCTCAACCTATCTGGTGACCTAGAGCTCCAATTTCTCATAGAGTTTCTACTGATTTCCTTAATTAAATTTACAGGCTCATATTTTTGCATAATTGTTACTTAATAAACACACATGAACACAAACATAATTGATTAAATAATTTATTTCAGTCCGATTACTCCGATACCAGCCAGTCTAAAGACATCCCCAAATTAATAATGGTTTGGAGAGGGATTAAACTGTGTTTTTTATTATACCCTGTCCTTGACAGATTTCAGAAGGAGACTTGGACAGTATGGGAGTTATGTGATCTTGCTAGTAATTTTATCTTGGAATGCTAATCATATTGTACACAATCTCCTATCAATCCTTCTAATGCTTTTATAATCCACACGAGGTGCATATTTCCATGTTATTGGTGAAAAATCTGATATTTGGAAAAGTATTCTTATTTGAGGGGGTCCTAGAGATAGAGATCCTTTGAATATTATGGGCTCTGAGATGTTTTCTTTACCACTGCCATTTTTCAGTAACTGTTTTATTGATACTCCATATTTTGTGCCTAATTTTGTCAAGAGACATACTCTTAGGAGCACTTTTAACCAAATTTCTGGTGTTCTATTGACAACCTTGAAACTGACCTCTTTCCTATTACAAAATTAGCATTTGGCAACTATTTATGAATTAATAGAATCAAAATGCCATATTTCATTTTAAACAATATTTTTCACTTCTTTGGCATTTCTAGCTATTCTTTTTTTAAAATTGTGTTCTTGGGGTGTCATTTATTTTGAATCTTAAATATCAACCTTTCAGCATTTGTCCTTTTGGAGACTGCGTCATGAGGCTGAACTCCAATGCTTAAAAATGATTAGCGTTTAACACTTTACAACTGTTTGGATGGTTTATCACCTGCTCTGCTTCCAGCTGGTTCTATAAATTTCAGTATTTACTACTTACGACCTGACTTTACATCATAATGTTTTCAAGTATTTTAGCAACTAAACAAACCACGCAATGAGGAAGAGTTTCAAACAACTTGCTTGTGGTCATGGTTGTCAAGGAAACCATTTCCTCATGTAATATTTGACAACAGCCCTGTTTTTCTTTTTGTGTGTGTTTTTAATGCTATAAAAACAAAGCTTGTCTAGTAGCACGGAGAAGAAAGTGTACAATGAAATGAGCCACAAGCCAACTGGAAGTTAGGAGAATGCACTAGATGCAAAATGCTAGATATCAACTGATGTGTTATTTCATAATATAGAAATGAAACTCAAGAAGGATAACATGCTCAAAGTGTGGCAGAATGGGAGTGGGAGTAAAATTTCCTTGTTGAAGCAAGTTCAAGGTCCCACTATGTTCTCAAAATATCCTGTGTGCATTTTTAGGGGAATTGTTTCATTAAACAAACAGACGCTCTCATCTTGGCCATGCACAAACTCATGAGATGGAATTTTAAACAGATTTGATAACATAATCAGTGGAGGTTTAAATATGTTGCCCAGTGATAGACTAGACCACTAGACATTACAGGGTCTGCAGGAAATGGAAAGCCTTTTTGGGGGGGGGTTGTTCAGTTTATGCTAGGTTTTCCTTTAAAAAGGGAAAGGAGCAAGTTGTTGTGCATGGTGATGCTAAAGCTTCTTATATAGAAAAAAAGATCCTAAGATGTTGATAGGGGATGAAGTACATATTTTTTAAGCTCTTTCTCAAGATTTATACATGTAGAATAGTATCCCAAGGAGGGGAAGATGGTGCTGGTTTGGACACTGTAGCTTTTGATTCTGAAATTTTGGGTTTCCATTTATAAAATGTGGACATAAAGTGTGACAAAATGAGGGGAAAATTGAATTGTAAGGTGGATGATTTCACAGAGGAGAGGGATAAATTGAGCCTCATTTGAAGCTATCCAATCTATGAAAAAGGAATATATTATTTAAGAGATACATGATTTGAAATGTTAGAAGTCAGATGAAAGTCCAATTAGAAGAGATAATTTCTGAATAGATTCTTGTGTCCAGAAGAAATTGTTTCTTCCTTGACTGAGCAGTTTCTTTCCTTATTTGATAAACTATTAGACTAATTATTTATGTAAACAAAAATTGAGTTCATACCTCTCCCCTCCTTCACTTTCGATGTATACAGATAACCACAGCATATGACACAGTAAATGTTCACCTTTTTTCTTTACAATTTGCTACAAAGGAAATATTTGGATGACTTAAGATGTCCAAAGATAGAGCCAGCTCATCATTGCCTGTGGCCTCACATTTAAGTATATTTTATTACTAAAAGACTGTGAAACACTTACCTCATCCCAATGCCCCTTACACATTGTTTTAATAAGCATTTTGGTATAGGAAATTAGGAAAAGCAAGGCAGAATTAATGTATTTTAAGGGCAAGGTGACTGACTTCATAAAAGAGAATGCTATAAGAATGTAAATGAAATTGAACCAGAGGAGAATAAGGCATCATAGAATTAACTTCAGATCCCATTTTGGTTTGTATAAAAAGGGCCCAACCCACTGCTTAAAATGTAGGTAACTCGTTTTTCTTCTTCTGTTACCCCTCCTCCAGCCCTGCCAATCATAATTTTCAGATTACTTATCTTTTTTGTTCTCTTAGAGTTTCCATTTTCCAACTAGTCAATCTAAAAGAATGAGAATGACAAGAATGGTGAAAAGTTTGGAAATTAAATGATATGAACCTCAGTTAAAAGAAAAAGAGGGCATGCATTTGAAGAGCTGTCACATAGAAGAGGAATTTAACCTATTTTGTGTGGCTTTGATAGGTGGAACTAGGATCAGTGGGCAGAAGGTACATCAAAGTAGATATTCAAGTCCTCAGAGTTGCTAAAAATGGACTAGGCTGCTTAAGATGTAGAGAACTCACCATCCTTGAAGGGATACTTAGCTTATTACCTACCCTGTCTTTTACTTTAGGTCCCATTTTGGGGGCCCCTTTAGGGTTTTCACTGCATCAATTATCTCCTTTCTCCCAAATGACTTTTCCCCTTAAGCTAGACATTCTCGTCTCTCTCCTTTTAATCCGAGCTCTTCTTCTGATTTCCTGATAATCCATTTGTTCCATCTAAGTGAGAAACAGGCACCAAGTCCTGTGGATCTGATCTCCCCACTGTCTCTTGGGCCTGTTCTCTTCCTTCCATCTGCCACTCCATTGTAGTTCTTGTCTCCCCCTTGAGATGTGAGCTCCTTGAGGGCATGGGTTGCCTTTTACTTTTTTATCCTAGTTAGTTAGCACAATAGCTGGGCATTCAATAAATGTATACTGAATGAATACATGGCTGTCAACAATTTATTTTGAGACCACTTTTGCTTTAAGTGACAGGTTGGTCTATTCACTCAGTAAGTATTTTTGAGCATCTTAATATGTGCATTAGGGACATATGGATGAATAACACATAGTAATTTTCCCCCAAAAGATCATGGTTTGGTTGGGAGGAAAATATGTAAACAAAAATTGACTTTGCTCAGGCAATGTTGTGAAAAGAAATATATACCTGATCAGCTTACTCAGAGCTCCAGAATACCAGATTCCCACCACTTTGCAGGGGACCTGCAACCAGCTCAGGCAAGTGTTCTTTGAGAAGTCAATGGCAGGGTCTGGGTTTCATGGGGCTGAAGGTAGCTCTTTCCAGAGGTAACAGAGGACACCAATATCCGAATGGGTGAACTAAGTAAGTTCAGGAGGGAAAGCCACAGGTCTGGTTCTGACTACCAGAATTTCCTTGCTAGAGACTATGCTTCCTTAGTCTAGAGATTCTCATGCTTTTGTTTTTCTTCTTGGGCTTCATCTGTTTCCACATCAAACTCTGTTCCACACTGGTTCACCATCAAACTGGTCACTTCTTAGAATTAGAGTGCACATATGGTTAGCTTTTGATTTTTCAGTCTGCAATTGTTTAAAGTTCAGACTTCCTGCTTGGCTTCACAAACATAATTAACTGTTTTATGATCCTCCTAGTTATTTATTTTCTTATTTCCAATTTTATGAATCCAAGCAAATGCACAAAATGTTAGACATGAGAGGCTCCTCCAACGTTATACATTCTGTTAACTAGTTCATTGGAAATACTTGTAAATGCCTATTCCTTTCCTTCACCAAATATTTTAGTTAAAGTGTTTTCTGCAGCTTCAATGAGAGTGGTTTTATAGACCACCCTGCATTTAAGAAGGAAGAAAAAAAATACGTTCTTGGCTGAGTGTGGCCTGGAAGCCTTTTCCTCATTACTGTGCTGATGCCCTTCTCCCTCTACTTATTTCTGGTCTCCAACTAATAAATGTCCCCAGACTCTGGTCTTCCTGCAACAAAATGTGATTTTGTTATTTTGTCTGTTTCATGCTTCTCCCACATAAGCAGGATGGTTACTGCTATTTTAATGCAGGAAGAAATGCAATACAGGAATTATATATGTATATAAATATGTATATACATGTGTGCATATGTACACAAGAAACAGAAGAGTCAAGGGAGAGAGATCAGAAGAGGGAATAAGACAAATAAGTACAAGAAATAAAATTTGGTCTTCTGTATTTGTGACCTCAAATCTTACTTTCCTTTCTTTTTTTGTCTCAGATGTCCTTCCATTTAATCTCTAATTGTTCTGACATTCAGAATGTCAGCCAGATGAAACGAGCTTTGTCTCATGAACCCTGAGCCCCAGCTCTGCAGTCTGAGTGACCGACTCCGTGTCAACAACCTGTGACACACCTAAGCCATGTGATGCCATCACATCACAGTCAAGTGTGGAACAGGTAAAGTCTAAAATGTGTGGGTGGAATCAAGAAAGATACCCTCAGGTTACTTTCCAAAAGCATTTGACTTTAAAAAAATGTCTGTATTCCGATTTTATTATCTAGCCAGTTACTCATTCACCAAAAATGTGTTATATGCCAGCAATGCAAAGCTTACTTACTTTATCAAGTTATTCCATTGCTGCCTTGTAATGATGGGGGGATGGAGTAGAACGGTATAAGAAAACCAAAAATAACATGTATCCCACTCTTTCCAATTCATTTAAAAGTTCCGATCAGTCTAACAGGCATTTGTTTTGGTGATTACTTTCCAACTGTTGATATCTTCTGTCCAAGTGCCTATACATTCACACTTGGTGTTCATGGAAGGCTTAAATCCAAAACTTACTTAGACCTCTTGGACTCAAGATCACACAGAGTTTTCCTCAGTAGTTCATTACAGAGTTGGATAATAAAGAATTGCATGTTTTATGCAATGTAAATGGCCAACTCCAAATTATTATGGAAAAGAGATTTTGGCATGGATAATCTCAAACTTCAAATATGTCAACTGTATAATGAAAATTAGGCAGAACTTTTAAGTCAGGCACAAACTAATCATCTTTCTAAACTTATCCAACACTCTCTGCCAGCTCCTGACTGTGTGGGAGTTGCTGATCTGTTTTTCAGCTTCTCTGGGGCGTCTCCTAAGGTCATGTTCTGTCCTAGGATTCAGGTTTCTATGCTTAAACAAAGGCCAGATTCCAGGCTGCTACTTCTAAAGAGGGTCGGGAAGAAATCCCCCCAGTCCCCTGAGTCGTGAGAACCTGGTGTAGGCCAGCTCTACCTTGGGTCAGATTAAGTGGCAGCTAAACTGCCTGACTTTGGAAATCTTCCCAGAAGCACCAGCTTACCTTGGTCTGAAGATCTCCTCTAGTGTATTCTTTGTGGAGACTATCTCCATAAAACTGTTGTTAAAACAGTCGAGTGAGGGCCAGGACAGGTCATCGTTACGTAGTATATTTCGAGCACCTGGCTTGGGGCTTGGATTTGTTTGTCCAATGGATGGATATTTCTTGTGGGAAAAGAGAGGTCCTGACACAGTTTATCTGAGTAGCTAAATTAATTAATGCAAATAGACATTGGCTATGACCATGGAGAGTCCAGCCTGAAGAAGACATTCACGATAGGCAAATGGTAATGAAGTGGAGGGAACTGTGCTGCACGTCTGAATAAAGATACTGAGAACCCCACTAGAAATACTGAATCGGGGTCTTTGGAGAGTTGGGCCCAGGACTATGCATTCCCCCCCAAATTCCACAAGAAACTTAGACGCAGCAGTGGTTGGAAATTATTCCAGCAATAGAAAGTTTCCTAGAATGGGCTTGAATTTAGTGCTTTCTCGATATTTGGAGAGACAATAGATGCTTATGAAATGCCTGACTGATTGAATGAATGAATAAATCAGGGATTACATGGAAGCTGAGTCTTTAATTACAGTTTCAGCCTTGCTGCCCCCATTGCATCCAAGCCTGAACCCCTTTACCAGCACTACCAGTTCCTCAGCTGTAATCTGGAGGACAAGGAGACAGGAAGAGCAATGAGAAAACAAGCAAAAGATGATAATTAAGATAACTTCTTGAGATGTTTTGTGTTTTATCTGGCCTTCCCCCGCTCCCAAAAAAGAGGCAGATTGACATCCCATCTCCTCCAGCCTGCTTACAGCATGTGCAAGATTGAAAGTAATTTATGGCTCCTTCCCAGGCTCAGCCTCGGAGTGGAAAAACTGACATTAAAATGGTGCATGTGATGGAAATGTGGCCTTGCAGGACCCTCAGAGGAGCTCCAAATCAGATCAGCTGTCCTTCATTAATCAAAAGTTGGCTGTAGCTCACTCCTCTGTTTGGAACAAGTCTAGCCTTCTATCATTATGGCAGAACAGCAGGTTCATGAATAAGGTTTTAGCATGAAACTTGGTACACACTTGTTATTGTAGTCCCAGCCTGTAAGATGAAATGTCTCAAAGGCTGAATTCACATGATCATCTGCAGTACCACAGTTAGAATGTCTTTGTGCATTCTCTTTTATTCTTGGATTGCTCCCCTCCTTCCAATGCAAACGTGTGTCTGGTGCACAGTGAGTGCGTCCTTACGCGTTCAGCTCGAATCTCCAAGTATAAGTCAGGACTGGGGACAGTCTTCAAGGAGGAAGCACTGGCAGAGAGGAAAACTCACGATCTGTGCCATTAAGCTAAGCATTGTGGTGAGCACTCTGCAGCACAAATTCATTGACACTTGATATTATTATCTCCACTTTATGAATGAGGAAACTGAGGTTCCTAGCACAGCCCTAGAAGCCCAATGGGAAAAAATTCTTTGGGCAGAGCTGGCTAAAGTCTAGTGCCAGACAAGCACTAGATCCAACCAGTGGACTAGACATTCTTTCTTGCTGGTACCAAGTAAGCTCAGCCCAGTCTGGGTAGAGCTGTTTCCTGCCCAGCCCTTCCCTCTTATAGGCTCACCAGGAAAAGGTCAAGCACGTTCCAGGAAACATGTGTCTGTGTCCTCCTTAGCCTGTCATTGCTCTATGCCTCTTGCTTCTCACCAGCAGCAAGGTGTGCCCTGAGTCACACCATATCACATGATGCAGTCAGAAAAATATTCTGTCTGATAAATGTTCCTGCAATACTCTGCATGCTCAGCTATAGATAAAATAAATGTGGCAGGAAAGTACTTGAAATACTACGGATATATTTCTTCTTGATGTTTTCTTATACTCTTTGGACATTAAAAGTAATTTTAAAATAGGTGTATTTCTTATACACCTGGACTGAGATTCACTACCTATTAAATAATCTTCAGCCATTAAGCAGAATTCGGTGCTACATCTGTAAAATTTAAACAATGAAGAAGTCTAATAATTTCAGAAGCCTGATAATTATGCAAACATTAGAAGGGATTATGGTTTGTTTGTGGTACTTTTATAACTCCCTGGAAAGTAAATATTAAATCCATGTTTTCAATTAGGGACCTTGTTTTCATTAACCCAGTCCTTGAAGAGAACATCGGGGAGCTGACTGGACATTTAATGAAAGTCTGGGAATTGCCATCGCTTATAATTCTAGAGAAACGGTTGTCATCTGGGAGCACAATAGTGATGAGACTAATGTGTATTCTTAAGGTCCAGGCCCTTAAATTTAACTGCTTTATGATTACATTTTTTCTTTGGTAGTAGGAAAGAAAGAAACAGAAAGAGCTCTTCTGAGAATAAGAGTTTGTATTGTGCTTTTTTTCCCCCTTAAATGATGCTTGTACTGGTGATCACGACAATGCCCTCTGCCTGTCTCCTCAAAGCTGCCATCAATCCGGGAACCCACCTGCTTACTGAGCACCGGTGAAGAGGCAAACTAGGTCAGAATTCTGACTGGGGATTGTGAAAAGCACAGCAAAAGCTATGTAACTCAAGACACCCTAAATAAAATTAACCCTTTGTAAATAATGGCATGCAAATATACCTGCACTGAATTACTATAGTTACTCTATGGGAGCATTTAAAATAGATTTTATTTTATGTTCCTGGTCCCTAGATCTTTATCCTACTGAATTATTAGTGTCACTTAAAACCTTACTGGAATGTCTGTCTGCTCCCTTCAGGGATTGGTTCTCCAAAATAATAAAATAAACTCTCTTAACTAAAAGAAGCTGGCTAGCCCTTCTACGGATAGAACATTTCAGGCAAAAAGGGAGAGCTCCCTCTATCCCCCAACACCTGCCAGCAATAGGCCTCTGCCTTTTGACTATAGTTTCCTATATATAAATGGAGTAATCCAGCTTATTGGAGCAACTATTCCAAGTGCTATGATTCATCCATCCACCCATTCATCAACAAATATTTACTAAGCACTTAGTACATACAAGCCACTGGGCATATAACGGTGAGAAAGACAAGATAGATGAGGTGCCTGACTTCAGGGAGTTTACAATACATCAGCAAAGGGAGACAATTAAAAAAGCAAATATAGGAAGTGTTATGGTAGAGAAAGGATAGGCTGCCATGGGAACACACAGTAAAACACATAACCTGTGGTGGTGAGGTGGGGGGAGGGTGTCAGAGAAGCTCTCACAGAGGAAGTGATGTCTGAGCTGCAACCTGAAAGCTGAGTGGGAGGAAGTCAGCCAGAGAGCAGGCAAAGTAGTTCTGGGCAGGAGAAATAGCCTAGAGGGAGAGTAATGTGGTGTTTGGGGAACTGAAATGTTGGAGTTCAGGGAGAGGAGTAAAAGGAAATGGACTTGTAGAGGTAGAGAGGTGTCTACCCACCTCTGCTGAGGAGCCTTGAAAGAAATTTTAATAAGACTAGACTTTATTCTCTTGTAGGGTTTGGAGTGGGGCAACAACATGATTAGGTTTAGAGGCAAGACTGAAGGAAGGGGTACTGTTTGGTTATAGTAGTCTTGACAAATGGCAAAGGTGGCCTGGGCTGATGTAGTGGTAGTGGAGAATGGAGACATGTGGAAAGCCAAATAACACAGGATTTAGTGGCAGACTCTATGTGGGAGACAAAGGAACACGATACATCCTTATTGATGATGAGCCCGTCTTCTCAAGGAAAAAGATGTGAGGAGAATGAAGAGTGGGGATTTTCTGGAGCTTGGAACCGATTGTCACTCTGATTCTGTATTCGATCTTTTCTTTGCCAGCCTGGAAACACCAGGAGGATAAAAATCATGCACGGTCATTTTTCCCTGCCCATCTGGTATCATGAAGGAACTCATAGAACAACTGGGCTTGAGCCCCAGCTCTGCAGTTTAGTAACTTTGTGATATTAGGCAAAACAGTTAATGTCTAATCAGAGCCCACTACATATTAGGCCGCAGGAAGATACCAGTGAGTAAAAATGAAAAACCTCTACCTTTATCAAGATTTAGTTTGGAAGACAAACAATAAACAAATAAAAGAACTAGATCATTACAAATTATGCTAAGGGCTATGAAGGAAATGAAAAAGCATGTTGAGATAGAGCTAAAGAAAGAGAACTGGTCAGCCACTAAAGAGCTGGGGGAAGGACATTACAGGCTGAAGGGACGGCAAGTGCAAAGCCTACCAGTGGGAGAGGGCTTGGTGGGTCAATACCAGGCATTCCGTGGAGGCAGGCCTTGTAGGCTATGAGGAGATTAAATTTTATTCTAAAAGCAAGGTAAGCCATTAGTGCATTTTAAACAAGGGAATCAACATGTCCAGATTTACATTTTTACAATGTCATTCTGGCTGCTGAATGCAGAAGGAATTGGAGAGGGAGAAAGGGAGGAGAGATCAGCTAGGAGATTATTACAGTTGTTCAGGGAAGATAAAAGTGGTTTAAATAAGAATAATTAGTGCATCTATAGCACTTACACTCTTGCAAGAAATTTTTTTCATGGATTATTTATTTTGAGTATGTTTTGGACCAAAAAAACACTATAAATGCATTACTCAATTCTACCATTTTACTATAAAAAATTTCAAAAATACAGAAAACTTGAAAAAATTATAGTGTTACACCATATACCTACCACCAAGATTCTAGAATTAACCTTTTACTGTTCTTGCTTTGTCATATATCTATCCCTCTAATCATTCCTCTGTCAGCCCATCTTAATATTTTGATGCATTTCAAAGTGCAGGTGTCAATACACTTTACTCCTAAACACTTCAGCATGAATATTATTAAATAGGGATTTATATTTTTTACGATTCCTTTCATTCTTTTGTCATAAAACATACATATTTGAAATGCACAAATTTAAACATACTGTTTGACTATTGACAAATGCATACACTGGTGTATGCCCCAGTCTCTCTCTCCCATCCTTTTGGGACCCCCATGACATTTTATGAGATTTTTTGATATTATCCCACAGGGTCCTATGGCTCTGTAAATTTTTTCAATCTTTTTTTCTCTTTGTTACTCAGGTTGGATGATGGATTCATCTATCTTCAAGTTCACTTTCTTCCAGCATCTCCAATCTGCTGTAAATCTCATCTAGTGACTTCTTTTTTAAATTTCAGTTTTGCATTTTTCAGTTCTAGAATTTCTTTTGGTTCTTTGCTATGGTTTATGTTTCTCTGCCAAATTTTCCTGATTTTTAATTCATTATGAAGATATTTTTCTTTGTAATATTGTGCATAATTATAATTGTTGCTTTAAAATCCTTGTTGGTTAATTTGAACATCTGGGTTTTTTAGGGTTGACATCCATTGATTGCTTTTTCTTATGAATATAGCTCATATTTTGCTGTTTCTTTGTGTGTAATTTTGGGTTGTATCCTGGACATGTGGATGATATTTTATGTGGACTCTGGACTTCGTTAAGTTCTTCAGAAGAGTGTTGATTTTTTTCAACTTAAGTAAAATAAAACAAGAGCTACCTAAAAACTCCAATTTCTGTTGTAAGCAGTTTACATATGTTGACTGATTAATTTTCACAAACCTATCAATCCTATAAGATAGGCCATTTTATAGATGAGAAAACTGAGGTGCAGAGAAGTTAAGTAACTTGCCTGAGATCATACAGCTAGTAAGTGGAGAAGCACCAGAGTCTGACCTTCAAACACTTCTTGAAGTGGGATGCTAGCAGTGGACACAGAAACAGGTGGACAGATCTGAAAACTATTAAGGAGTTGGAATCTCTTTATGTATGAGACAGTGATGGAATGAAAAGAATCTAAGAGTGTTCTGGATTTTGGACTTGAGCAATGGGATAAATGGTGATAAAATTTACTGATATAATGAAAACTGGAGGAATACCTAGATTTTGTGGTTTTGTTGGGGGAGAGTAGTATTTTAGACTTGTTAAGTTTGAGATTCCATCAGACATTCAAATGGAATTGTCCATGGGCAGTTGGAAATATGAGTCTGGAACCTGGAGAGATAGGTTGATGAGGGTCGGAGATACAACTTTGGTAATTAACAGCACATGGGTATCCTTTAAAGTCATTGGATTGGATAAGGCAAAAGTACAGAGAAGAGCAGATGGCTGAAGAAAAATTCCTGAGGCACTTAAACACTAAGAAATTGGATAGAATTGGCAAAAGAAACTAAGAAAGAGCAGTTAGTAATTTTGAAGAAAATCCCAAGAATGTAGTGTCATGGAAGCCAGGAGAAGAGAAAGTTTTCGGAAGTGCTAATGTGCATGAAATGCTGCTGGAAGGTTTAGAAAGATGAGGACAGAAAAGTGTCTATTGAATACAGCAAAGTGGAGGTCAGCAGAGTAATAAGGTCGGAATACATATTGGACTAGGTTGAAGAATCGATATTTGAATAAGGAAGTGGAGACAGCAAGTTCTGAATTATGAGTTAATAAGATTTCTTGTGAGTGGAGATCAAAGGAATGAGGCAGAATTTTTTATGCAGGTGGGAATGGTACAGTAGAGAGGGAGACGTTTATCAACATTAATCATTAACCAAATAGCTGATTCAGCCAATTAATTAGATTGTTTTGAAAAATCAAATGATTTCTTCAGAACTGCTTGGTAGACTATAAACTACTTTGAGAATATTTTTAGGAATATTTTTTTTCTAGGCTTTGTAACTTCTGTTTATCTTATACAGTAAGTATCTGATTTACTGATGTGCGAGTAAAACCAAGGTCCATGTTGGTTTTAAGTTCTTCTGTGTTGCTATATAAAGTTAATGTTTAATGAGTGCTTTTTATAAGTCATTTCCTTTGGAGCTTTGACTAGTTGTTTTACTCCTCTGAACTTCAATTTTCCCATTTCGAAAATAGGCGGTAAATGACGGAGAACTATATTTATTGTTATAGAGAGAGAGGTCCAAACAATTGCTGAGTGGAAAAGAAGATTTTAAAAACAACATATAGGGGCCGGCCTGGTGGCATAGCGGTTAAGTTCGCATGCTTTGCTTCAGTGGCCTGGGGTTCGTGGGTTTGGATCCTGGGCATGGACAGGAGCACCACTTGTCAAGCCATGCTGTGGCAGCATCCTATATAAAGCGGAGGAAGATGGGCACAGATGTTAGCCCAGGGCCAATCTTCCTCAGCAAAAAAAGAATAGGATTGGCAACAGATGTTAGCTCAGGGCTGGTCTTCCCCACAAAAATAAATAAATAAAAACATCATAGAGTGTATAATTCCATTTTTGTCAAACTTTATATACACATCAATGTATTTATTTCATTCCGTTCATTTATTTCATACATCAATGTCTGGAAATATTTTTAACAGAATATAAAAATGGAACTGTGCTTATCAAAATTTAACAATATGAAATAGCAAAACTAAAGAGAGTGAAAAAAAAACCATTCAAAAATAGAAAATAATATTTTCTTTCCCAGGGTAGGGCAAATTTAACATTTACAAAGGAATAAGTATCAAAATTAAGGTGGCTTACAGGGACAGAAATCCAGCTTGGTTTATTTGAGCATGAGCCCATAAAGGACCATGTTAATTCTGAACTTTCTACAGTTCCTAAGTGAAGTAAAACATCAGCCTGAATCCAAGTATCTTTTGGTCGTTCCTTAAACTTTCCCATTGTCTCTAAGCCCTTCTTTCAACAGAACCTGCCTCCGTCTATGCTTCACTAATAGCACCAGCTCCACTTCCTGACCCATTTCTATAAGTGACTTCTTTTGGTCTGGCTTTGAAGATTTTGTCAATCTACTCCTACAGCCTTCCTTTTATTCTAGGCTTTATCCAGAGAATTCTGAGTCCCAGCCCAGTGTCAGTTTTGGAGCACAGATTTCCTGCCTGGCTCTGCAGGACAAATCCTCCTCTGCCAGTTTTCTGTGGCTTTGTTCCACTCTATCTGCAGTGGCCAATGTTAGGCCTTGTGTTCTGGTGCCCTCTGATGCAGTCTGCCACTTGCTCAACTGCACCTTGGCTTACATCCCTGTGTTCCAGTGTTCTTTGTGATTGCCCTTTTTGGATTAGAGGTGCTTTATAAGAAACTGGTAACTCCCTATTTTTGGCTGCAGGGACAAGTGTCTTAAAAGTCTCAGTCCTAAAAAAAAAAAATCATAATTGCGTCTCATAATCGTCCCAATAGTTTTCCTTGCTCTTAAAGGTCATCTGAAGGTGAAGGAGTTGAAGGACATTTTCTTGGGCTGTTGCACTGCCTTAGAGGCCCTTCCTTCTCCTTTCTACTTATCTAGTACAGCCTTACTTTCAAGGGCCAGCTGAAATTCCAGCCATTCTGTGAAGCCTTCTTTATCAATCCCACCTTAGGAATCTGCCCTTTTTCTGTGTTCTCATAACAGAATGGCTGCACTAGTTTTTTCAAACTTAGCCTGTGTTGCCTTTCTGTTAGGTATAAGCTTTGTTTTCCCAATTAGACTATCAGCTTTGTTCTTTCCCTGGCTCATTTATTCTAAGTACAGTCTCTGGAATCAGAGTGCGTGGAATCCTGGCTCCATCACAAGTTAGCTGTATGACCTTGTTCAAGCCACCTACCATCTCTGCGCCTTAGGCCCCTTCTCTGTTCAATGTAATAATAGTATCTTTTAAAGTTGTTGGGAAGGTTAAATGAAATAATATATGTAACATGTTAAAACAGTGCCTGGCACAAAGCTAGTGTTCAATAATTATCTTTCCTGTGGTTATTGTTATTTAACGCCTCTGTAGTTAAAAGAACTGGAGAAACAGTTATGAAACAGGCAATATTCTACAGAAATGGTTTCTTCTCTAATAGAATTTACATTCTAGCCCTTAATAACTAATTACTTGATTATTTACTTGGATACTACTCTTTTAAGAAGTACAGGGGCTGGCCCTGTGGCCTAGTGGTTAAGTTCGGTGCGCTCTGCTTCAGTGGCCTGGGTTTGGTTCCTGGGTGTGGGCCTACACCATTTGTTGGCAGCCATGCTGTGGCAGTGACCCACATACAAAATAGAGGAAGATTGGCACAGATGTTAGCTCGGGTGAATCTTCCTCAGGGAAAAAAAAAAAGAAGAGGTACAGGGTGTTGTTATGAGCGTGTGTGACTTTTCTTGGAGGATTTGGGAAGGTTCCCCTGAGGAAGTGATAAATGAATTTAGATCTAGAAAAGGAATAGGTGTGAAGCAGGTGAATGTCAAGAAGAGTATTCCAGGCTAAAGGAACAGCATATATGGGGTCTCTGAGCTGGAGGAAAGCATTGAATGTTTGAGGAACTGAAAAAAGATCAGGATGGCTAGAACACAGTGGTCGAATGAAGAGAGAGTTCCAAGAGAGACACATTTGGGTTTCATGTTTCATAATTTTCCTAGTATCTTATGACAATATATTAAGGAGCTCAAATGATACTCGATAATTTAGGCTACATGGGTAAAGCTGCTTTATCTGATTCTTTCAGGTACCAAAAGAAAGGGGTTTTCTGGGTAAGTGGTGTATCAGTAAGGGTCCAATCATAAGACAGAAACCACATTGGCATTTCAACAGTGAGAATTTAATGTGAGGAGTTGGTTACATAGGCATTGGAGAAATGAAAAACCAAAGAGGGGATGCCGAAGTAAGAAAGAGGGAATAACCGTAAGGAGACACTACCTCTCCAGACCACAGTCTTAAGCTTTGTCTTTATTGCCCCTCTCTCCCACATCCAGTCTCTCACAAAGTCATATCTTTATAGCCCAGAGGAGCTGGAACCCAGAACCATGTAGGTTGTGGGTGGGAGGTGGGCTCTCTGGGTGCTGCCCAGCAGCTGTTTGTACCTCAGGAGCTCAGAAGAACTGGGAAGACTTCTCAGGTAGTGCTGGCACCTATACCTCTGACAGTGACCCATTCAGGTTAGTTCTAAAAATAGCAGGAGGCTGAGGGCAATTGCCTATCCTGGGGTGGAGGGCCATTGCTAGACGCTGGTGGTAGGAACACGAAGAAAGTAGGAAGGAGCCTGCTGCTAGTCTCCCTCTAGTGGCCACTGTTGGTGGAAATTGACGGGTCAGCCGGCAAAGCAATAATGTGATTTGCAGAGTCCCAGTCCCATGGTCCCATAGCATAGGGTAGAAGGGTGGGTGGAAGTTCTTATTTCAATGAAAGATTTACAGAAAACATACATGTGATAGGAAGGTAAGAACAAGGGAGATGAGCATTGATAATTGGATATCAAAGGTGACATAGTCTTCCTTTGGATAGCATCTGATTCTCTAATTTCTGACCTTCAACATACAGTAGGTTACTTTGAAAGACTGCGGAAAAAATATTCCATTAACTCTTCCTTTGGGAGTAATGAAGATGAATTCCTCTGCCAATGCAGAACCATAGAGAAAACCTCTTTGTAACTTTATGCTACTCTAGTCTCTGAATTGGAAATAAGTGTGTATATGTATGCATGTGTATACATATATATACCCATACACACATATATGTGTATATATAATACAAACATACACACACATATACATACATTTATATTTAAGTATATATATTTAAGAATATATTTAAAATTATTGAAAAAGAACAAACCTTTGTAAGATCTCACTCTTGGGCTTAAAGCTGTTGGAAACTAGCATACACACTCATTGAAAGGAGACTGCAGGTGGTTACACAGGTCAGTTTCAGATCCTAAAAGTTCTTGCCATCTACCAAATCTCTTGCCTGTAGCTCCAGGGAAGTCTCTGCTTCCCTACTTTCTCCTCGGTGGTTGATTGGACTCCCTGGGATTTGGAGAATCACATGTGCCTTTTCTCCCAGCCTCTGGCCCAGGTTTTAATTGGCCGGTGAAGTTGAGCAGGTGACACTCAGAGACTTTTTTGTTACTCCCCCTGCCCCAAGCCCCATGGTATGGAAGATTTGGTCACCTAAACCACAAACAATATGTTACAAATAATTTCACAATATTTATGAATAAAAATATTCTTAAAAGTTAAGCACTATTTCGACACTAAGTTGACTGAATTCCAACCACAAGCAAATGGATGTTTTAGTCATCCCAGGCAGTTCTCACAAAGACAGAAATGTGGTGTTCATTAGATATTTTGTAATATTAAAAATAACGATTGGACCCCCCCCAACACCACTTTTAAGTACCTGAAAAGACACAGGTTTAGGTGTAATTAAATTTTTTTCATGCGTACTATGTTAAAATATATATCTGCGTGGAAGGTCTATTTAGTGCAGAAGTGATCAGTGATAATACTTGAATAGTGTATTTTAGTTCCTTTATTTCAACTTCCATATTTCTCCAGAGAATTAGTGAAATAAGTACTTTGACGGGTGTGGAAGGAACTGTTACTATGAAATTTTCACATAAAAGAAGCATTGAAATGTTATTTTATAATTCAAATGGATTCATCTGTCTCAAATATCCATTGCCTAGAAATAATCCTTTGTTATTGTCTATAATAATTGAAATTTGATTGTTTTGTTTCACCTGGTTTCCTTGTTCTGATTTTCAGCACAGAAAGCAATAATAACCTTGGTGAAAGACAATTCCTGTAGGTCATTATTCCATGACCAGTCCTAGCTGGCCATTAATCCCTCGGTAAAACCACATACTTTGATTCTGTTGCTTAAATCAACACAGACCAGAAATTCCGGCAGTCACAAACAAAGGTCTGATAATTCAGGGCTCGACTGTAAAACAAAATGCAGTTTTTATCAGGAATACAAAATAAAAATAAACAGATAAATATATTTATTTCTTAAAAATATGGGCTTCTTATTATAGATTCCTAAAAAATTACCCAGATATCAATTTAAAAAAATAAACTATGCATTATTTATGTGTTTGTTTCTCTGCTGGTACCAATGTTTATGTGAGAAACAGGAAGAAAAAAAACGCCAGCATTGCAAACATAATGTAAATCTTTGATGGGGTCTAAAATTCTTTCCATATTAATCTGCATAACACTTGTTGCCTCTTCACAGGATCAATTATGAATTTGAAAGACCAGTCACCAAAAGTTATTTCATTTATTCTGGATGCTTTGCTTTCCATTAGAATATATTGCCACAAAATGCAAGGTAATGCCTTGATTATGTTGTAGAGTTGCATACTTCAACATTAATGCATAAAAATGTAACTCAACATGGTAAAGCATAAACACTGGCCATAATTATGAGACGTGATTATTATTTTTAAAGTAAGCACCAAATTGAAAACAAGATGAAAACATGCTAATAAAAATCTAGGTACAGTTCTGTGCTTTTGTTGATGATCCTTAGCTGTTGTCAATCAAACCTCAGTTCTAGTTGATTTCTAGTCTGGAAAGAAGCTGCTCACCCTTAATTTGGCTGAAAACCTTTTTGGGGCTTTTCCACTGTACTGAATTTTTGATAGCTTCACTAGGCAGTCTTTTATTCCTGCTGCAAGATTTAACTTCCTTATAGATGCGGTCTTCTGATTGTCCTTAGCATCCTTACTTAACAGTACTTAGTTCTCTCACTGTCTAAATTCCACGTCGCCAGTCTCTTACTTTTTCCCAAATGGGGTAGAAAATTGCCCTTCTAATTCAAAGGCTGCTGTCGATGGAGAAAAATTACAGATATGACGTGCCTCTCCCAGGCAGCAGCACACCTAACTTGACAATCACATTTTCCCCCACAACTATACAAAGACTTGCTAGCTGCCTTTGCCCCTTCTTAAAGAAAACTACTCTGAGCTTCTTTTCCTCTTTCTTGACAAATCGCTTAGTTGAGTGCCTGTAAAATGAAATGTACATCAAATCAATTCCATAGCAACCATCATACCTAAGATCCAATATATTTTTTCTCTGGTCTTCACCAAGACCATATGCTCTAAGTTAACAATCTAAGGAATATCAGAGTGTAACTTTTAAAACCACATTGAAACTCTTCCAGGGAGCCAATAAAAGATACAAAATATTGGGGAAAATAATAACTATGTGTAATGGTACTTTTCTGTGGCTGGAAGGCAGCCCATCACAATAGCCCTTGGTAGGCAGAGTCAATCTTTGGGGAGGAAGTAGAAAAACTTGCATAAGAGCCAAGAAAATTTCTGGGACTGAAGAACCAAGAACCCGGCCTCATCCCTTTTGAGTTTCAATGTTATTAAAACGTCTTCAGTAGACAGAGTCGATGTTAACTGAAGTTTGCTGACAGAAAGGACTCCAAATTCTCCTAAGAAATGTGTGAAAAATTGTGGTGTCCTAATTTTAACTTCAAGGTTTGCATGTTGGTGGCACATATCCACATTTTGTGGATGTGGTAGAAGCTACTGTTGGCCAAGCCAGAAACGTGCTTGGGGACATGTTTTAGATGCAATGACTGAACATTTGATCATGACCTAAAAGAACTGCAGCAAGGACCAGCAGAGAAATCATTACAAGTGGACAAGTATCCATTGGGTATCCAGTGCTCAGTAGCTATGGGAAGTGGCTCCCCCTGAGCAATCACACTAGTGGTGGTGTCAGACTTCCTGGTTCTCTCCACTTGGTATGCGGAAGTAGGACTGACCACACTGGGCTAAGTAAACTTGAGCAAGTAAACTTGTATAGTTCAGAGCAAGTAGTAGTTCCTAAAGGGAAATACTGGACTTCCTGCTAATGAAGTAATTAGTTAGTATTATAAAAGAGATGTAATCACCTTTGCATTCCAAGCTTGATAAAGAAGGTCATATAGGTAATGTATATTGGAAAAACGTTAAGATAGTCATAATTTATTCTGAACTTCAAAAGAATTTGCCCTATGTTATGACATTTATCATATTTGTTATATTAAAAATATTTTTGCACAGGTATTGTCTCTCCCTTCAAATTTTTTTATTAAGGGCCAAGACTCAATCTATATCTCAACTCTTGCTTCACCTTCCATGGAGAACAGCAAGGTGCCTTATGCAAAATAGGTGCTAAATTACCTAAATCAATATTAAATTACGGAATGAAAGAATAAATTTGGAATACCCAGAATATTTCAAATAATGAAAGTCATCCATCTTTAATAAGTAATATTTATTTTATCCAAGAAAATGATTTTTTTACAATTAAAATTTGAAATAACGGCTATGACGTTCTGATGCACGGAGAAATGGTTTGAGGAGACAAGTCTGAGTGAAAAGAAGAATTAGCTCTTAGCTGTGCAGGCAGAAATTCTGATATATGTTTGGAGCTTGCTGTTGTATGGTTTTGGGAAGTCTTTTGATCTCAATTCTTTAATTTCCTTGTCAGCTGTATTTGTCTTTATATATTTTATATGTTGTGTTAAGGTGTGTTCCAGTGGATTTATTTTTAATATTTAATTTTTAAAAGTTTACATCCACTCTCTTAAAAAGCCCATTTCCTGTTCATAATAGTTACTTTTATGTGTCAACTTGGCTGGGTCACAGAAGCCAGATATGTGGTCAAACATTATTCTGGATGTTCTGTGAGGCTGTTTCTGGATGAGATTAACGTCTAATTGGTGGACTTTGGCTAAAGTAAATTGCCCTCCATAATGTGGATGAGCCTCATTCAGTCAGTTGAAGGCCTGACTAGAACGAAAGCCTGACCTCCCATGAGGAAGAGGAAATTCTGCCAGCAGATGGCCGTCAGACTTGAATTGCAGCATCAGCTCTTCCTGGGTCCTACCTTGTCGGCCCGTCTGCAGATTTTGGACTTGCCAGCCTCCATAATCATGTGAACCAATTCCTTAAAATAAATCTCTTTATAGATAGATAGATAGGTAGGTAAGTAGGTAGGTAGATAGATACACACATCCTGTGTGTATCTGTTTCTCTGGAGAACCCTGACTAATACAAAGTTAATGAAGCAAATAAACAAACATACAAACCATGATGTAGCAGGATTTTCATATGCAGTAGTTCCATTGCAGAAATGAATTATCTTCTGTTCTCTTCAGTTTTGAGGAAATGTAAGAGAAAAGGGAAATAAATTCAGTGACAGATGTGGGGAGCAGAGAAAGGCATTAGAATGTGATATTGTCACTAATTATCCTCCCATATCAATTCTTTTTTTAATAATGGAATCCCATTTCCCATCCTCATTTGCAGCTATTTGTGTTCATGTGTCAAAGCTCTGGCCAATGGTATGTGCAATAGACTGAATGTGTTTCCCCCCCAAATCTGCATGTTGAAATCCTAACCCCCAAAGTAATGGTATTTGGAGGTGGGGCCTTTGGGAGGTGATTAGATCATGAGGACAGAGCTCTCACGAATGAGATCAGTGAATGTATGAAGAGATCCCAGAGAGGTCCCTTGCTCCATCCACCATGAGACGACACAGAGAGAAGATGGTTGTTTATGAACCATGAAGCAGGCTCTCACCAGCTGGCAACTTGGTCTTGGACTTCCTGGCAACCAGAACTGTGAGAAATAAAATTCTGTTGTTTATAAGCCACCCAGTCTATGGTATTCTGTTGTAGCAGCCTGAGTGGACTATGATAGTATATAAGTGAAAATGTGCAACTTCCAGCAAGTCTACCTAAAAGAGGGGTTATGTCCTCCTTCCTTTCTTTTTCTAATAATGATTGGCCATCTTGGGCAAAGATGTGAATTTGGGAATGGGAGTCTAGTCCTTGGCACTGTAGAGCTCCAAACCAGTCCTGGACCATCTACCTGTAGATTTTTACATGAAGAAGAAATAATCTCTTCATTTGTTTAAACCACTGTTTTATTGGGTATTCTATTTCTTGTAGCAGAATGTAATCCTGATTGATACATGGTTATTGGGGATTTGGATGTTGATGCTTATATTTTGCTCTCAAAGTGATATTATACTTAATTCTGTAATTTGGGATTCTCTCTTGAAGAGAGAATCTAGACTGGGATACACTGTTCTATCAGACGGAATGTTCTAGCAGATGGAACTGAAAGCCAATGTGTAGTATTGGGTAAATTTCTAATTCTGTTATTTAAGTTTCTTCATCCACATTGTAAGAAAAGAGAAACAAATATGAAAGTGATGGTAGTTATTCGACTTACCATTTCTGAACAAAATTAAGTTTCCTTCCAAATTATATCTGTCCCCCACTCTATTTCAGATTGAAGAGTTTCTCCCTCTCATTTAGATTTTGTATTTTTTCTGGTCTAGGGAGACATAATATTGGTTTCACTTAGAATTGAATTTAAATTTACTCTGCCTAAAGTGTTGCTTGGGGATTTTTTTGGTGATCTCTGCCCCAAATTTCCATGAGCCTGGTAACAAACCAATAAAGGCTAGCTGTGGATCAGATGCTCCAACGTTGCTTGAGCCAATTGCTTCAGACACTGTCTACTTGCTACTGGCATACTTTGGCTCTTGTTGGCCTCAAGTTTTGTCTTTGCAGTTGTAACTTCAACTTTAGTACCGCCACTGGCCCTTTGGATCAGATGTGCATAGTTGGTTTTCATGGCATCTTATTATTGATTTACCCTAAATGATATCTAGCTTGTTTTTACTTTCTACCATTCACATTCTGAGTTGACTTGACCAAAGTTTTCCCCTCAGTATCCTGGTTGTCGATGAAGCAGGAATAACCATTTTGGGAAATGGGGAAGGAGTTGGAAATACGGGGAAGGTTGGCCATTTTGTCACAAACCTCACTTTTTCTTTTGAGAGGATATTCATAGCTTTCATCAGAAGGGGGACAGTGAAAGATTTTAGATAGGGGAGTTAGCTGATCTGATCTGTCTGAAAATATGACTTTGGTGGCCATATGGAGGCTTGATGGATGGAATTGAGGAGGCAGTATTTAAAAGAGTAATAATAGTTAGGTGGTGATTATAACAGTCTGGATGAGAGACAATAAAAGCCTAAATTTAAGCACTTAGCATTGATGAGGATAAAAGAAATTTAAAGAACTATTTAGGGCAAACAGATAAAAGGACATAGAAATCACATGTACTATGAAGGGAAAGTCAAAAGAATCTAGAATAATATGGAAATTAATCAAAGAAACCTCAACTAAATTGGAGTCGGGAAATCCTGTAGGAGGTGCTCTCATGCCCTATCATACATGGTCAGTCACTCCAAACAAGAAGAGACCTAGGCTTGCATCTCCAACGGGAAATACAGCTACTTTACTCCTGAAGAAAGATTTCTTTCCTGGCCGGCAAAGCCCAGCCAGTGAGAAACGCTGCAGCTCAGCCAGTGAGAAGCCATTTGCCACCCTGACCTGTTCCTCTCCTTGAATGGACTTTTGTTTAGGACAGTCCCTCCCTACTCCCCCTTTTGCGCTATAAAAATAAGCCCCCTCCTTTGTCTCTCTGGATTTGCCTGTGGTTCACCATAGCATGCACACCCTGAATTGTAATTCTTTTGGCTATTACCAACAAACTTGTTTTGAGGGTAAAATAACTGGCAAATTTGCTTTTTAAGTTGATGAGAAGAAGTCAAAAAAATCTAGAAAGACTCCTCATTTATGGCTTGAGAAAACACTGTGAGATGGTCTGTTCCCTGAAATAGCAAAAGAGATGAAAAAGGGTATAATTTAGGAAGAAGATAATGGATTTATTTTGGGATATGCTCAGTTCGAGAGCCTCTGATGGATATGCCTGGTAGGCATTTGAAAATACAAATGGCAGGTCAAGACAGAAGTGTAGATAGCAGAAATGGAAGTGGAAATCACCAGCAGTTGAAGCCAGGGAAATGAACAAGATCACTGAGGGAGAACACAGGCTGAGAAGAGATGAGTTCTTGACCAAGGATAGACTCACAGAGATCACTAAATCATGAGGTAAACAGAAGAGAATTCTGAAAAATAAAAATGAGAAAGAGTGATAAAAAAGGATGGAAAAATTATGAAGGAAAAAGGGAGAACCATGTTGTAATCTATCATTTCAGGAAAATAGTTTAAGCAGCTATGGCAGACACAATGCTCTGTGTTCAATAATTTGTCT
Source organism: Tapirus indicus (assembly GCA_031878705.1). Classification (NCBI taxonomy): domain Eukaryota; kingdom Metazoa; phylum Chordata; class Mammalia; order Perissodactyla; family Tapiridae; genus Tapirus; species Tapirus indicus. The sequence goes on along the minus strand of CM062922.1, from coordinate 75,236,735 downwards.
TTTTTCCCCTCCTGGGTGCCAGGAAGACTACATTTTCCAGTCCCCCACTGCATCTAAGTGAGACCAGGGACTGAACACTGGCCAGTGGAAAGGAGGTAGAGATGGAAGTAATGTAGTCCACTTCTAAGCCAGGTCCCTAAAACATTGCAGGTGATCTGTGTGCATGCTCTCAATTTCCCATCCATGTGACTAGATGGGGAGTCATACAAGAGAGCTTCCTGATCAGAAATATCTATATCAGACTTTGCTGGAGTGAGAAATAGACCTGTATTGTGTTAACCTACTGAGGTATTGAGGTTAGTATAGCAGTTAACACACCTTGATCCATACAACCATTTAGGAAATATTTTTAAATGGAGATACGTCATTTTAAGTTGTACTTTTGGTATTGCCGACACACTTTAAAAACACAGCTATCCTGACAATATGCATATTTCAAGAGACTTTATTTGCTGCCTTTTGAGGCAAGGATGTAAGTTTCAGGGTCATTGGAATGGCATCACATCTTAAATTTATGTTTAAAACAGACTAATAATAGATGGAGGAACAAAGGATTAGTACACGCATACACTCAACGATCTTGTCCTGATTGTTATAGCCTGTCAAGGATACTAGCAAGCCTTTTCTCAACTACCCTCCTTGGGGCCATTCAAACCCTTACAGGGTGGGGCCTAACAACAAAAATCCCTAGTGTCAAGGGCTTAGGACATTTGCATGTGATTTCTTTTAATGGAACGTCTAAGTAATGATTTACTACTGCAGCAGAAGCTTCCTGGTCCCAGGATTATGAACCAAACATAATATAGTATGTACCTGAGTGGAGAAAGTAACAAGAACACACAAGGAGCCTCTTCCACGTCAGTCTTCTGGGCTAATAGAAAAGGCCTCAAGGCAACCTGAGCAATTATGAGTTCCTCAGAGATTGTGTTCAAGAAAATAAATTAAACCTCAAAAAGGAATTTAGGCAATAAAATTAACAACTTTGGGATTTTAACCCAAAGTATAAAATGGGTCCATACTCATATAAATGATTAAATAAATAAATGAGGGAGAAGGGACAAATCTCCCATACAAAAGAATTCCAAACTATTTATATAAGTATGGCCTCCTCAAATAGGTGGAATAGCACTCTCCACCCCTTAAGTGTAGACTACACTTCATGGCTTGCTTCCAAAGAGTACAGAAAGGAAAGGGGAAAAATACTTTATAGTGGAGAAACCTGGGAAATACTGCCTCAGGCAGGTGATCAAAGTTAACATCATCAGTGGTAAGTCATGTTGATAGCACACATCCTTGATATGATGTGATAAGAATGACACTCCACCTCTGTGGTCTTCCTCCCCAAATCCACAATCTCAGTCAAATCATGAGAAAAACATCAGACAAAACCAAAGTGAGGGACGTGCTACAAAATATCTGACAAATACTCCTCAAAACGGTCAAGGTTATCAAAAACAAGAAAGTCTGAGAAACTGTCATACAAGAGGAGCCTAAGGAGACATGACAACTAAATGCAAAGTATCCTGCGTGGGATCCTGGAGCAGGTGAAGGACATCAGAGGAAAACCAATGAAATCTAATAAAGCATGGAGTTTAGTTAATAATATGTCTTGACATTGGTTTATTGATTGTGACGAGTGTATCACAGCAATCTAAGATGTTGACAGGGGAAACGGGTGTGGGATACACACAAACTGCACTATTTTTGCAACTCTTCTATAAATCTAAAATATTATCACAGAAAAGTTTGTCTTTCAAAAAATGGAATTTAGAAATAAATCATTACTTTTTTTCTTGAAGAAGTCTAAGCATATAGTTCACACCAAAATTGACCACAAACTCTTTTCCTTTCTTTAACTAATTCTCCAGCTCTCTGAAACTCACTGTTGGATGCTCTCTCTCCCCAAATCTACATTGGTTCCTCATCTTCATCTGTTCCCTTGGTCATCTTGTTTATATCCCTTCCCTAAGCCCCATTTTCCTCAGTACAAGGTGTTCCCCACCAGACATAGCCCAGTGGAAATTTAGTTTGTCATCTGTTGTTACTATTTTTCTTGGAGAAATGAGGTGACCAGACTCTTGTCCTCTGCACCCCTTCTCATCTTTGCTTCAGTTCTCGTAGAAGGCTGAGGTGAGCTGTGGACACATTGATCATTCTCAGTCCCATTACCTGCACGGATGACATTCATAAAATAGCAAATTAAGGGGAAAAAAAGCAAATCTCTTTATTTTAGAACAGCAACTGCTAAATTAGTGAAGAAGGAAGTAAAGGTAGGCCTCAACTACCGTGCTTCTTATATTTACCCCCAAATATCATACATTTAAATTAGAATCATTGACTGTGAAATTTGAAGGGAATTCAATGAATATCTAATTCTACATTCTCAAGTTACACGTTAGGAAAATAAGGATCAAATGGCTTCAGTGACCAGCCCAACATAATGCAGTTAATGACCAGAAGATCCGTGACTATACTTCTCCTTTTCCCCTTTTTTCATATTCTTCAAACACCAAGTTCAAGTTTTTGTCACGAGGCAGGAGAGCTGCAGGCTTTGATGTGGTAATTATTCTTTCTTGTCAAGCAGGAAACATGGAAAGATATAAAATAGCGAATGAATGCACTAAAAAGATCAGGCTGACCAAATACTATGTTATCTTCCCTTTGATTTAAAGATATAGCTAGAGATTTGTGTCCAGTAAGAGGATGTGAATGAGCAGCATGATAACCTGCTTGATCCTCCAGGGCTACTGTCTTACAGCTCTTGGTGTCCAGAATTCTGGGGCTTCTCAGCCCCATCTCTCAGGTACATTCCTCATTAAATACACTGCAACCATTGTTTTCATCGATACCTTTGAGAGTCTCAGAAAGCTAACACATTGTCTAATTACTCTTGTCTTTATCACTTCATTCAGGTAGCCATTCCCTCATTTGTTCAGGCATCCATTTGTTCATCTGCAATTTGCCAGACACTGAGCTAGAAATACAAACACGAATAGACATCATCCCTAAAGTCAAGGGACATACTGTCTACTAATTTAAGTGCTGGTGAAAAGAGCCTGACGATGTTTCATGTCAAATCTCTACAGAATTTCTAATTTGCTGTGCTCATTAACTATTGAACGCTATTTCATGACCTATTAGGTAAAGACTCGAATGGTGTCTATAGTAAAAAACCAGTGAAGAATTCTTAAAAACTAAAGAATTCAAGAGAAGAAATTTAAATTGTACATTGTTTCAAGTGTAAATGAGTATACACACATTTACGTGCACAACAAATTTTAATTTGTGTCAACGAACAAAAATTCAATATTGGAATGATGTTGAAACATTATCCTACCAACAATTATTTAAAATATTTTTGAATAAAATAAAAGTTTTATTTTTGAATAAAAGTTCATCAAGTGTTCTGTTTCTCAAGGTCTCTGTGATTTCCAGATTATCCAGTAATGGTTTCAGTAATTTATACGTCCTTTATGCAACATAGGGTACAACCATAGGATGCCAGGGTCCTTATTTACAGTAGAAATCAAGAAATATTTTCTCACTCAGTTACACATATGGTATGGGATTAAATATATAGGCCAGGTTGTAGAAGGATTGAATATACCACCCATATATTAAAGAATGAAGTTACTTTATTAACTTTACTTATACCACACAAAGTATAATTATAATGCTTTGGCATAGACACTCTCTCCACACTTATTATTTCTTTAGTTCACTACATATTGACTTTTATCTGCAAAGTTCAGTGTCATTGCACAAATTATAAACAGTAGCTCTGTTTGGCACAATGTCTAAAGAACTTTAGAACAAAAGAAGAAATTCTTCAAAATTGTATTATCTAATTCCCACAGCTAATCAGACTGTTCCCGATGCCACACTCAGTTTATGGTTGCTTTTGAAAATTACAATATCTTGCATAATCTTTGGTGCTAGTTGTGTTATTCGGTCAAGGTATAATGAAAATAAATTCATTTATTGTCAGTTACTCTTCAAAGTAAGAGGCAGAAAAAAATGCTGCAGAAACATTCCAAACAGGTAACTGCCTGAATTCTAGGAGATGTTCTAGAAGAAACTCTTCACAAGAATAAAAATAGCAATAGTAAGAGTAGCTAACATTGTGACATTTACTTTGCATGCATTATCTTATTTAAACCTCACAAAAACCCTATGAAGCAAGTGTAGTTGTTATCCTTATTGTATAGATGAGGATTTTGATGGTCTGAGAGATAACTTGCTTAAGCTCACACACCTTATAAACGGTGGAGCTGAAATTAAAACTCAGAGCATGCTGTCTCTGTAACCATTATTTTTAAAGGAATTTATCTTTCAAAAAGAATTGTTTAAATCCTTAAAAAAAAAAGCTACTGGTTAGTTTTGGAGCAAGGATCTAGATTAGTCATACTTCCAAAGTAGAGTTACAAATTAGAGCTACTCATTGAAATACGGCCTGAGTTCTATTTTCAATTCTGCCGTCGATCACGATATAAGTAACTTCCGTGTGTACAGACACACACCTATCACATCATTTACCAGGCTTCTGTCTTAACATTTTAAATTTCAAGCTGTGACTCTTGTGTCCACTAAGCTTTCTTATTTTCCTGATTTTGTTCATGATCTCCTCTTTAGCTGGAACATTCTTGCTCCTTTCTCTACCTAGTTAACGCCTTCTAAAACCCCCAGGTTTGATCAATTACCTCATCTGATCCCCATAAGCAGTATTGCAAACTTTCACCACTCCCTCTGAACCCTCACCTTGTATTAGTTCCTATTGCTGCTATAACAAATTACCACAGTGATTTAAAACAACACAAATGCATTATCTTGCAGTTCTGGAGGTCAGAAGTCTGAAATGAGTCTTACTGGACTAAAATCAAGGTATCAACAAGACTGTAATCCTCCTGGGGGCTCTAGAGGAGAATATCCATCTTTGCCTTTTCCGGCTTCTAGAGACCACCCACATTCCTTAGCTTGTAGCCCCTCCTTCACCTTCAAAGCTAATAGTGTAGCATCTTCAAATCTCTCTGTGATTCTGACCATCCTGCCTCTCTCTTTTACTTATAAGGATCCTTATGACTTCACTGAGCCCACCTCGGTATTCCAGAATAATCTCTCTGTCTCAAGGTCATCTGATTAGCCATCTTAATTCTACATTATAGCTTAATTCCTCTTTGCCGTGTAAAATAACATGCTTACAGGTTTGGGGGATTTGGACATAGATACTTTTTATCTTGAAGAGATATCTGTAGTCCCGTGTTTGTAGCAGCATTATTTACAATAGCAAGATATGGAAACAATCTAAATGTTCATCAATGGATGAACAGATTAAAAAAATATGATACACACACACACACACAGTGGAATATTACTTGGTCTTAAAAAAGAAGGAAATCCTGTCATTTGGGACAACATGGATGAACCTGGGGGGCATTATGCTAAGTAAAATAAACCAGACAGAGAAAGATAAATACTGCATGGAATCACATATGTGGGATGTAAAAAAAAAAAAAAAAAAGTAAACTCATAGAAACAGAGAGTAGAAAAGTGGTTTGCAGGTGCTGGGGGGTGGGGGTAATAAGGAGAGTTTGGTAAAAGGGTACAAACTTTCATCTATAAGATGAATAAAGTCTGAGGGTCTAATGTAAATAAAACATGGTGACTATAACTAGTAACACTGTATTGTATAATTGAAATTTCCTAAGCCAGTTGAAGTTAGATGTTCTCAACAACAAAGAAAGGTAAAAATGTGAGGTAACGGATGTGTTAATTAACTCAGTGAAGGGAATCCTTTCACAATGTATGCATATACCAAATTGACACATTGTACACTTTAAATATATTGTAATTTTCTTTCTTTCTTTTTTTTTTTTTGTGAGGAAGACTGGCCCTGGGCTAACATCCGTGCCCATCTTCCTCCACTTTATATGGGACCCCGCCACGGCATGGCTGACAAGCAGTGTGTCGGCGGGCGCACGGGATCCGAACCAGCGAACCCCGGGCTGCCAAGCGCGAACTAAACCGCTGCGCCACCGGGCCGGCCCCTGTAATTTTATTTCTTATTTATGCCTCAATAAAACTGGAAAAAAAAGAAAGAAAGAAAAGAACCTCCCTTGATCTTATGGCCTTCTCCAGTCACTATCCTGTCATTCTCTGCTTGAAAGACAGTTAACATTTAGGCTTCAGTTGATTGTATATAGTCTATGTTAGAACTGTCTATTCTGTTCCATCAATATATATGTCTATTCTTAAACCAATATCATACTCTATTATCGTAGCTTTAGAGTAAGTCCTGAAATCAGATAGTGTAAATCCTTTAACTTTTTTACTGTGCAAAATTGCTTTGGCTATTTTAAGTCTTTTGCATTTAAATATAAATTTTAGAGTCAGCTTGACAATTTCTACAAAAAAATCCTGCTGGAATTTTGATTAGAATCACATTAAATCTACAGATAAATCTGGAAAGAGTTGACATCTTAACAGTATTTAGTCTTCCAATCCATAAACATGGTAGTTCTCATTTATTTAGTTTTAAAATTTCTCTCAGAAATGTTTTGTAATGTTAAGTGTACAGTTGTTACATATACTTTGTTAAATTAATCCCTAAATATTTCATATTTTAGACGTTTTTGCAAATACATTTTAAAATAACAAATATTAAATAATTTAAATAAATATTAAAATTATTAAATATTTGTTAAATATTATTAATAAATATTAAATAAATAAAACTACATTTTAATTTCCAATAGTTTGTTGCTAGTATATAGATATGTTTAATTTTTGTATACTGACCTTGAGTCCAGTGACCTTGCTAAACTCAGTTATTATTTCTAGTATTTACTTTTGTAGATTCTTTAGGACTTTTTACAAAGATGCTTGTGTTGACTGCTGTTAGACAGTTTTACTTCTTCCTTTCCAAGCTCTATCTTTTTCTTGCGTTGTTGTAATATTAAGAACTCTAGTACAATATTAAATAGAAATGGAAAGAAGGGACATCTTTGTCTTATTCCCAAACTTAGGGGGAAAGCATTTGCCAATAAGCATAATGTTGTTCTTCATAGTGTAATGTAAGTTTCATAATGTAAGTTTTTCACTCACCCCTTTTTGGATTGAAGAAATTCCTTCCTAAACCTAGTTTGCTGAGATTAAAAAAAAAAATTGAATGGGTATGCAATTTTGTCAGATGTTTTTACTGCATGTATTGAGATGATCATATGATTTTTAGTTTTAGTTTATTAATATGGTTGATTGAGTGATTTTTGAATGTTAAATCAACCTGGAACTTTTAGGGTAAAAGCCATGTAGTCATGACATATTACCTTTTTATGTATTTCTTAGTTCAATTTGTTAAAATATTAGTCATGAGGGATAGTGCTTTGTAATTTTCTTTTCTTGTAACGTCTTTGATTTTGGTATCAGGGTAATGTTAGCCTCATAAAATGAGTGGGAAAGTGCTCCTTCCTTTTCTGTTTCAGGAAGAGTTTGTGTAGTGTTGACATTATTTCTTTAAATTTTTGGTAGCATTTACCTGTGAATCCAATAGAAGTTTATCAGTATAATTCTTAAAGCTCATTTATTTTCTCTATTGTTTTGCTTTCTAATTAATTGATTTCTGCTTTTATCTTTATTATTTCTTCCTTATTTTAGGTGTAATGTGTTCTTTTTTTTTTTTTTTACTATTCTTTTAGAGTGGAAGTTTAAATAATTAATTTGGGAACTTCTGTTCTAATTCAAGCATTTAAGGCTATAAATTTCCCTCTAAGAACTATTTTAGCTATATTCTGCATGTTTTGACATGTATTTTTATTTTTATTCAGTTCAAACCATTTTATAATTTCCCTTGTGATTTTTTTCTCTATCATCAGGTTATGTAGAAAGTATTGTTTAATTTCCTAATATTTGGGAGATTTTCTAGCTATCTGTTTGTTACTGCTTTCAGTATGGTCAAGGAAAATTCTTCGTGTAATTTTAATTCTCTTTAACTTATTTGGACTCGTTGATATTGGTGAATGTTCTGTGTACATTTAAAAAGAATGCATATTCTATGGTTATTGCTTTTTTAAATATTTTGACTTATTTTCTCTCTCTATGCATCATTTTGCATAGTTTCTGTTGCTTTTCCCTCTAGTTCACTAATATTTTCTTTTTCAGTATTTAATCTGCTCCTAATTCCACCCAGTGTAATTTTAATTTCAGATATTGTATTTTTTCATCTGTAGATGTTTATTTGGGACTTTAAATAATTTATTCCATTTGTCTTCTCATCATGTTTGTGTTTCCCTGTACCTTCTTGAACAAACTGAATATATTTATAACAGCCTTTTAAACATCCTTCCTTTTAAACATTCCATCATCTGTCATTTCTGAGTCTGTTTCTATTAAGTGAATTTTTTCCCGGTTATAGGTCATATATTCCTGCTTTTTTGCTGTTGGTAATTTTTTTTTTTTTTTTGCTGGGGAAGATTTGCCATGAGCCAACTTTTGTTGTCAATCTTCCTCTTTCTTTTTTTTTTAACATCAGCTGCCACCACAGCATGGCTACTGACAGACGAGTGGTGTGGTTCCACACCTGGGAATTGAACCCGGGCCGCCGAAGAGGAGCACACCTAACTTTAACCAGTAGGCCATCAGGGCTCGCCCAGCTGCTGGTAATTTTTGATTAGATGCTTGACATAGTACATTTTATGTTGTTGGTTGCTGGATTTTGTTTTATTCCTTTAAATAGTATCAGACTTTGTTCTGATGTGCAGTAAAGATAGTTGTAAACAATTGCATCTTTTCAGCACTTGCTTTTAAGATTTGTTAAGGCATTTACAGAATAACCTGTGGTCTAGGGCTAATTTAGCTCCACTAGTAAGGCAATACCCTTCTGAGGACTCTAGTCAATGCCCTGTGTATTATGAAGTTTTTCCGTCTTGACTTGTGGGAACACAAACTATTCCCAGCCCCTTATGAGTTCTGGGAATTGTTCAATCTATTGCTTTCTGATACATCTTTCTCTTGTCTTGTGTATTTTTCTCTAATGCAGAGTTTCCCAACTTTGGCACTATTGACATTTTAGACAGGATTATACTTTGTTGTAGGGGATATCTTGTACATTGTAGGATGTTTAGCATCCCTGGCTTCTACCTAATAGATACCAATATCATTCTCCCAGTTATAAAAATCAAAAGTGTCTCTAGACATTGCCAAATTTCCCCTGGGAGGCAAAATTGCCCCCTGTCAAGAATGGCTGCTCTAGCATATTCACAAATCAGTATCTAACCAAATCCTCTCTGCAGTTATCTGAAATTCTTTTTCTGTGTGGCTCTCTCCTTTCCCATAATCTGTTCTACAAATTCTAGCTACTTTTGTCCTCTCAAATTCAGATCTCTAGCTCCTCAACTCAACAATCTCTCTAGGGTCTGACTTCTTTCTCCCTCTGAAAAGCCACTGAAAACCAGAGTGAAGCTTTTTTATAGTCCTGTGTGACAGGACTGCAAAAAAGTAGACTCTGGGGCCATGAAGAATAAACCAGGTACCCAGGTGAAAAGCCTAGAGGATGTGAATAATAGTAGAATGAGCCTAAATATAGCTTTGATTTGGCAGAGTTCCTAGTTGGGTTAAGATCAGTACCACTCTATTAGCCTAGTAGAGAGAAGGTGAACTCTTTCTGGAGGAAGACAATAATATCTGGAACAATCATAATTTTCACACAAAAAGTTCAGTATTCGATCCAAAAATTCTAGACACATAAAAAGACAGAACTACATGACTAAAATTCAAGAGAAAACAACAGGAAGTCTAAAGATATTCACATGTAACTCAGATGTTAAAGTTAGCTGACCTGAACTTTAAATAACTACTACTAATATTTTAAAAAATATAGATGTAATGTTAGAAACTAACACAAGATGATTGAAATCTATAGAAAGAATAAAATGGAGATTATAAAATTGAAAAGTACAGTATCTGAAATTAGGAATTAATTTCATAGGTTTTAAAGGGTGCTAGAACAGCAGTAGACAAATCAATAGTAAATATACAAATTAAAGAACACAGAAAAAAAAGAATGGAAAATAAAGACCTCCAAACTCAGTGGGACTCAGTGAAAATGTCTAAAGAGTTATAAACTATGTATAATTGGAGTCCAAAAAGGAGAGGAGAGAGAAAATTGGGGAAAAAGAGTATTTAAAGAGATAATGATTAAGAATTACCGCAAGTTGGTGAAAAATTAAACTACAGATTAAAATAAGTCAAAATAGACTTCAAGGAAAGAAACATTAATAAGGATAAAGAGGATCATTGCATAAAGACAAAAGCTTCCATTTCACACTTGTGAAACTTGTATACATCTAATAATATGGCCTCAAAATACAGAAAGTTAAAATTGGCAGAACTATAGGGAGAAATTAACAAAATCCATCATCGGGTGGAAGATTTTAACATATCTCTCTTAGTAATTCATAGATTGAGTAGAGCAAGTGATCAGAAAGAAAATATGAGATTTGAACAACATAATTAATAAGTGCAATAAAATAACATAGAACAACGTAACCCCCAAATTAGAGAATATATACTCTTCTCAAGCACACAAAAAATATTTAGGAAAATCGACCACACACTAGGCAATAAAGCAATTCTAAACAAATGTTAAAGAATTGGTAATATGCAAACAATTTTATCCATTGTGTTAGATTGAATAAGAAAAAAAGATAATTAAAATCTTCCACATATTTGGGAATTTTCAAAAACAATTTAAATAACTAACAGATTCAGAAGGACATCATAATTAAATTGAGAATATACTTAGTACAAAGTTATAACAAAAAATGCCACATATTAAAACTTACGGGGTGCAGCTGAAGTGGTATTTCAGAGAAAACCACGGCCTTTAAAAGTTAATATTATAAAATCAGAAAGAGTGAACTTCGTTAGTGAATTAATCATCATAATTTAGAACTTATAAAAAGAATAGAGTAAACCTGAGAATGTAGAAGATAGAAATAATAAAAATAAAAGCATATAATAACTAATAGAAAGCCAGTTACAGAAGAGAAGAATAACAAATCAAAAGTTAGTTCTCTGAAAAAACTAATGAAACTGATACACATCTGAAGGGCTTGATCAAGAAAAGAAGAGAGAAGAAATAAAAGCAATATTAGGAATGGGGACATATATACAACATAAGTTATAAAAATAATAGACAATATTGTTAATAATCTTATGGGAAATACTGAAAAGTTATTTGAAATAGTTTCTTACATAAAAATATAACTCATCAAAACTAATTCAAGAAGAAATAGAAAAACTTGAATGGTTTGATAAATATCAAGGAAATGAAATCACACACACGAATAAGTCTAGATCATTTTAAGACTGAGTTCTTCCAAACATTCAAAGAATTTCATAGCAAAGTTTTAGAACACATGTAAAGTAGAAAAAAAAATCATAAAGGACAAAAATGTATATGTTGATAAAAGGAAAAATAGACCAAGAAGATATCAGCTAAGAGGAATGTGTACCAAACATCACAGACTTAAAATGTACAGCCGTGAAAAGAAGTAGGTAAATCACATCAGTCCTTAGAGATTTTATTATACTTCTCAGAAGTTGAAAATAAAGCACATAAAAGTAAGCAAAATGTAGAAGATCTGATTAATATGGCTAAACATCTCAAACCAGTTGATAAATGTAGATTTATACACTCATTCATTATGGTCCTGGACAGTGCAACAAGAGAAAAGAAAATAAGTGAATGTATAAGGATTAAGTGGAAGAGTTGAAACTGCCATTGATTGCAGATGATACACTCATCAACAGAAAATCTGACAGAATCAATAGACTATTAGAACTAATAGAGTTTTGCAAGTTTGATTGATGCAGGATCAAATTTTAAAATTAAAACGTACCTCACAATAGAAATAACCAACTAGATAACACAATAGCAGATAATATATCACTCATATTAGCAAAAAAAAATTATAAAGTATCTAGGAATGTGATAAAGAATGTGCAAGATCTTTATGGAGAATATTTAAAGCTCTATTAAAAGACACAAAAGATGACACTACTAAATAGTAGAATATATCATGTTCATTTATGGGGAGATATAAGATTTTAAAGATGCCAGGAAAGAAAAGAAATGCAAGAAAAAAAAGATGCCGTCTGTCAAATTAGGTATGTATTCAATGTACTTTTAATAAATTTTCTGACAGGATTTTTTTTGAGCTTTTGACAAATTGATTCAAAAATTATATGGTAAAGTAAATGTATATGAAAACATATATTTGCAAAAAAGAGAAAATGGAGGATACCTTTCTTTTTTTAATCATATATGAGCGATCAATAATACAGTGAGGTCCGTCAGAGGAACACAAACTATGCCAATGAAAGAGAACATCTCATTTAAGAACGGGAAATTGGGATCTGACAGAGGTAGTATCTCAGAAACATGGAGAAGGGGATGGATTATTAGTAGATGGTATTGGGAAAAATAGTCTCACTAGGTGGAGAAAAATTAATTTGGATTCCTAACTCATACTATATTTAAAAATAAAGTTTGAATGGATCAAAGACCTAAAAAGTGAGAGGTAATGTCATAAAGTTTATAAAGAAAATATGGGAAGATATCTTTGTGACTTAGTGTTAGAATCTTATTTCAACAATATAAAAAGGAAAAACATAAATTTGCCTATAGCACAATTAGGATTTCTGTGCCACAAAATTGAGATAGGTGACTGACTGGGGACAGTTGCAATGTCTAAGAATGACAAGAGATCACTGTCTAGAATATATAAGGAATAAATGCAATGAGAAAGAGACATAACACACAATAGAAAAATGGAAAAGGATATGAATTAGCAAGACACAAAGGAGGAAACCCCAATGGTTAACATGTATAAGAAGAGATGTCAATGTCAGTAGTCATTACGTAAATCAGAATTAAAATTAAAAGTTTCTTAATTTATAAACATCAGATAGCAAAAAGTAGAAGGTTGGATGATGTCAAATTCTGGTGAGAATAGAAACATTCTCTAAGAAAGTGCAGACTGGTGCGGCCATTTGGAAAAGCAATCTGGCAGCATGGAGGGAAATTTGATCTGTGTATATTATTTGAGCCAAAATTTATACTCCTATGTGTTTATTCCACATAAACCTATTAGGGGTCATGCATTAGAATATTCATCTCATCTTCATTTGTGGTAGCAGACAACCAAGAGTCTATTGCTAGAAAGTAGATACATTGGAAGTGTACAATGGAATACTCCACTGCAATCAGAAGTAATGACTTAGATATACACATGACAACAAGGATACATCTAAAAACTCAATGTTGAGTGAAAAAGGAAGAAACAGAATTTAAGCTATGGCACATTACCATTTACATAAATTAAAATGTATAGGGGCACAAATTAATATTGTAATTATTTTAGTCAGCTTAGACTGCTATAACAAAATACTACAGACTGTTTGGCTTAAACAACAGAAATGCATTTTCTCACAGTTCTGGAGGCCAGAAGTCCAGACCATGGCAGCATGGTCAGATTCTGGTGAGATCCTGGCTTAAAGATGGCTGCCTTCTCACATGGCAGAGAGAGAGAGAGTTAGTTACCTCCTAAAGACCCTCTCTCCAGATATGATCACATTGGGGATTAGGGCTTCGACATAAGAATTTTGGGGGCACACAATTCAGTCCATAGCATTCTACTTCAAGCCTCCCCCACCAAATTCATGTTGTTATCACATGCAAAATACATTTATTCCATCCCAGTAGCCCCCAAAGTCTTAACTCTTCCAGCATCAACTCTAAAGTCTAAAGTCCAAAGTCTTATCTAAATATCATCTAAATCAGATATGGTTGAGACTTGAGATATGACTCATTCTGAGGCAAAATCCTCTCCATCTGTGAACTGTGAAGCCAGACACGTTGCGTGCTTCCAAAATACAGTGGTGGACAGGCATAGGATAGATGTTCCCATTCCAAAAGGGAGAAATCAGAAAGAAGGAAGGGGTGACCATCTGAAGCAAGTCCAAAACATAGCAAGGCAACTACCATTAGATCCTAAAATTCAAAAATAATCCTCTTTGGTTCAACACTTTGCAAAGCCCCCACCTCTGAGGCATTGGGCAGGGTCGTATTGGCCCGCTGAAACTGGAGAGATGGTCCCACTCTTAGAAATAGAGGAGGAAACAGCCTTGCCCCAGGACCTGTGGTAGAAGTCACAATGACACAATTCAGTACATAGCAAAGAGGTTTTAGAGATACATGTATGTTTGACACATATTAAACAAAATAAATTGGGTATCTGTATAGGAGGGAGGAAGTGGGAATGCAAATAGGGATGAAGAGAAAAAGCATTAATCAAGGATGAGACCTTGCCTGAAACTGTGGTCATAGCATTCAATGAACAGAGAGGTAGGGATAACTGAACTGTATGCACTTGTGATCCAAAGAGGAGAGAATGAACATAGCCTCCATCTTTTTAACCTTGTACCTGAATAATTAGTTAAAGCTCATAAGAATTATCCTTGTGTGACCTTCTCTCATGGTGTGGAAGATGATTATAAAATGGAATCACACATGTCAAGGGCACCTATAATGGAGCTGGGAGGCCATTAGGAATGTGGGGCTTCTGCGTGTCTCTACCCAGGTGGAATGTAAACTTTTAAACTGTGCTTCACTGCTATCAACCTGACCTTCTTGCAAGAAATGTGCTTACTCACATAGATGAGAACTTTTCTGCCTTAGAGATGGTCTTAGCAACCAATCACGTATAGCCAAGAAGTAACAGTTGTTACTAGCTCCAATCACAAATCTTGCAAAACAACCTATGTCGCTGGAATGTCTCTCTTTTTGCCTTTATAAACCCTTGCTATTTTCTCTCCTCAGAGCACATTTGAGTTTCTACTTGAATCTGTGTCTCCTGAATTGCAATTCCTGAGACCCCCAAATAAACATTTTTGATTCTTTTACAATTTATGCCTCTTATTTGTTGACGATGGAAATTGGGAAAACAACTCCTATGATATGTTGATGCCTAGGCTGGATTTTGACTTTTCCAGATTAGCCTCAAGAAACAAGTAAATTTATTTATGGTAAGAATGAACATCTAAATGTTAATTATCCCAAAAGGAAAAAGAGGCAAAGGGAAGATTCTATTTACAGTGAACTCATTTGGTTATTTGGCTGGAAGTGGTAAAGGCCGCGAGGAAGGGAGAGTACGGTTTCCACTGGGGGCTGGTTCCTTACTGTTCTTGTTGCTCTGCACGAAGTCTTGTGGGAGGCATGTTTAAGTTCTAGTCTCACTCACAGCCCAGGGATGTCTTATCCTGCCTTAAGTCCTGAGCTTTAGGATGGCCCTGAGTACCTCACTAAGCACTCGGCTACGACCGACCAGAGAAGTTTTCTAAGAAGCATTGGCCCTGCCTGGAAGTACTAAAGCAGCAGCATTTGAGCTCTTGTGGGTTGCTTCCACGTCAGAAGCCCAGCTGAATACTCTTATTTATTATTCAACTCTTTGTTGAATTCCAGCGTGGTGTCTAGAGCATATAAATTTTTCTAAAAACAAGAATATCAGTGCCTCTATTGGCTAGATGAAATCACGCGTGAAAGGCTCCTAGCACAATAATAAAAACTTTTCATACTTTTTTTCAAATGTAAGGTTCTAATCTTTTATTAACGCTCAGACTTTTAATTTCAGCTTTCTAGTCTAAGCTCACCATATCTAGGGATTCAGTCTTTTCAATGGCTCTCTTACAATTTGAAAATATCTGCTTTGTTTGGTTTGAGGATCGGTTGTATTTTTGTTTCTCATTCTAAGATTGAAACATACCGATTTATTTCTGTGGCTCATGTGGGAATTAATGTTTATTTCTTTCTTAATTGCCACTAAGAGACTAAGCATAAACTGTTCGTTAACTTCTAACAAGAACCTTAATGAAGAAGCATTAAACAAGAAGTTTAATGGCATAATATTATTTAGCAACCATACTTACTTGCGTTTTAAGCATACAAATGAGTGTAAACATTATTTGCTAAGAAATAAACAATAGCACATAAAAAATAATGAAATTTCTGTAACAGGTTCAGAGCAAGCCACTTTCTTCTTCAAACATCCAATTATAAATTTTCCATGCAGATTTTTTTATTACTAAAATGTAATTGACACACAATATTCTATTAGTTTCGCGTGTACATCATAGTGATTCAATATTTATATACATTTTGAAATGATCACCACAATAAGTCTAGTTACCATCTGTCACCATATCAAAGTTATTTCTTCACAGACTGAGAGTTATGTGCCAGGATTTTAGATTTACGACCTAACGCTCTAATCTCATTACTCCTGGAAAGGAGTTAGAAAATTTTGTGGCAATTGAACCAAAGTTGGGGATGCAACTCAAGCTTCCAGTTTGCTTGGATTTGAGAATTATAGCAAATTCAGGAAAGAAAATGGAGATAATAGAAGAACGTGTTTTCAGTAAGAATATAAGTTTGATTTGGGGCATGTGGAGCTTAAGATGCCCATAGAATCTTTAAGTGTCGCTGTGGTTGAGCTAGAGCAATTGGCTCAACAGGACAGAAGTGTGGGATAGAATTTCTATTTTGGGAGTCATCAGTGCGGTTTACTGAGCTAATATTATATGCCAAACAGTACTGCACATACATTAATTTATTTTTCAGATGAGGAAACCTAGGCACAGAGAGGTTGAATAAATTGCCTGAGGTCCCAGGGCTGGTAAAAGGCAAGCTGGGATTCAAACCCAAACAGTTATTGAGATGCTGTGGGGTTATCAATGACCTAGCAGGAACTCAGGAAATTGTAGAGGGACAGAATGTATAGAAAGGATTGAACGTTCTTTAGAGCCTACCAACCTATACTTTCTATGGGTATTTTGCTCAGTATTTATAATAGAAGCAGGTTCTTAAGTTTTGTGCCATGATATGACACAGTTTCAGTTGATGGGGTATTTTATTGAGCTACTAAAAGAAAAAATCTGATTCAGTTAAGAAGTAAAAATGCTCCAATATGAATTCCATATGATGGGTATCAGAGAAATTTCGTAAATCAGATTGCTGGGATGAAGAAGATAATTCTGCAACATGAACAATAATGCTTTCTTCGTGCTATTGACATTTGTAAGGTGGCGCTAGTGGAAAGTCACCTTCAATAATCTCATGAGTTCCTCAAATTTGCTAGATTTAGGTGAAGTCACCCAACCCTTTAAGCATGCTTTGGATAAATGGATCTTTCTGTAATAGGTCAACAAGTCACTTTTCCCATTACCAAACTTTTAGTAGAAATATTCTAAATACCTTGGAGCCTAATATTTCACTTCTACCTCTATAACCTGAAGATATCCTTCTGCCCGCACTAGGGACAGGAAGCAAACCTCTTTGTTTTCAGACTTTTGTAGTTGTTGTTGTTTTAGTTTCCCCTTTCTTGGCACCACTACCAATGCATTTTTACCAGAACTGGCTGTACAATGTCAGTGAGAAATTGAGCAGGACCTATACTTGAGCCAATAAATTGTCAAAAGCACTACAGTCCCTATTCAGGATTTTCCATTTTGCTTGTCTTCTAATGGTATACAGACCCCTCAACAGATGAGTCCTAGGCAGTAGCTGGGGGATATGGGGCATTTCAGTGCCAAGGGAAATAGACTAAAGATCGATCTGTTTAGATACTAAATTTGTCCCAATTTTAAAAGGAGTTGTTACCAATTGCTTTTCAGTGGTTTGTTACAGTTCTATTATTGGTAATTATTACTTTTTGTTTACAGAAATCTTAATAATTTCCGCCAAGGATTTGAGAATGAATAGGTCTTCTTAATAATATTTCTTAATTGAATAACACATGAATAAAAGTCCAGTTTAAATCACTGACACATATTGTGATAGAAACTAAGACCGAGAAGATAATAACAGAAATCAAAAGGCACAAAAGCCCCAGGCCTATGTAATGGTACTAAAAAAAATCTAGCCTAGTGTTTCCCACTGGATTCACAGTTCTTCAGCTTTATGATTTTTTGACATGTTTAATATTTTATTTTTAAAGATTCTGATAACAAATATCTTAACAGAAGAAGATATAATTTTTCTCTTAAAGGACCCATAGGCATCACAGAAAACACAACTTTGTTTGAATCTCTATTAGTAGTTCTGGAGAGCACAGGAATATTATTTAAACAATAGCGACAATAATATTTTTAATGTCTTTTAGGTTCTATCTTTTCAGAGAGATATGCCTTTCCCCCATATTCTTCACTTTATCATCATTGTGTTCCCCATTCCAGATGTGTAGCTGTGATATTTTCCCTCTGCTCCATTTAATTTTAACTTGACAAAAAAGAAAACTTTTTAAAAATAAAAATTTAATAAAGAAAACATAAAAATGTATTTAATATTTATCATTTAACTAATATGGACTTCATGCTGGGGTGAACGACATGACTAAGAAATGTAATCTAATTGGAGAGAAGAGATATACCTGTCTGTTAGTTAGGGTGTGCTATAACAAATAGATTCAAAGTGCTCTGTTTCAAAAATGATAGAAGTTTATTTCTCCCTCAAGTAATTGTTTAGGTTACTATTGGTTGTTTTGGGATGGTGAAAGGCATCTGCTCCATGCAGTCATTCAGGAACCCAAGCTGATGAAATCTCTGCCATCTTCAACATGTTGCTGACACCATTCAACCTTTGAGAAGAGGGAAGAACATGGAAATGCACAGCTGGGAGGTTTTATGGGCCCAGGATGGCAGTGGTGTACATCATTTTCGCCCTCTTTCCATTGGAAAGAATGTAATCATTTAGCTACCTAACTGAAAGGGAGTCTAGGAACTCTACAGGAACGGAGAATGGATTTTGGTGGACAATTAGCAGTCTCTGACATAAAATCTGAGCGAGGCAAAGCAATGAAAAAACAGCAGATGGGTACATGCTACAGTGAGAGGTGGAAATCATAAAAAGCTTATTTAGGAATTCAGGGAAGGTAGAAATCAGTGTGGAAAGAAGCCCTTGCTAAGAGTATCACTTAGGAGATGGGTGCAAAGATGAATAAAACTGAGTTCTTCCCCTTGAGAGACATGCAACAAAGATGCTAATAGCCTAACTTTTTGTGTGTGTGTGTGTGAGGAAGACCAGCCCTGAGCTAACATCTGTTGCCAATCCTCCTCTTTTTGCTGAGGAAGACTGGCCCTGGGCTAACATATGTGCCCATCTTCCTCGACTTTATATGGGATGCCACCATGGCATGGCTGACAAGCAGTGCGTTGGCAGGCACCCAGGATCTGAACCCACAAACTCCAGGGCTGCCAAAGTGCGAACTAAACCGCAGCACCACCGGGCCAGCCCCCCTCTTTTTTTTTTTTTGGTTGAGGGAGATTGACCCTGAGCTAACATCCATCCCAATCTTCCTCCATTTTGCATGTGGGACACCACAACAGCATGGCTTGATGAGCAGTGTGTAGGTCCACACTTGGACTCTGAACCTGCAAACTCCGTGCCGCCAAAGCAGAGCATGTGAACCCAACCACTATGCCACCAGGCCGGCTCCTAGCATAATTTTTGAATATCTTCTAATTTGGATTTCTGCTTTAATTTAATGTGCCTGGTAAAATAGATATTATTCTCATTTTGTTGATGAGAAATTTGGAAATCACAATTTCCACTCACTTCTTCAAAGTTAGGCAGCTATGCAGATAATGATAGAACTTTTTTCCCTACTGGATGCTGCCCCTCTGCTGTTCCAACCCACTCAGCTTCGTCGTTATCTTCTCTGTGTTGGTTCTTGCTTATTTCTATCTATAGTTTTATCCAGTAATTAAAATCATATATTTCTTACAGCTAGTTTTTATTTCTATAAATTCACTCTAATCTCACATTTTCTTATATTCCCAGCTAAATTATTTCTACTTCAATTTTTAATTAAAGCAAAAGAATCCATACAAAATAATAAGCATATTTTGTTTGTTTGTTTTTGCTAAGGAAGATTCGCCCTGAGCTAACATCCGCTGCCAATCTTCCTCTTTCTGTATGTGACCCACATCACAGCATGACCACTAACAGATGAGTGATGTATGTCTGTGCCTGGGAACCGAACCCGGATTGCAGAAGTGGAGCATGCTGAACTTAACCACTAGGCCACTGGGGCTGGCCCAAAATAATAAGCATATTTTAAACATAAAATATGAAGTGGTGACTTCTGAAATGGAATCAATATTTATCTATTAAGAGCTTTGTGGGAAATTCAGGAATTGGAAATTTAGTAGAGAAATGTACTCTATTCTTGCCAGAATTATGAAGTAGGGAAATTGTCTAATTTGTGTTTCCTCCAGTCCCTCATGACAGGCATCCATTCATCCATCCATTTTTTTCAACAAAGTTATTGTGGGCCTAGTATATACCACGTACTGTTTGGGTGCTGAGAATACAAAGGCACAGATTCTGCTCTGGAGGGGGAAGGAAAATGAACCAAAAATTATAGAACAGTATTCCTCAGCTGCCCAGAGTCCCATGTTTCAAGGTCAGATCCAGGTCTGACTCCCCAGGACAGCAAGCCAGGCCCTGGATCTTTCCTTTCCCTGCCTATTTACTCTGCAGGTATACTTCATTTTATTGCACTTTGCTTTACTGCACTTCACAGATACTGCATTTTTTACAAATTGAAGATTTGTGGCAACCCTGCATTGAGCAATTCTATAGGCACCATTTTTCCGACAGCATTTGCTCACTTTGTGTCTCTGTGTCACATTGTGGTAATTCTTGCAATATTTCAAACTTTTTATTATTATTATATTTGTTGTGGTGATCTGTGATCATTGACCTTTATGTTACAATTGTAATTGTTTTGGGGTACCACAAGCCACGCCCATATAAAACAGCAAACTTAATAAATGTTGTTTGTGTTCTGACTGCTCCACTGGCCATTTCCCTGTCTCTCTCCCTCTCCTCAGACCTCCTTATTCCCTGAGACACAACGATATTGAAATTACAACAATTAATCACCTTACAATGGCCTCTAAGTGTTCAAGTGAAAGGAAGAGTCGCACGTCTCTCACTTTAAATCAAAAGCTAGAAAGGGTTAAGCTTAGTGAGGAAGGCATACCGAAAGATGAGATAGGCCAAAGGCTAGGCCTCTTGTGCCAGTCAGCCAAGTTGTGAATGTAAAAGAAAAATTCTTGAAGGAAATTAAAAGTGCTACTCCACTGAACACACAAATGATAAGAAATGGAAACAGCCTTATTGCTGATAAGGAGAAAGTTTTAGTAGTCTGCTTAGAAGATAAACCAGGCACAACATCCCCTTAAGCCAAAGCCTAATCCAAAGCAAAGCTGTAACTCTTTTCAATTCTATGAAGGCTGAGAGAGGTGAGGAAGCTGCAGAAGAAAAGTTTGAAGCTAGCAGAGGTTGGTTCATGGAGTTTAAGGAAAGAAGTCATCTCCATAACACAAAAGTACAAGGTGAAGCAGCAAGTGCTGATGTAGAAGCTGCATCAAGTCATCCAGAAGATCTAGCCAAGATCATTAATGAAGTTGGCTACACTAAACAACAGATTTTCAATGTAGACAAAACAACCTTTTATTGGAAGAAGATGCCATCTAGGACTTGCATAGCTGGACAAGAGAAGTCAATGCCTGGCTTCAAAGCTTCAAAGGACAGGCTGACTCTCTTGTTACAGGCTAATGCAGCTGCTGACTTTAAGTTGAAGCTAATGCACATTTACCATTCTGAAAATCTTAGGGCTCTTAAGAATTGTGCTAAATCTACTCTGCCTGTGCTCTATAAATGGAACAACAAAGCCTGGATGACATATGTTTACAACATGCTTTACTGAATATTTTAAGCCCACTGTTGAGACCTACTGCTCAGAAAAAAAGATGTCTTTCAAAATATTACTGCTCATTGACAATGCACCTGGTCAGCTCTGATGGAGATCATCAGAGCTCTGGTGGAGATGTACAACGAGATTGATGCTTTTATGTCCGCTAACAAAACATCCATTCTACAGCCCATGGATCAAGGAGTAATTCCAACTGTTACATCTTATTATTGAAGAAATACATTTCATAAGGCTATAGCTGCCGTAGATGGTGATTCCTCTGATGGATCTGGGCAAAGTAAATTGAAAACCTCTGGAAAAGATTCACCATTCTAGATGCCATCAAGAACATTGGTGATTCATGGGAAGAGGTCAAAATATCAACATTAACAGGAGTTTGGAAGAAGTTGGTTCCAATCCTCATGGATGACTTTGAGGGGTTCAAGACTTCAGTGGAGGAAATAACTGCAGATGTGGTGGAAATAGCAGGAAACCTAGAATTAGAAGTGGAGCCTGAAGATGTGACTGAATTGCTGCAATCTCATGATAAAACTTTAATGGATGAGAAGTTGCTTCTTATGGATGAGCAAAGGAAGTGTTTCTTGAGATGGAATATACTGGTGAGGATGCTGTGAAGATTGTCAAAATGACAACAAAGGATTTAGAATATGACATAAACCTGGTTGATAAAGTAGCAGCAGGGTTTGAGAGGATCGACTCCAATTTTGAAAGAAAGTTCTGCCCTGGGTAAAATGCTATCAAACAGCATCGCATGCTGCAGAGAAATCCTTTGTGAAAGGAAGAGTCAATCAATGTGGCAAACTTCATTGTTGTCTTCTTTTAAGAAGTTGCCACAGCCAACCCATCCTTCAGCAACCACCACCCTGATCAGTCAGCAGCCATCAATGTTGAGGCAAGACCCTCCACCAGCAAAAAGATTATGACTCGCTGAAGGCTCAAATGATGGTTAACATTTTTTAGCAATAAAGTATTTTTTAATTAAGGTATATAAATTGTTTTCTAAGACAAAGTGCTATTGCATATTTAATAGACTACAGTATAATGTAAACATAACTTTTATATAAACTGGGAAACCAAAAAATTTATGTGACTCTCTTTATTGCAATATTTGCTTTATTGCAGTGGTCTGGAACCGAACCTGCAATATCTTTGAGGTATGCCTGTATCTGTAAAAGATAAATGATTTTTCTTTCATTTGGAGCATAGAACTCATTATCTCAAGAGGTGTCGCTAAAAATATAAACAAACAGACTACCAAAAACAAAAAGGTTAAGATAAATTCATGTATGACATCCACAGTTGGCTCCAAATGGAAACTAGGACACCTCTAACTTCTCAAAGTGATGACAAGAACAACCATGCCCTTCTATGTTTCTTTGGAATTGCCGTCACCAGGAAAATATTGTGTGATATGGAGAGGGATGAGAGAAAGAAATAAACAAAGAGTTCCAAATACAGTTCAGCATGCTGTGCTTCCATATCTGGAAACTTAATTGACTTTTTTTTCTGGTTCTGATCTGGGGACACTAAAAGTTTCATGTCCTTTTTTGGAGAGAAAATTATGCAAAAAATAAAAGAATAAATTTAAGAAAAATTGGAAATTGGCTTAATTATTATCTAAATTATGCATAGGCTTAAATAATGTCTTTATTGCCTTAAAAAAGGGAAATAAGGGAGCTGGCTCGGTGGCGCAGCGGTTTAGTCCGCGCTTGGCAGCCCGGGGTTCGCCGGTTCGGATCCCGGGCGCCTGCCAACGCACTGCTTGTCAGCCATGCCGTGGCGGGGTCCCATATAAAGTAGAGGAAGATGGGCACGATGTTAGCCCAGGGCCAGTCTTCCTCAGCAAAAAGAGGAGGATTGGCGACGGATGTTAGCTCAGGGCTGGTCTTCCTCACATAAAAAAAATAAATAAATAAAATAAATTAAAAAAAAATAAAATAAAAAAGGGAAATAAAATCTGTACTAAAGAATGAAAAAAGGCATGTATTTTCATTGATAAATGTAAATGCAAAATGATGATACCAACATAACCTCAAAAAGAATGCATCCTTTTAAGGTCTTAAGCTTTATAGTTGGTTGAATATTTGTCCTCTGTTGGTGTACTGCTGTGCTCATCTTTCCCAGACACCCAGACCTCCCAGCACCAGTGTGTACATTCCATTTGACTAGATTTAAAGTGCTAATGGATAAAGCATCTGGATTCTGGACTTGACAGGCTATTTTTCATGTTTCCTGATAAAACATTGAAGAACACCTTGACGGTCTTCCAAAATAGGACATGTGGTAGATGCATTCAATTTTCCACTACATTGCAACCACAATATAATAATATAGTTAGCGATGACATTGGAGATCAGTTTAGTACTAGCCCATCCTATACTCCACCCAATGGTTTTTAAAAAAATAAACTCTATGTCCAAACAACTGTAAATGACATGATGGGTCCAGCCCCATGGCATAGTGGTTAAGTTCGGTGCACTCTGTTTTGGTGGCTTGGGTTCATGGGTTCGGATCCTGGGCATGGACTTACACCACTCATCAGCCATGCTGTGGCAGTGACCCACATACAAGATAAAGGAAGATTGGCACAGATGTTAGCTCAGGGCTAATGTTCCTCAAGCAAAATAAAAAAAGAGGAAGATGGGCAGCAGATATTAGCTCAGGGTGAATCTTTCTCAACAACTACAAAAAAACAAAAAACTAATGACGTGAGACCTATGGATATGATAGTGACGGTCTAGTGAACCAGGAGTCACTGTGTATTTCCTAGGATAGAAAGAGCTCTTCTCTGTGGAGTATAACAGTGTAGCACACTATTTGGGGGTGTGGGCAAACTAATGGATTTGGCAGTTCTCATTTTTCCCTTTGGTCAAAAATTACTCAAGCTGTGAATGTAAATAAGAGGCTGACTTGGAGCAGTCTTGAGTCCCTGAAACACTGCACGTGGCAGCTTCATAACCAACATAATAACATATGCATAACGTAATAGCGTAATGAACTATCCTGGTTTCCAAATTGTATCTGGGATGCTCAAAATTTGACCCCAATACTGTCCTTTTGACTTTAATTCTTTCTGTACCAGATATATCAGGGACAAGGGGAGAATTAGAATAAAACTAACTTGCATTTCTGCCAAATAGTGAGTTAATAACCTTTTTGGAAGAAAACTTTGAAGGCTACTGATCATAAGAAAGAGCAAGTAGAGGCACAATGATGTGCCACTCATTATGCAAATATTTTATTAAACTGTTAAGGGGGCTTCTCAGTCCAGATTCTTCCCATTTCAGACAAGGCCACCATTTGAGCTTCATTGCACAGTGTTTAATCTCTGTCCCTGAAGTTCACAAATTAACTTGCCCTGTGATTTCCTCCCTGTGACAGCCTCTGGCTGTGTTTTTACTGCCTTAACAGCTACTGGCAGGCAGCTTGTCTCCCACATTCACTACCAAGTAAACAGGAATTTGGTCCCAGGGTAATTGGCTGTTCTCCAGCATAAGAATGCAAGTTATTCATGAGCATTGTGGGCTTGCTTCTGCTTAATATAGACTGTTTTCACTAGGGAGCACGAGAACAAAAAAAGTTGCGAAGGTTTTGAATCTTAAGGATTACTCCTTTCAAATGTGATAACCTGTGATCCTTCTGCCCAACAATTTGCTAACCTTCCCCCACCTCTTCCACTATCTTTGATTTCATGGTGATTACTGGAAATCTGCCAAGGAAGCTACCATAAATTTATATATTTCTTTTAGAAATATAACTGACTCAATAAACACATATGGGTGTGCTGTTATTTTGGAGAAAGAATATGCGTATAGACTTTTAAAATTATTTTATGAGAATGTGGGGGTAAATGCCAAGTGAATTTGTGAGAACCTAGATTAATGATAATTCAAAACAAACATTAAGAAAACAATGGAGAAAAAGATTACCTGTTTCAAGGATAGACATGTATATATTTTGAAATTTGAATACTGGAATACTAGATTTAGATACCGGATTTAAAATTTACCAAAAATTAAAAGATTTAAACAAAATCAAAAAAGGCAAAAATAGTTACCCATTCATCATGATTGGGAGAAAATAAAGGAATTCTAGGCTCCTCTAAGATAGGAGTCTAAAAGACTTTATTATCCTACCCAAAAAGTTCATACTTTAACACGCAATACCATGCTTTCTAAATTCTGCTATGAACCTTACTACCCAAAAAACTGTAATATTTGATATTATAGTCCTAAAATCTATTTCACAGAGATACTAATTGTTTGTAATTTAAGAAAAAGAAAAATCTGTTAATTCCTTCAGTTCACTCAAAGCCATACCATGAATGGTCAAAAGACAAAACATTAAAGGCATTTTGCACCCCGATTTATTTAAATATTCGTTATTATTTGCTGAAAACTTGAATGGAAAGATTTTGCTTCTTTGGAATGTAATTTACAAGTGGATCAATTCCTTCACATTTCAGTTCCCAATCAGTATGTGGTACCATTTCTCTCTCTTTCTTAATTATGAGTCTACCTTTGGATTGGTGATTGCTGATTGTGTAGAACCTTCTGAAATAGACACATGGAGATTTTAAAAAGTCTATTTTTATTAGATGTGTGACGTATAATGTTAGTTAACTTTAGAGGACTACCTGCAGCTTTTAAACCCAGGATATTTCATAGATCAAACACTTGCATTCTGGGCACTGGAGCTCTAAAGTTGAATGATGTGATTTTTGCCCTCAAGGAGTCTTCAGTCCAGTGGAGAATCTAGACACACAAACAAATATTCAGGATAAAATGCAAGTGCAATAAAAAGGAATGTGGTAAACTGCACGAAAGCACTGATTTAAAAAAAAGCAGTTCACCCTGAAAGGGAGATTGGTGAAGGCCAGTCTTGGAGAGAAGGTGGTGTAGAGGAGGAAGAAATTTTCCTCTACCCTTCTAGGTTCTTCTGACTGATCTAAGAATTAAACTGAGACACATTAACAGGAGAAAATCAAATTTAATTTTTGTACAGGAACCCCACATACATGAGAGGGGCAGAGTCCCCACATACAGGAGAGGTTCAGAGACAGAAAGGTAAAATGAAGTATTTATGCCATCTTGAGCCAAGAAATGGGAGAGGGGGCTGGGGCTTCAGAGGGGAGGAGGGTAATTCACAGAGTGATAAGAAGAGCAGATGTTCAATAATTAGAGGTTTGCCCTGCTGTACAGATAGGTCATAAAAATTTATTTCTGTTGATAACTCTTATCATGGGCAAGGCCCCCAGTGTAAATTCTTTAAAGGAGAGGTAACAGTTTCTTTTGAGCCCTCAGGGTCTCAATAAATTTCAACTCAAAATATTTCACATGCCAAAGTGGCACATCTTGGGAAGGCCTGTTCTGAACCCCTTCAGTCCCATCTTTGAAATTTCATGAGAAGTTTTACATTCCAGAAGCTAGGTTGGTAGATTGCTCTATCTCATTGAACCAGTGTCTTGGTTTAGAGAATAGGTCAGTCCAGTTAAACAGTAGTGTCCAATTTCAGGAGGCGGGGATGCAGGTGGGCTCCCAAAGTAAGGCCTGTGGTGCAAGCAATCAGGTATTTAATAAGAGGCATTTCTATGGAAACAAAAGGAAAACAATAGACAATGTTTAGAGCAGACTATAGTCCCAGTTTCTGAGTTCTGAAAGCAGCCAGTCGAGGACAGTTCTAGATGTTTGGCTTGAAGCATTTTCAGATGGAGTGAGGGCAAGCAGTAGCAATCTGACAGATTTTCCTAGTTTGCCGTTTGAATGTCTCTAATGATCTTTCTGAATGGCCCATACAGCAACGGGCATGAAAATTGTCCATACATAAGCCATTGTGATGATTTCTCTGCAATTATATCAAGTTGTTCAGCTTCAGTTTGCAGGGATTCAGGAAAAAGGGCAGTTTCAGTTCTCAATAATTCCAAGTTATAAGGTGGCAGAAAGTTGGATACATCAGTTTGGAGGGTTGTAGTCAGGTATTGGAGGAACCCAGAAGAATTCAGGATCCAGGCCAGTTTATAGGTAGTACAAAAAACTTAAAAGACAAGAACAGCACTAGAATCTAATATCCACAAAAGTGTATTATAGTTTCTGTTGAAACATAATGATGAAAACTAGTGAAACTAAGATGTTTCCCTTGTTAATTTACTAGTTTTATTACAAATATTAATTAGATAATTAATAAACCTTAATTTCTAGTAAAAACTAAGAAGTAAGCAATTGTGTCTGCCATACCAGCATTCTTTACATAGGCAAATTTATGAATTTGTTTCATAATTTCTAGAAACATATGTTTCTTCATCATACAATCAAACATGCACAAGGCATGTTTACTAACAAACCCAAATTTATCTTTTAGTTTCTCTCTAATAAGAGGTCAAAATTAGGTAAACTTAGAATTGTTTAACAATTAATGTTTTAGTATTTATCTTATTTGGAAATGATTTAGACAGTCAATGAATTCCCATCATTTAACTTAACTTACCAAAACTCTAAGGTTTCAAGTTACCAAAAAGATTTTGGAAACTATTATAAAGTACACATACCATAAAATATTATTACACCTAAAAATTCTTATTACATTAACATCTATATAATTCATTTGTTCTTAACAATCAGATTATTCATGAACATTTCATGAGACATTAAAGCAGTTAGCTATCATCTTAAGTTATTTTTTTCATGCTGACAAATTTCATTATAAAAATAACTTTTAGTAAACCTAGATAGAACAAAAGTTTTCTATTTAATGCTGATAACTCTAAAGACATGTCTATTTTAATTAAACCAACAAAGTTAAATTAGCTTTAATACCAAGTGTTTTCATAGATCATATGATCCTGAAATTCACTTGGGTTAATTTCTATATTTTTGAGAGTATACTCAATTTATATAGTGCTTGTTTTTAAGCCAATTAAATAGAGCTCTCTACAAATTAAATTTGATAATATCATCTGGAGGTAGAAAAATATCACACATTTATAATGTACAGATATACAGACATACATTCAAAGAGACCACATAGCTATTGTTTTAAAATTACTGCCATGAATCAGGTACAGTAACACAAAGCTCACTAGTTATGAAACAATACTTGGATCCAAATTTTGTTTCTGGCAGATGAAATAAATTAAGGTGACCTGCTTAGATGGTTAAAGTGTTTTTCTACTAATATTTGTGGAGAAGACACTTAAGATGCTAGATTTGGGGCAAGGATGCTTCTATAGCTGTTTGCCTCTCTTTTCCCTTTTTTCTTGGAGATTGTCTAGATAAGCGTTCCCAGAGAGGTTACAAACCTTTTGAGATAAATAGGGGAGGTTTGGGGGATTGGTGAAAGGGAATGGGTGGAATCTGAACTGCCTCTAGAGCTGTATTTCCAGTTTTGCAAAGATTTGTTAGGATAAGGGCAATTGCTCTTAATTCCTTAAAATTGGGTTGTAACTTAAACAGCATCATAGGTTAATCTACCCATTCAAGTACATTATCCCTAATTTGCTTCTTTCCCTCTGAGTACATGGTTTTATTTTAATTTAAGGAAGAAGGACTATATGAAAAAAAATCCTATCAGGCTCTGAATATCACCTTCCATTTTGACCAATTTTTGACCATAGAGCTACTGAAAAAAATCTCTTTAAATATCTTGTCAGTTTTCAGCTGGACAAACAGTAAATATTTCTGGCAGTATTAAACAATTCCATGGATCCAAGAGGTGTTCTCAAAGGTTACTACCTTCCCCAAATCCAGAGTCATTCCGAAAGGCAGCCAAAAGAAAGAACCAACAGTCTGCATGTCCCACTCAGGCAGAAAGCAAGCCAAGCCCTTAGGACACACAAAAAGACAAGCAAGAAGACAATAACTATCCCTGGGAGAGAAAGGGTCAATAACCAATGGGTCTGGATTTGGAAAGGAAAGGACAATGTGACATTTTATTTTCCTCTCTTGACTGGGCACTACAGAATAGCCATTGATCTTTCTAATTCTTTTCTACATTTGGTAGGATCTTCTGAAAGTGGAGGTAAAAAAGCTTTATAATTCAAAAGATCTGTTGTCATTCCAGGGACACAAATTCCCTGGGGGGGGGGTGTCTAGGACACATCCGCGAAAGGCATTGCATAGGAAGGTCTGAAGCTGGCAAAGCCTGATTATAGAGCCCAGCAAAGCGAACCCTACTGCCTGCGCCAGGTGCTTCTGCTAAATTCATTTTCTGGCCTTCAGCATCTGTGTACATGTTGTGCAGTTTGGATTTCCTTCTGTAGATAGGAGTCTTCAGAGAAAATAGCATAATCAGATCCAGGTGCCATTTGGAATTTTACATGTGAGGAATCCAAGCTTTTGTTAAAAGCTTATAAACCAACCTAAACATAGGAATGAATACATACACCAGTTTGTCTATTTGGATGATGGATTATTACAAGCCAATTATTCCTTAGAGATTGAGAAAGTTCTCAATAGTAACTGAAACCCTTTGCTTTGGGATGTGTGAAGAACGGGATAAAACTAACCAGGTGTAGAATGTGTCTCACTAATACCAGCTTGAACAAGGTGAGACACGTCAGTGGTCAGGCCTTCCCTCTTGAGAGTGGCGGCAGTGGCATCAGAAGACCCAGGAGTGAGTTCCAGGGTCTTATTGCGGCCACCACGCTAGCTGTGAACTCTTTGACAAGCCGCTTGACCTCTTTGAGTCTCAATTACTTTATCTATAAAATGGGGGAGATAATTATACCTACTTATCTCAGAGGCTTATGAAATTAATTAATATGAGCTAAATGTAAGCAGAATTTTTTGGAAATCGTAAAGTACCACAAAAACTATGGGGTTAATGGTTATGCTATCAAAATTGAAAGTCCAACTGATTATAATCATACCACTAATGATAACACTTATTGAGGATTTATTTTGTGTGAGCACTGTGCTAAATTCTCTACAGATGTAATCTCATTTAATCCTCATAGCAATCCTATGAGGGAGGTTTTGACAGAGGAAGAAACTGAGGCTTGGCAAGGTTTAGAATTCATGAGCATTAGAGCCAGAAGTCAGACCCATGCTTTCCTGACTGCAAGCCTAGGCTCTTTATGACTACTTCTCAATCAATCCTTTCAAAATGTTTGCTTCTTACTTTAACGACTAGGCAACTGACAAGAGATCATCAACACATGATAATTGCAGAATTACTAGGCTAAATTTTCTCAGTGCTCCTTCTCACTGTCAGAACTAGGAACTAGAGACGGAAATAGAAAATATGATCCCTTGCCCTTTATTCCATATAAGAACAAGAGCTATTGTTGTTGACTACAAATATAACATGCTATGAGTTTTTGTTGTCAAAATACGACTCAGGGAAAAATTTAATATAGAAGTCAGGTTTTCAGGGAAGCAAAAGCATACGATGTTTCAAATTATGTTCTCTATATTTCATCCTTTAAAGACAACATTGCTCAAGATTAATGGTACCCAGAAAACCTGGAATGCTTGTTCCTAGCCCATTACTCCAGTATCTAAAGATCCATCTTCCCTTAAAGAGTGAGGAAAGACAGGATAGGTTGTCACTTTCAGGTCCATGAGATACTGAGGAAACTAAAAAAAGTACAGCTGTCTTTCCACAATGATGAGCATTCAAAAACATTATATAGATTGAGTTTTTACTCCATTAGTGGTGAAGCTTCAAGAAGGGCTGGAATATAATTAGTTACATATTAGATATAGATATATTAGAAACCCTGGCTTGGTTTAATTATTCACTGGGTTCAATCAAACCCAGTTTCTGTTATTTGTTGATGCAAGCCTTGTTGCATCTCCCAGGGGTAATCTCAATGGCTTCTAGCCCGTCTTTCTCAAATGGGTGTTGATGCTCTCATAGTGGCCCTGGGGGCTGAAACAGACTCAGGTCTCAACCAGCCATGGTTTCTGCTGCTAGGCAGCAGATGGCAGAATTGAGCTTGGCTTTTGTGATTCTTCTCACCTGTCTTCATTGGTGAAGTTGAAGTACTCCCCAACGACTCCTTAAAGGAGCTTTATTTTTTAATCAAAAGTAATTTGATTTGCCTCTTTTATTCTATTGTAATCTCATATATTGCATACTGTATAATGCTTTTTTAAAAAGCTTATAGTAACTCTAGTGCACTTCTATCTCTTACTTGGAGGTTATCTACTCTAAAAATGACACCACCCTCATTTCTATACTTTTTCTTCTATCCAATTTCATTAAAATTTTCTATTTACCTTCTTCCCCTTCATTTATTAAATCTAAAAATTAACACTAGATTATTTTCTTCGTGTCCTTCAAATCACTCAGGCAACTCTACTAGTCTTAAGACTAGAATGAAAACCCCTGTGAGAACTAAAGTATACTCTGTCAAAGGAGGCAGGATCCCCTTTTGATATCAATGTGGCTTTTGAGAAAACTA
The DNA here is from genome assembly GCA_031878705.1 of Tapirus indicus. NCBI lineage: Eukaryota > Metazoa > Chordata > Mammalia > Perissodactyla > Tapiridae > Tapirus > Tapirus indicus. Next base: position 75,204,503 of record CM062922.1, on the reverse strand, counting down.
TTGTTTTAAAGGACCTACAACATGAAGCCAGGGAGAAACTCTCAGGACAAACTATAGGAGTTGCGTGAGGAAGAATAAATGGAACTTTGTGAAAATAGGAATCTGAAAACAGGATATTTTGGTCAAGGGTGAGAATGTCATGGAAAAAGACAGAAGCCAGTTGACTCAATTTTGTTAGCAAAGACTGGAAAGCAGAAAATAGATATTTTAGAAAATTTTCCTTTGGAGTAGTAGAGGGAAATGCCTAGGAGCTGGGTGCCCCCCAAAAGCAAGAACCAGCTGAAAGAATACCTCCACGAGAACTTCCTGAGATCAAAAGGGTCCTGCCGGGCTTAGTGTATATTCAATGTACACTCAATGTACATTCTTGAGAGACTGTATAACTGGACGCTTAGTACTTGAGCAATTAGTAGAACTAGCAGACGACTCTTCAATGGGTGTCGGGGTAAAATAATGGGTAAAAATAAACTGTGAAAGATCGACCCTAAGTCAAACTAAAATAAGTAGACAATTGGTTGACTTACCCTATAGTAATATACACCCTATATTTCTTCATGCCAGTAGAAAATATGAGCTTTGCGATTTACCTGCCTGATGAAACATTTTACGGAAAACTCCAGGTAGGAAGGGTGTTTAAGGAAACAAAAAGGTGAAAGGCACATGTATCAAGGTGGGGATAGCCAAAGAACTAGAGGAGACTGCCCAAGACCTATTTCTTCACAAGAATTTATTTGCTAAAATCCAAAATTAATACATGAATTGCTCCACTGCCTGCCTGCTTTCCTTTCTTCCTTCCCTCCTTCCTTCCTTTCTTTCCTTCTCTTTTTCTTTCTTTCTCTCTTTCTAACTCAAAAAAAGAGAAAAAAGAGGATAAAGACTGTGAGGAAGAGAATGTTGGGTCCATGACACTATTTTAAATACCATGTCTTGGTATCAGTTTCCCATGTTAATTGACTAGCCAGTCTTTGGCAAGGGAATAAGAGTCGTTTTCTCAAACCTAAATTTAACAGACACTTGATAACTCTGTACTTGCTGACAAGAAACAAAGTAAACAAGAGTCGCTCATAGCTCTGTTGCTGTTTTACCCTACTGAATCTGTTTGGATGTGGAGACAGAGAGAATGTGACTTGATTGGGAAAGAATTTATTCCTGAATGAGAGAGAGGCTAATCTATGTTCTGTGACTTTTAATCCTCTGAACAGAGCCTTTAAAATAATTTGGAAAAGATAAATATTACAAAAGGAAAAAAATTAATGTAAGTTAAGTTGTACACCATCATTTCTTTTAGAGTGAGAAGAATCAGTACAGCCATGTTTTCTTGGAGCCCCAAAATGGAGATTTCAAAACAATTAGTCCAGGGGTTCTCAATTTTTGCTGCATGTTGGAATTACCTGGAAAGCTTTAAAAAGATGTTGAAACCTGGGCTGATTTAACCAATCCAAGGGAAGGCCTGGGCGGTAAATTTTTCAGAGCTCCAAAGTTGATTCCATGTTGGGAATCATTGGTGGCTGGAGTAAAAAATATTAAGGAATAGCACAAAATGAGATTTGAGAGGAATATTGTATATTAAGTTAAGAAATCTGTATTTATCCTACAGACAATGGGCAGACATTGAAGGTACTTTAGGCAGAGAAGAGCCATAATTTTGTTAGTTTTTGAAGATGATCACCCTTTAGGAAGTGTAGATAATGGATTGGCATTGGGAGTATTGGGCAGTGGGCTTTAAAGATTGCCCTCAGAGTCCACTATCCTGGGATTTGCATATTTGCCCCATTCCTCCAATTGCTTTTAAATTTTGATTCTGTGTTCTCTCCTTTGTTTTGCAAACTCAGGCGGTCTTCTGGTATGCCCTCATGTGGTAGCTCCTTTCATGATGGTTTTGTTCTACTCAAGACTTTCTCCAGGTTATGTCTTTATAATAGTTCCCTAAAAATCAATAATTGTTTGATAATAAACTTAAAGGCTTAAGTCTGTTTAGTCTTTAAGTCTCTTTGGTTTTGAATATATGTGTGTGTGTGTATATATATATATATATATATATATATATATATATATATACGTATGCTACTCCTTTGGAAACATGTTTCTCTTTCAAATAACCTGGACTTGTGAATCCTTCTCAAGAAAAAAAACAGTAAACAGATTTTCATTTTACTCGTAGGAAATTTGTGGTTCATAAACTGGAAAATCAAGTGGCACTAATTTGATCAACATATTAAAGTGAGAATCGCCTTTTAAAACATAACCATTTTCCATTTAATTTAAATCTTCTAGAGATTCCTCATTGCCTGGACCAGGAACTTCCTTAAGGAGTAGTGATTAGAAAGTAGTTGAGGAATATGTCAGCAAAAAATTGTAAAAGGCTTTGAAGTGGGCAAAAATATTACTAGGTATCCTTTCCATAGAATACTGTGTTTTGTCCAATGTAAGCTCTGGAGTCATCTGATTCTATGAGAGTCTGTGCCTTTATTGTTTTTGACCCCTTTGTTACAGATCTGTAAATTGAAGAAAACTGTTAGTAATGCAAATTTATTTTTTGGAATGCAAATGATTTCCACCTGTCCTAAAAAAGAGGGCTGTTTTTCATCTTTAGTAGATTTCAGCATTACTGATTGCCTGTTGTGTCAGAGGTCCCCAAGACAACCCTCAGATTTGATGATTCACTAGAAAGACACACAGGAGTCAGAAAAAACCAGCATACTCATGGACGTGGTTTTGCAGTGAATGACTAGAGATTAGCATCAGCAAAAAGAAAAGGCAGACAGCGCTGGGTCCAGGAGAGACCAGACACAAGCTTCTAGTTGTTCTCTTCCAGTGGAGTTGCACAAACAGCACTTAATTTTCCCAGCAACAATGTGTGACCACACTTGGAAAGTATTGCCAACCTGGGAAGCTCATCTGAGCCTTGGTATCCAGGGTTTTTATTGGGGATCAGTTATGCAGGCATGTAGTACCCAAGTGGCTGACATTAGCTACTCAGTCTCCATGTCCTAGAGGTCAAACCGATAGTGTGACCCAAAGCCTCAGACATGCCAAAATACTTTTAGCAGCCAGGATATTCTAAGTGCTCAGAGGTCATTTAGGTTTCAGCCAAGGACCAGTCCTTTCTTTCTAATGTTCAGGGTTTGAGTCATCCAACCCTGTTGAGTTAACCCTTCCCTGGACACACATACACACATACATGTGTGTTCCTTTAATATGTATATTTATGTGTTTTTATGTGTATGTGTGTGTATTCTTTGGATTCCCTGTTGAACTGGGCGGTGTTGTTTTCATTTTACTAGTTCCCTCATTAACGGGCTAAATAAAACCTTTAGCACATTTGTGTTTGCATTAGAGTCATAATTTTACCTTTTTTTAAAAAAGTAATACTTTACACATACATGAGCATAAAAATCACTAATACTTATGTTTTTGCTTGTTTGTTTTCTCTCCCTCCCCCTCTTCCTTCCTTCCTTTCTCTCTCTCTCTCTTTCTTTCTCTCCATAAATGTGTGTACATTTGCCGATAGAGACATGTGGAAACATTGAAACTTAGTATACGCCCTTATTTCACACTTCCCTTACCAACATGAAAAGTTATCTGTCACTAATCAAGCACTGCACACGTCTATACTGAATTACAGTTTAGAGAGGCTCTTCATAGACGCTGTCTTTGATAGACACCTGTCTTTCCCTCCATCCTATTGGGACAGGCAGGTGTTGGGTCTCATTTTTCAGATAATGAAACTGAGTTGCAGAGTTACAAGGTGACTCGTCCAAAGTTTCACAACTGATAAATGACTTGACTTCTACTTGGAGCTCTAGACTCACAGCCCATGATATTTCTACTCTAATGTCTTGTAGACATTACAAACTTAATGTACAAAACAGAAACTTCCGTCTTTCTCTGTCCCCTTCCCCAGTTTCTTCCTGCTCCGGATTTTATCATTCAGTAAATCCCACGTCATTACCCAGTTGCTCAAGTCAGAAACCTGGGAGCATTCATTCCCTGACGACCTCTTCCTTTTCTCTCACATCCCGTATCCAACCTATCACCAAATCCTCTGGATTTTTTCTTTAAAATATATCTTAAATCCATCCCCTTCTTTCCATCTCTACTGTGTCCACTCTAGTTAACCAGGTCCTCTGGCAGGTTTTTTTTTTTTTTTTTTTTACTGTTTATCTTTAATCCTATTTCTATATTCCCACCAGAGTGATCATTCATTAAAAATAAATTTCTTCATTGTACTTAAAATTCTTCAATGTCTCAATAACTTACTTACCAACATGCCCACTAGTCTCTGTGTCATCTGGGCCTGTCTGTATCTCCAACCTCCACTCTCCTTTTTGCCTACCATGTTCTAGCTCCCTGAACCTCTCAGTTGCTCAGACATGCCAAGCTTGTTCCTTCTTTAACGCCTTCACCATGCTTTTTTCTCCGATTGAAGTATTCTTCCTCACCCCCAGCTCTGTTACTCAGTTGCCTGGCTCACCCATGCACATCCTTTGGTTTAAATGTCACTTCCTCAAGAGAGACTTTCCCTAACCCTCCAGTTCAGTGTAGGTCCCTCCAATCATTTTAAAATTATATCCTGTTCTTTTCCTTGTGGCACTTGTTATAATTGTAATTATATATGTATTTTTTCATGTCCCACTAGCTCCAAAAAGACAACGGATTATGTCTATTCTGCCTACAACTGTATCCCAGCAACTAGAGAGTTGGAAAAGAGTTTAGCATATAGTAGGCACTCAATATATGCTTTTTGAAAGAACAAAAGCAAAGCAAATCTCAGAATCAAGGCTTCTAATTCCAAATTCAGGGACTTTTCCCTGATGCTACACTGCCTCTCTGGGGAGTCCTCCTCACATTTTTTACTACATTTTTTTTTCAGTTCCATGATTGCAAATTTAATTTCTTATTACCCAAGTGAAACATGATTATATATTTTATCACTAATATTTTCAAGTGTTGCATTAAAGGTATGAAAATGACTGTACTCTGAGGAGTGGTTAAGCCAGTGAAGGGAATTTGAGGCTTATTCTTAAGGCATTAAATCCTAGTCCATATTGCACATTTCCACTCTCCACATTATGCTTGTTAGCTCATTTTATTTTCTTCCTTTATTGCTTCAATCAAGTCTATACTTCTCAAAGACCTGCCAGTTGGCCTTTCCTCTAGCATCCACACAACGCAACTCTCTTCTTTTCAGATTTCTTTAATTTGAGATTAAGGGGAACTATTTTTTTCCTCTAACTCATGTAGCACTTTAAAACTTAGAATGTAAGTGATGCAGAGAGTAGCTCCCCATATAGAGGAACACTTGGTAATAGTCAGAGCTACCATTTATTGAGGAGAGGTTATGCACAAACATGATGCATATACTATCTCCAACCCGCATGATAGCCTTGGAATGGAGGTGTTATTATTTCCATTTGTATTCATTATCTATTGCTGTGTAATGAAACCCCCCAAAACTTAGCAGCTTAGAACAACACACACACTTGTTTAACTCACAGTTTCTGTGGGTCAGAAATGCAGACATGGCTTAGCTGGGTTCTCTGCTTCAGGGTCTCTCATAAGGCTGCACCCAAGGTGTTGGCCAAGCTGCAGTCATCTCAAAGATCAACCAGGGGAGGGTCCATTTCCAAGCTTCCAGTAAATTGTGCTTTCATCTCCCATGGCTGTTGGCAGGCCTCAGATCCTCACTGGCTACCAGTTGTAGACAGAGGGAGAGTGTGAGAGAGAGGGAGAGAGAGGGAGAGACAGGAGACAGAGAAAATATGCGAGCTGCAGTCCATTACCTAATCTCGCAAGTGATATCCCACCATTTGTGCCCTATTCTATATTCTAGTCATTAGAAGCAATGCACTAGGTCCAACCAACCCAAAAAAGAGGGGACTACACAAGGGCGTTAATACTAGGAGGCTATCATTGGGGGCTCTCTTAGAGGCTGCCTACCGCATCATTGCGCAGAAAAAAAGAAAAGAGACACAGACAAGTTAATTAATGGCAAGACTGGGATTCAAATCTGTCCGTCTGATCCAGAACCCACATTCTTCCCACTGCATTGCAAATCCTTATGATGTTAAACAAATGATTGTTGCTGAAGATGATTTTAACATCACAAATTGGTGCCATAAAATAACACCAGGTATTTTCCATACCCGTAGGCTAAACTGCTAATCTTGGCCATTCATTTAACAAAAGCCTACTTTTCATTCTGAAGGAATGTCTGGTTAGATCATCAATATAGTAGAAAAATATGAGCAAAAATGTAGACAGTGAACCTAAGAGCATTGGGATATGACGTGTATGAAAGACACATCTGATTACTACTGCAGAATCATAGGAAGGTTAGAGTGGCTTCTATCCAGATAAATGGTCAAATTTATCCAGATAAATTTAGTCAAAGCATTACTGGCCCAAGTATTCAAGTATCTAGTGATTCCACGGATTCCTGCTTGGTTGAGGAAGAAGTCTCCTAGACCTAAGATTATTTCTTTTATTTTTATTTTCTTCTGTTCAGTTTTTGAGTACTGTCTATTGTGCATTTTCTGTATCCCAAGTTTTGAGATGACCAATAAAGGAAAGTCACTCTCGTATAATTCCTTCTTACCTCTTTTTTTAATCTTTGTTAGATTCACTAAGACAAAAGGTCAATTTAAGAAACCTTTGGGTGTTGACCACCGGGGGGAATGGGGAATGGCAGGCAGCCTAATCACCACCCCTCCTCTGTCCCTAACTGTCCCTCTGCCCCCCTGCTGTGAGACCCCCAGAGGCTCTAGAAAGGGTGAGCTGCAGCTGCTTCTAGGCTCTTCTTCCCAGAAGTATTTATGGCTTGAAGTGCAGACATTAAAGACGTTAAATCCTAACTGTAAAGGTTATTTCATATCACTAAAGTTAGTCCGCAGCTGCAGATTTGTGTAGGCCTGGCTATAAGAACAAGGACTTGGGAGCTGGCCCGGTGGCGCAGTGGTTTAGTCCGCACTTGGCAGCCCGGGGTTCGCAGGTTCAGATCCCGGGCGCCTGCCGACGCACTGCCTGTCAGCCATGCCGTGGCGGCGTCCCATATAAAGTGGAGGAAGATGGGCACAGATGTTAGCCCAGGGCCAGTCTTCCTCAGCAAAAAAAAAAAAGAGGAAGATTAGCAACGGATGTTAGCTCAGGGCTGGTCTTCCTCACTTTAAAAAAAAAAAAGAAAAAAGAACAAGCCTTACTGAAATAAAATGGACATGGTGTTGCTTGATGTCAACTGGATGGTCACTGGTTGCCATGCAAATCTGGGCATTTTATTGTTCTTTGGAATCTGGGATGAGAATCTTAATAGACCAGCATCTTTATGTCACATACTTTCTCCTAATTCTTTTTTAGAGAAAAAATGATAAAAAGCGGGCTTGCATTTTTTTTAAATGAACAATATTCTTCTCTACAAACAGTGTTTGGGAAAATATGCTGTTTAGAATGTATGGATTCTGATTTCTTGAAGTTTCTTTGAATTCATTACAGGTCACAGAATATAGCTCACTCCCTGTGAAACTTGGAGAACAGCGTGGTCCGCATAATAACCCCTTACAGGTACCCTCTCAATGTCAAACTGCAAAGAAACTGCTCTTGTCAGATCCACTGAATGGTTTCTAAGTTATAGAAATAGAAGAAAGGGCGAGAATTTCATGCTAATCTCCTATTTAAATCTCATGTGTAAGAGATAGCTTGTGTAAGTGAAAAGAAAATTAGTGCCTTTTTCTGATAAGTGCCAAAGTACACGAGCCCTTTGTTAGCAAAAAAGACCCAGGAAACAAGATAACCACAGCCAGCGTGATGGCAGGTAACCAGTGCTGTGTAATTTGGCTTTCTTTGAATTTTCCTTTCACATAACTGCTTTTAAAAAGCACCTGGCAACTGTGTGACGGAATTGCCAGTGTCTTTCTTTCTTGGACAAGAATGACTTTTCCTGATTTGTGTGACATTTGTGAATAATGAGGGAACACCCTAAGCACACTTAACTCCCATGAGGGCACTTTACCCAATCGCTCTACAGATCATGATTAAGTTGGGTCCAAGGAACATCTTTTCTGTCTCCACTCAGTGACACATTCAGTGACGTGTGAGATACAGTCAGTGGCTGGGCAATGGAGCTTGTACAATTTTCAGTGTTGGCCCTAATATAAGGTATGTCACCAAAAGTCCAGACTCTGCTACTGACCAGAGAGTTCTTCAAAGACACAAGCAAGACTGGAAAAACTGGTGTCTGATCTGTCCGTCTAGAGGGCACACATACATGTTCGTGAGTGAATGAGAATCACAGGTATTGGGTTAACATAATATTTACATCCTCACTGAAACTGCCCTAATGGAATCAAAGAATTTTAGAATTGGAAGGAAGTTTAGACATATAGTCAAAAATGATCATGTTTATAAATAGATAATCTAATTAATCCCAGAGTATTTAGATGAGTCTATCGGTCTGCTGATTAGTGGTGGTGGAGCCCGATTGGACTCAGCAGAATTCTTAGTTATGGGCACAGAAGTGAAATTTGGATGATTTAGGCAGAAAAGAGATTTATCTAGAAGATATTGGGCAGCTCACAACATCTCCAGGAAGGCTGAAGTGTCAAGATCAGAAAGGGATTGGGAACAGGGGATGCTGGGCTAGACATGGCACCACACTTCACACCAATCCTGTGAGGTTGCTACTGCAACCATTACTGACCTCCGGACCCAGGGGGCATATGATGGCGGTGTCACCACTTCCTTGGGAAACGGTTTCAGTCGGGGCTTCCTCTGCCACCAGCATGAAGGAACCTCCAGGGTCTCTGCTTGTCAGTGTCATGATGTCCCAATTTGAAAGGTGATTGGGGGATTGGGGTTACCAGGGACTTGGGGAAGTGACTGTCTAGCTTTATCAAAAGAGACACTCTTTAAACGCATGAAGGAGGTTTAGATGACTGGACACCAAAACGTTGACAAATGTGTACTGAGTCAGGTTTCTTGTGTTACAGTTCGCCAGAGCATATGAAGGTCCACTCCATAGTTTTATAATAGTTTATTCAACAAAATTTATTGAGCAACTTGAGGGTCTTGAGCATAAAACCATGAATTAGGTAATCTCTATCCTTCAGGATTTCACAGGTAGTCAGACTTATATAGATAAATTATAATAAAATAGGAAAAAGGTAGTAATACAGTGTCTTAGTCCATTCAGGCTGCTATAACAGAATACCATAGACTGGGTGGCTTATACAACAAATATTTATTGCTCATAATTCTGAAGGCTAAGTCCAAGATCAAGGTGCCTGCAGATTCAGTGTCTGGTGATGGCCCACTTCCAGGTTCATAGATGGCATCTTCTCTTAATCTTATGTCCTCACAAGACTGAAGGGGTGAGGAAGCTCTCTGGGGTCTCTTTAATAAGGGCACTAATCCCATTCTTGAGGGCTCCACCCTCATGACCTAATCACCCCCCAAAGTCCCCCCTCCCAATACCATCACATTGGGGGTTAGGATTTAACATATGAATTTTGGGGGACACAAAGATTCAGTCTATAGCATACAGGTATGAGCAAAAGTCTGAAGAAATGAAATTTCCCCTACTCTAGTAAATAGACTATATTCTCCCTGCTACCCAGGAAATTACATAATTTTAGAATAATTTTGCAGGTTAAAGTAAATTATATAGTTACGTGTCTGCTTGGTGGTAGTTTAGAAGTTCTTCCAACCAAAAAACAAAACAAAACAAATCAAAAGTAGAGGGACAGGTTATGTCGTATCCTTATTGGAAATAAACTTCTCGTTTTTGTCGCTAGTAGAATAAACTTCACTATTTTTTTTTCTCTTCTTGTCTAATGAACATTTAAAAAACCAAAATACTGGCTGACTGAATTTTAATTAGTTTGAAAATGTTATAAATGTGGACCTAGTTTCTTCTTGTTTTGAAGTTTAATAATAAATAAAGGTTAAGAGCAAAGTTTATTTCATTTAGTCTTTTTTTCTGTACAAAAATATATACATAAAGTTTTCATCAGTGTGGTCTTTGCTCAGGCACATTTATTAGGAACGATTTAGAAATAAGATCAGACATGTTTTTAATACCCTGAAAAGAAAAACATTTTGTTTACTCAAAACTGATCCATGGGAAAATTGTGAAGGGAAGTTTGTTTTCAGGATCACTGCCCATCTACCCACCCCACACCCACCTCCCCTTTAGAAGCCTTTTTCTCCCACCAGGTGCCCTGTGTCCTGGGCCTGACCACAGTGCCCGCCAATAGTTCCATGTGTCCCTCTCTTGTGCAAGCTTTGCTGCTGTTGCTACCTTTGTTTTTATTTAACCAATTCCATACTTTCTGTCCTGATTTGGGCTTAAGGTGGCATTTAGCTGAACTGATAAACATATTAATTTTGTAAAGAATGAGAAGAAGGTCAGAGGGGGGCTTTTTTGAGTAATTTATGTTCAATGCTCTTTCTCCCATCTTCTGATGAGGATAGCTACCATTTACTGAACGTTTTTGACAGTCTGCTGAAGAGACCTCTGTGGAAAAGTATTATCATTGGTGTTCCCATGATACAGACTCATGAACATTATATGACTTTAAAATCACACAGATGGTGCTGGCTTTTACATCTAGATTTGTATGATCACAAAACAATGTATTTCTATTAAGGGATAATTTCATTTCTGAAAACTTTTGTGCTTTTCCTCAAATTTGAGATTATTCATAATAAACTCTATAAGAGTCCCTCTATATTTTTTTCTTTCCTTGAGTTTTAAGTCTCCCCACTTTCCTTCATTTTTTTCTGTCAATAGAACTCTTTCCATTCACTTGCTTCTTCTCTTACTTTATAATTCCTTCTCTTGTAATGTAATAGTAAATGATGAGCCAAATTTGAAGTAGCTATTGGCAGATGAATAGGCAGTGGCCCACATGTCCTAGATGCAAAAAACCCAAACAACAAAAACTCCTGGCCTATGCAGTACTAAGGAGATATGCTGTGTGTCAGTTTCCCAGGGCTGCTGTAACAAGTCACTACTAACTGGGTGACTTAAAACAACAGCAATTAATTCTCTCAGAGTTCTGGGGCTAGAGGTTTGAAATCCAGGTGCAGGCAGGGCCATGCTCCCTCTGAGAGCTCTAGGGAAGAATCCTTTCTTGCCTCTTCCTAGTTTCTAGTGGTTGTCGGCAATCCTTGGCAGTCCTTGACTTGTAGATGTGTCACTGCAATCTCTGCCTCCATCGTCACACAGCCCTGTGTGCGTCTGTCTCTGTGTCTTGCTTTTCTTCTTGTAAGAACACCAGTCATATTGGATCAAGGGCCCACCCTAGTCCAGTGGGATCTCATTTTAACCTAACCAATAATGCCTGCACTTACACCTATTTTCAAATAAGTTCTGAGGTTCTGAAGGTTAGAACTTCATCATGTCTTTTTGGGGTACACCATTCAATCCATAACAGGCTGCTAACATTTCAGTTAATATTGATTTTCCTTCTTATTATTCTTTAGGGGTGTGAGTTTGCTGCCATTACTTTTCTAAAAAACATATATGAAAAATAGCCATAAAATACAATTGTCTTTATACTGGAAAAAAAACAAGTGGGCCCTTGAAAAATTATTTAATTGGCATCTACTTGTGCCTGGAGCTAGGTATTATGGAGGAAGATACAAGAGAAATAAAACTCTATCAACATTATCTGGCAACCTGTTAGAAATGCAGATTCGCTGGATCCGTCCCAGACCTAAAGAATCAGAATCTACACTTTAGCAAGCACCCCAGGCTGCAAAACCACTGGAACAGTGACTCCGGACAGTGTTTCTCAAACCCTGTCGCACGTTAGAATCACCTGGGAGTCTTCTGAAAAACCCTGATGCCCAGAATGCACCCCATACAAGTTAAACAGGAATTTCTGATACTGGGATCTAGGCAACAGCATTAAAACCAAAAACCAAAAACCAAACCAAACACATGTGATTCCAATGTACAGCCCATAACATTGTTTCTCAAACTTTCAAGCACATACACATCACCTGGGGCTTTTGCTAAAATGCAGATTCTGATTCATTAGGTCTGGGTTGGAGCCTGAGAATCTGCATTTCCAACCAGTTCCCAGGTGATGTTGATGCAATTTTAATTCTTTTGCATCTTCCTCCACAATACCTAGCTCCAGGCACAAATAGATGCTAATCAAATAAATAATTTTTTGAAAGCCAAAATTGTCCAATTAGAGAATCAGTAAATATTTCAGATATGAAGGAAGAAATAGACTTTAGCAATGTTTAATTTGTAAGTACTTCAAAGGGATTTTTTTCCCTCAAACTTGAACAAGGCAAAAATACTTCAAACAAGATGTCTTTTGTTTTCTCATGATTCTCTACCAGAAAATAGACTCAATAAGAGATAACAGCTTGGGTTGTTTTCCTGTTCCTCTTACACAGTCGCTTCAAGTTTTGTTATTAGGTTCCCTGGGTACAGCACTGAGGGATGGTTCCCAGAAAGTATCAAGTTCCTGTGGGGTGGTTAGTTCATTACCACCCGTGTACACAGACTGATGGTTTGATAAACAATAGGTCACCCAAAGCTCTTCATTAAGGTTCATGCCACTAATGCATTGTTTTCTGTTTTGTAGGAAATACATTCCAGATTTGTCTGAGAGATGCTATTTGGGATAAGAGCTACATGATTTCTCAGTCTCTGATCAAACTTTAAAGCATTGGACTTGATTAAAAACAATACTTCTTTAAAGAATCAATTGCAGACAATCTCAGACTTTGGTGTGATATATTTGTTCTTAGACATTCTAGAAGTAAGGGTATAAAACTATAAACTCTCTGTAGATGTGATTCATTCCCACTTCTCTCACTGCTCCAAACATCTGTGTCTCTTCTTGCTTTTTTCTATCCTCTTTTTTAAGGTGTTTCTTTACCTCTGCCTTATATCAAGGATTGTGTGATTTGTATAGTTTTATAAGATACTCAAACTAGATTCAATAATAGTCTACTCGTCCCTGTGTGTTCAAATTCAGTTCATGCTTAGCACTCTGTTAGATGTTCCCTCCCTCCCTCCCTTCCATCCCTCAGGCATTCTTCCAAATTATTCTGTTTGTGTGGGTACTCATATCTGGTATTCTATCTGTTCTAGGTACTGAGCACAGGGCTAAGTATACTGTGATGAATAAAACACACCATTCCCTGGAACCTTTCTGAGTTTTCCCTTTTGCTGAACTCCTCCTGTACTTTTAGTGAGTACAATGTCATTTAGGATTAAATTGCTCTCTAATTTTTTCCTGTAAGTTATTTTTGAATTGCTAAGTAGATCAAAGTCTTGTTGAAGATTTTGTACTCATAATATTCACAAAGAAAATGCAGACCTGGACTGCTGAAGAAGCTCTGGAAAATGACCGGGGACACATGTTAACTTTTAGGGTCATGGAAAGTTCATTGGAGAAGACAACATTTGAGCTGAGTCGGATGAATGGGAGGCAGCCAGGTGAATAGTGGAAGTGGGGAAAAGGGTGGCAGAGTCCTGTTCCATATTCAAGAAGTGGTATCTGCAAGAGAAGAGAAGGTGTGGTATGTCCAAAAAGCTGCAGAAGCAGTTCAGAATCGCCAAACATAAACTGCAAGGGGGTAGAGGTAAAAAATGACGTGTACCATGAAAAAATATAGGGGACAATACAAACTAATATGATTAAGTGTCAAGTTGTACTATAGACACAAGATTCTATAAAGTAAAGTAAGAGTTTGCTGGTTTTGCCAGTTGACTTTACACGGCTAACAAAGCGCTAAGAGATGGATGAGAGGTCAGTGAAAGGTGGAGCAGTATTCACAGCAGAGATGGTCTTAAATTGTGGACTGATTTAGATAGCCAGAGAGGAGGGCAGCAGCACTTCAGGCTGTGGGGACTGCCTGAAAAAGGCCCAGTTGTTTTAGTCATGTTTTATGGGTCCACCCAGAACAGGGATTTCTGCTCAAAGGTAAATGAGATATAAATTTGCCCAATGACACATTGTGATGGCGGAAGCAGGGACACAAGCTCCATGACTGCTCATTCAACTACCCATTTCCTAGCACACAAAATTATTTATTACGCCCAAATGTCAATTTTCTTGAGTCACTGAATATACTTTCTTCACCTTTTCTTTATTTCTCATTAACAATCATATAGCACTGACATCATTTATGTCCAAGTTTGCAGCTAAATAGACCAAATAAGTTGTACAAAGAACAGTGAGTTATATACTGAAATAACAATGATGTTATCTTCATCTACCTCATTATCTATTTGGGTCTCAGAAATATTATCATCATGATCATTATCACTCTTTATTTCTTTTAGGTATTATTTTTAAAGTTCTTTTTATGTTCCAAGCACTGTGATAAGTGCTTTACAAACTGTAAGAGGTATAAGGTATTTCTATATGCCTAGCATCCCTTCCTTCTTCTTCTAGAAATAATCTTTGTTTGTTTGCACTTTGGAGACCAGCCTTTCCTCATTCTAACTCCACACAGTCTGCTCCCTGCATCCACATCACTGCCCCCCTCTCCCCATAGGCTCTGCGGTGGTGGTGGTCATGGCCTGGGTGAGTCCGTGACTGATTATAGGTGGCCAGGTATCTCAAGGTGGACTGAGCCATGCTAGGACCTAGATTTCTGCTGGAGTTTTTGGAAAAGACGTGCTCTCCTTTTGGTGGGGTCCCTAGGTGTAAGAGCGAGCCCTAGAGGTCTAGTGGTTAAGATTCCATGCTCTCATGACCACAGCCCGACTTTGTTTCCTGGTCAGGGAACCACACCACCCATCTGTCGGTTGTCGTATCATGGCACTGCATGTTGCTGTGATGCTGAATGCTATGCCACCAGTATTTCAAATACCAGCAGGGTCACTCATGGTGGACAGGTTTCAGCAGAACTTCCGGACTAGGAAGAAGGACCTGGCCACCCACTTCTGACAAAAATTGGCCGTGAAAACCCTATGAATAGCAGCAGAGAATGTTCGATACAGCACCGGAAGATGGCAGGCTGGGTTCCCCTGTGCTGTCCACAGGGTTACTAGGAGTCAGAATCGACTTTACGGCACTAACAACTAGGTGTAAGATCCATTGAAACCTGGAGCTGACCAGGCCAACCTGCTACCGTGAGAGGAGGACCTACCTGACTTCGAAGTTAACGCACAAGAAAGCAGAACCAAGAGATGGAGAGGGTGCAACAGCATTCTCAAGACATTCAATTCTCAAGCCAGCCCTTCCTGAAGGGAGCATTCTGTGGGCCTTTCGGTTACACGGCCCAAGGAATTCCTGTTTATCTTTATTAAGCTAGTTTGAGGTGGGCTTTTGTTCTTGGCCACTGACACAGGCACAGATATTATAATTTTTTTGACTAAAAAGCTCCTGTTCTTAACCACCAATATCTCCAAGGCTGTGTGCCGGTGAAATAATGTGAGAAATTTAAAATAGAATCATGCTCGACCTGCCCCCAAGTTTTGTGAGCTTATCTTTTAGGGACATTTTACGTAAAGAATGTTTTAGCATTGCAGCTTAGCAATGTGTTAGTTTGTCCACGGGAGAGCAAGCAACACTTATTCCCTTGTGGACAAGGCCTATAACAGGACAGGAACAGCTGTGGGGGTATTGATGAGTGCATCCTCTGCACTCCTGCCAGAATTCTCCCAGTCCTCATGGGACGGATCAAGGGTTTGAGACGCTCTCTCAACCCAAGCCTCAATCAACAAAGGGTCCTGGCTCTTCTCAGTTGAAACTAGTAAGCAGCCCTTTTCACCACCAGGTGAGAACCTGCTGGTACAAAGAACAGTTTTGTTTAATTATAGACAGGCTTGAAATTGATGAAATGGCCCCCTCCAGTGGTTAGAACAGCTGCTATGTTCTCCTTCAAGGAGCTTCCTTAAGGTAGAAGACCTAAAATGAACTTAGTGGACTCACTTGTACAGTCCACTGTCCCCGATATTTACTGTGTTGTAAAAACTGTACAAACTAGACTGCAGTGACAGCCATATAACTTAGAAGGCGTCATTCAAGAAATCCCCAGTTTGAATAACTTCTAAATACTGAGATGGAGTTTCTTATTTTCTGGAAGTGTTAATTCCATACTACTTTACAAGGGGAAGCTCATGAAATAAGTTTTTCAAGAGTATACATTAAACAAAACAAAACAACCCTAACACAGTAGACTAATTTAACTCTGTTTAGTCTCCTGTAGAAGGGCAAGGTTAAAATGGAGGTACTATATCCGGAGATCAGTCTCCTTGAAATCCCTGCACGTTTGGCCTGAATGCTTCCTGGCTTGTTTTTAAATCAGCTGATGCAAATGACAAGTTATAAATAATCAGGTAACCAGAGTGCCTTGCACCCAAGAGATGACCTTTGTGTTCACTGAACATCTGTTCTAGTGTTCTCTAGGGAAAGCCACCTGAAATTAGAAAGAAAAGAGCTTATTGTAGATGTTAAGAATAATTCTCCTTCTTTTCTCTCTTAAATTTCATGGGACTTAAGAGAGATTCTACAGTTATTGAGTTGATTCTTTTAAATATTTTCAAAAATATTTTAACTTTTCATTTTGCTGTCAGACACGCAGGGCCCAACTCCTATAAAATTATTTAGTTAGTTTGAAAAATAAGTTTGTAGATGTCACTGCAATGTTGAGTTCTTGATCTTTAAATCCCTTTCTGGTTCTAAAATTTTGATAGACATGTGTTGTTAATGAGAGAGATACACTTCACACCAAAAAGACACCAGTAATCCTTGTCTTTTTGAAATATTCTGGCTTTGAGATACCTGATTCTCCTTGTATTTCTGTTCCCTCTCTCTTTGCTTGCCCTTCATCTTTAGCAAGAATCTTAAACATTGTTCACTCCAGTGCCCTGCCTGTCCTTGGCTCTCTTCTCAATATACACCCTCCGCCTTGGTGATTCCATCTAACCTCATGGCTCTACTTAACCATCCATATATTGTCGCTTCTTAAATTAGTATTGCTGTCAACACTCCACAGCTGAGCCCTGACTTCCAGACTCATATATAACACTGACTGCCAAACATCCACCTGAATGTCCCATAGGGACTCAAATTTAATATAGTAAAACTGAACTTATTCTATTTCCTCCCAGAACCCAGTTCCAGTTCATTTCATGGCACCAAAACTCCATCCTTGGGAAACATACCAGAATCTTTCCTTCTCTTTCCTCAACCAGCCAGTTACCATATGCTATATTATCTACCTCTTTGATGTCTCTGGCGTTTATCTTCTCCTTACCGTCCTCACTGATATTGTCCCTATTCAAGCATTCGCCATCTCTTCCCTGAACTATTCCAAGAGATTTCACTTTCAACTCAACCAATACGTTGTAGGCCAGAGTTACTTTTCCAAAATGCAAATCATTTTCCTTTTTGAGGGACACTGGCCCTGAGCTAACATCTGTTGCCAATCTTCCTCCTTTTCCCCTTTTTTCTCCCCAAAGCCCCAGCAGATAGTTATATGTCACAGTTGTACATCCTTCTAGTTGCTCTATGTAGGATGCTGCCTCAGCATGGCTTGATGAGAGGTGTGTAGGTTTGTGCCCAGGATCCGAACTGGTGAACCCAAGACTGCTGAAGCAGAGTGCACGAACTTAACCACTATGCCACCAGGCCGGCCCCTATTCCTCTCCTTTTAACACTCTTCAGGGGTTTCCATTTCATAAGCATAAATTTAAATTCCTTAGCATTTCATACGAGATCCTCCACATCTGGCTGATGACTACCTCTCTGTATCAGTTGTCTGTTGCCACAATAGTGATGTGTAACAAACAACCACAAAATCTGAGAGAGGTACTTAGGCAATGTTTATTGCTCTCTTGTCTGGGGTGGTCTGCTGGGTGGCTCTCTTGATCTTGGTTGGAGTTGTTCTTTTGTCTGGGGGTTGGCAGGCTTTGGCTGCTCCCGGGTGGACTTAGCTGAAATAACTGGACAGCTTGACTCAGACCATTTGTCCCTCGTCCTCCAGCAGGCTAGCCTGGCATAGTTTATGGGGATGACAGAGATGCAAGAGAAAGCACAAATAGAAACATAAAAGTTTTCTTGAGGCCTAGGTTCAGAATTGGCACACTATCATGTCTGCCGAATTTTATTGGCCAAGGGAAGTCATAAGACTGGCCCGAATTCAGGGTTCAGGGAATAGATTCTGCCTATTTAATGGAAAGAACTGAGAAGTCACAAGGCAATAGACTTGAACACGGGGTGTATGGTGGGTTAGTATTGGAGCCTTCATTGCGCTCTCGTCTTTGTCTTCACTAGTCTATACCTCTACTCTGGCTGTTCTATACGCAGAACAGATGGCAGCCTCCGGAATATGTCCAGCTCTTTGCACTTCTGTTTGTTTAGCTCCCGCCATAACATCTGGCCAGGCTTCCCCTTCTTCAGCCCCCAGGACTGGCCTCAGCACACACCAACTTGTCTTTCATGATCTGGCTCTTTCCTGACCTCCTCACCCTGCCTCCTTTGTGAACTCTGTCTGGCCTTTACCTAGGTCTACATAAGACCTTAACTGGGTTTTGTCCTTAATTTTTTATGTGCTTGTCTCCCCCTTGAGACTACAAACCTATTCAAAGCAGAGATCTTTCTTAATTACTTTTTACCCTTAGAGACTAGCATAGTCTTCGTTAAAATATGAAGCACTTTATAATTCTTAGTTGAATAGGGCTATGGAAGTGTAGCAAGTATTAGAAGTGTGGTTTTAAAAAAATCTATTCACTTGTCTTCAGATTCAC
The DNA here is from genome assembly GCA_031878705.1 of Tapirus indicus. NCBI lineage: Eukaryota > Metazoa > Chordata > Mammalia > Perissodactyla > Tapiridae > Tapirus > Tapirus indicus. Next base: position 75,185,779 of record CM062922.1, on the reverse strand, counting down.
TTAATTACTAAAAAGAAGTAGCTCATGAAAGTGATTGGTTTGGGAAATAATTTTGAGGCAAACATTTAAAAGACAATTTTTAATAGTATATTTTAAGACAAAGGGGTAAAAATGGGAGGATAAAGAGATTTCCAGCCCCTCTTCACTTAGCATTCAAATATTAAATCACTTAACATTCCAGAACAAGGAAAATAGAAGATAAAAACACACATAACATTTTGATGGAACGAGGGACATTTATGACCCTAGAGACAGACAGTGGTTGGAGCAATGACAAATAACACATCACAGAGGAGGAAAGTGAACCTAAGTGTCTGGGGTAGAGATGTATGTGCCCGTGGGTGTGTAACTATGTGAAAGTCATTACAGGAACTACAGGCTCCAGGTACCATGGAAAGTAAGGGCAAGGCTGGAAGCTGAAAACGGGATTGTTGGAAAGTCTGGATGAGCAACATTAAGGAGTCCCTGCTTCCCACACTCACCCATCACTGTCAGATGACTACATAGCTCCCATTCCCTCAGGAGAGGTTATTGTCTGGAGAAACTGAGCCAGGAGGTGCAGGACTTGGGGCCCCCAGAGAAGAATAAGAGTGGAACGCTAACCTGAAAACAGGGGATACTGAGTCTCCATGTTGAATGGGAAGTCCCAGCCCGTCTTCCCCTCATACAGCTCCAGAATGCGAGTCAGGCTCATTCTTCTTTAGACAGGCTGAGGATCCTTCACTGGAGAACCTAAACTTCTCCAGAGAAAACGTCGTCAGACATGGACATTTGGGGCCCCTGACAAACAATTTGATTGATTCCCCCACAACTCTCCTGCACTCTACTCTTACAACTCTACAAGTCCCACTGTGCCCACAGAGCTTCCAGCAGGGCAAGCAAGGGAGGCGCCCAGAGGGAAAATCTTAAGGAAGCACTTACTCACGGTGCACTCACTCCCGACACCGCCCTTGCATAACTCTGAGTATATGTGTACCCCCTTAATTTTTGTGTCCCAGGCATTTTGCTTGCCTTACCCCTCCGGGCCCTGGCTTCCAGTCAGCTCTATAATGTTCCAATACTAAATATGAATGGAGAATCAAGGACTGCCAGATATTTGCAGAAAGGTTCCAATATCCAAGAGGGACCCCAGGACAAACAGAGAAAAAAGAAACTCAGGAAATGGGGCAAATACAAGGAGAGGGAGAAAATTTCAAAGGAACTATAATTTTAACATCCTGGAGAGAAAAGAAACGTCGCAGCTATAAAAAAAAGAACAGGGCACAATGAAAAAATTTGGAGAACATAAAAGTGGACTTGGAAATTAAAAATATCATGGCAAAATAAAAAAATTTAGTGGAAAGGTTGGAAGATAAAATAGAGGCATATCCTGGAAAGGAGAACAAAAAGACAGGGAAAAAAAAAGGGACAATAGGAAAGAAATGATGAGAAGATCAGAGTCAACCCAGAATATCCAATATTTGATTAACAAGGCTTCCAAATAAGGGAGGGAAATTATCAAAAGTATAAGAAAATGCAGATGCCCACGGTATACCACTGGAGAGCGCCGATTCGGAAGGTCAGTAGGTTGAATTAATGGATTGATTTTATATCTTCCCTCCAGCTTCTTTAAAACACTGAGTATAAAACACAGACAAAGCAGAATTCTAGAACTGATGAACCATTATTACAAGTTGCCTGATTTGAAAAGGTGGTGGTTGATTGCGGGAAGAGGGTGTAAGAACGGGGATAACTATGTTTAAAACTTATTTTGAAAGTGGAAAATAGCTACACACTAGTTTTCGGTGATTACAGGAAGTGGAGACAATGCAGCTGCTAAATGAGTCTCTAAAATATTGACATGACTGATTCTACTGTGACTTGTTTAGTCGGAAGTGGGAGAGGAAGCAAAAATAGACCAAAGCAAACATTCGCTCAAGACAAATGAAGAGAAATACATCCTCTCTGTGCTCCTCCGTGCCTGTGAAAACAGGACCATAGCTTTGACAAGTTTTCCTCTCATGTTTCTATTGTTATGGTCATGGTTATGATTTAGCACGTTCCAACGACTTTTATTTGTGCTTGTCTGTCTGACCAAATGCTAGATGACTATTTTATGTTTACATTGTCACAATTCTTCAGGGATGAAGGTTCCTACTCTCCTTCATCAGAGACTGGAAAGAAGTATTCAGCAGTAGAGACTTCTGTAAGATTATTTTTAAAATGATACCTCAAAATGATTTTTAAAGTGATATGATTTTTAAAATGATATTTTTAAATGATAAATGATACCCACTTTAAAGATTCTGGAACTGTGTATAGACTACTACAAAGTTAATGGGAGAAACTGAGGCAACCACTTAGGTAATTCAGAACAGATATTGTTTTTCTGAAGTTTTAGATAATTGAGGCAAAAGTCAGTAAAGTCTGATGTAGCTGGATGATTGCTTAGTTTTCTACTGTGCCTTTTGTGCATAATGTGGGTAGCTGAGGAGTTTATCATTCCTGCAGAGAAATCTCAAAACAAAGGAATGGAGAGCAGATGAAGAAGATTTTTTTGTTTCTCTTTTAATGAGTGACAAAATGTACTATAACAATTAACTCAGCCAAGCTATACGGAATGTTAGGCAGAAGATTTTTCTATATAAAGTAACTTAATTTATTATATCCCATCTCTAGTGATTGAGAAAATATTTCTAGAGACATGTTAGGTAGAATTGGTGTAAGCACATTGAGAAAGGTCTATTCTTATTGTATTTGTCTATTGTCACTGTGCTGAATAGATGCATTTAGAAATAGATTAATTTTTTTAATTAATCTAATTCATTGAATAAAATGATAAAAATTCTTACTCTCTATTTGACTTTCTATTTCATTCCTTATTTAGACTGTACTTTCCACTTAAAATTATGTACCTAAAAATGAACAATATATTGGTAGTGGAGTTAATACTTCTGTCAAAGTTCAGAGTAGTAAGGAAATATATTCTATAATGAATATATTCAGTAACAAATTCTGAGAATATATTGGAAATGCTGTCCATGAAACTTAAGCAAAATTTCAAGGAAGCAATAACTGTAGTAAAGCAAAATATTAATTGCCCATGTCATAAAGTCAAACTCTAGGTCTTCTAAAAACTTCTTCAGGTAGATTTATATCCTACCATGGCTATTCAAGTGTAAAAGAACTTACTATTCTTTCCCAAAGATTCTCCTCATGTTTGTCAACAATAACAGATGTTTGAGTCAAGCCTGGACCAACAATAAGCCAATTACAGAGAGAGACCACCAATAGCATCCAGCAAGAATGCTGGTGCTCAAGCGCTCTTTAATCCTTATTTTGTTCTTTTTAGAGCCTATTTAAAATTTTTTTAAAAGTATGATGAATCCGATTAACTTTGACAAGTCATAAGCCTCCATCCTTTTCTAAATAGATTTAATTCAATCCTATTAGGCAATAAACTGAAGCAAAGAGATAAGGAATAACAGTTCTTTGGATAATAGAGATCAGTGTATACATACTCCCTGGATCTTTTTGGAAATCGTCGAAGACAGAATGACATTTCTCCCTAATCCTTAATTTCCTTCTCTAGGAGATCTGGTGCAAAAAATAAAATAAATGATTTTTTATAATGTATAAATTTTAAGAATTGTGCTTTTCTAAGGGTCTATGTTTTCCCTATCACATCATACTTCCTTACCTTTTCCTTCTGCTTTGCTATACTCCAAAAGTGCAATAAAAAACCTGTCTCAATGAAAAATACCATCTCAGGTATTGGAAGCCATGTGGCAGCAATAGAAAGGGACTGAGGTTCCTTAACACGTTAACAAATATATTATCTATATATCGTTAGGCACTTTAAAAACAGCGTCTGATTTAATCTTCGCAACCAACCTGTGAGGTAAGAATTAGTTCCTCCATTTTACAGATGAGAAAACTAAGACTCAAAGAGTTTACATAAATTTCCCAATGTTACATAGCAAGGAAGTGAAAGAATTGTCACCGAGATCCCACATTGCATACTTCCAAAGTCCATGTTCCTTCTATTCTACCACCTAGACCTTAGGATCATAAGGAAAGAATGCCTAACCAAGTCAAATAGAGCAGTGCTGGAACTGTTTGCAACTGTCTGCAGTGAGATGAAGAGTTTGCACCAGAATGTAAATCTAGGTACTACTTCCCTCATTGAGAAACTCCTGCCTTGAAAGCAAATGCCTGCTGACCCAAATAGTGTGCTTAGTGAGGTAGCTGATTTGCTTTCTGGAACATGCTCCTTATCACAGACTCATAACAAACAGTTTTGGGAGTGGCAGGGGTCCTTGGATCACACTTCAAGTAGCACTGGATTCAAAGAAAAGGCTGCGACTACAGTGAGCTAATGGGGTCACCATTAACCGTCGCTGGTTCTGAGCCCCTTTGGAACTGGAATCAATTCAGTTGTGTCCTTTGCACCAGCCTAGTTTATGACATTGTTATCCACTGCAGAAGTCAAAGTGCCCACTCTAAAGGAGTTCAACATTTCCCACGAAGGGAGAGGGAAATGGTTCTGAAATACAGACAGAATTCTGGCTTAAATTCTGGCACTTTCTGGAGCTGTGGTATGAAAGAAAAAGCAGAGTTCATGTTTGAATTATTGGCACTTTGGTCATAAGGATGGACTGGGGAAGATGTGTCATAATGAGTTTAATAGCATCGGCCTGGAAACCAGACAAATTTGGTTTGAATTATAAAAGGGTCTACCTTAGAGGGAGTTGTGAATAATGTAAAGTGCCCAGCACAGCCTGGCATGCAGCGCTCAATAAATGGCACCTCTATTATTAGGATCAGCTTTACAAGGAAGCAGATACATATGTGAAGTAATTTGATGTTGCCTGGTAGAGTGTCTTATTCACAGCACATGAAATGCCATCTTAAATTGTGATTTCTTCACATCTTAAAGCCTTTTTAATCTTCCCAAAGCCAATTTTAAAATGCAAATACTCTGGATAGCTTCTTATCTTTGGCTAATATGAATAGAGGTTAGTTTAATCTCCTACTATGTATTTTGCAACTTTTCAAAATAATCATTTCATTCATAATGATAAAAAAGTGTCTACATTTCTGGGAAGGCCACATCTGAGCTATGCTCGTTAGGAATTAGCTTACGCCACGATGTTTTCCAAATTGTGTTTCATCTTATCATAGTGTTTGCAACACATGCTCTGTTTAAAAAAAAAAAAAAAGATATATCAAATAAAGTTGGGATATGCACATCTGAAGATTCAAAAGCACTTCAGCATATTAAAGGCCTGAAACAATCCTACAGAAAGGAAACCTTTGTTTAACCTAGAATTTCCCAAACCAATTTGATCAGAGACCATTTTTGTTAGGCAACATCTGTTTATATGCCATGGAATAGATTTTGGTTTAAGACCACACACTGGCTTAAGAGATTATTTTCCAAACTTAATTATTAAGCGAGAAATTCAGACTCTTTAGGAACAGGGCACAGATTAGACACTTGGAACAAGGGGTTATAAGGAGAGGATCCTAAGGGGGAAGCAGGAGCATGACAGTGAACTCTGTCCTACACGGAAAGAGCAGAGCAGAGAGATTTGTGTGACCTTTAGTCTACTTCTGGTTTATTCATATACTAGTGACTGCCCTGTGCTTACCTCTCAGTCAGTTAACCTATCTGGTCCTCAATATTTCTCTCTATCAGGTGGGGCACCAAGGCAAGATGCTTTCTAGGGTCCTCATCTAGACCAGCTATCCTAGTCTTTAATTTAATTATTTTGTTTTGAAAAAAATGCATGATATTTTTTACTTTGGTGGAAGTGATGGTGGAATAAGTTTTACCTTTTTAGAGGTTTTAAATTTTCTTTTAAGGACTCTAGACTGTCCCAAAGGTCAATAAAAATGTCTGATATGAAGCCTTTTAGTAATTTTTTATAGTTTGAAGATTGTTACTTGTTACAGCTCAGTCTCTATCTAGATGTGGCTTATTAAATCAAAAAATGAATTAATCTGGTGTTTGATTTTTTTTTTAAATAATGAGAGTTAGTTTAGATGGACAGATCAACTCATGATTTCATTGCCTCATCTTTTATGTCCACTCAGCTTACTGACAAACAAATTGAATGGGTCTTTAAACAATGTGAGAACTAGAAGATGCCTCATGCTCAGTGGCTAACTGGAATTACTCCATAAATCAGCAATTGTATTCCACTAATGTGTTCACTGTTGACTCAGGTTATCCTGGTCTTAGGGAGGGATTAATGTATTTTCACAATACCAGGCCTGCATGTCAGGTGGTCAACTTTCATTATGAGATGAGCTGTAGAGGATTCAGAAGCTTTATGGACTTAACAGCCACAAAGTGAGTTGGCTGACAAAGGTAGAGAATAAAAACAGAGATCTAGAAGGCATTACTAACCTCTGAATAATAGGTATGTGTATCACTGGATTTTTAGAAGTAGCAGGTGGTCATGAGTCACTGTTTTTAAACTTGCTCACTTTTCTGTTACATAAAGGAAGTATTTTGGTAAAATACATGGTTATGTTGAAAAATAATTATTCATCCATTATAGCAATTCCAATAATATCACTTGGGACATAAAGTATATCAATATTGTTTGTAGCTGAATTTAATACTGATATACTGCAACAATTATTTTTCCACTCAACAACTTGGATATTTTTCCTCCTTTTAATTCCTGGCGGAGAAAAACACTTTCTGTAAAATCAAAGTCTTTTCTCTTCTTAAGACAGCATGATTATACAGAACATCAGGTCTCTTTTTTTACCAAGTAGGAAGTGCTTTGAACTTGGATGATGACATGTCAGCAGTTTTTTTTTTATGAACTTCTCAAGAATGCTAAATAGATTTGAATTAAAATTCTTTAATAATTTTCATTTAATATTCATTTTTTGGAACTGTAGTTAGCCTGGAGAAATAAAATCTTCCCTCTAATAATCTTTCATCTTTCTAATTTAATTGATATGTATTTGCTATCTTTAAATCTCCAAGGGGATGACTACACCTTACCTTCACAAAAGGACATTGGGACTAGATACCTTGAAGGGAGAGGTTAGAGGAGGTGGTGGTTATTATTTAGTGCTAATAGGTGTATAGCTCACAATCAGAGAATTCATATTTCCTATGATTTTCTAAGAAGTACTGCGCAATTTAGCAAAATTGTCACAGTTTTCCAATTGCACCTCTTCTCTTGTTAGATGTTAAATTGTATTTGGACATTTATGGCTGAAAAAGACAAGGATTTCAAGTGGCAAGGAGGTAAGTGATGAACACACTTTCTTAGTTAAAGGAAAATAAAGGAATTTTAAAAAGCAAATCGAGCTAGCTAAGATTGAATAAGGTCTGAGGAAGCTCTAAGGTCTCAGAAGCAAAGGAAATCTCCATCTTTTGAAAAATTCCAAAGACTTGCTTTTATGCTAAGTTTTTGAGTTAAGAACAAAGGCCAAATGCAATGCAATAAACTGAAAAAAAGGAACCTGTTTGGAAACATTTAAGGAAATACATGGAGACATATCCTTCAAACTGCATACTAGTTTGGAATTTTAATACAAAACATGTATTTCTAAACGTGCAGTTTTGGAAGGGAGGGTCTGTAGTGGACTAGAATTTTCTGTAGTACAGCCTTGGACTTTGAGGAATAGAAGACCTGTATTCTTGTCCTGGTTTTCCACCTGTGAGTTTTGTCACCATGTACAAATCATGTGATCTGAGTGGCCTGAGCTCCCTCATCTACAAAGTGACAGGATTGTATTGACTATTTCACTGGTCTTTAAGGCCATTTTCACCCTATTATCTAAAAATTCTGATTTTTATGGCTAGTTTTTCTCTAGATATTATTTTTCTGATCACAGCTTCTTGGAGAGCTAATACCTTTGCACTTGAAATAATATGTGGTATCCTTTCAATGATCTGTGCAACTTTAAGAAGGCTTGTTTTGAATAATCCTGAAAACTGGAGGAGTGGAATGTTGCTAGACACAGGCTAGTTCATGAACTGGGGCTTCCTAACATTTTGCTCTTCGAAAAGTTTTATCACTAAGGCATTTTTGTGATGAAGTTTCAGCAACACAATTAAAATCCTTAGAGAATGATAAAACTGAAAGGGTCTGAAATAACTTCAAACCACCAGCATCAATCCTGATAAACACCTGATACTTCAAGAAATTCTCACAAACTGTTTCATAGATACAGGCCTTGATCTCATCATCATTCCAGGAAAAAACAAACAAAACGTGTGTGAAATAAGTTTGCTACTTCATCGCGCCTCCTGAGAGAGTGTTTGCGTTAGGGAAGCTCAAATGTGAAAAGACAATGAGGATTTCCTTACTTTTGGCAGGACAATCAGTTTATAGAGTAAATCCATTGACGGGGACTAGAAAACAGCCGTCTTGACCCTGACTGAACTTCCTCATGGTGAGGAGAATCTAGGTTCCCAGCGACACAGCCAAGGACAGAGGAGGCAGCTCCAGGAGCCCAGTGGAAGCAGCTCCGAGAAGGACCACGTGCACACACCCACATTGGCAAGACAGTCAGTGGGAACATAATACGTGCTGCAAAGCATCAAGTGGCCTTGCTCTCCCTCTAGGCTTCTTCCTCTATTACATAACATCCTAACCGGGCTTCAGCAAGAACCCAAATAGCGTTTACTTAGCTGTGAACTGTAAACCACTTAGGTACCGTCTCCACGGGCAAAATGAAGTGATGGTTAGTCAAGTTTGACTACGGCCGTGGTGCAGATAGAAGGATGACATAGCCAAACGACAATCGCAAAGAATCAGTTGTTTCTGCAAGTCTTTTGCTATGACTTCCCCAAAAGTATCCAACTTGATTGCTCAGCTTCATTCCCTTTCTCTTCTTTGGTTTATAAGATTCAAAAAGCTCTTTATGTTCGGGGAAGGTCAGGAGGAACAGGAGGGGAATAGAAAGAAGAAAAGAAGCTGGATTATGTATAAACTGGGCAACCAGGATCGAAGTTTATAAGAATTACTGGTTTAAAAAAGTACTCCTCATGGATCAGACTAACCAAATCAAAAGCAGGACAGGCATATTCATTAAGTTACTCAACAAGTGTTTACAGACTGCTGTGTGTGCTACAGCCTGGAGGGGAACTTGTGTCTAAGACCCTTTCCCTCCTTTCCGAACAGGTTCAACACCTCACCTGCCCTCCCCTTGGGCTCAGCCACCAGAAGGAAACACTCCCCCACTCCCATCGTGCTGTTACCTCTGCACATCTTCCCTGGCTGGCCTTCTCAACTCCACTGGCTCTTCTTATCAGTTCACAGTTCACTGCTCTGGACCCTGATTTGGGTCCCCTTCTTGTCTTCCACCATTCCTTAAATTTGATGACTAGATTAGCAACCCCTGAAATACATTCTCCTTAAAACCCTATTTTTCCCTTCTGTAACCTTCTCTCACCTGTACTTGTAAAGGATCTCCTCCACCATGAATGTCACAGCATCCTGGCTGCTATGGACTGAACTGCATCCACCAAATTTCATATGTTGAAGCCCTAACCCACAATGTGATGGTAGTTGGAGATGAAGCCTTCAGGAGGCAAATAAGTTTAGATGAGGTCATGATGGTGGGGCCCTCATGCTGGGATTAGTGCCCTTATAGAAAGAGATACCGGAAAGCTTGCTCTCTTTCTTTCTCTCTCCACCTGCAGGCACTGAGGAAAGACTGTGTGAGGACACATCTGAAACCCAAGGAGAGAGCTCTCACCAGACAACAACCCTGCGGACACCTTGATCTTGGACTTCCAGTCTCCAGAACTGTGAGAAATAAGTTCCTGTTGTTTAAACCACCCAGTCTATGGTATTTTGTTACGGCAGCCCGAGCCGACTAAGACACCGGCACAGTGCTTAGCACACCTTAGGCACTTAATGTATATTTATTGAATAAATTAATGAGTACTTTGGAGCCTCCTTGGCTCCTTCTACCCTTTTCTTGGGTCCTGAGCCATAGATTCCGTTGCGCTCTACTCTCACCCTGCAGCAACCAGCTCACCCACAGACTCATTCACATCCACCACCTCTGAATCCCAGCTGAACCACGGCACTGGTTTCTCCTTACCCGGGAGAAGAGGTCAGCCCTCTACCATCCCAATGGCTTACCACTCACTTGGTGCATAAACAGAACATCCCTGACTGATTGCCTTGCCCTGGCTCTGTTAAACAGCTTAATACTCCTCATGTCCATAACTCTCTCAGGTAAATGTTAGCCTCTGACCCACCAATGTTTGTGGCAATCATTCAGGACCCTCTTCCTCTTGCTAACCTGCTCTCGTTTCTATCCTTTCCTCCATTTCCCACATCTTAGCTGTCTTCCAGGCACCATTTTAGTCTGATCCCTTCATTCTAGAGCTCATTTCTGATCTCTGATTCCTGATTTATGGCTCCTTCTTGTGGATGTTGGCTTGGGTTTGCCCCATAAGTCTTACCTAGCCCAAATTGGCTCTGATCCACCCCATTCCTAAGGGAGGTGGGTTTCAAATAATGATAACATTATAATATAGTAATATACTATAATAGAATGATGACTAAGATATAGTGGATGTTAGGAAGGCCTAAGTCTGTCTGGGAGAGTCAGGTTAGACTACACACAATTGTGAATTGTGAAGGAAAAGTGGGAGTTTTTCAGGCAGACAAGAGCAAAGATAGTCAAATCATAGGCACAATGCACTTTGGTCATCAGGTGGATGGGGCTAGGAGGAAGGGAGAGTCCAAAATAGAGTTCAAGCCGGGTTTTTAGTGTCAGACTGGGCGCCGTCCCCCATATTAGAGAACATTGAAAGTCAGGAATAGGTAGGTGTTTCTCTTGGTTTAATAAAATATCTCTTCATGGATAATGGAAATTACTACTACTGTTTACAGTAGTAATTTATATTTAAGTTTAAAATATACTTAAGTATTTTAAACACATACTTGAATATTTAAAAATGTTATTTACATTTAGATCATTGGTCAAAATATTTTGCCTATCATTAAAGGAGTTTTGCTAAATTCTTTTATCAAGATACAATTTTTGATTTTAGTACATTCTTAGAATAATAACCATATATAGTATATTCTTCTACAACATAGGCTTTTAATATTTGACCCGACTTCATTAGTCCAAACTTATGAGATTCATTCACTTGTCTATTCAATAAGAATGTGTTCAGCTTCCTTAAGGTGCGTGCCCTGTGTGATCCTACGATGGTAAAAAATCAAGCTACGCTGGCCCTCCTTAGTACAGGTGTACTGGAGAATTTGCAACAGTGATCCTGGTTTCTGTTTTGTAACACCCTGTGGGTTGTTAATAGCTCTTGCAAAGTATATTTTATCTTAGAATTGATGGAATTAAATGTGTTGGAGAATATCTCTAGCTATCAGACTGCGCCATCATTGAGCAAGATTTTCACAGGTTCTGAAATCTTGACACACCTCAAGCACTTAACAAAGTTAAGTTCAAAGATATGGTAAAAAAAAAAAAAGTAAAATGAGTTAAGTATATATTCTTTGAAAGTACTCTTCATTTGATGTGAATTTTTCTTGGCATATGATGTAGTTTTACTCAAATCAAGGTAAGTAATCTCCCTAGAAGAGAGGAATATCTCAGCACTAGAGTGAATTATCCGTCTTACGTTATCATGAAGTTGGTTTTATTATTTGTATTTAATGTGGGATTGAGTCGAGGCTCGTATCACCCACTACTTACTGAAACCTGTCAGGACTCAGCAAGTTTCATATTATTAGTAGACTAAATAATATGTGTATATATTCTGTCTTTTAATTATTTTAGGAAGAAAATAAACCCCAGGGGAAAAACCAGAGTTGTTTTTATTCTCAGCTAACTTAATTTTTATCAAAGAGGCCTAGCAACCATTTTAAATAAAGAATCTTACATTGTTTATCAAAACAGTACATAAAATGAGCAAACAGAAATGCTAGATATTGCTATGGAGATGCTAATTTTTTTGTTATTGTTTGCTTCAACTAGATCCTGAAGGGACCAACAATAAGAAAAGCACTGTGGGGGCCGCCTGGTGGCGCAGCGGTTTAGTCCGCGCTTGGCAGCCCGGGGTTCACGGGTTCGGATCCCGGGTGCCCGCCGACGCACTGCTTGTCAGCCATGCCGTGGTGGCATCCCACATAAAATGGAGGAAGATGGGCACGGATGTTAGCCCAGTGCCAGTCTTCCTCAGCAAAAAGAGGAGGATTGGCAACGGATGTTAGCTCAGGGCTGGTCTTCCTCACCAAAAAAAAAAAAAAAAAAAAAAATGAAAAAAAGAAAATAACTGTGTGTGTGTGTGTGTGTGCGTGCACATGTGTATGGGCGCCCCTGCGTCTTCCCCCCATCTTTCATGGAGATGCCAAAGGAGGAATATTCTCATTAATAGGGAGTATATTGTCCCAGCACAGTGTCTCCCACACAATGGAGGACTCAACAAATATGTGTTGAGCAAATGGAATCATAGCTGCCAGATCATTTTATGTAGTACAGAAGACAGCTATCCAGCTTCCATTCCCTTGAAACCAATGTCACATTCATTGAAATCTGATTTTTATAGGCTTTGGTTTTTCATTTGCAGAGATGATGCCCAGTGTCTATTTTTTCTGCCAGGCACTGTGATTGGAGCTGATTAAAGAGTGATTAGAAAGACACAAACCTCCTTGCTCTGAAGTGGCTAATTTCTCAAGGGCA